>CM073763.1:7783332-8425832 GCA_037127475.1 Arma custos
ACACGCACACACACATTCAAACTGAATGAAGGAAACAATTTAGATACAATTTGATTTATTTTATAATTTAGACAGTAGGCAATGAGCTTTTAAATATTGAAATACCGACTTGATGATCCGTTGTTATCAAACGGGTTTGATAAATTTGATAAATCCTAATTTATTTATTATTGTAAAGTAATAATTACATCCTTCGAGCATATATGCTTTACTGTTAAAATGGTGTTACGATATTGGAACTTTGAAATATCCCATCCATATACTTTATCCCAGCTCGTGTTCTCATTTGTGTCATTATGTATTTTAATATCCTTGTAACGAAATCGTTTTTATTATGCCAAAGACGGTTAGTTAAAATAATTTATTATAGGCTGGAGCACCTTCCACTTCTGGTACATTACTGAACGCAACACTAACTCTACATGAAAAATTTTATTCTATTGTTATTTCATAGGGATAAGGTATTTAAGAGTAATCCACTAAAACCTTGAAAAGGAGCAATACTTTTTTTATGTATATTAATTAAATTATGTAGTTAAAGAAAATATTATCCCATTGACGTTAAAATATTATTTACCCTCTGAAACTCTGAAACTTTACATCTCTCGAATAAATCCAGAGAACCTATGAAAGATGATTAATTAATATATCGATGATAAAGCACAACATAGAATATGTACAAAGCGATAGAAAGAGAATGAGAGAGAGAGGGCGGGGAAAGTAAGTGTGTGAGAGGGAGATAGAAATGTAAGAAATTAAACAAATATTTATTCTTTTAAAAGAACAGCTTTAAATGAATAAAGATAAAAAATAAATAATAAATAACAAAATTTAGACAGGCTTAATTGAAAGGTACAACACTTATTACAATGTGGGTCTGAAGGTTAAATTTTTTGCTCATTCATTAACACGAGCGAGTAAAACTTGTTCTAGTAAATCATCAATTCTGTGTTCAATTATGTTTTATTGTAAAAATAATTATCCGTGTTAAGGAGCTCATATAGTTAAATTAAAATATCATTAACAACTATTACAATATTACCCACCACCTCTAATATCCCTGCATTCGTTTATAAAATGATTTTACAAAATTTTATTTCTTTAAAAAATTTTTAAATCCTTTTTTTATTTTTTAAATTTTCTCCGTTAGCAAATGTATTGTTAGATAATAAGTTATCTGCTTCTTTTTTTTTTTAAACTGCAAACACCAGCCATTGTCTTACAATAAAGGTCAAATTTTTGATAGATTTATTCGCTACTAGAACAAATAGATAACTCAAACATTGAACTTTTATCTATTTGCTTGCAAAATATACGTTTATTCAGAATATTACACGCTATCTTACATTGGGCAATCCCTCCAACAAACGCTGAGGTGAAAAATTTGAAATTTCGTTCTATTTTCTTCTATTCTATTGCTTCTTTCGTTAAAAATTGCGAATCTATTCTTCAAAATGTTTCTGAATATTTCAAAATACTCTCAATTGAATAAAATCCGACAAAATAATAATATTAACAACTTGCTAATTTCATTGAAGAATTTTTACACTTTTCACCACCACCATTGAAAATCATAGAATGATACGGCGATCACTAGTCAAGAAAAAAAAAATAATACTTAAACATATAAAGTAATACTTCATTATTCTCTCCCTTCAAAACTAACACTTACTGAAAAATGATCACACAAGTCCACAAATTGGAAGAAATCTGATCCTACGATTAGCAAATAAATATTATCTTATAAAGAATAAGTTTTACCTTTCAACCGATAATTTCCAAAACAACAATAATATGCTCTCTTCATCTAGCAACCACTTATTGTTTATAACACAATAACGAAGAGATTGACAGGTCGCAAATTTTAATAGAAATATTTGTTGTTGATTCTACATTAAAACATTCCCAGTTCATTTCGAAGGGCCCTGGGAGATAAACAAAAACAAATACTGAAATTTCTTCATGATATATGTTGTGTTAATAATGAAATTATTTTATTTTATATCACCACTTGATCCTTATTAAATTAATAAAAACAAAAAATTGATGAGCCAAGTAATGTAAGAATTATATAATCAGTTGTAGAAAATGTTTGTGTATATTTATACCGAAAATAGTGATACATTTTAATCTAGTATAACAAGAAAGCATGAAGATAACTTAAAAAAATTTATTATTATTATTATTATTATTATTTTAGTGATGAGAACACTTAAAAAATTCATGCTACGAAATTGCGTTTCAATTTGAAGGTCTTGTTTGTTCATTTAACGTCACTTTATGCTTCTATGGCTAATCGGACGATGCTACATTGGGAGCTCTAAATTTTGCCTATCCAGGTTTAATTAGGATAGGGATTTTTAACGAGTACCTGATATCGTACAGGCTCGGGACCCCCGTTTAACGTCCCTTCCGAAGGACGGCGTAACTAAGGATTTTTTACTCCCTTAAAAAAATCCTAGGGCCACCTGCCGGGCTACGAACCCGCGATCTTGGGTTTAGTAGTTTGTTACGCTAACCGCTAGACCACAGGTGACCGTCAATTTGAAGGTCTTGAACCATCTTATATCTACGAACTAACGAGTAAGAAAGAGTGGAGTTTATTTTAAGGATAAATAATATATTAATTAACTTAGTAATGCACTTTAGTTAATACAATGTCATATTTTAAAACTTTTTTTCAACAATTTTTTATTCTTCGTATGTATCTGTTGGATCTTGTTGGATGTATCTGAAGATGATTTTATTAGCCACTATAACTAAATAAATGTGTTAAAATTAAACACAGGCCATAATCTTTATCAAAATAATTAAATAAGAGAAACATCTAAACCTCTTGTTGACATACTAACATGTAACTATAACATATTTATCTATTCAATTATGTTTATGGAATCGTATAACAATATAACGTAAAAGAGTTAAATTTGAAAGATATGTGCAAAAGACTTCAATTCTACTATCTGTGTGAAAAATTCAAAAACTGCTGAAATATTCTTCCAGCATTTTTTAAAGTTTCTAAAAAAGATCACGATTCAGAAACTCTTGATTCGGCTTTACTGAGCTGTTTTGTTTTCTTGAAACCAACGTTATCCGCATGAAATATGAATTTTGGTGTTATTTCGATATTTATTTTCCCATAGATATCTTACTAATATCATAAATGTGAAAGTTTGTATGTTTGTCTCTCTTTCACGCAAAAACTACTGAACGGATTTGGATGAAACTTTACAGTGATATAGGTTATACATCAGAATAACACATAGGCTATAGCAAGCCCGGATTTAGGGGGGGGGCACGGGGGCACATGTCCCCCCCGACAGTTTTTTAGGTACTGTGGAGAATCGATTGTAGTACATAATTAAAGGCAAATGACATGATAATAGTGGTTAAAATAACAGAAAGAACATGAGTGAAACTACTGTTTTGATATCCCTGTTTTGATAATATTATGCGAAATGCGAATGTTTGTTACTCATTCACGCAAAAACTACTGAACGGATTTGGATGAAACTTATTGAGTAAAATGGGTTATACATCATAGGCTACAGCAAGGGCAGATTTATGTGGGGGCACGGGGGCATGTCCCCCCCGTTATAGTACATAATTAAAGGCAAATCAGGAACTTAGCATTATGAAATTTGTAGATAAGTTCTTTGTATAGTTTAAGAAAGAAATTTGGATAATTCCACCCCAAGGATTTATCCTTTAATATAATAGGGGTTCAAAGGTTGTATAGAATCCGTCATTTTTGAAGTTAGACATCTGACATTTTGGATGTAGGAGTAACTTATATTTTTAAAAATAATTAAATTATTTATTTAAAATGATCTTTCACGAAACTTCATGTGGCAGAACAAATTCCACGCGAGCGAAGCCGCAGGCATAAGCTAGTCCTACATAAAGCGATGTTTGTCCTTACAGTAAAAACTAATAAAGTTCGTTATTACTATGGAATAATAAAAATATTGAGATCGGATAAACTAAAGACGAGATACAAAGACTCAAATACAAAGGTAATTTAAAATACCAGGTGTAAAAAATTTGCGATATTAATGACATAAAAAGTTGTTTCCATACTGAATCGAAATTTACGAAAGGCTTATCGAAACAAACGACGAAGCATTTGACCCATATTTTTGGAAATTTAATCACTAATAAAAATCTGGTTGAAATTGTTTTGGGGCTGAATATTAGTTTGAATTCCGCTGTTTTACACAGAATCTTGTTACTTATTTTATTTTACAATTAAAATTTTTTAGCATCCAGCTATTACGTACCTACCTTATGTTATTTTATATCCTATTACAAAGAAATATGCAATTCGGACATTTATGCGCCTAGAAACAACAATTTCCATGTTACAACATCTATGGAGTTGACAATTGCCACATAAAACTTCTGCGAATATGTATTATGTTTTCGATCTTTTTTTCTATCAAGCATAAATTTGATTTATAAGAGCACTTTGCTTCAAAACTTTTTTTTTCCCTTCTGTTATATAATGAAAAATAAAAAATACTTTCTAAATTTGAGTGCAGGTATTTTTTTTTATGAAATTAAAAAAGATGCCATACTTGACTGTCATCTTTGACTTTTCGACATGAAACCAAAATGATATAATTATGGTGTTGATGAGTTTTTTCTTATAATATATGTTACTTATATATTTCGCATTTCATTAAATTTTCTAATATGTGCGTTACATGGAAAGATATTAGGCAAACTAAAGAGCTATAAATCGTGTTTTATTCAGTGAGATTTGGCATCTTTTTCAGGGAAATTTACCAGCTTGGCTATAAACCCTTAAAAGATAGGAATTTATTCTTCCTTAACTTTGTAGTGGATAATTGGATTTTTCCAATGCTTGTCCAGCTCTCTGGTTGTCATGCAGTAATTGGCAGATGAGGATAAATATAAAATAACTAAAAAAAAAGTTGATTAAAACCAGTTCAACAAAGCAAGATACAGTTCAATTATCCATCAATATAAAAGTTATTTCTGACCTTTAAAAATATGCTAAAATCTTTATGAGACCTTTGAAGATTTGTTCGTTCCAAATAGCTTAAACATTTATGACATGTTTCAGAAAATTTAGAAAATGTAAGGTACATTATAAATACTCCTATATGACTACACTACGACAACGGGAAAACAGAAGGAAAAAAGTAGTTCTGAAGCAAAGTTTACTAATAGATCAACATCATCCTCGAGAGAAAAAAAGGTCGAAAACATTGTACATATTGTAAAATGTGGGAACTGCAGAAGTTTTATGTGGCAATTGTCAACTCCACAAATGTGGTTACATAGAAATTGTTGTTTCTAGGCTCATAAATGTTCAAATTGCATATTTCGGTGTAATACATAAAAATTATACAAATGCAAAAATATATGTATACATAATAGGTGGATGCAAAAACAAAAAATGTTTTCTCAAATGGATATATAAAATTTGTACTTAAAACACCTATAAAGTCGGCTCCCCATACGTGTATATATACTAAAAAATATTTTAAAGGGGTAGAATTTCTTATAAAACTACTAGAAAGGCACTAAGTAAACGGAATATGTAATTTATGCAACACAAAAAAATTCGAGATAAATTTGTTTAATCTTATCAACATTATGCAATAAACAATTCCTGTTTGTACAAAAAAATTGTTTGATAACATTTTTACCCTTAGACGAAGGGTTGATGGTTATATAACCGACATAGGCTCTGTTATATAAGCCTGCCTGTGCCTAGAGAGGAACAGTCTGATCCAAGCATGCCACCAAACTCCATCGACAAGTTAGTATCATCATCTGATAATAGAGAATTAGCATGTTAATGTATTGTTGATCAGCCCTAATATGGATTACATGTTGTATGTGCACCTTTATGTAGAGTCAGTGAAAGTGTATGTGTATGTTGTATATGATATATGGTTATATGCAGATAAGCTTCATTATCCAACATTCACGGAACCGTTTGGATTTATCGAAAAGAAAAAATATCCATATTTTTTTTAAAAATTTAAATGAATTATAATGTTGTCTTAAATCACATTGAAGCGATTTCACCCATGAACTTAGTCGAAAAAAATCTAAATTGAAATAAAAAAAATATATCTAGAAGTATGAAATCAATAGTACAAAATATGATTAATTGACTATTACGATTATAATTATTTTATCCAATAACTGTTATTAATTTTATTTGATTGTAAATGACAGTAAAAATCTTCTTTCTGGGATTAAATTTTATTTTTTATAATTACTTTTAGATAAAATTTGGAATACTCATTATAAATTATTTATAAATAAAAAACCAATATCGATAGTCAACAATGTTAGCAGTTTATAGAATAAATTATTACAATTTTCGTCGTATGATTTTGTAAAAGACTTATTATATAACAATAAATCATTTTTAATACCTATACTATTTTCAACGATAGCTCACGTTGTGCACTTCTTAAGTGGAAGTTAAGAACAGTTAACTATTATAATCAAAAATAATAGATTTTTATTATTCCAGCCATGGATGGTAATAGCATAGTTATTATTAATTTCCCCCAAAATATTTTTTTATTGATTTTAATGAATCAAAACCAACAATTAAAAAAAGATTTAATACCGATTCGAAACACCGTTAAATAATTATCTTTTTTAAAATGATTACATTTTTTTTTTTATAAATTATAAATTATCTCAACACAAGAAAAGAAAGATGACAAATAAAAAAAAATACAATTACAGGTCGTAAAGAAATGGTAATTCAGAATTCTATTAATTTACTTAAACTTAAATTGTAGAAGGCAATTTTAATATTTTTTTTTGTTTTCTTTAAACTGCAGAAGTAAACATAACATTATTGCGAATTTATTAGGAAAATTAGAGATAGAGAATAAAAAAAAAATTAACTTTTAATCATTAGAAAACAAAAAAATCAAACAATAACATGTTGAAATTTTGAAAATTTAACTATTTTTCCATCTATTAAAACGTATTTAAAAATGCAGAAATCCCCTTATTTTATATATAAGTTTCTTTTTCTATAAACATTTTACTGTTCTTCAGTAGAAAAGGATATTTTATTTTTATAGTTATTAATTGTGATACAGTTATCGTTAAAAACGTTTACAATTTTTTAACATGTTCAAGAAGCGTTTTCTTAATTATAGAAAAAGAATAGACGTGTTTTTGTACTTTATGTTTTTTATGATTTTGTTTCCTTATTTAATTTTTTTAATTAATATTATTTTTATGGTTTCCCTATACGTTTTCCTTATGGATTCCGGAGAAAAATTACCGTAACAAGACGTCCAAGTATAACCTTAACTTTTCATTTTTTGTATTTTTTTTAACAAAGATTTTTTTAATATATGTAAATCTTAATGCTTCGTATAGAATGTCAACTACGACCCGATATAGCTTCTCCCATAGTTATAATAATTTTAAATATTGCACGAAACTGAATGTAATTTTCGCAATGACCACGGTTACCCACACGCTTGATTTTATGTTTTCAATGGAATCTCCATGGAGCCTAAAATGCCCTTAAATAAATTATAGAATATTATAAATAACTAATGTAATTTTATTATTTCGGTTTCTTCTACACAATATAAGGAGAATTTTTTTCATCGAAATTTTATCTGAATACATTTCAACTGGTGTTGTTTGACGACTGAACGTACATTCTTTTATATCTCAAATTCTTTGTTAGTCGCATGAAGTGGAAATTTTATATTTGGGACTGGATTATGATTCAGTATCAATTATGGGCACAGTAAGCACTTTACTGGAGAGTCATGCTACATTCATCAAAAATTATAAGAATGTAAAATGTAAAACTATTCAACTTATTTAATTCAAGATCACAGTTTGAGCTGCCGGTCCATAGTTTGTTACGTGTTTAAGGATTTTATGATTGTGTGAGTTCACATCAATATTTTTTGTTTCCACTAGAATATTTGTGAAGTACTTCGTGCTGTGAAGACGATTTCTTCTTCACTGCCCAGATGTGACAGAATGCATATAGTGTTAGCTGGTGAGAAAAGATTCTTTAGAAATTCTTTTCAAGAAAATCCTGTTCAGTCAACCTGAAACCGGCAACACTTTAGCTGTTTGGCTGGTAATTTTTGGGGGAATTTGGTTAGTAAAAAAAGAAGTCCTTGGTTTTCTACATAAGGGATTCTTACTTTGCGCACACAATACGTTTTGTCAGAGCTATACAGTAGGGCAGTAATGGGGATATAACTGGTTTAATATTAAACATATAATTATATATATATATATATATATATATATTAATTCTCGTTATGATATTTCGGAGATAAAACGTTTTGACCCTATGTCAATTCCTACGATGTATTAGAAAGATACCATAGCGTAAAATATCTGGAGCGAAAAAAAATGTGTCGAAAAAAAGAACTAAGATGAGACCTTGAAACTGCGGTTTTGTTCTAAAGTCAGTGAGCTTTGGGTGAGTGGGTCACGAAACCGGTTATAAACCCTGAGCTGAACGGAAAACGTCTGAGGAGCAGGCCATGACGTAGGCGTGAATATAACTTCAATACTTAGATTTAGCTACAGTTAAACAGCTGTTCTTAGCTGTTTTGGGGATTATTGTTCAGAAGATCAAATACCAACCTCGGATCAAAACTCTCTTTTCATATTCAATGTAAAAAGTTTTCATCCTCAACTAGAAACTGGCATTCTGACAACAAAAAAAAGATGATTATAAGAAATATAGGATCTATGGCTGTGTCTACAGTATATATGCTGCATGAAATTGTCTTGTATTTGGTTCGACCGTCAATATTTGAAATGCTCAGTCAGTTTTATTGCAGGTATCGATAAAACATTCTGAGCGCTAACATTTGCTCTGTTTGGAAATATTATAGACAGAACGTGGAAAGTTGCCGACTTATTATTAATTCATTTTTTAATTTACATTAATATTTACTATCGATTAATGATTGTTTTTGACGTCCAGCGGACATCACAGAAATCAGCTCATTCTGAGATATTCATTAGGTTATCAAAAGTTAATCATAAACTTTTTTCTGTTGTTACATTTTTTTTCTCCACATCATAAACCACCGATATTTTTCTGTGGGTAATTATACAATAATTATGACAACTAAGTAATCAGTCGTAAAGTGATATAATACATTAATTTAGTGTTGTGCATGCCCCTTATAAAGGTGTCAACCATGTTTGAACGAGTGCCAAATTTACATAATAGATATATTTAAGAAAAATTTATATCTTTAATCTATATTACTTTTATTAAAAAATAATAAGCATTTCTCACACGATCGTTAAAATCGCTTTAATCGTTTTTGACATCAGGATGGACCAACCTTTTTTGAGAAAATTGAAATCGGAGAAAATAAATTATTCTCCCGTCTGTTTCGATTTTTAAAACAGTATGTGTTTCAAGCTAGTGAGGACCTAACCCCCCAGCCCCCTCCCACAGGTAACTTATCTTTTCACTATTTACTCACTCTTCCTCCTTCTCCATTTAGACGTCCCGATAATATCCGGTTTGTTATCCGGATTATTATATTCTTTATTTGTTTTGTTACGGTGTTATATTGTCTTTTCAAATTGCGTCTTTTTTAAGTAATGCACACCCAATTTAAGAATTATAAAATGATATGAGGTGTTTAGAATCAAAACCGAATAACTCCAAACTTCAAAAATTAATTTTTTTACATTTTCCGCCCGCTCAGTCTAAAACCGTGAGAAATGAGGCGGCAATGTGTCGTGTTAGAAAAAAATGCTTGGCTTAACTAACAAAATGTTGGCTACAAAATGTGAAAAAGACAATTTTTGAAATGCCAAAGCTATCTGTTTTTTTTATGCATAACGCCTCATGTTACAAATATCATATATGAGTTGTATCCATTTGAAAACTGATGTATTTCATATATTTGTTTTAATTTAAATACTTGTTTTTATTTTGATATTAAAATTTATAATTCCGATTATAAATATTTGAAATGATAATATATATATAACTGTATAGAGTCACACAACAAGCTACTGAATTTATTGAGCACAGTCACTGTGGTCCGGCCCTAGTTAAATCAGATCATCTGATTGGTCGATCCGAACTAGTTTGAAGTCTATTAGATAATTATACAAAATTATTTTTATGACGTTTGAGAGTCCATGACCTATTTAAGACCTAATTAACTATCACTGCATCATCAGCAATCATTGCACAACCATTATAAAATTAGTGATTAGTGGATGTAGTACAAAAAAATTAGATCTGGTTGCAGTAATCAATTACAGTTATAGTTAATTCGTCAAAAATTCATAGTTATAATTATTATTAATCGCAATATACAGTAAATGATAAAGAATCGTAAATGGAATTCGAATTACACTTACTACGGTCCATGTAGACAATTTTCTCCTGAATTGTACAGAAAAAATGATTTACTTCGTTTATCTCTTGTAGTCTTCTACAAATTAAATAGAAGAGTTATAAAGAATAACCTGTAAGCGATGCCACAGGTAACAATTAATAATATAGTGAAATATTTTAAACTGGAACTTGTTACACAAACGAGCCAAAAGCTTTCCGGGCTCGCTGCTAATGTTTGCGCCTCGATATTTCATTCTCTGTTGGTTTAACGAATGTTGCGGGATTTTGGCGATGTTACTCCTGCTTACTGAACGCTAGACCATTCCGTTAAAATATGGTCGGAGGTAAAAGTGTGAAATATTTATGAAAATAAAATTAAAAAAAAAAACATTATTCTTTCGGTTTAGGTTTGGAAAATCAGGAATTACTTACATACTCGTACATATTTCACGCCTCCACCTTTTTGCATTTATTTTTGAATTTTTTTTTAATATGACTGTTTTATTTTGGCGATTCATTTACGCAAAAGAAAACAAACCTGGAGCTATGTCCATGTCCGAACAGTTCAAACCAAGATTTGTTATGTATATACTTTTGTTCTCATGACTTTGGTGGTCTCAAAACGTCGCCAAAAAGAAGTTTATAGATCTGACTGAAGCTCGAGAACTACAAGAATATATTATATTAACTATATCGTGTCTGCAATATATATTAATTATATATTAATTTTACGGAATCTTGTAGCCGCATGTTCACAATATTTCTCCTGGATTTTTTTTTATTAGATGGATTTAATCAATAACATATTGCAACTAGTTTTTTTTTTCTAATAAAATGTAAGAATTAATACACGTTTATAACCAAAATTTATGAACATTTGTACTAATTCATGGACTATATTTGGTTCTATTATAACATAGCTTTAAAGGCATTATTTTAAAAGGTTATTTTAAATACCTTATCAATATTCGCCTTCAAACTGGATGACTGTGAAGAACAAATGTCATGCGTTCCCCTAGGCACTAATTATATTAAAAAATAGTGCATCTATCTAAATAAGGCTGAATGAAAACTCAGCCATCTTTCCAATATTCAAAGCATTACGACCCTCTTACACGTGGCTCTCCAAGGTCTTCAAGAAGAACGTAAATGTACACTCGTAGCAAATTATGGTTGAATCACCGAGAAAAATAAATGTAATTGAAGATTACTTGGTCAAGATCAAGCTTAAGCGCCGTGTTAAGCGCAATTAAGGCCGCCCACTTCAGGCTGGACGAGCTCCAAAAATGTCGATTTATTGCTGACAAAAAAAGAAATATAATTTATCTGCCGTTCTCGAACTCGGAATCTCTCTCCCTAAAATTATTTAACAAATAAAAACATGTAGTCTTTAACTGAGAGCAATCTTAATTTCATTTCATGAAGGCTTTATCACGTAGAATATTACAGACTGAATCACGTGCAGAGACTTTCAATATAGCGCTGAGGGAAAACTCCCGTGTTGTCAACACGGGGGAAACGTGTGTCAACACAGAACTTGATTCCTTCTTTAAATTAATTTTATTTATTTTGTGTATAGAGAAATACTAAAGCCATACTTTTTCATAACACATTTCATTACGTTAAATCACGTTAACTGAAAGATATTATTACGTTACTTAATATTTTACTAGAACTATAATAGCAAACATAATTTAATAATGATAGACTCAAACCCTCTAGTTTCAAACCTAGCTTCCTCTTCAATTCCTGATAATCCTCCGAGGCGTCTGAAAAGAAGGTGGCCACGTGACCTTCTTAGTTGAACTTTGATTTGAGTACTACCAGTGGGTAGTTTCTCTACATTTCATTATCATGTCATTATATATCACTTAGCCTATTTACTTGTTGTATTATTGTAATACAGTTGTAGATATCAATAAATCAATTAAAAAAAAAAAATAATGATAGATAAATATATATCCTCTCGAATGTTGGATTCTATTAAAATTATATTTATTTAATTATCAATACTTTAATTTTTTTTTAAAGTTAAAATCGAAGTAAGGCAGTGATGTAAAATTAAAGCTTTCATAAGAAAATGCAACTACTTAAAATTTGATGAGGGGTAGCTGTTGTTAGCGAACTAATACAAATTAAAATATTTAAATCTAATGCATATATGTATGTATTCCTAAACAGAGAACTCTAGAACTATTTTACTGTATAATAGTTACTATATATAACTGTAGTAATGGACCAGTAAATAATGTTGAGTTAACAAAATAGCCGCCTTATAATTTAGGGTTAATAGATCCGAAATATTAGAACCAAATATAGTCTATAAATTAGTACAAATGTTCATAAATTTTGGTTATAAACGTGTATTAATTCTTAAATTTTATCAGGAAAAAAAACTAGTTGCAATCTGTTATTGATTAAATCCATCTAATAAAAAAAAATCTAGGAGAAATATTGCGAACATGCGGCTACAAGATTCCGTACAATTAATATATCGGCATTAAAAATAATAATTATATATTAATGAAAAAAAAAAAAAAAAAGATTAATTCAACTGTTATGGCTCTTAATATTTAATGCGAGCGATATACATATATAAAAACCGTGTGATAAAGGTTGTGTTAGACCTTTCTGCATGAATCTTATGTAAATAAAATATACAATGATTCCATGTGAAAAATGGGATCGATAACAAATTATTCAACTACCAGCAGTTAAAGGAGCAATAAATTACAACGTAGGAAAGCTGACATCATCGCGAAGACTAAAGCCCAGGTTACTGCAGGACATCTTATTATGAGCTGTGTAAATATGTATTCTAGTGACATTACTACCTTAAATTTATTTAACAGCTATTTTATATATGTATATTTTTTTATATAACACAATCCACTGTTTTACTCTTATCCAATAGTTATAACGATGTATTTAGTTAGGGGTGTCTATTGTACGGACTATAACCCCCCATAATCAATTGTTATAAACAATAAATAATTAATATTATAACAACCATGTAAAGGCCACCAGGCCGATCTGGTAAAAAAAAATAAATAAAAAAAAAAAAAAAATTATTCTTACGTCGAGGGCATAACAAAGCTAGTATATACACGTGCCTGAAGACTGAATGTTTTTAAGTGTGGGTTTCGTTTTGATTTGTTAAATATTAATAGTCCTTAAGATCAACCTAAATAAATATGTATTCGTTTAACACATGGTTTGGGGGAAAATAATGACATGTTTATGCATATTTGAACTTTTTTTTAATGGTTTTAATCGATACACCTCAATAATTTATCTCACCCGTGTTTTTATATCGTTAATGAATCGTAACTTGTTATTGGGTCAAAACTACGTCAAGCTTTTGCACAACTGCCGCGCCTCTACTTTAATTAAGGGAATGCTGACTAATGCCCTTGTTATGCTCAAGTGCCAAATTTCACTGTAGGCTTCATTCAAATAAATTTTTTTATCTGTATTTTTACGATACACCTTCAATTTTCAACGAAAATTCCATATTTAAAAAAATCATCTATTTAATACTGATGCAGCAATTTAATTTATATATTAAATTGATATTTACATTTATTTTTAAAATAGGTTAAAATTGTCTACTCTAATAAGCTTCAGGAACAAAAAATAAGTACACTTAGCTTTGAAAATGGCATAAGCTAAGAGAAACATTTAACAGCTTAAAGGAAGTTTTTTGTGAATAGCATCTTACAGAACCGATATTTTCACCAATAAAAAAAAACATTCAAATTTATTTCCCTTTATTTTCTATTTCCTTGTAGTTGAGTGAATTAATCTAAATTGTGACTTATTTTACGAAGATTATATAAGTAAGCGTACGTACAAAAAGTATAGGCGCTAGAGCACGATAGATACGATATAATTATAATCGGAATTATCAGTTGAAAATACACAAACTTATTATGAAAGAGATTTTGCACAGGGAAAAATGTGTTGTTGGCTCGAACAATTCAGGATTGGTGATAGGTTAGGTCCTTGGAACGGAAGAAGGACGATCATCCTTGGATACTAATTAGGCTCCTTACTGCTTTGGTGAACCGTTGGGTGGTCTGTGTACCAACAGGATACAACACGGTTATTCACTTCCATTTGCACTGAGGAAATATCTTGCTTGCATCAGTATTTCTGTAAATTCTGTCAATACAGTCTAAGTTGTTTAACAGATTATCTCTTATTTTTTCATATATCACTTCATTCAAGAGAAAAAAATTTGGTAGAAGTTAAAATTGTGATGAGCAAGAAGCGATATCAAGAAGACATCTCTTTCAATGAATGATTTCAGCTCTTTGAGCAGCTTTCGGCTTGTCGAAGACTCCTATGAATTTATCATGACTCTTAGCGTAACGACAATTCAATTTTTTAAGATGTATTATCACTATTTAACAAATAGATCTTAAACCTATACTAAATTTACTACAACTGAGAGAAATAAGTTACAATTTCAAAATTTTCATATCCCGATAAAAGTACAACCAGATATGATAGCAACATAACTGAAAGATACAAGTAAATTATTATATTTGTGTTACTTTAACTACGGTTGCTTTATAAGACCACGGATTTATTAATTTTTAGACAACTCCAAGTATTTTCGGAATACTTGTTGTGTACTCAAAGGATTTGACCCTAGCTACAGTTTATTGAAGATCTGATACCAATTTCTCAACTGGTGTTGAACTATTAAGATACTCGATGATTAGTTCTGTGGTCAACTGGTCAACATTTTGGCAAAATATTGTAAGTCACTTTATTGTCTCTTCAAGGTTATGTTAGGCTATTCTCGATTGTATGCACAACTGCTAAGAATTTAGGTGTCCTCTTAAATACTTGTTTTTTTTATTCTGGATTCCATGCCGATCCTCCCGTCACCGCAGAAGTATGTTGTCAAGGGCACCCACTTCAGTCTAGAGCATTGTCGGCAGTGTCGTTGTCTGCAAATCTAAATATATTGGCAGCCGTGAAAGCTCATCTTTTCACCCTTTGCCAAATGCGATAATTTTCGTTGCCAATTTATTCTTCGAGGATGTACCAGTACTTGTTTTGAACCAATTAAGAATATGGTTTCCTTTTATGGACTTTACAAGAATAAAAGATTAACATATTTCAAATTGTTCTCCGGCACATATAAGGCCGATTTCTGGCAAAGATACAGTAGAATTGATTGTTCCACCTATCGCAGCAAATTCATTATACAACGCCTTTCTGTTTAACCTAAGTTACCGAGAAATATTTCTTTTTTGGAAGAGAAAAACATATGATTCATCTGAGTCGGTGGAGCGGAAAAAATATATTACAACGCTCCTTTCATATCTGTTATTTCATTCAGGCCCTCCACTTCGAGGAGCAACATATCACTGTCAGGAACAGTATCAGGTTCTGGGAAGCTGTCCCGAACTACAGGGTATGATGGACGGATACCGGGATATTCAAGAGGCACCTGTAGCCCGGCAAGGGAGGGGTTTCTGTCGCACTTGGTTAATTTTTTAGGTCGTTGTTTAAATATACAAGAAATCGATGGCATGAGATCTCGTTTCTTGTCCCTTCTAAAAACAAAAAAAAAAGATGTATTTATAAAGCATTGTAAAAAAATGTGTTGGATTTACCCCATTAATATACATAAATGCAGAACTAATAGAAAAGAATAGAATCATTTTTTAAATTATTCTAATAGGAATGCAACTCAGTATCATCCATAAAACACTGTCTTCGCGGCGTGGGCAAATGTAGGTATCGTGGATTGTGTGGAAGCAATTAAAGATCAAAGATTTACTTAATAATTTAATTTACCCTATTTTTTACATATGTTTAAAGTAGAATTCGGAGGACCATGTTTAAGTTAGACTCTGGAGGACCATGATTACGGTTAAGGGCCCATACCGAATATGGTGCCTCTGATAATGTTTTAGTGGACTGTATGAATAAATAAATAAATACATTTTGATATAAATGAACATAACTTTACTGTTTTATTTTTTATACATAACTGTGGTCGGCTTGTCTTCTTTCCTGTTGCTGTGGATTCCTCCCACCCCCTGCTGGCTTCCCGCTAGTAATCTACTCCATGATGATGCTCGTCTACTTCTGTACTGGTGTACTACTTGTCCTGTACTGGCCTACCTGGCCATTTAGTCTCACTAGTAGTTGACCCAGGAAGTGATAGAGGGCTCTGCCTCAGGTACAAGGAGGTAGAGAAGGCAGAATGAGATAAGCGGTCGTTTTAGATTGAACAACCGCCCGCCTAAATTGACAGTTGTCAATTTATAAATATCTAGGTGAGATGCATTGCACTGCACTGAACTCACTCGCGATACTGAACTATACGTCACTTGCCATCCACAGTATAATGTAGGAATTTTACAAATAGGTAATTATATTATTATCTAAATTTAACAACATGTGTTTAATCTTCAATTAACCATATGAACAAAAAAAACAATAACAACATAACATAACAATAGAAAGTGTTTATGTAGAAATGTGTAGCCATAGGGAGTGCGTGGTCAATAGCATTTGACGAGAATCATATCTCGTCTTGGGCGACAATATGCTGACTGAGAGACTCGGGAGGTCGAGGCCCATCCCAATAAACTTTTGTTCTACACCTTCTAGGTGACTTAATCTTTCCCAAAAGAATTAGATGGGATGAGAATGCGAGCGGATCAAACACGCTTGTTGCCGAAAAGAGACGGTGATTAGGAATACTGATCCGGGGGAGTGCGAGGAAATTGTCGGGCTTATGTTCCCTATTCTGAATTTTTATGTATGGATATTTTGGCTGTAGATCAGGGTTTTCCATAGAGGTATGAGGGTATTTGAGATACGGACACTTCGTATACTGGACTTCTTCACCTTGAACATTGATTTTCTGAAGGTTGTGACGCTGACCATCTGACTGAGATCTACTTTCTCGAGTAGGTTCTTCTAGTTCCTGATAAATATCCAGTTTCTTCTCAACCTTGTTCCATTGCGTAGAGGAGGCATCATTTGAGTCTTGAGTCGTTGGTATGACTTGGCGATCAGATGACAGATCGTTAGGAGTCGTCGTACACCTGAAATCTGAACATTTCTTGAATTTTCTCAAGCTAGTTGTATCAAGCGCAAGTGGCTTGTATTTTTGCGAGGAACTTGGAAATTGCAGTCTGTGGAAAGAGAAAGAGCTATTTGAGGTTCTAGAGAAAGAGACCCTTGAGAGTTTGTCGACGTTATAAGCCGTGGTAGTTGTGTCTTGAGATGCGTGGGACATCTCAGGCTGATTCTCTCCGATCTGCATATTGATTGCGGCTGCTTCGCATTGCATAAGTTCATTGCGGATTGTATCAAAATCGGCATACCAAGCCTCGTCTGGCCAAGAGTCGGGTGATTCTGAATAGACTTGTAGAGAATCTCTGTCATCCCACAGCTTTTGATACGTTTTCCAGTTGGTTTGGGCACAAATCAGATTTTTCTTGAAGAAAGGAATTTTTGTTGAGTCATTTAGAGCATCTCTCGCGGAGGAGAGGATGCCTAAGATCTTGCGCTTGAGAATACGCATTTTGTTTTCACAGACCAGAGAAGTGGTCTTTACATCCAGTGAGGAGTCACGCATGATGTTGGTATAATAATAGGAGGAGTAGCAGAACAACAGGAGTAGAGGAGGAGACAACAGCAAGCAGATAAAGAGTGCAGAGACTGATAGAAATGAGAGAAAATCACCGAGGAATGGTGAAAAGATCGTGACGTACAAATGTTGTGACGTCACGCTCGCTACGCTATGGATAGAGGTAGCGGAGAGGTATGGAGAAACCTCTTTGGTTAAGGAACAAATTATGCATGAAAATATACTGGTGTTTTTAAACACCGATAGGCTGTATTATTCATCAAGAGCTAAGAATTGTGCAGTAAGATAGAAAATTAGAACAAAGTACCGAAGAATGGTGAAGCATCATGACGTACGGAGATGTGACGTCACACTCGCTACGCTTTGGCTGGAGGTAGCGGAAAGGTGTAGAGAAACCTAATTGGTTAAAGAACAGATTACATAGAAAAAAAATGTACTGATGATTGAAAACACTAATGAATGGTGAATCTAATCATGACGTACAACACAACACAAGACGTACATGTTGTGACGTCATGCTCGCTACTCTAAAGGTTAGAGGTAGCGGAGATGTATAGAAGAATCTCTAGACAAATCAGTAAACATTTAATTATTATTGAAGAATAATTAAATAAATCACCGAAGGAGGGTGATAAGATAAACAGGGACGTGCTAGGGTTGCGACGCCAAGTTCAAGTTACTCTAAGCGCTGGTTAGAGGTAGCAGAGGTATTGAAAACCTCTTGATTAAAGAATGAAAAATTAATCATTAGTAAAGATAATTAAATAGATCACCGAAGAGTGGTGATAGGATGAACAGTGGCGTGCTAGAGTTGCGACGTCATGTTCAGGCTACTTTATACGCTGGTTAGAAGCAGCGGAGGTATTGAGACCTCTTTGGCCGCCCGCCATTAAAACGGGTAGGCTATGAAAACAGCTGAGAATAGGTTACAGGTAGATAAGGACTGTGAAATGTGCTGTTGATGTACAGTGTTTTATATTGATACATAAGTGATGGAAGAACATTTATTATAGTGTTTAAATGTTTGTTAATTTGAAACACCTGTGATGGAAATGTTTTGAAAATTGATCCTGTAAATAATATAATGAATACGAGTTCACGTGATTCATTGATTGTTCCTAGAATTGTTTTTATATTAACATTTAATTTGATATTTTATCAAAGTTAATTGATGCAAACATTTAAAGAGCTATACATAAAATCATGAAATAATTGATTTGTAAATCACGAGAGCTATTAAGTTAAGATTTTCATTTTCTTGAATCATTGATGTGAATTTTAAAATCTAACAAAGTAATAATTTGAAATGGTATGATAGAAAATGCTTATGTAATTATAATTGACTGAATTTAATTATTAATCAACTGATTTATGAGATCATGATTTTAATTTGCATTGAAATAATTGGATTTAGTTTTATAATTTTTCAATTTTAATTGATAGAAACATATGAAACAAAATGTTAATTTAATTATAAATATGCACTAATGAAAGTCTTGGGTCCAGATTTCAGTCACTTAACTAGAATATTATCAGTTGTGCAAAATCATCAACATTAAATTTTATATTAGACCAAAGGTAAATGATACAAAATGTTTAAATAATTAAACGTGAAAAAATCTCAGCAGTTTTGAATCACATGAGATGTGAGGTCAAGAATTTCATTTTATCAAATGATCAACAATAAATTTGATTATTCACTAACAGGTAATTAATATAAACAATGTGATGGTGAATACTTATATGATTATAAATATAAGTGGCTGATAATATTCACTGTAAATTATTTAAATTATGAGGTCATGATTTTCATTTACATTAAAATAATTATAAAAGAAAAATAATTTAAAATAATTAGTTAAGATTGATCTAATTTGATAGCTAGATTTTTTTATATATATATAATAACACAGTACAGAGTGTGTTTTTTGAAATTTTGAAAATTTTCATTAGTATTCTGATACATCCTTTCTAACCACTATTTACACTATAAGTAAATATGACCTTTAAATTCTTATGAGAATTTGGTTAATACCAATTGAGGTATATATTGATGCCAATACTGACATGGTTTAAAAGGAATTTAGAACCATCCCAAAACAACATTGATAGTAAATGGCTGTTATAAGTTATAGTTAAAATTATAAAAACAAAGCAGGTTTAACATCTTTTAATGGATCAATAATGATATTTAAGAAATTATGATTACAAAAAGGTGGCTTGATGCTTTTGATTGTTATAAAAGTAATAATTAAAATAATACAAGCGAAACATATTTTTATGAAATAACAGTACTATGAATATTATATTAAATTATACAAAGAAAAACTCTGATTTGACTTGGCATTTATCCGTATATTAATAAAGACTGCTATTTATCTGGGTAAAGATTACAGAGTATATTACATACATTCTGCCATTTATATGTAAATTAATAAAGACTATTATTTATTCGAGTATATGTTCCACACGTAACTGTAATTTAACCATCAAGCAATCTATATTTGTTTCACAATTGTATTTAGAATTTTATTCTGTGTGGTAGCATATATCTGGATAATAAAAACTGGAATTTATCTAGGCCCGGTGGACCATGTTTAAAGTAGAAATTCGGAGGACCATGTTTAAGTTAGACTCTGGAGGACCATGATTACGGTTAAGGGCCCATACCGAATATGGTGCCTCTGATAATGTTTTAGTGGACTGTATGAATAAATAAATAAATACATTTTGATATAAATGAACATAACTTTACTGTTTTATTTTTTATACATAACTGTGGTCGGCTTGTCTTCTTTCCTGTTGCTGTGGATTCCTCCCACCCCCTGCTGGCTTCCCGCTAGTAATCTACTCCATGATGATGCTCGTCTACTTCTGTACTGGTGTACTACTTGTCCTGTACTGGCCTACCTGGCCATTTAGTCTCACTAGTAGTTGACCCAGGAAGTGATAGAGGGCTCTGCCTCAGGTACAAGGAGGTAGAGAAGGCAGAATGAGATAAGCGGTCGTTTTAGATTGAACAACATATTTTACATGTTTTTATAAATATATATCAATTAAGTTTGTTTTTTTACATTAAAGAGAGAACTCGGTACCAACAAATAGTAGAGTTTAAAAAATGCTAATATGGCTCATTTACTTTTGAGTTGATGCGGTGTAAGGGTTTAATTATGATCATTAATTAATCGGGCCAAGAATATTATCGAAAAAATAATAAAATTAAGAGACCAGATTTTCCGGGCATTGTCACCACGACAGAAAATATTCAAACACGGCCATTTTTTCGAAGCTTGTGAGCAGATTAGCCTGAGGAATGAGTACCAGTACAATACGGAAGTGGGCTGCTGTAACTAGGTAGCTAAAATATTCTATAATTATATGAGAATTATAACATAATTCTTATAAAACAGTTATTTAAAATAGCCAGAGTTAAAAAACATAATTCCTAACTTCAAGGTCGTTTAGGACAAAGATTTTTAGATTAAATTGCTATAACCTTTTTAGTAAACTTGTTTTAGACACTAAAAATAACTCCAAACCTAACTGGGTTTTTTTTTTTTAATGGTTTAGAAACCAATCTTTTTTTTAAATACGAATCATCAGTAAGTTATTTTTTATCAGAGGTGGTTAAAGTTTTACCATATTTCAAACATCTATGTTCAACAGTACAATTCTGCAGTGAGCATCACAATCAGAAAAAAAGCTTTGTTTTTTTAGGGTTCCATTATAACGTAACCGTACCCATGACTGGAAAATCTTGAAAACCTAGCAGTTTTTTTTTATTTTTCGATAATGTCCTATATATTTTACTTGTACAGGCTCTATAAGAAAGGTCCTCGCTCTACACAGGCTTGAAGAACAACAAGCCCCAATCGTGAAAACCACCTTTACTTAGTGGTCTTCCACTTTGGGAGCTTTACGGCATATATATATATTTATATATATATATATATATATATATATATATATATATATATATATATATATATATATATAACGCCTAACTCCGTTTTTCAATTTTTTGCCAGTTACCATGGTTACATGTACAACTTCACATTATATATCAGTGAAGCATTTCAGGTTGCTGATATTCCGAGCAAATACGATAAGTTTTTGACACATAAGTTTTCAGAATTAGTTCAATAACTGAACCGTACAGTTTGAAAGTGGCCTAACTCCATTTATTTTATACTTATATCAAGATATTTACTATTGATAATGTCTGAAAGCAGTGGTGAAGGGTCGGAAAGGTAATAATTTTATTGTAAATGAAATGAGACAAAAAGATTTTGTATCAACAAAATTATTAGAAGAAGCAATTTTTAAAAGGGTAAAGAATTCTGATGGAGAATCAGTAAACTGGTTACAAATATGCGTTTTGTTAGAAATGAACCGTATAAAATTTTCTATAAGACATCAATGAATGAGAATTAAAATTTGAAAGTCCTGAATTTATTACCACGTCGGGGTAGACCAAGAAAATTCGAAAACATTGTATTGAAACCACTCCATAAAAATATCAGACAAAATTACAACAGCAAAATTCAAGGACATGATTGATCTTTTGTGATATATACCACCGGAACATCATGATTTCTTCAAATCCCTTTCACACGAGCAAAATGTAGATGAATAGTAAATTGTTTTGTAATAAATTTATGTTTGTAATTTTATATGTTCTTTAATTTATCATTATTTAAATGATTAAAAAATGTTTTGAATCGCATAAATTGTGTTTACGAAGTGTATTAAAGATATGTAAAATAAATTTAATATTGTTTTTTTCAATTTGAAGCATCTTAAATTATGTTGAATCGACTTGGGTACCTTCAAATTTTATAATGAATTTGGTTGTTAATTTTGAAAGTGGCCTAACTCCATTCTTGATAAGAATACGAACATTATTCACTTAATAATTGTTACAATTTTAATAGCAACCATAAATTCAACACCCTTAGATGCACTTAAACAGTATGACTCATTAGTATCCTATATGTATATTTTTAAATTCATTGAAACGCAAACCCTTAAATATCTCCATTTGAAGATAAATGGAGGTAGGCCACTTTCAAAATAAACGGCTCATATAGTTTTCTATACAATATAATAGAACATATAAAACAGAGGCCACTCATCTTAGACAAACGCATCCCTATAAATGTTCCTATGCGTTATGAAACCGTGTTCTATAAGAGTTCTTTAAACTTCTTTGCCACAGTAACCACTTCCAACTCACAGTCCCACCAAACAAAACAACCAAAGATAGTCTTTGATTTATCTTATTAATTATTAGATACAATGATAGAGTATTCTTGCCTTTTAAATGCTTGTACAGTTGAAAAATTTAATTTTTATTTGGAATGGCGGAAATTTATGTTCTAGTATCACTAAATGCTAACACTTTAACTTCATAGGTAGGATGAGATTAATGAGTCTATGACGATTATAGAGAATAGTTAATTATTTCTAAGGTTATTAGTTAATAAAAGATTATTCAAATATTCATAAGAAACTTATATGTTTAAGGGTAGTGGACCTCCCCAGCGGAGAAGTTCTCCTTCCCGCCAAGAAGATGGAGCCTCAAGAAGCACAAGAACAAACCATATCCTTCAGAACATCTTTCCCACAGGTGAGTTAAAAAAAAATCAATAATCAGATATTTTAGAAAAATCTATTCTGCCTTTTCATTGTTATTTATTCATAATTAACATAATAATTTAAATATATTTTTTGCGAGAATTCCGTACAGTTTCTACATCATTGATCACAACAAAGTACAAGTCTTCAAAACTATCAGAATCATTAAAAACAATGTCGTAGAATCTTTGCAGGACATGGCTTTGATCTTGACAATGTAACATTTGAAAATTAAACAAACGATAATATCTAAGTCAGCCAAACATCACATCCTAAAGTGAACTGTAGGTTTAATTTTTTTTTATCATTTTTTCACTCGATAATCTTAAAGTGGTTTCAAATATTAACAACAGATGAATTCTATGCCATTTTGCTTATAAAAAAAACAAAAAAAAAACAAACGTCCTAAAAGCAAATGAGAGTTCTTTAAAATCTTGCATAATCTTTTGTAGGTCCATAAATAACGATCTTTTTGTTATTTTTTTTATTTATTATTTTCAACCAAATTAATTCCATAAAACAAAGAAAGACTTCTAGAAATGTCAGTAGGAACGTTAAAATCATCGAAAAATCAGAATTAATTTAAGTCAAGTAAGGTCAATAATATAAAAGCAGCTGTTCAAACCGCAAATTGATAATTGCTTCATGAATAATACTTCTTTAGAAAAAAGTTTTTCCCAATGTCCAACCATTTACATATCGTCCCTGCCATTTCCAATTATCGAATGTGAAAACCGGTACTTTTGCGAAGAATTAAAAAAAAAAAAACAGTTTCAAGTTTCAATAAAAAATAGTGCCTATAGGCAAACCAATGAAATTCGTTTTACATTGTGACTGCCTCTATATGAATATTATATCAATTATCAATCCTAAAGCAACTGCTATAAATAGAAAACGAAAACTGTATTTTTTTTTTACATTCGATACTTTGCGAGGGCAGGGACGATATGAACAAAAATAAAAAATATGTATTTTTAATAGCAGTAAATAAATAACCAATCAACGTTTCAACTTCACCATTAACAGCTCTGCTCATAAGCGTAACTTTAAGATAATACTCCTCTATAATAGTGACTAATACTTTATAACTAAATAAATAATGGATACGATGCACTTAACGGTTCGTCCCTCAATGTGAAAACAATCTACCCAATTTTACTTAATTAATTACAAACAAAATACCCAAACAACAACATTTACATTTTGAAATATTAAAAAAAAACTTCCGAAAGTCTTCTGCAACATAATCTTCTGAAAACTCGAGGAACGAGGTCATATTAATGTTTTGGTTAACGTTAATAAGCCTTTTAATGTTAATAAACGCTAAATACACCTGAGTTTGGCCCTTGGTTTTTTGGATCTTATTATTCGGGTGAGCTTCGCCAATTTAATATCACGTTAAGGATAAATCTATGGGACTTATTTATTCTTCATTACTTTCTTAGTAAACCACAGTTTATGTATCGCAGATCTGAAGATACGGCTTCACCGACTTCTTTCAACTTGCAATACCACCGTTAACTTCCTAATCCTCTAGAAGATACTGCTCTAGAATATTATCGACTTCGATGAAAAGAACTATAATATGACAAATCGACTGGGGAACTTGGCCTCAATTTGTACCATTCTCCCTTGTCCCAGGTAATTCGTATTCCTGGCGTTCCTCCCCATCCTCTCCGGTGGGAGAGGTATATCCTTTGATTTATCCCGTTCCTGGAGGTACTATCCCTTATAGCTGTCCACCTGCCAGGCAGCTTGGACCAGGGCATCGACAGCCGTGAAATTGCCCTCTCGGTGACTGTAATCTATTTTCATAAGGTGGTTATTATGACCGTTTTCGAAAAACATAGGGCAATAAATCCAATATTCATCTGATGTTTTACCAGAAACGCCCATATCCCACATATTAGTTCCATTTGATTCTATAAGTAGATGTTATCATATACTTTTAATCACAAAGTCCATTATATTAAAAAGTATAATAACTCATAAAGTACAGATTCAAACCGAAAACTATTGGAATAGGGAGAACTATTCCATAGTTGGAGGCCTCTATGGAATACCGAAATCAATTACAGCTAAAATAAAAATTTAATTAATTTTTATACTGAACAATATACAAGCTGTTTTCTCATGATATAAACGACTAATCACAAGTTTAGTATTTGTAAATTGTATGACCAATCTTAATGATTTTAACCGCCTAGTTACAGTTAATAAGAGAAAGATATACTTATCTAACTTAAAAGTCAATCATGAAATCACCTGTACAATCCACTAATTTATAAACCTTCTGCAGATGAAGGTTCGAATTGATTAAGCTCACCCTGAAAGGTTTCCAATAGAATTTGAGTGAAAAAAAAACTGTTTCACAAATGTTTAAACATTTTTGAATGATTCTAAACTCTCAATTTGGGAAGGCATGGAATGAGAGTTTTTCATAAAATTATCCTTACTGCGCTTTTTAACTATTACTGGAATACATAGTAAACAAGGAAATAAGTTGGCAGTGATAGTAAACAAAAAAATCAAAAACAATTACTATGCATCTTCTTTTCAAACGGCAACCAAAAAAGGTCAGGAACCATTAGGAAATTGGATGAATGTGGTTCCGTATTATAAAAAAAAAATTTAATTTATTCTTTATACACTCCGCATTTTTTTTCGCCCTAATAAACTAATAGGAATTCGTACCTCATTTAATAAAGGTAATTGGCCTTACTTTAAAAACTCTATAACAACAAATTCTCACGATTGACTTGTGGATAAAAATTAAAACTTAAAACGTAACTAAGGATAGATGTCTGCCCATTAGCGTATGCTTCTTGCCTTAGTTGGAAATTTGGTTTTATCCTTTGAATTTACCTTTCGACTTCTCATAAATCCTGAAGTAAGTTCCTCTCAATATAAAAATAAAAAATATATTAATTGTATTTAAACAGGCTGATATTGCGTCTTGTTGACTAAATGTGACTCTCTAAAAAACAAAAGATTAAAGACAATTTTATTTGGGGTCTGAGATTATACCGAACAGGTTTAGATTAGCTCCATTAGCAGCTCTTATGAATAACTGGTTAATCCGAATTTTTAATTTGAGAGTGAGCTAATTTTGCTTTGAGGAAAGCAGAATTGTACCATTTTATAAAACTAATAACTCCAACGCAAACCAAGGTCTGGCTTAGCTCCTTATTCACTACGACTTTATCACCATTCCGCCTCCTTGAGTACACAAAACCCAATTTGGAGAAAATTCGGCGTAACCAATTATTCACCGCAACTTGTCTATTAATCTCTTTTGCTACTCACCTGAACTAATTTTACGTATTTACCGCCTGCTTTCCAAATAGAGCTTGTCTTATCTTTGTCACTCCGTCATTGATATAATACAAGGAACACTATACGTAATTCTTCTAAAAGTTGTTAAAGGACCTTTGTTAACTCCAGATCAAGCTATACAGAAGAAGAAATAAATATCCCAGGAATAGAATCTTCCCTCCAATATAACTCATGTTCATCCGAACCACTTCCTTCTAACTGTTACCAAGCCTACGAAGGCAAACAACATAGCGCGGTTCTGTCCCCCCCCCCCCACCACCGTATTTAATATTTCATGTTTTACACTAATTATAAAATAACAAGAAACTTATTTTATGGTACAAAAAACGGTACTTTTCCAATCTAACGACGACCTACTCCAGCACGATCCTCTGGCACTTACCTCAACTATTTGCAGCCTGTCAGGTTATGATGCCTGAAATATATTTGAAATAGTAAACAGACAAAAGGATTGTTAGGAAATGAAATAGGAGATGATATACAGCTAAAATATGATTTTTTTTTTATATTTCTTTTATTTTTAGCTATTTTTCTTTTAAAGAGTACATTTGCCCGGGCAAATCGTTTCTCTTTAAAAGAAAAATAGCTAAAAATAAAAGAAATACAAAAAAAAAATCATATTTTAGCTGTATATCATATTTTCTCTTTAAATTTAAAATATATAAACTACTGAATAAATAAGAAGATAAAAAATAACATTTATTATAAACAAAATTCATTTAAAATAACAATATCACATCAAAACGGTGTCGTATATACAGAACAATCAAAACAATTAACCAAAAAACATCACATTGTAGTTAAATATAATTATTTATGTTTAAAATTTAAATATTTAAAATAGAAAATAAATAATAAAATATAATAAAACATTTATTATAAACAATATTGATTAAACACAATATGACGTTCCGCTCCTGTAGAAATACCACAGCTGACTTTTCATCAATCACCTCGCGAAAAATCTTGGTCAAATTTCAACTCATATTGTATAATTAACATGAAAACAAATAAACGTCCACTAGACACTAACAATAACAAAGGACTAAGGAAGGTTTCACTAACAGTAGCAGGTAGTTAACGAAAGTGACACTTGGGGCGCTGGGGTAGGTCGTCGTTAGATTGGAAAAGTACCCAAAACACTTTCACTCCAGTTAATCAATCAATCAATTTCATATGATACAAAAATTAGGAGAAAAAAATTCTATATCAGTAGAATACATATACAATGCAACATAATTTTTATCTTTACAAAACTTCTGTAATAATAGATGATGAATAATATATATTTAGACAAAGTGTTCATTAAAAATATTCCTTTAGTTACAAATACCATCTTGGCCCGTGAGCTTAATGAGAAACTTCTCTCAGTTCATAGTACCCCTTTCCTCAAATAAATATTTAATATTTTTCCTTAATTTTGCATGCTTGCTTTTTTATATACATCCCTATTATAAATCTCCCTCTTTTAAATGAATCCAGTAGAATCAGGTTTCGAACAGAATATATTTTTTATTCAATATTTATACTAAAAAAAAGTAATTACAGTGATAAAATTTGAATAAAGGATATTGCAAGAATTATTATAATGCAATTGGGAAAAACCACAATGCAAAGTCTTATGTTTCAAAAATACACCCACTTACCAGTCGACATTTCGCCTATTCAGGCATTATCAAGACACCAAAAACAAAAAGGGGGTTATGTGAATCACATCTCGAAGAAAAAGGTGCAATACATCCTAACAATCAACAGCCCAAACAGGCTCCAAACATGAGACAGCACCCCACCACCAAGACGTTCAGCATACAACTGAACGAAAGTAATACGCAACCAGCTGGGAAGGTTATAGAATCAGCTGATCCACAAAACATATCAAGTAATATTAACCTATAAAATTTATACATATTAGCAGAGTTAGCCAAATTTTTCCTTTTAAAATATTATTCGGAAACGTATAGTCATTCTAACAACATTCAGAATCGACAGCACAGACTAAAAATATCACTGGGCCCGCGTGGACTGGGGAGAGGAGTGGCCTGGGCTCCAGGGGGCTAGTGCTGGGAGCTATGGGGGCGCCACTTGTCCCACAGAGCATGTTAGCTCCGAAGATCTGAGAGGATTTGGACTTAAATAGTCCATTGTAAACATTAGTGGATTGTACTAATGTCCTTAGTGTGGCTGGGTGGTTAACATGGTTTTTATCCACATCCTCTGACCAATCTTCGTGTCATAAATAACAATATAACCACCACTTGACTTGTGGGACTTGGGCGCCTTCTGGACTTCGGCCTGCCCCCTCGGGTCTGGGCGCGCCTCTCGCTTCGTTCTTTCTCGGGCCCATATAGGTGGGTTACCATAACTTAATAACCAACGGGCGTTGATGACCTAGATGTTTTACGCCCCTAAACCCAAGAAAACAAGAAAACAAACAGAAACCTCTATGAGACGCTGGGCATCACTTCCACCATCAAAAGGTCAGAATAAGATGGGTGAGACATGTCCAAAAAATGGAGTGTGGACTCACTAAAATGATGATGGAGGGACATCCTGATGTAAGAAGTTGCAGAGGTAGCCAAGACTTCGTTGGCTTCAAGAAGTTTACCATCGGTCGTTGGGTGTTGAGAGATGGAGAAGGGCAACCGATGACAGGTCTTTGTGGAGGAGGGTCGCTGATGAGGCCAATGTCTTTTAAGGTCCATATAGATGGATATATATATATATATATATATATATATATATATATATATATATATATATATATATATATATGGATAGATAATATAAATAGATATCCATTATCATACCTTCAATTCGCATTTCTTTAAAGAGTTAAAATTAAATTCCATTTACACTCTCACAATTGCGGCTAGACTACAAAGGCCTGACTCGCAATGTGGGTAGAAACGTTGCTTACTGTTAAGATTTTGTTCTGCATCTCCACCCGAATCATTTCCTCCTACATCATATTTAAAAATCATCAAGTGATCATTCAAAATATAACCAAATCCCTTTGGAAAAATATTTTTTAATAGTAAGCTGTTTAGTAGCTTTTATTGAATACAGTTATCAGCCAGAGAAATATTTACGAAGCATAAATCCACCTAGCCATGAAAATAATTCCACTGGGAGCGAACAATTATCGACGCGGTTTCAAATATGATGCGATGATATTGCCACGGAGGGGGGACATATAACTCTACATGATGGATGGATTTCAGGGCGGAGCGCTTCGCTCCGACCACTGATCATAAATAGCTTAAATCACTGCCATCTATATCCAACTAATTGGTCCTCTTTGTCTTTTATTGCCGTTATAGAGTGTCAAATCCTTTCTCCGACACAGTTAATTCGATCGTGTTTATATCAAGGTCCATTTGAATTCAAAGACGCCATACAGATTGCAATTCAAACCGGTACCAAAGCATCAAACAATGCCTAGAATCTCGATATAATGATAATAATAATAATAATAATAATAAATTCTTTATTTATTCTGGGACAAGTCCCTCTAGAATAACATAATTGTACATTATTGTGGGCTTTAGAGCCTTAGAGTACAAAGAAAAAAAAAACAAGCAGATAAGTGAATCTATAAAGCTGATTTAAATAATAATAAATAAATAAAAAAATAACTTCTTATGATAATGAAATAGAACCTAAATAAAATTAGAATAACTACTAACAAGAACTTTTCACACACAAAAAAAAATAAAAATGAATAAACAATATAAATAATATTCTGTTGATAATTTTATGTATGCCCTTCGGGAGAGGGGGGAGGGATAGGAAGTAATCAAATAAGCGGGATTTGAAGGTAGGAAGGGTCTTGGAACAGCGAATGGAAAAATGGATAGAATTCCACAGGGAACAGGACCTAATCAGGAACGATCTGTCAAAAGCAGCGGTTCGATGGGCCTCTATATACAAATCGGAAGGGTGTGAACGGGTATCACGGGAATGGATGGAGGATTTAAATTTGAGGAGATCATAGATGTATAATGGACGGCGGGATTGGATAACTTGATAGAGGAAGGATGCAAGGAAATACTTACGGCGATAGGAAGGATACAACCACCTCAACTCTTCATAAAATCGGGAGACAGGGGCGTCCCTGGGGATCCCGAAGACAAAGCGTACAAAGGAATTCATCAAACGTTTTATTTTGGCCTCGAGCTCCACAGAGACACCCCCATATACAGCGCAGCAGTAGTCGAAGTGGGGGAATACTAAAGAGGTAACTAGGAGTCTACGAGTTTCAAATGGAAATAGGTGAAACTTATGTACATACATATACTTGATGTTATTAATCAGAAAATACTATCAAAACCAGAACTAATTTATGATTGCCTTGCGTTTTATCAGAGCATTGTTAATAAATAAAAAAATATATCCACAATCAGATATCAATATTGTATTAGAAATAAAACAACATTTATCGGCTTCAACAGTAAAAGATCTTTGTTTATAATTTTATTTTATGATTTTTTACAGGTTGAGTAAAATAAAAATTTGATTTTTCACTTCTCCTACTGATCCTTACAACATAACAAAAACTATAACCATTAGACCTTTTGCTGGGAGCGGAATAGCAATGCTCAGCGCGATTAAAATTGGCTGAAATCCGACCGTGTCAGAAAAATGATTTAATCTGTTAACTATTACGGATGGACCTTGTTGGATCTACTCGTACAGATCTAGCTTCTATTAAATGGATACCCTAAATTGAGGGAAATATATGGCGCTTGAGCGTGATCTTGGAAAAATCATGTCCCTGCATAACCTTTGCCCTAGAAACAGTAAAAAAATGTCTACCATGCACTGAACCCTTCATGGGTTGTCGTGCAGATTTTTTTAAGACCTTATGTAAAAAGTGTAAACACTTAATTAACGACATACTTACAAGTAACAGACAAGGGAATGAATATATATATATATATATATATATATATATACACACCAAAATGCTCCTCAATATTTATGCTCAGATATTTTTTTCACATCACATCTCGGAAAAAAATGTTTTAGGTACATTGCCATCCCTTTTGTCCTAACTAACTGGAACAAGTTACTGACGGATCCTGTTTAATATTGTACAAAATTACGTTAGAAGTTATCCCTCCTTATGAGCCAGCTCCTTTTCATAGGATAAATTATAACTTAGCTAAAGTTGGGTCTATAAAGGGGAGGCTGCTATAAACTGGGATTTGTTTTTAAGTAAATTTTATGAAGTCCTTTAAAATTTTAAAACTTAGGATCATGAGTACACCTCAATCTGAAACTTCTATCTTTCAAAAATATAATTTTTAATTTAATTAAAGTTTAGTAATTCATTCATTGATATAACATAAGCATATTCAAAGGATCTACTTCTTCTTTAACTTAAGGTAATTGTTAATACTTTCTGTAAAAAGCGCTTTTGAATGGAAAATATTAACTGAGCCCTTTTATAATTGAAATTATAACTGGGCGGCAAGATAATGGTTTATGTAACAATAATGTTTCATTTATGGATTTTTATTCTAAATAATTAAAAATAAATATTTGTATTTATATTAGCCTTGTAACATTAAAAACCCGAGATTGTTTTAACAAACATAATAAAATAATAAACACAATATTTATCATTTTATCTTAACTTTAAATCCCCAAAATAACTTGTTAATATCATTTGTATCTTCAATTACATGATCATAATCGTCTGTTTTCGTTTAGATTTGTTAAAAACTGTCTCTTATTTCTGTACCATGATATGTCTGTTACAACGACAAAAAACGAACATATCTAATGCTATCCGAAACACCTGGGTTCACGTAACATTCATAAACTAATTGAGCCGTTTATTTTGAAAGTGGCCTAACTCCGTTTTTCAATTTTTTGCCAGTTACCATGGTTACATGTACAACTTCACATTACATATCAGTGAAACATTTCAGGTTGCTGATATTCCGAGCAAATACGATAAGTTTTTGACACATAAGTTTTCAGAATTAGTTCAATAACTGAACCGAGCTGTTTGAAAGTGGCCTAACTCCATTTATTTTATACTTATATCAAGATATTTACTATTTATAATGTCTGAAAGCAGTGGTGAAGGGTCGGAAAGGTAATAATTTTACTGTAAATGAAATGAGACAAAAAGATTTTGTATCAACAAAATTATTAGAAGAAGCAATTTTTAAAAGGGTAAAGAATTCTGATGGAGAATCAGTAAACTGGTTACAAATATGCGTTTTGTTAGAAATGAACCGTATAAAATTTTCTATAAGACATCAATGAATGAGAATGAAAATTTGAAAGTCCTGAATTTATTACCCCGTCGGGGTAGACCAAGAAAATTCGAAAACATTGTATTGACACCACTCTATAAAATTATCAGACAAATAACAACAGCAAAATTCAAGGACATGATTGACCTTTTGTGATATATACCACCGGAACATCATGATTTCTTCAAATCTCTTTCAAACGAGCAAAATGTAGATGAATAGTAAATTGTTTTGTAATAAATTTATGTTTGTAATTTTATATGTTCTTTAATTAAAAAAGGTTTTGAATCGCATAAATTGTGTTTCCGAAGTGTTTTAATAATATGTAAAATAAATTGAGGATTATTTTTTCAATTTTCAATCTTAAATTATGTTGAATGAACTTGGGTACCTTCAAATTTTATAATGAATCTGGTTGTTAATTTTGAAAGTGGCCTAACTACATTCTTGATAAGAAAGAGCACATTATTCACTTAATAATTGTTACAATTTTAATAGCAACCATAAATTTAACACCCTTAGATACACTTAAGCAGTATGACTCATTAGTATCATATATGTATATTTTTAAATTCATTGAAATGCAAACCCTTAAATATCTCCATTTAAAGATAAATGGAGGTAGGCCACTTTCAAAATAAACGGCTCAATTATTCGCACACTTTTTAATAAAAGAAATTTAAGTTAGGCAAGATAATGTATATAATAGCCAAGATTTCAATACGGGGAAGATTATATAATAATTTCACAATTCTAGTAATTTTTGCTCATCTTGGGTTGAGTCAAAACTCGAGAATTAGTCAAAAGGAGTTGACCAATTGAATTCAGCGAATTCGTGCACAACTATTTATTATCAGAAATAAATTTTAAGAGAAAATCCCCTGTACTAGCAAATAGTCATGTCTTCCCTTCCTTATATCAAAGGTTAACCAATAACCAAGCCAACACAAGGAACGTTAACATCCCAACTTCATCATCAATGTAAGAAATACAACCTATGCTCACAATAAATTCTATAAGTTTTAGAAGTTATAAACCCTTTCATTATCAATTCCCAATAAGTAACTATAAACATATCTTTAATGGTTATCTGAAATCGTAAAGGTTCGTGACCCCACTTTTACCTTGCTGAGGATGGCACAAACTAGGATTTTTACTGCCTTTTAAAAACTCCTAGATCCACCTGCTTGGCTACGAACCCGAGCCCTTGGGCATATAAGGTTGTCATATTTAATTTCCTTATAACTTTTGTTAAGTACTTTTTTAAATACAATATGTACATTGAATAAAAAACAAAAATGAGGTCAGTAGGACTGATGTGATAAAAGAATTATGATAAGTAATGCGATAATGGACATTTAAATTTACAGAATTTCTAAACAAAAACGTAATAATAATAACCTGTATCACACATTATACAGGGTGTCATGAATTTTTTTTTTTTTTTTTAATTTATTTATTGATATCTACAACTGTATTACAATAATACAACAAGTAAATAGGCTAAGTGATATATAATGACATGATAATGAAATGTAGAGAAACTACCCACTGGTAGTACTCAAATCAAAGTTCAAGTAAGGAGGTATCGTGGCCATCTTCTTTTCAGACGCCTCGGAGTATTTCCGGGAATTGAAGAGAAAGCTAGGTTTGAAACTAGAGGGTTTGAGTGGTAATGAAATTTGTTATGAAAGGATAGATACCGGGTTCGGGCCAAATCAGCAACAAAAGGGACATTAAGGTCGTTATGGATGAGTTTATTCTTAACAAAATAAGGAGCATTGAGGATTTTACGAAGGATCTTGGACTGTAAGGATTGGATACGAGAGGAATTCGATGGCTTAGTGGAGCCCCAAAGCTCTACTCCGTAAGTCCAAATAGGTCGTATGATGATCATGTAGATGAGTCTTTTGTAGTTAATTGGGAGCTTAGAGCGTTTGTCTAGTAAGTGTTGAAGTAGCCTGAAACGTCGTGCGGTTTCTTGTCTTTTCAGTCTTGTATGAGGATTCCAGGTTAATCATTTGTCAAGGTGCAACCATAAGTATCGGATCTGTTCTACAGGCACCAGAGGGATATTATTAAAGGATACTGTAGGGCAGAAAGTCATTGGTTTACGACGTAAGGTTAAATCGTGATTTGATGCGATTTTTGAGAATTTATTTTAATTCTCCAGTTTTGACACCATTCTTCAAGATCATTGATATGGGATTGGAGGCTTTGGGATGCAATAACTGGATTGGTGTTGACTGATAATACACATGTATCATCAGCATACGTGGTAAGGATAGTATTAGGATGAGTTGGGATGTCAGCTGTATAAACTGTATATAGGATTGGACCAAGGATACTACCTTGAGGAGTCACGAATTTAAATGGCAAAACTTCAGGAACTTTTAGGGGACTGAAAAACTAAGACAAAAAGTCCTTTAGAGATTTGCTCGTTTTTGCTTAGTTTTAGAGAAAATCCCAAAAAAAGAAACAACACAAGTTTTCCTTTTTATACTTATTTATTTACATTTATATGTAATCACCTTTCAAATATTGCTTGTCGCGATATTGCTAATGCAGCAGATGCTCTTCGGATGCTAGTCTCAGGATTGCTATCGAAGTGGCGTTGGACACAATTTCTTCTCCGATAATCTGCTCTTACTGCTGCCTGGAATTGGCCGCCTTTATTACGTATTAAGAATAACCCAGTCTCACTTAGTCTATTAAAAGTTAACGATAAGACTCGTCGATTAGGCACTCTTCTATTTGGAAATCGGCGCGCATACTCCCGCACCGCTTCTAAAGCATTACCGTTACAGAAACCATACACAAAAATCATATCAGCGTATTCAACATTAGAATATGTATGCGGCATTGTGGCTGATGCTATTCACACAAAAATATCTGAGTAACTGACTGAAGACTGATTTAGGAATTATAATCCTAGAAGGAAGCCAAAATGTAAACAAATAAAAGAATGTAACATTAAGTGTTTATATATCTCACTGCCTAGCCTGACGAACTTTGAAAGGTGATAATCGCTACCTGTAACATTTTTGTTTTGTTTCTTTTTTTGGGATTTTCTCTAAAACTAAACAAAAACGAGCAAATCTCTAAAGAACTTTTTGTCTTAGTTTTTCGGTCCCCTATAAGTTCCTGAAGTTTTGCCATTTAAATTCGGGACACCCTTTGTAAGCGATTCGTAAAAGGAAGTTCAGTTGTTCAAAACATATTTGTATCGCTCAGTGCAGAAAGGCAATTAGTCCACTTTTTTAAATTTAAAAAGATGGAAAAAAAGGAGGAGCTTGTCCTGGACATGCTCCCTATTTTCAATAATCAAAATATTGAAGGTGCTGTCAAGATTGTGCTTTCTTGCGGATGTCTTTTCTGTAGTAGATTGTGTCTTCTGTCTTCAGTAAAAGTTCAAAATTTAAAAAAACTAGAAAATCAAAAGTTGGACTAGTTGCCTTTCAGCAAATAGCGGTTCATTCTGTTTCCTCTCGTAGTTCCCACGAACACGAGATATCTCCATTACGTTTAAATTAATACCCACCGCTTTTAGAAATAAACGATAAATGTTAACATGAAAGTTTCCTAATCTTGGAGATTGGTTGGACTCAGCTTTTTCCGAAAAGGATGCATTAAAACTGGAGAGCTCGAAATTTTTTAAATATGAAGGCTTTTATTTTATACTCATAGACTTAAACATACTCTTAGGTTATTTATTCAATATTAGCTGTCCTATATCTTTGTATAGTTTATTCTTCATAATGTATTGCAGGTGCTAGCAACGATGGCACAAAGCATGCTTCTCTTTTCTCTGGGAATGCTGATATCTGTACCAACGGTGGTCATCCCCGCTGTCACAAGAAGCAGCAATATGACCGGGTGTAACGGCACAGTAACAGCGCATGATGGCTGCCTCAGGCTCACTGAAGGGGAGGCATCCACTTTCGGTAATTATTTCAGTCATTATTTATTTATTTTTTATCTTCATAGTTATATAAATCTAAGATATAGCTTTGCCTTGTAATATAAAAAAATAAAGCACGTTTGCCAAACCGTGTATTCTATAACACTGAACAACAATGAATTTGTTTCGGGCTTAAAAATACCCAGTTATTATGTATTTTCACCCCCTGAGTTCAAAAATCACCTCGAAAATGACCAATTAGCTCTTGTTTTCAAGTTACAGTAACATGTCATTTTTTAATGCTCAGCTTTCACTTTGTCGAGAAATTTAGTTTTTGGATGTTGGTACGCCTGTTAACTGACAAAATCAACAGTTGTACAGCTATTTTGAGGTTATATACGTGATTTCAGTTCTTCAGATAGTGCTTGATGTGGTTTCTGTTGCTTTCTTATTCGAATTTAATGTTTTGGAGTGATATTTAAGTGTACTAAACCAAAATGCCACGAAGTTGTGTGAATTCAGTGAATAACTTTTGTTACATTTGTGGTGAAGTAACATTTTCGTCACAGAAACGCAATCTTACTCTTGCTGTTAAGACTGCTTATAAGCATTATTTTGGAGTTACGGTAGGTGACCAAGATAAGTCGTGGGCTCCACATATATGTTGTAACTCTTGTTCAGTTACTTTAAGAGAATGGCTGAAAAATAAAAACGATCTATGCCTTTTGCTGTGCCCATGGTTTGGCGGGAGCCTACAAACCATATAAATGACTGCTATTTCTGCTTGACTCCACCAATAAAGTCGGGATTGTCAACAAAGAAAAAAAGAACAGTTCAATACCCAAATATTCCTTCGGCTACTCGACCAATTCTACATTCAGATGGTTTACCAATACCTACCCCACCCAACAGTTATGAACTTGAAGTGGAAAATGAAGATAGTGCAGAAGAACTCAGCCAGCCGAGCACATCTCACGACCCTGATTTTAAGAAAACAAATGATAAACCGCACAGACTGAGTCAAGCGGAATTGAGTGATCTCATTCGAGACCTTGATTTGTCAAAGGATAAGGCAGAACTTCTAGGCTCAAGACTACAGCAGTGGAATCTTCTCCAGCATGATGTCAGGGTATCACAGTATAGACAGCTCCAGAACTCACCTACAAAAGACAGGCCAAAAGAAAAATGAAATCCACATGATGGTAATAATATCCAACCTGCCAAGTATTCTGCCATTAATTTTCAACTCCAAATTAATTTAGAATGTTGATAAACTTATGGTTTAAAATTTACTGATTTGCCTCAATTTGTTAACGCTATATATTTTGACCCATGGTGTTTCACAGAAACTAGAGCTAATAAAATTTTTTCATTGTCATTTTCGTTTTTTTTCAACCCAAAATTAGTAAGATTTGACTCATGAAGTGAAGGAAACATTACAAAAATATTTTTTTGTTGGACAGTGTAATTGCAAAAAAAACAAAAACATATTTATCGTTAACTGAAGTTATATCGTTAAGTGAGTTGATCGATCCGTCATTGCATTTATGTAACGAGCGGGGAATATTTTAGAATTAATTTTTTTTAGCTTGTGAAATTTCGCACGCTAAAAAAGCCTCTCGGCCCAAATCATAATGCTATTAACGGTTTTACGGGTGAAATAAGTTAAGTAAAATTTACTTCTTTTCTTTCTCTCTTACCGAGACCTTTTAAACAAGAAAAAAAGTTAAATAAAATAATGAATGGACTCAAAGGCCAATAGAATGAATTATATTATATTTACCGTGTTTCAAATTTTACTGGAGTCAGGGACTTGTGCATGTAAGTAGACCGTATATCTACATGTTTTTTCAAAGTAATTCATGGCCTATGAGCCAGTGGAGAGCTTGACAGGGTATGTTAGTATGGAGTATTCCATAAGTTTAAAACTAGTATAATTTATGAAACTCCAAAATATTTAATGAAAATTAAACTCATTACTCTTTTAAGATACACTTACAAAGCAATACAGTATTAGGCATTTAGCTAACATGGTATTCGTATGAATTGTTGATGAAATTAATCTAAAACTGTTTAATGTAAAATTTAATTCCCTGAAATTCGCATATCTTGCATCAGCTTTTATCTCCAGCATACAAAATATCATGGCTACCATTTATAAGACAAAACACCACTTAATGGGTATATGCAATCCACGGATACATATTTATCATTGGTCCATTTTGTTCCTAAAGAAACGAGGGATGAATTCCGTGCTGTGTTGTAACTAAGAGCTGACAAGCCGTGAGTGGCTAGCCTGCTCTTTTCATAAATGTGCTGCTGTTGAATATTCCTTGAGGCCCTCCTTGGAGGATGAGTTGAAGGAAACCAAGAGAAGAGAGAAGATTCCTTCCCTTCGGCAAGAACCGGTCTTTTAAGGACCTCTGAAGCAGGAAACAAAAGGAGAGAACAATCCTCCCTAGCAGGATCGGTCCGATGTAAATTAAAATATGCACGGCTGCCTCTCGAAAGACGGTACTTTTGAAATCTACATCCGAAGTGCGCGGGGATCGTAAAGTACCTTACCGTTTTCTCTTGATAGGCAATCCCTCAACAAAAACGGAAAGTGCTCAGGAATCCGTTAAGGATTAGTTAAATGGTTGGCGATGTGTACATATCAAACAAAAACATTTTTGTTTGTAACATAATTCCAAGTTCTAAAATGATAAATATTTCAAATGTTTTATATAAATATTTTATAATTATTATAATTAATATAAATATATATATATATATATATATATATATATATATATATATATATATATATATATATATATATATATATATATAATGAATCCGTTTCCAATTTAGAGCTTATGTCACAGATTTTTGTCTTTTGTTCTTCTACTTTTACTATTTACTTGTAAATTTAAATGAATATTAATAAAAATGAAACTAATATTTTCTATCTATTATAAAAAATGTCAATTATTTATTTTTTGTACTTTCAATAGCCTTAAAATTGGAACAAAGGGGGTTGGCCCGCCAGCTGAAATTCAAAATATACTTCGACCATTATCCAAGAATTTTGGATAATCGGGGATGTATGTTTGTGTATACATATAAAATATGCACAAGTGAATAATACACAAAAGCGCCTATCATTCATTACCTTATTTAGTATAAAATAATTTAAATGATCGTTCCTGATTCTTTTTGAAATACAGGACAGTTATATAAGTTTAAACAGCTAAAATTTTATGAGATATCTTCTGTGTACAAGCTACTAATATTTTCTATCCTTTTTTTAAAGCGGGTGTACTGCTCATAATGCAGCCCCTAGGAAGCCTCCTGGCGGGAGTTATCCAGGAGTCCGTTGGGCGCAAGCTCTGCATGCTCCTGGTGAATATTCCGGAGCTTTTAGGATGGCTCCTCCTAAGCTACGCCTCCAGCAGCTGGCATCTCTACGCAGCCGCTGTCAGCATGGGCTTCAGCATCGGAGTCATGGAGGCGCCGACGTTGTCCTACGTCGGGGAAATAGCACAACCTCATCTCCGGGGCGTTCTTGCTTCCTTCACCTCCGTCTACGTCTCGGTCGGGACGCTCCTCATGTACACGCTGGGCACCTTTCTTCATTGGAAGACAGCGATGGCCATCAGCACTTGTGTTCCTGTTTTAACATTCATAGCCATCCTCCAGGTATGTTGCAGGATATAATAGAATATCTTACTAATATTATAAATGTGAAAGTTTGTATGTTTGTCTCTCTTTCACGCAAAAACTACTGAACGGATTTGGATGAAACTTTACAGTAATATAGGTTATACATCAGAATAACACATGGGCTATAGCAAGCGCGGATTTAGGGGGGGGGCGCACGGGGGCAGGTGTCCCCCCACCCCGACAGTTTTATAGGAACTGTGGAGAATCCATTATAGTACATAATGAAAGGAAAATAACAGGATCATAGTTGTTAAAATATCAGAAAGAACAACAGTGAAACTATTTGTTTTGATATACTACTAATCTTACTTATATTATAAATGTGAAAGTTTGTATGTTTGTCTCTCTTTCACGCAAAAACTACTGAACGGATTTGGATGAAACTTTACAGTAATATAGGTTATGCATCAGAATAACACATAGGCTACAGCAAGCACGGGTTTTTGGGGGGCGGCGCACGGGTACACGTACCCCCTTTCCGACAGTTTTTTGGGTACTGTGGGGAATCCATTATAGTACATAATTATAGGCAAATCACATGATCTTAGTTGTCAAAATAACAGAAAGAACATGAGTGAAACTATTTGTTTTGATATCCTACTAATATAAATGCGAATGTTTGTTACTCATTCAAGTAAAAACTACTGAACGGATTTGGATGAAACTTACTGAGTAAAATAGGTTATACATCATAGGCTACAGCAAGGGCAGATTTATGTGGGGTGCACGTGGGCATGTGTCCCCCTTTTATAGTATATAATTAAAGGCAAATCAGAAACTCAGCATCTTGAAATTTGTAGATAGGTTCTTTGTATAGTTTAAGAAAGAAATTTGGATGATTCCACCCCAAGGGTTTCTCCTTTAATATAATAGGGGTACAAAGGTTGTATAGAATCCTTCAGTTTTGAAGTTAGACATCTGAAATTTTGGATGTACGAGTAACTTATATTTTTAAAAAATAATTAAATATTTTATTTAAAATGATCTTTCACGAAACTTTATGTAGCAGACCAAATTCCACGCGAGCGAAGCCGCGGGCATAATCTAGTATATAATATAATAGAAAATAAATTAATTTAATAAAAATGTCACCGAAAAAAGTATCAGAATTTATTATTAACAATATACTGATCATAATGATTAAAACTGCCATGTCTAATATAATCGGCGCTAAATACATGTTCCGACATATTCAAAACAGCGTCTCCAAAAATTGATCTTAAGACTACGATCGTTGGAGCGAAATTAGAGAGATGAAGAAAAACTTGTTTGTTCTTTAGCATCCAGATGACCAATTAACTTTTTCTCATTGGTTTTCTTGCTTTTTATTACCTTTCCATCATATCGAACATGTCAAATGCTACCCTTAACACCTTGGACTATTAGAAACACGAATTATCGAAGCTCCTGAAAAAACAAACGATAGAATATATACATATAGAAATTTGTAATCGTAGAATCGAGGGAACTAGTTGAAACCCTAATCTTTTCTTTTCTCCATCTTCTGTGGCCAGTCTATACTAATTTGTTCCTCCACAGATCTTTCTAATATCTTCCTCAATGTTAGTTTGGGCGGCCTATTCATCTCTTCCCCATTTCATATTTTTAGATCCTATTACATTATACTAGAATTAGATGGATGGGGCATGTGGAAAGAATGCCAGGACACAGGATACTAAAGATAATGTTATATGAGAAAGCAGACTGCAAGAGAAGCCGAGTACGCCTTCAGATCTGTTGACTTAAAGCGCCTAGGTGTACAAGATTGGAGGAAAATAGCGCAAGATCGCAGGGGTTTGGTTGGCTGTGGTGGTGGAGGCCCGGGTTTCGCAGGACCGTAGAACCATAATAGTAATAATAATAATAATTATATTATACTATCCATTATGGTGTCCATTATACTATCCACACTGAATAACATCTGAGTGATGAATCATTCCTTTTATCTATTTGTTGTACTCCTATTATTCCTAATAATTCAACATATATCATTCCATGGATACGAAGAAACGCTGGTCTTACTTATAGTTCCATAGGACTATCACCTACGTAATAAAAAAGATCAAATATATGATAATGTTTGTTTGTCTGCTAAGTGTCGATAGGTTGCTGCAAAAAATGAAACAGAAGGACTTAGCTCGCGATACGATCAAGTTCAACATTCCCTGATTGAGTAATAAGTGTTTTATTTGAATTCAAGACGTGCAACTTACAATGCTGTTGCTGACACTAATTGGCTAGCCGTATCGTGATCGTTTAGATCCACATCACGCAAGACTGTCTCATTAATCCCTAACGAGACAGCATTAGTCTATAGAATTTAAATTATCAAGTACCGAAGGTTCTTAAGTTTATATAGTAAAGATTTAGTTTTAGGCTCGATTCATAAAGATGTGAAGAAATCTATTTAATTTTTTTAGAGGTCCTTGTTCATAGTTTTACGTTTAATTTTGGATAAATATATATCATGAAATAATAAAATATTGTGTTACACCCAAGGGAATTTTTTGCTTTGAAATTGAATTAAATTAAAATTTGTTTAGTTATAGGAATATTTAATTTAATTTATATCCTATCCATTTTAATTTTAACGAACTACAGTTTCCAATATAAATTTCAAACATCAAAACAAAGAAGAAAAGAGTTGTTATTGATATTTCAATTCATTTCAGTAAAAAAAATTATATAGTCATTCTAATAACATTCAGAATCGACAGCACAGACTAAAAATATCACTGGGCCCGCGTGGACTGGGGGGAGGAGTAGCCTGGGCTCCAGGGGGCTAGTGCTGGGAGCTATGGGGGCGCCACTTGTCCCACAGAGCATGTTAGCTCCGAAGATCTGAGAGGATTTGGACTTAAATAGTCCATTGTAAACATTAGTGGATTGTACTAATGTCCTTAGTGTGGTTGGGTGGTTAACATGGTTTTTATCCACATCCTCTGACCAATCTTCGTGTCATAAATAACAATATAACCACCGCTTGACTTATGGGACTTGGGCGCCTTCCGGACTTCGGCATGCCCCTTCGAGTCCGGGCGCGCCTCTCGCTTCGTTCTTTCTCGGACCCGGATAGGTGGGTTACCATAACTTAATAACCAACTGGTGTTGATGACCTAGATGTTTTACACCCCTTAAACCCAAGAAAACATACAAACAAATATCACTGTTATACTCGTATTTCCCGAAGACGTATTTCATTCAAAGGTATTTTTTATGCTTCCTTTGAAGCAAAACAAGACCCGACAAAACAAACAACTTGTGGTGTCGCTAAGTTCACAACTATTCTAAATATAAACACATAAAGCTGAATACAAAACAATATGCAATTTATAATGGCGTAGCTGACACTAATTGGCTAGCCGTGTCGTGATCGTTTAGATGCTTCAGAGAAACATTCACTTACTGGATTAAAATAGCTAGATACCGCAAAGTATTACTGAATACTTATTATCCTTAATAATTACACAATGTTTGCCTTTAGCACTTCCGTGTGTGCCTTGCCTTATGAATAAGCCTGTTCACGTGCCAATATTTTCTAATGTAGTCCAACGATTTCCTCTTAGTTTCTTACTTAGCAATTGAGTTATAACATGAGGAATAATCATAAAATATTAATTTTTAAGACCGTGGAAAAATTCCAACGAAAAGCCTTTAGTCTCCAAACTAAAACAGAAATAGAAATTATCTGTCCAATATTTCGCCCATTCAGGCATCCTCAGGGTAGAAAGAGAATAACAGCAAAACAAAACATGATTAATGCACCCAAGAAACATTGTATTGAGTAGCCGTAGGTCCACTGGTTTCTTGATAATGATAAAAAAAATTTTTTTTTTTTTCTTGCAATTTTACTTTCATTTTTTCATATGGTCTTTCGTCTTAAGTTTTGTGATGTTTGCTATTGTTTATTTTTCCTGTGGTGCTTTTTGAAATTTGGTGAGTGTATATTGAATTTTGAATTTCTGAAGTATCTATCAGCTGTTTTATCTAACCTTAACCAGCTGGGGTCGAGTAACCTTCCTTATGATTCTTTAGTTGCATTTGAGCCTTCGAGGTGGTGGGATGTTTCTTGGGTGCATTAATCATGTTTTGTTTTGCTGTTATTCTCTTTCTACCCTGAGGATGCCTGAATGGGCGAAATATTGGACAGATAATTTCTATTTCTGTTTTAGTTTGGAGACTAAAGGCTTTTCGTTGGAATTTTTCCACGGTCTTAACATTTATGTAAGGTCTCTTTTTTACTTTTCAATAAAATATTAATGTTAAAGACAAGATTTTTTTTACTCTGAACGAAGAAATCGGAAACGATGTAAAATTAAGAAATGAAAAGGAAATACAAGAAGAGAATAAACAAAAGCCAATTAGTAATTCATAATTCGACACCTAAGATCGTGATATATAGGAAAAAACGATTGCGCAATACACTCCTTTGTAAGTAAGATACCCGATAAAGTAAGTTCGCTGCCTTGAATGTCTCTCTCTCTCTGCATACTTCTTACGTAACAATCGTTGACCTTCGAAGTCGAATTCCGTACGCATTTGACTTGTGCTCCATTGACTGAAAGTTGCCTACTTGTAAACATATTTATAAATTATAATTAGTTATATTCCATTAGAAAGAAAATGCGAATTTTAACAATAGCAATACTATCAATGGTTAATTCAACAAGAAAATATCATTGAATGAAAAACTTCCGACTACAAAAGCTTTCAATCCAAAACGTTTGTGACTAATAACAGAATTTATTGGCATTCGAACAACAAAAGTCAACAAACGAAAACATAGTTTTTTTTTTTATTTCTGTTTTCATTGCACCCTTCAGGGAGGCCACACTACACCAATAGACAGTGTAGATGATATGACGAAAATCAAAACTAATAAGGAGCTAGAAAACAGATCTGAATTTTCGAACGAATGTATTACTAGGAAGGGGTCCCTCAATATAGTGCTCTACGCCATCATTTTCTATCCTCATTTTTAATGATATATTTTTAAAAATACAAAAAGGGGGTTCAATTCAAATTTAAAACTTATCTTTACAAGTTGTATTCCTTTCAAAAATTATATTATAACTAGTAATATACAATATTCAAAATAAACGATAAATATTTTATTTGAAAAGAAAAGATATGGCCAGGACCGGGACTCGAACCTGGGACCTTCACCTCTCCGTGGTGACGCCTCAACCATCTCGGCCACCCTGGCTCTCTTCACGGCCAGCCATATCCCCTCTTTTCACTTGATCCTTCATCTCCGTGTTCTCGCAATTTGCAATGTATACACGGGGAGAATGTTAATTGAACATTACTTTATTTTGGATCTATTTGACTTTAAGTCAATAATATTATTATAATTTATTTTATTGTTATACGATGTAATTTTTTTAATATTTTGTTTGAAAAGAAAGGATATGGCCAGGAACGGTACTCGAACGGCTGGCCGTAAAGCGAGCCAGGGTGGCCGAGATGGTTGAGGCGTCACCACAGAGAGGTGAGAGACCCGGGTTCGTCGAAGGCTGTATTTTTACTGTGTTCCAATTTTTTTGTTCTATGTCTAAAATAAGTTATAAAACGTTACTTTTCTTCGCCAAAAACCAAATGGGTCGGCCTATTTAATTTATTTAAAACAGTTATAAATATGCAATATTTCCCTAAATTATATGTTTTACTCGCACCTTTCTGTACATAAAACATACAATACGGAGAAATATTGCGATCGTGGAAAATTTCGAACAAGCTTTTAACGGAAATACATAATTTAAGCTTCCCTGAGTCCAATGTTTTCAAAATGGCCTCTTTGTGTAAATTTTTTAATGAATTTTAATAAGGTAGTTCAACGACTTTGCGAAACTGAAATCACGTATTTAATATAAATCGGGAATTTCAATTTACTTTTCGGCAAAATTTCAAACAAACGAAAAATTATATTACAGTCTTATAAAATTATTTGTTAGAAGTTAAGGGGAAAATTTTTTAAACGGCTTTCGCTAATGTACAGCATTTTTATTAAAAAATCAAATTAATTAATTAATTAAAAATTATCAAATTATTTCATAAATGATATGTATATTTAATAATTAAATATATCTTATTAATTTATAAGAAATGTTTTCATAAAAACTAAATGAAATTCGCATAGGATCATTTTAATTTATATCGAGTAAAATGATATATCATATTTTTAATAAATGTTTTATTAGCAATTACTGGATTTTTTTTTCAAATCTGTTATAAATAAGTTGTTAAAATAGGATAATTAAGTCATCTGAATAAATTGCAGTCTAAATTTATACTACACCGTAAAGCTCAAACTTTTGTATTTGTTGATTATACTAATCTCAGGAACTATCACTACAATCTGAAACATTATTTTTACTTCAGATTACTTATTTAAATAACTATTTCGTTATCTTAGAGAGTGTGATAAGAAATTGAAACGAAATTAAGGTTTTTTTTAAGATAACTAGATTTTGATTTAAGCATAAATACACAAAAATAAAATTTAAACAACTTCGAGTGAGATCCGAATTTGGTTCATATAACCAAATGGTTTCTGATTTATGGTCACACTTGACAGATTGTTCAGGATTTTTTATAAGTTTTTCTGAAACAAAATCTCAACAATTCCGATTTTAAAAAACTGTTAATATAGGGTTTTGCAGAGGAAGGTTCACTTTGGGGACAATGGCGTAATTGTCTAGTTAAATCCAAACTCTAAACTGGTAAGATATGCCATTTGAAGAGAATTAATTCTAAACAGAGATGTTTCAGAAGTGATCTGTTAGAGTTGGCTGAAGTGAGGTGTAACAAGTTATAGACATCAGTTTCAACTAGTTGGATAACTTAGATCTTCCAAGTTTTGCTCGATGAGTGTTTTGGCATTAATCTACTTCTGGAAATTATTATTATTATTATTTAAATTTAATTTTAAAATACTTTTAGAGAAATAAGGAGATCCAAAGAAATATGAAGAAGTTACTCTTCCTTGTATTTTTCATCAAAAATTCTCCTGAACAGCTTTATAGTTTTAAGTACAAATACTCATTTTCTCGACAAAAACGTATAACAGGGAAAGCTACAAATTAAGTCGAAACAATAGCGAAAAATAGGCAAAGTTTCATTAAAAAATAAATAAATTAAAAAAAAATAGTAAATTCTGGTTTATTACAATTTTTTGTAAATTGCAAAATTTTGTACATAAAAAGTATTCTTCGACAGAAATTAATTTAAATGCGACTTAAAAAAAAAAAGTGTGTATACACTACATATACGCTTGTGTATACTACGCGGTTTGTAGGCATGCGTGTATAGCTCTGCATGTGGTCGGTTATATAATTTCATTGAGCAACGTTAGCCCATTCTGAGTACGAAAACCGGTTTCACGGAGTAGTTCTTTTTACACTGAAAAAATAATCCCAATGGAATATTTTGGTAATGAGCAACATCGTAACAAGAGGATAAGGAAAACATTACTAGAGTGATACATGAGTAATTTGTATTGGCATGAAATTGCAATACAAATTACAGATATATTTCAATGTTCACTCAACAACTCATGCCATTTTTTTAAAAAGAAATTAATCTTGATTGCAGAGAAATTATGCATTTATTGATTATTTTTTCGCTAATACCGAAATTCCACGTAAATTAATCATATCTCGAGACAAAATGTTTTTTTTTTTTTCGACGTCACTTATACAATATTTTCCCCCCTGAATGAGCCGATGAATATGGGCTCCTTTTTTTTTTTTATTCATTCACATTCTGAATATGTTAAGTTGTCAATTACCACTTACATTTTTTCGATTATGAATCTTTGATGTAGGAAAGAGTGGACCAGTATCATGCATCTTCTTTTTCTTTAATCAAATCATCTTAATTTTATATTAAACACATTCAGTAAAGTAATAGTTGATTATTATATTTATTTTGGTTGATCCTATGTTATGTTCTATATGTTGATCCTATGTATTCACTTCTATATACTAAGGATATGTTTATAACCAAAACCTACTCTTTTACAATACAATGTATTATACTGACTCCATCCTAACTATTTATTACATCATTTTTTTCTCTATTTTAAAAGACCCATTACTATATTTTTTAGTAATTCTTTAAGTCCGTAAGCATACGCGAGTTATTTTTAAATAATAGTTTTTGATTATACATAAAACATATTTGAATATTACATCATGAAATTAAGAAATACAGCCCTGAACATTAAAATATTAAATGGAGAAGCGTGTTACAGAGGTGTTAAAATTAAAAGGGAAATAATATGCTGTTCGCTTTACTTAAACATTTTTAACGAATGTTTATTGTAGTTAGACTAATGTTTTTTTTTTAATCACATATGAGGGACATTTTAATTGATCGTTATAATGAAAATCTGATTAACAGTCAAGTATTTGACAGTTGTTCGTAGATTCAATCAGATTTTATTACAGATCATTGTATGATAAATAAGTTCTATGATTTTATTATAAATAATTGTTTATATTATTCACCCGATTAATGTTGAATCCTATGGCTTAGTGACATCATTCTGACCTTTAAAAGAGACAATTAAGAGGAAATCTTGACTTTTTTCGCGAGGTATTCTATCCAATAACAGGAGAAAATCCGAGAATTTTTGAAGTGGGATGACCCAAGTGAGTTTTTCGTAAAATAATCCGACATCCTCTAAAACCTATAAAATATTAAATTATATATTAACATCGGTGACCACTTTAATCATATGAAATGCATTTATTATATTAATAACTATTCTTGTTTTATGTGTATTTATTATTTATTAATAACTATTATTATTTTATGTGTGTAATTATGTTATGTAATACGTTAATAAGTAATATTTAATTTAATATACGTAAATTCAAGAAACAAGTATTCATGCTTCCCAAGAAGAAGAAAAGGAGGCACCGTTTTTATTCCTTGAAACCATTTTATTTAATTTGTTTATTTTATGATATTTATAAAGTCATGTTTGAGTTCCATTCATCTCTTTCGACTAAGACCACCCACCTATCCTCAGTTTACGACTATTGAGAGCATAATCTCAAGTTGAAAGGGTTACCAAAGACCATCTTGAAAAAACAGCAATAATTCTTGAGATCTAAACCAGTATTACGCGGACGTGACAGTTTTTTTTTTATATTTACTATATCGTGCCTCGTAAATTTATCAATATAATTTATTGTCCAGTAAATTATTTAAACCAACAGTCATAAGCTTGTTAATTGTAAATAATTGTTTGTTTTATTACCCCCGTAACAGCTTACGTGTGACATATTTAACCGAACCTATGATTTTTAATCAAAGAAATTATTCCTCAGAGATGAACCAACATTATATTTATACTATGTATTATGCATTTTTATCAATTAATGATAGCATATTACATCCGCGATGTTAAGCATACTATAAACATAGGTATCCAAATTGCTATTGATATACATATTTCGTCAATAGAAAAATTGATCATCATCATCACAATCTTTTATCCTTGTCTACCGCCTAACAGTGTGAGGAAATTTTATATAATTTAAAATTTAAGTTTATTTAATTTTTCTTAGTATCAGAAATGTCTTACTGTAAACTGTAAAACTCGTGAAAAGTAGTTGATAGGATAACCTGACGTACGTTATATTCCCACAATACCAAATTCAACACATGAAAATTTATTATAGATAGGAAATGTAATTATATCTCTCCATTTTACATTTGCACCTTTTCTTTATATTCGTATTGTATCTTATTTTTCATCCTCTTTTTTATTTATCATTGCTTGGCATTACCACCTTTCAGTAATCATATTCTGTAGTAACCTTAATATTATATCCATCACTTTTCCATATCTGATGTTATTATATTCTTTCTCGGTCTTGCAATGTTATTTTATAGTTATTTTTGTTTTGATTGTTTCCCTCATAGCCCTGAAGATGGCCTACAACGTAGGTCGAAACGTCGGCACTCATAATAAATAAGTTTTTCTTATTTTGTGTTACATTGACTGCACCCCCAGACTATCTATGTACCACATGAAAATTTGTTGTTCATCTCTTTTGAAAAGTTGAGGAAAAAATCATAAATATAAATTAGATCGATAAAAGAAGTGATGTTTACTTTGAATGAAAAAAAAAAGTTCTCAATATAAAAGTTATGTACAGCTTCTACATCTCGAATCATCTTCTCCATGTATGATTTCCCTCGAGACTGCCTGAAACAATGATCATTTCGAAGAAAGAGAAATGAATTTACTTAATAGAAAGTAAATACTGGAAATACTTGAATTCAAATATATTGATTTGCTCTTCATTGAAGTATGTTTCAATAATTTCAGATCATTTCAAACTATCTCAATAATAATTAATATTAATCGTTGCCCAACGGCTGCTTATGATATAACAAGTAATTTCATTAGTTACCAGCTATATTTCATATAGTTTTTATAATATCTTATTTTCCAAGAATAAATAGCAAAACATGTTATATGATACTATAGGGAAAATAATAATTTTTCCTTTGAAGGATATTGTTACATCATGTTAAAAACTATTTTCTATTTAGCACCTCGTTTAACATATTTGTCTGCTGAAAATGGAGGAATTTTCAGCTATATATTGTATTTTTTTTTTATTCAATAATTAATTACATATAGAGAACTCAATCCTTACATTACCACACTTTTTTATTTAAAGAAGCGACATTCGATTTGCCAAATGAAATGAAAGTGAAAAATAAAGACTTAAATAAAAATAACATGAACGCACGAAATTCCTTTGATTAGTTTTTGTTCGAAAGTGCGGGAAAACAAAAAATAATTTTAGTATTATATTTTGACTTTTCATATTTATTTAATACTAATAATTGGAATCGTTATATCTAAATTCTAGTGATAACTGATAAATTAGATTTCAAAAGCCTCTAATATTTGTTTCGTTACATGGAGACAATCTTCAGTCTTATAATAATATATTTGAGAATTCCTTTTAACGATTATGTTGCAAACTGATCTGTTAACATTCAAGAATAGACGCTGTGGGATCTGCAGACCATGCAGATGTCAGCACTGTCGTCTCATGCATTTCACATCTCGAAAACTAGTGTGCACGTCGAACGGTGGAGGAATTAGGAAGGTACAATTCAACATAGGTGCAGCTGAATATATCATTAGCATAAATTTTTCTAATTTCATTATTCTATTTTATGTTATTCTTGTTTAAAATATATAGTAACTTTTGTAAGCAGCGATTCCTAAACATAATGAGAATGATTCCTAATTACACCCAAGAAGAATTTTTTTTTCCAAAAGGGTGTGTATTTAAATGTCATGGCACCATAACTGTGTTATGTAAATGTGGGCTTAAACAAGGGGATTCTCTAGTACCATTGTTGTTCAGAATACTAGCGAGTCAATACTTGCGGAGCTGTGAGCATCAAGGGACCATATTCAGTGCAATTACAGGATTCCTGGATGATATTAATAATGCAAGATGAAAAAAAAAAATCAGAAAAAAGGTTAGATGATTTATCTCTCTGAAATATTTATTTCGTTCAAAAGAGACACATAATTTATTCAAACGCCATGAAGGCCAAATTTGCCCCTTCCGCGGCCCAAAGCAAGAAATACACAATATTCTGATTAGTCCCAAACCTTATGATGCTTTTTTTATAAAGTTTGATTGATGTTCGAAGTTAGAATTCAAAAAGGAAATCGAAAAAAACCTTCTAATTCGTGACTGTTATTCGAGTTCAAAGGGCGAGGACATCAAAAGCCAAATATAACGCTTTGGTGATCGCTTCAAATATTAAAACAACCCTTAGCCTTTCATATCGGATCGGGATACAAGTTGTACTTAAAAATATACACGTATATTCGTATATCATTCTCATTGGTTCCAGGGATGAGATAAAGATTATTTCATCTAAAAATAAAAATATGTCGAGCGAACTTTCTCTTGTGAAGGGGAGGTAGAAAAACAAAATTTCAATTTATACAGAGTTGTAAGAAAGAGCACTTTGTTATTATCATTAATTGTACATAAACCTGTATCATTACAGCCCTTGAAACATGGTAGACTGTGCTGTTAGTTTCTTGGATTACGGATGTGCAGGGCTGTGCTTGGTCCTAGATCACCCTCGACCACGACGGACAGATTGTCCCGCTACATTGGTTATCCACATTATACATTCCTTAGGATCCACATATCTCCGGCTGCTAAAATATTAAATAATGCCAGCAGCGGAACCCTAACCTTCGGTACGGCAACTCATTGAGCCACTCTCGCATTAAATAAAATGTACTTTTCAAAAACCATCATTAGAAATGTACGTTATGTAAAATATCTATAAATATATTTATTTCATACAAAGTTCATAATGTGGATTTTGATCATTTTTTCCAATGATAAAAAATTAGGACGAATCGCATGCATTTACAATTACCAACTACTAAAAAAAAAAAAGAAATTAGTAAAAAAAAAGCATCAGGTGGCAGAAATATTTCATGCGCAAAATCAGTTTCATAATTTTAAAGTTTAAAAGTTGTAGCAAAGAGTGTCTATATGTACTACTATTCAATGCTAATCATTGAAGTTTGTTTGTTCATTTAACGTCACTTTATGCTGCTATGGCTAATCGGACGATGCTACAGTGGGAGCTCTAAATTTTACCTATCCAGGTTTTATTAGGACAAAGATTTTTAACGAGTACCTGACATCGTACAGGCTCGGGACCCCCGTTTAACGTCCCTTCCGAAGGACGGCGTAACTAAGGATTTTTTTACTCCCTTAAAAAAAATCCTAGGGCCACCTGCCGGGCTACGAACCCGCGATCTTGGGTTTAGTAGTTTGTTACGCTGACAAATCATTGAAGTGTGTTGTGATTTTTATTTATGTTATTGGTTGTTATTTTATTGAGTTATAACTTAAGCCTAGTGCCATATAAATGAAATAAATGCTTACGTTTGAATACATATATGAATATCTTAATATTTAATGATAAATAATCTAGAATGGAATTTGTTTGATATCACCCATTCCACTCATTCACCATATTGAAATATCAACACCTTTTTGAAGAATATTGTAAATAGACAATTGCCAACTGAGTTCACCAAATTTCAAAAAGCACCACAGGAAAAATAAATAATAGAAAACATCACAAAACTTAAGACGAAAGACCAGATGAAAAAATGACAGTAAAAATGCAAGAAAAAAAAAATCATCATTATCAAGAAACCAGTGGACCTACGGCTACTCCACAAAATATATTAATATTAAAGGTCTCTTTTTTACTTTTCAATATTAATATATTTTGTGGAGTAGCCGTAGGTCCACTGGTTTCTTGATAATGATAACTTTTTTTTTTCTTGCATTTTTACTTTCATTTTTTTATATGGTCTTTCGTCTTAAGTTTTGTGATGTTTGCTATTATTTATTTTTCCTGTAGTGCTTTTTGAAATTTGGTGAGTGTATATTGAATTTTGAATTTCTGAAGTATCTATCAGCTGTTTTTATCTAACCTTAACTAGCTGGGGTCGAGTAACCTTCCTTATGATTCCTTAGTTGCATTTGAGCCTTCAAGGTGGTGGGATGTTTCTTGGGTGCATTATTCATGTTTTGTTTTGCTGTTATTCTCTTTCTACCCTGAGGATGCCTGAATGGGCGAAATATTGGACAGATAATTTCTATGTTTGTTTTAGTTTGGAGACTTAAGGCTTTTCGTTGGAATTTTTCCACGGTCTTAACATTTATGTAAGGTCTCTTTTTTACTTTTCAATATTAATATATATTATTTAATTTATCGTTGTATATACAAATTGTTTGTTATGAATTAATTAATTGTTTTAATTTCTAATCAATGCGACTCGTGAAGGAGATCTTGAAAAGATATTCATGGGAAGCGGGTAATTAAATAAAAAAGTTTAAAGAACAACTTTATTAGAAGTAGGAATAATTTTGACAACCCCTAAAATATATTCCGCATTCAGGACGAATCCTGTTTATCATAAATTTATTTAAACGCCATTGTACAAGTTTTTAGTACCTTCCAGAGCAGCTAACTTACCTTAATTAGATTTATTTATTTCGATGAAGGGGTTAGGGAGGAGAGTATAGCCTCCATAGTAGACTTGAGGAAAGCCGTCACATTTGAATGCATAATGTTTACTGAATTTATAACTCCAAGCCTATGCTAAGGCCTCATGCATTTTTTTAACACTCTCCTATTTTTCAGAAGGGATATCAAAAGTTTGCTAGGTTTATAGTGAATGAATAATAATAATAACAGATGCTATATTGTCCAAAAAAAGTACTTATTCATTTTTATTTGAAATTTTTATTACAACCAAGAGCAAAAATAAAAAAAATTTAAAAAAACCTGTACCACTACAACCCATAGAGGGTCTTGAGACATACTGTAGAGTCCGTCCTGTTTCTGGGACAATGGTTGGGAGGGAGATGATTTGTCCGGTATAACAGTCAACCGCCAGGTTTCCCCCCAATATGGGTTCTTCATATCCCATCGGAGTCATCCTTTGCTGTGAATAGATTAAATAATTTATTTGCCGCCGTCGGATTTGAACCCGAGAGTTCAGAAATGCACTTCGGCGCTCTACATACTGAGCTCCCAAGCGTTATAAATTAATATATATTAAATGAAAGGGTGTTCATTCTGTAAAATTATAAACAGAAATCAATTATCCAATCACAACCGTATATTCACAAAGTAAAATGTAATTTCTTCCTTGTGCACATAAATAATTTAAGAATAAATAGTATAATAATTATCAATAAGCTATCAGAAAATTTAGCAACTAATAAATTTGTAAAGTTATCCTGAATAAATAAACGAAATCCACGAATATTATATATCTCTGCTAATTTGGCTGTTTACACTTCCAATCACATATCTTTATATTTACTTATTTATAATAGTTTTACTAGTTATCATATTTGGTATTGTTTATATTTTTTCTTGTTATTATTGTTTGTATATGTATGTAAAATCCAAGTACTAGATATTTAGTTAGCATTGATTGAGGTTAAGTAGCCTTCATATTTAGAATAGATCACCCTGTGATAAGACTATTTCTCACAATTAGTGTCATTTGATCTGCTGGATTTCAACCTGTAATTTATTAAATCTTTTCATATTAATAAAACCAGTTACTATCCGACTTCATATATATATATATATATATATATATATATATATATATATATATATATAAAATTTGTATATTTTTCAATATTTCAATTGTTTCTCTCTCTATAATTATTGTTATCTTCTTTCAATTTTCTTTTGCTTTCTTTTTCCTTTATAAGAAATAACTTAAATTCAATTAATTTTTGATTCCTCATTTACTAATTTAATTTAATTAATTAATTAAATGTGATCTGTTTTACTCTAAGACATTTTGTTTATACACTATTCCTGTATTTTCATTCTAAAGGAACTTGTCCCAGAATAAATAAAGTCTTTATTAAAATTATATATTGAGGAGGGAGAGGGATTTCATCCCTGATAATCCCTCAGGATATAGGCAGAATCCACAGGCTCTGCGATTCACAGCTAATATTCGATATATTACTAAGAGATTTCTATTGCGTTAAATGAATCGTAAATCCTAATGAATTATCAAAAGACTTCCTGGGAATTTACACTTTACTGACATTGAATCACTCTGTCTTATTCCAATCCGGGATAAATCACAGGTGTTGTTTGATTTCAGACAGGAACGAAACTGAATAATACTATTTCAATGGAAATAAAACAAACAATAAATGCGTTATCTTTTTTTTTTTTTTTTTTTTTTTTTTTCCTTAACCCCTATAAGTTTGAAGATTTGTAATCTGGGTTACGATTAGGTTGGAGAGGAATCTCTTTTACTGTACTGCGCACATAAATGCGTTATCAAGATTTAAAATTTATTAAAATATTATGTGGTAACACACTTATTGTGAGAATAACCCATATACTGCCATAGTCGTATATTCAGAATTTGATTTATGATCTCTATACTTCTGCTGATAATGATAATCCAGTAAAAGATGATACTAGTCCTACATTCATTTAAAGTATGCATAGAGTTTTTGAGGGACGCCACAAGCTGAGAAGAAAACTCTTGAAAGAACTCTTCTACTCCATATTTCTTATGTTTTATTTTCGTCAATAATAATAATAATAATAATATATGCATTAAGATATTATGAAGACCGGCACTTACTACTTTAAGATATAAGAGTTTATGGTTTTAAAAAAAATAAAACAGAAAAATTCTATATCAAATGTTTTGCTAAAAACCTTGTTTGTTCATTTAGCGTCACTTTTTGCTGCTATGAATAATCGGACGATGCTACATTGGGAATTGTAAATTTTGTCTATCCAGATTTAATTAGGATAGGGATTTTTGACGAGTAACTGACATCGTATAGGCACGGGACCCCCTTATAACGTCCCTTCCGAAGGACGGAGTAACTAAGGATTTTATACTCCCTCTAAAAAATCCTAGGGCCACCTGCCGGGCTACGAACCAGCGATCTTGAGCTTATTAGTTTGTTCCGCTAACCACTAGACCACAGGTCGCCTCGCTAAAAACCTTATAACAAATTAATTAATTAGAATTACATTTTGAACTGTCAAACAATCTCAACTTGAGCCTCATAAGAGCGCTAATTGAAACGTGTAAGTTTCAAATTATTTTTTCATTAAATCTTTTTTTCACTACATCTAGGTAAAATGGCATAATAAAAAAAAAACTATATAAAAACTAATAAAAAATACTGATGAACAAACTATACTTTAATCGGCAGAAGTTTTTATGACTCGAAATTTCACTCCTTTTTTTTTTAGTATTAGAAAAGCTATGAAGAAACTAATTGATGATTCATAAACCGTATTTATATTACTTATACGTATTTAGATATTATTGACTAAATTGTGTTTTGCTTATCGACATTTTAAAAATAATAATACAGCTAAGATGGGCCTGATATTTCGATTAGAAAATAATTCTATCAAATAATAATTCTAGAAAAATAATATTTAGCATATATAATTAGAGAGGTTAAAAGACAATAACAAAAAGCGGAAAAATGAAAGTTGTGAAAAGGAAAGTCACTGTTGTTAATGATAACATATATTTTTATTTTATTTCGTGAAGTGTAGAAGTTTCTGCCAAAACTACGAAGAAAACTTTAAATTTTGATATTTTTTTTTGGCTAATGTAACAGTACATTACTTCAAAAAAAATATCTGATATGAAAAACAGATTGGATGTATCGGTATATTGGATCCAATCAGTGATTGAAATGGCGCAGAAAGATGCTTAATAATGATTTTCTAAATTTTTCTCATTAAAATGTTTAAACTAATCAAATATCGCACGTCGTAGTCACAAGCGAAAAAGAGAAAATACTTATGAGAAGGATATTTTATTTCCCTTCATATAATTCAAAAATAATACATTTGTCGCTAATTGTACACAAACTAATTCAAATGGCAATTATATTCCCATAAATGAATAAAAACAATCATTTAATCTCTGCCTAAGAGCTGAAAAACATAACTAAACATTTTTAAAATGAGATAAATAAGAGTGTTTTATTTATTATTATATATATATATATATATGTCTCTATATACCAAATTCGAACAGCATCGAATTTTTCAAAAAAACTGTACCTACATTTTCCATAAGTAACAAATAATCATGATTTTATAGTACATTATGAAGTTCAGATATCATACAGGTAATGCCATTAAGATCGAATGGAATACATTGACTTACATCGAGAAACACATGATATACGTCCGATGAGTTAAAATGGTCATGGGTGGGCATGATGAATATGCTAACATGAGATAATAATCAAAATAAGATAAAATGTTCAGTTCTCGGAGTGTTTTCTTTATTAAGCCAAACCTGAGGCTTTCAGCCTTATTTTTTACATAAATATAATCAGGCCAAATATCACTCATTTAAGAAAACTGATACTTAAATTGCAAAGCAACAAATATTAATGAACTTAATATTAAACTAAAAGTGGAAGGAAATTTATAAGCGAGAGAACTATTAAATAATGCAAATCCTTTTATTACAAGTTGAAGGGATCTGTAGGCTCAGCTTTGCTAGGCTTAGCAAGTAGTAACTACTGCATATAGGCCTTCTGGGTACAACCTAATAATCACGATTAAGTTTTAATTATTATAACTTTATATAATCTCTCCTACTTTTTTTCTAAAATACTGAAAGTAGGGAAGCCATGTTATCATATAGCAGAAAAAAAATAATAATGAACTCAGAATAGAAATTTCGATTTTTCAAATTCATTTCAGGCAGTTTTTAGTGTATAAACACACTAGCTGATTCCGACAGCCAATCTCCTGTTGAAGAATTTAAATTCGAAGATTATAACATGTTTCATACAGATTATAATTACGGTCACCTGTGGTCTAGTGGTTAGCGTAACAAACTACTAAACCCAAGATCGCGGGTTCGTAGCCCGGCAGGTGGCCCTAGGATTTTTTTAAGGGAGTAAAAAATCCTTAGTTACGCCGTCCTTCGGAAGGGACGTTAAACGGGGGTCCCGAGCCTGTACGATGTCAGGTACTCGTTAAAAATCCTTATCCTAATTAAACCTGGATAGGCAAAATTTAGAGCTCCCACTTTAGCATCGTCCGATTAGCCATAGCAGCATAAAGTGACGTTAAATGAACAAACAAACAACAACAAACAGATTATAATTATTTGGATCGTTTTGATGAAAATATATGTAATATATATGTAAAAATAACCGTTAAAATATCTGACGTGATGGCGTCAGTTATCACAGCAGGAACTGTTAATTGCGTATGAGTATATCTGTTGCTTAAATTTGTTAAATATGAACTTGAAACTGTATTAATTAATAGAAAGAAAGAATTAATTTAATTCGTAACATTTTTCTGTAATAAATAAGCAATGAATTAATTTGGGTAATTTTTAAAATATAATAGGAACATGGACTATATAACTAAAAGTTTGATAACTATGTGATAGGCTAATTAAAACATATCAATACCGCTAACGCTGCGCTCCCAGCCGGATCCATTGTAAATTAAATACATTGAGGTTGTTAACAACGACAAACAATAAATAAACCTAAACCATTCTGGATCCCACTCACAAAAAATGAGGTTTCATACCAAAAAATAATTTAACTAATTAAAAACGTATCGGATCGATTTGTGAATGTAACTCATCTTTGAGCCCGCTAAACAATTTCATCAAACTAGACCCATTCATTTAATAAGAGATCAATGACGCACACACGAACAGAAGGATTTTATATATAAATATTACAGGAAATAAACAATACTGGTATATACAAGCAAGCCAAGAAGAAAAATACAATAGTTTAAAATATAAATTTTAAATTACTCGTTTAAACGACCCATAACATTCAATTTTCTGAGTAAATTGGGGCAATTTGAGGTGTACGACAGGAGCCATAAACGGTATATATTGACTAATTCATTAGTGAAAGTATTGCAGAGGTTAATTGAATCGCTCAACGGAGCAACTAATACAATTCACTAGTTTAATTACGTGTGTTACGGCCGCTCAGTTGTAATTATAAAAAACGTATGTTCATAGTTATATTTTGTTGTTTTTTCAAATAGTCTGTATTTTTTATTTTTATTATAAAATAAATGTTTTTAGATTTCGTAATGTATAACAGTAAACAGCTGTTTTAAAACTTTTGTCGGTGTGAGTCAAGTGAACATCGCCCCAGTCTTGTTTTGGATAGCGACCCGAGCGGTCCATCTGTTGTTTTCACAGTTTTTCGTGAGTCGAGTTTGATTTCGGCCCGAGCGGTCATCCTTATCTTCACTACTTTCGTCTTGGCTAGCGTACCTTCAGGACCTACCTTACGGCAGTAAGTGTCATCGTTTTTGTGAGTGCGACCTTGATTGTCCACCTTCAACCATAAATCAACAGGGCTTGGTTTCTTTGTCGACTTCGTTCCAGCACATCTAAATCTACAGGGTATTTAGACATTTATTTTTTTTTTTAATTGCGCAATTAAATAAACATCATTTAGTTCAGTTGAAAAATAACATTTATTTTGTTTCATGTTCAAATTATTTTGTTTAGTAACTTCATTCATGTATCTAGCCATGCTTATTTTGAATTAATTTACTTGTTTATTTTTTTATATATATTCAACCAAATCAAAAGGTTTAATTTTCGTTTATTATTTAATTATTCATTGTTGGAAACAATAATTGTATTAATTGTATTTTAATTTAATTAATTGCTCTTTGTTTTAAGGTTAAGTAATATGATTTATGTCTTTATTTATCAATATAAAGTTTCAAAAAAAAAATAAGCGTTCGGTATTATCTGACAACCCATTTATTCAGTTGAACTTACAATTCAAATATAATTTTTAAATGGTTAATATATCAGATAATTTTCTGTAAAGAAAATTGTTTGATCAGATTAAGGCAGCAGCCTATCAGAGTTTTTTTAGTAAAATAGGGAAAGGTGGTTCAAGGGTGCAATCTCTGTTACCCTTACGACGCCCTAACATTTTTGGTCCTCCGGGCCGGATGCTTTTTTTTTGGAATTTTTTCTTCATTAACATGTGTTGTACAATTTAATTTATTTCATTTCTTCATTAACAAATGTTTTATAATTTAGTTTATTTCACCGTTCAGCTATCGATTTTATTTTATCTGCTATCGATTTAATTCACTTTGTAAATGAACATATGTTTTATAATTTAGTTTATTTCACCGTTCAGCTATCGATTTTGTTTTATCTGCTATACATTTAATTCACTTTGTAAATGAACATATGTTTTATAATTTAGTTTCTACAGCGTTCAGATATCGATTTTTTTTTATTCAATTTACTTTGTAAAGGAGACATATTGGACACTTATTCTTCTAGATTAGTTCCGAGTTTTTATAAACTCTTTTTCTTTATTTTTCGTAAATTACTATTTTGAACTTTCGTTACCATGGCTCTCGAGTTAGATGACAAGACAGAAGCTCTTGAAGAACAAATCGTTCTAATCGATGACTTATCGTCAGATATCATTAATACCCAAACTCTTGGCAAATCGCTCGCCTCAGATCCCACTAAAATTATCATTTTTAAAGTGAGGCTTTCCAACATTCAAAAGAATTGGATGAAATTTTATTTAACTGCCATCAAAGCTAAATGCGCAGCAGCTCGGTTGGACAAACCGAAAAGATTAGCCCATATTACCCACCTCATTTCTCATACACGGGAAGCATTTTATGAGGCATTAGCCACTGAAATTCCATCTTGTGAAGGAGCATACATATCTCTAGATAATGAGTATGACAATAAACCTATTCAGATGATCTCTACTACGAAACCAAGAATAGTGTTGGATGCTTCTATGCAAGCTTCTAGAGGCTCAATCAATAGCCAACTAATAACAAGTCCACCATTACAATCGGACATCGAAAATAATTTTAAACACCCAGATAATCCTTTGGATCAAGATATAATTTATCGTTCTACTCCCTCAGAGAAGGTTCAAGAGTCTCCCTGTTTAGCTTTGCGGGAACTTAAGCAACCAATCAACAATGAAACACCAGTTTTTCCCTTAGCGGCTAGTTCTCTGCAGAATAGTATGAACATAGATAACGTTTTTACTAAATCCAATGCTACTGAGGAAAACGTTATAATATCTCCAGAATTACAAAAAGTCATCGCTCGGAATGATTTTGAATTGAATAATTCGGCCAGTAATCCCAACAGCGGAGTCGAATTTATTTCAGAAGACTTAAGAGATAGAACATCTTCTCATCATGAATCGTATATAAAACCATTGTACCATAAGGTTCGTACGCCTTCAGTAAGAAGAACGAATCAATCAATTTTATCTACAATCGCTAGACAAGTTTGCCCGCTAGGCTATATGTCTCCAATAAATATTAAATCTAAGCAATTAATGCAGAAGCCTTGGCCGCTTAAATTAAAGTTGGTTGCATCTTCGCCAACTAATAGCAATATACTATCGGAAATAATTATATCAGATGAGAAAACTTTAGAAACGATTTATATCTCTCATTGCAATATGCCGTTTCATACTCATCAACCCTTTACTATGAGGTTCGCAGACATATCGGATCTCAGATATACCGCAGCAATCTACCTGCGATCAAAATCAATTGAAAAGGAAAATAATTCCTATCTGTTAGCATCAAAGACTCGCATTGCCCCTGTAAAAACTTTATTGATACTCAGATTGGAGTTAAGTGCGGATAATATACGCCGATATCGTGTCAAGAAGAATTTTTCCAACTTCTCTTCAACATTACTGTCTATATTGGCAACGACAGTTATGGCTAGGACAAGGTCACTCAGGATTTTACAATCATCAAGTTTGGAAAGCTGGTACCACGTTTCGCCAAAGGACAATCCAGCCGATATAGCCTCAAGAGGAATGTCCCCTTTCTCTCTGCAAGATTCCGTGTTATGGTGGCAAAGGCCAGCATGGCTAAGGAAGGATTCCTCCAAATGGACACTAATTCGAGCATCTTCAATGGGTTCTAAAAATCTACCGGAAATTAAAACAGACTCTACACTTTTGTGTCATATATACCCTACCGACAACTCAGAGAATGAATGGTTAATAAACATTCTTCCATTTCAAAAATTCAAAGAGTAACCGCCTATATTCTAAGATTCATAAACAACTCAAAAAAGAATTTCGTACGGATGGCGGGCAGTTTGAGCTTAAAAGAATTTCTCGAGGCAACAAAGGTCTGCATAAAAATGTAACAAAATCACTTTTATCGTAAGGAGCTTCTTCTGATCACCAACGGAGAAGGAGACAAAACCCAATTATCATCTCTTGCACCTTTCTTGGATTCCCTTGGAGTTCTAAGGGTGGGCGGACGTTTACAGAACAGCCCCCTGACTTGCGAGACTAAGTATCTCATTATCTTACATCCTAAATACTGTTTGACAACAAAGCTAGTTGATCATCTTCATAAATCCTATTTACATGCTGGACCTCAACTACTTCAGTCGCTAATTAGAAGACAGTACTGGATACCCACAGCAAGAAAAGTTATACGGTCCAGGATACATAAATGTGTCACATGTCATCGATTACGAGCAACTAGTTATACGCCATTTATGAGTCCACTACCAGTTTCTCGTTTTGAGCAAGGTCGGGCGTTCCTAAATGTAGGTGTAGACTTTGCCGGTCCTTTTTTAATCAAGGAATCTACCAGAAAAAAGGCACCTACGAACAAGGCATATGTATGCTTGTACATTTGCATGAGCACAAAGGCAGTTCATCTCGAATTAGTGTCACAACTTACTAGTGACGCTTTCATAGCATGCCTAGACAGGTTTGTGGCCCGAAGAGGCGTTCCTTCTCAAATCTTCTCAGATAAAGCAACAAACATGGTGGGAGCCAATAGAAGACTGAAGGAGTTGTGGAATCATCTCCAAAACCCAGGAACTCAAGAGCGTATCATCGACCATTGCCACATGAATCAAATAGAATGGAACTTTATCCCTCCTGCCTCACCTCACTTTGGAGATCTTTGGGAAGCGGGGGTCAAATCAATGAAATCACATCTAGTAAGGGTATTAAATGACCGCTGTCTTACATTTGAGGAGTTAAATACGATTATTGCCAACATAGAGTCCATCTTAAATTCGCGTCCATTGTGCCCACTTTCCACATCCCTGGACGACATTGATGCTCTAACACCTGGTCATTTCCTTATCGGTGGACCTCTAGTTGCTACACAGGAATTGAATCTGACCGATATACCAGTGAATAGATTAACTCGTTGGCAGTTAGTAAAAAGGTCAATTCAGGACATATGGCAGCGATGGCGATTAGAGTATTTGAACAGTTTACAGCAGCGCGTCAAATGGAGATCACACACTAGGAATATCACTTCGGGAACTTTAGTACTAGTCAAAGAAACCAGAGTACCACCTCGCTTTTGGTCAGCAGCAAGAATTATTGAGACCTATCCCAGTAAAGATGGTGTTATAAGGATAGTAAAGTTAAAAAACCCTAAAGGAGAATACTCGCGACCAGTGACTCAGTTAGCACCCTTGATACCTCCATCAGAGGTTGGAACTGACTGAAATTTTAATACTTAAAATTTGGTGGGCGGTGTTACGGCCGCTCAGTTGTAATTATAAAAAACGTATGTTCATAGTTATATTTTGTTGTTTTTTCAAATAGTCTGTATTTTTTATTTTTATTATAAAATAAATGTTTTTAGATTTCGTAATGTATAACAGTAAACAGCTGTTTTAAAACTTTTGTCGGTGTGAGTCAAGTGAACATCGCCCCAGTCTTGTTTTGGATAGCGACCCGAGCGGTCCATCTGTTTTCACAGTTTTTCGTGAGTCGAGTTTGATTTCGGCCCGAGCGGTCATCCTTATCTTCACTACTTTCGTCTTGGCTAGCGTACCTTCAGGACCTACCTTACGGCAGTAAGTGTCATCGTTTTTGTGAGTGCGACCTTGATTGTCCACCTTCAACCATAAATCAACAGGGCTTGGTTTCTTTGTCGACTTCGTTCCAGCACATCTAAATCTACAGGGTATTTAGACATTTATTTTTTTTTTAATTGCGCAATTAAATAAACATCATTTAGTTCAGTTGAAAAATAACATTTATTTTGTTTCATGTTCAAATTATTTTGTTTAGTAACTTCATTCATGTATCTAGCCATGCTTATTTTGAATTAATTTACTTGTTTATTTTTTTATATATATTCAACCAAATCAAAAGGTTTAATTTTCGTTTATTATTTAATTATTCATTGTTGGAAACAATAATTGTATTAATTGTATTTTAATTTAATTAATTGCTCTTTGTTTTAAGGTTAAGTAATATGATTTATGTCTTTATTTATCAATATAAAGTTTCAAAAAAAAAATAAGCGTTCGGTATTATCTGACAACCCATTTATTCAGTTGAACTTACAATTCAAATATAATTTTTAAATGGTTAATATATCAGATAATTTTCTGTAAAGAAAATTGTTTGATCAGATTAAGGCAGCAGCCTATCAGAGTTTTTTTAGTAAAATAGGGAAAGGTGGTTCAAGGGTGCAATCTCTGTTACCCTTACGACGCCCTAACAACGTGTATTTAGTCCACATGGGGTAAATCGGAGCCATCTTCCTATAAATACAAATTGATTCCTTCGGCCTGAGTGGTTTTACCGGGCTCATGTGATATCAATGTCAAAATATTATTATAATTTGAAAATTTAATGCGTTATCATATATAAGATTTATCACTAAACATGTCTTGAATAAATAGCTATACAGTAATTAATTTAATTTATCAATTTAAAAATAAAATCGGATAATATTTATTCGCCGGTACAAAGTATCACCCAAGGCAATTAACAAATACATAATATTAACAATAAAATATAATTATTTATTTATTTATTTATTTCTTGTATAATTTGCTACACTTCACAAAATAAAAATGTTGTACCAATAGACCAGTCTCAAATTAAAAACAATTGTACAAATTTAAATATATCAGTGGAGAATCATAAATACAATGAAAGAAAAAATGTATAAAAAACTTCCAACAGAGAGAGAAAAAAAATTAATAATAATAAAATAAACAAAAATTATAACTATACATTCTTAGTAGCTTATATACATATATATATATATATATATACATATATATATATATATATATATATATATATATATATATATATATATATATATATATATGTATATATTATATATATTATATTTCATTGATATTGCTATATATATATATATATATATATATATATATATATAGCAATATCAATGAAATGAAAGAAATTGGTATCCTAGAATAATAAATGTTTGGTTCGTTTATGTACATAACGCTTTGTACTATAAAATATAATTACACTAGTTTGTCCAGTATACTCATTTGTTATGGAAAGTAATGATTCAGTTAGATTGCAATTTGCAGCAATGAATATTTCCCTTACAATGTTGCCCAATAGATTGCGTTTGGAGAATTGGCGATGTCGAGTTGAAAAGAGAAATTAATATAAATATTTGAGCTACAGAACCGTAATCAATGTACGTCAGAGCGCTCTATAGGGAAAGGTTCTATACGTTCATAATGTTATATATAAGTTTTTCCTCTATTTGTTTGCCATTATAGAGCAATCAATTCTTTGGCTATTAATTGGTGAAGGCAAGCTTTACATTTAAATGTCAATATTATCGGGAAATACGGTGTACCGAAAAAATGTACCTTTGAGTATTGATATACTATAAAAAATTAAGAGGGCGAAAATTCAACAAAAGTAAACGATAAGATCAGACAGTTATAAGACAGGCAGTTATCTTTTAAAGTCTTGAGTCAGGAACTTTAATAACTAGATTATGACTTTAGATTATAACTTTGTGAGTGATTGATGTGGTTTGCTACAGTTAGTCTATATATAAATAGAAATAAATATTTACAATAAATAAAAACAGTAAATAAATAATTTTCTTCTGATGATAAGGTCAACACTTATAATATATTTATGCTATATATGGATAATTCATAAATTAACATATCCTTAACTTGCCCTAGATCCCCGAGTCGCCGATCTGGCTCCTGATGAAAGGAAGGGAAAGTGACGCCATTAAATCCCTCTGCTGGCTCAGAGGATGGACAACTCCGGAAAAAGTGGAAAAGGAATTGCGTGAAATGCAAGACCACGCACTGGCTTCGAAATTAGTAACAGATGAAATGATGGAGAAGAATCCAGGTGAGTAAATTATTTTAATATAAAATCTTTAAAATATAAAAGTAACGTTAAGTTAGGACACTAATGGAAGAAATTCAAGACGTGCCTTATCGACTATAACAGAAAACGTACTTCACAAATTTTGCCTTCTTCAGGACAGAAAGAAAATGAATAAATGAAAGATACTCGAATTGGAGAAATATCAACAAGTTTTGTAATTTTCAGTTGTTTTTAAGACTTCATGATTTGGATTTTTCGATTTATCCCTTCTATAATTTTATTTATGTAAAGAATTTTCTAAAAAAAAAAATTAATCATACATAGAAAAATAAAAACAATATTCCTAGCAAGTTTGAAAAATAATTTTCCAATTATCAGAAGAGCCGAAATGCAAGCAATCAAATTTTTTGTTGGCGCTTAAAACATTTTCATCAAGCAATGAAATAATTATATTTAATTCTGAATTTAATTTATTCAACAAAAAACTGAAATTTTTGGTTCAGTAAAACAGTAAAAAAATTTGTGAATGAAAAAATAAACAAATATATCGATTTTTTATTTTTTATCTGTTTCAAAATCGCTCATATACATCAGAAGGGGATTTGTACAAATACCGCTTGGAGGCTAATACCAATCTCGATTATACTAGATACAACATGTTATTTAATAAAAGTAATTCATTACTAACATACAAGGGTAGACAATCCAATAATAAAACTGGTAATACTTCAAGATAAACAAAAAAACTTTTATGTTGAAGAAATTGGTCCGGGTAAAAAAAACTTTTAAAAAAACTAAAAAAACTTTAAGTTTCTAAATTGATTGCTACAGTCTATGAATCAAAACCCTAATTAACCGCAGAAATGATTTATTTAGCCTGATGTTTAAGAGGATTATAGATCATCCTTTATGGTCATATAATTATTTGTAAATAAATAAATAAATTAGATTTCCATAGTAACATGCACAAATATGTTAAATTAATTTTGGTTGTTAAATTCAATACGCTTAATTTTGTATAAGAATAGCCCTTTTGGATATTTTTAATTATTATTTTTTTTTGGGGGGGGGGGTATTAAAACCTAAAGAGAGTGAGAGAATGAAAGAAAATATTAATCCAGAAATAAAAATTACAGAGTCGTGTAAAAGGCGAACTCATACTCAATTATAGTTTTTCTCATAACTTTTAAACTAATGTTGCTTGAGGATTTATTTCAATTAAGAATAGTTCAAGGGATTGAGGAGAGGATTTTAGGCTAGTCCCATCAAAATCGTTCTACTAGTTTTAGATATACCGTATATTGAAAACGAATACGTTTTTCGTATATTGCTCAGCTGCTATTATGCATAGGAGTGCGCATTTGGTGCACTCCATTGGAGAAAAACAATATATCCAATAAATAATTACAAAAATTAGTTTATCTGTATCATATAGGTCACAGAAAAAAAGACAAATAATCGCCGAAAATGCCAGTTTAGGAATCAAAAGGATAATTCCTTTGACAACTGAACGAGTTTTAAACAAGTTTGCAATAGATGATTTCCTCACCGAGGAGGAGTAGGAAAGCAAAACTTCGACATTTATATAATTAAATTACAATGTCTATACATACAATTAAGATAATTTCATGATAAATTTAAGATAATTTCATGATAAATTTTAGAGGAACGGAATTAAAGTGAATTCTGGTCATCAATGTAAAATGTTGCGATGAAAATTAATACACATCGTACAATGAGCTATTCCCTGACATTTAATTATAAATTCATATGCACATCATTATAACACAAGGTGTTTCGGATGTGGTATAATATGGTATAACACCCTTTAAAGAATGTTCTGCAACAAATAAAAATTGTCTTTAAGATTTAATTCAACTACTACAGGGAGAACAAAACTAATACTAAAGTTAAATCTAACAGACATTGTCTTGGAGGACTTCGGGCAAGTTAGGAACTGACAGAACTGAGGAACTGAAAAGACGACACCCGCACGATCAGAACTTGCTGGTATCCTCAAACAGTGGTGGAGAGTCGGTTCTCAGTCTAAGCTCCCACCAATAATGCTCACTATATCCGTGTCTGCCTGGCATTAACGAAGAATCAATAAGTCTTCACATCATTCAATTTGAAAAGATCATAAATTTAACATAACTTTGTTCAAGAATTCGATACAGCATTTGCGAACAGCCTAAATAATTCTCTTGACGATCACTTACTTTGTAATAAAAATAAATTTACAATAGATTAAGTTTTTCAAATTATGGCTAAAAACTAAAGTAAGAAATACTTTTAACACTTGACATGCAATTTTTATTATTCAATATGACATACTCTATTTTTTCACGATCATTTTTGAGCCAAATGTTAAACAGTTTAATATGAGTATAAGGAAGTGAAGTGGGTGTTTTGTGTGTGTGTGTGTGTGTGTGTGTGTATGTGTGTGTGTGTGTGTGTGTGTGTGTGTGTGTGTGTGTGTGTGTGTGTGTGTGTGTGCATATAAACCTAAAAAAAACACGTGAAATAGCTTTTCTTAAGCCTTTATATAAATTGAAAAAACAACTGAAAGTAGGTGATTTGCTTTTAAACATCACATTTATGTCTTAGATCTTTTTTTAAAATCTTCAAGTATTCTTAAGGGAACCTAACGATCTAAGATTACAGGAGTATTTTTCAAGATTATTTCATTCAATTCCAAAACATATTTCTTTTTTTTTTAATGTACTTATTGAAATTTACAACTGTATATTGAATACATCAAGTAAATATAATGAAAAATAAATCATGTCCCGAGATAAAGGCAAGTAGAGTAACTACCCAGTGGTAGTACTCAAATAAAAAGTTCAACTTAGACGGTCAAAGGCCATCTTCTTTTCAGACGCCTCGGAGGATTATCAGAAATTGAAGAGGTTGCTAGGTTTAAAAGTATAAAATATGTTTCTTAAAAGTAAATAAAATAACTTTTTCATTTGAATAATTGAATATGTAATTCCTAATCCCAGTAGAGGAAATGGAATCAACTTTATGAAATAATTGAGAGAAAAATGTACCAAAATATTATATTGAGAACCATTTTCACATATTGGAAATAGTACCAACAAAGAATATAATAGTTCTTATATTCCGGACAACGAGAGCTCAGGAACAGACACCTTAATCCTAGTTAAACTCTTGACCAAACCTCTCTCTCTCACAAATTTTCTTCTTTTTTTATTTTAATTATCTTGTTTTTGTAACTGGAGTACATCTTTCTTAGTCAATCATTCAAGTGAGTAAATTAAAACCTTTTTCCAGTCATATATTATTTTTCTTTATTTTAAAAACGTTTCAACAATTTCATTTCATTCTCAATTTACATTATTTTTAAGTCCTCTAACATTATTTAATTTTAAAAATATTCTCTATAAATTTTAACAAATTTCAAAAATTGTTAATTGACCCTTGAGTACACTATAACTCTAAGCTTTGTTTTAAATTATATGACAATCAACCAAAAAGGTTGAAAATGTACAAAATTATAAAAAATTTTTAGAGAATATTTTTAAAATTAAATAATGTTAAAGGACTTAAAAATAATGTAAATTGAGAATGACATGGAATAGTTGAAACGTTTTTAAAATAAAGAAAAATAATATATGACTGGAAAAAGGTTTTAATTTACTCACGTGAATGATTGACTAAATTTTCTTCTTTAACGCCTAGGTGACTTCATAGCTTAGATATCTATCGTCCAGAATACAACAAAACGATAATCATACGAAGTCCATCGTATATTAAAACATTCCAGAATATTTTTAGGCGAGAGAAAGAAAAACTTAAGTCTCGATGCCAACCGACGAAATATGAAATAACGTCAATAATCAAAGCAGTTCTTAAACTATTTCTAGTAAGGGTATCTTCCGGTTTCAGACCACAAAAAGATAATTGCGTAAGCCCATCATTAAACAATATGAAGCGAATAAAAAAAATAATAATAAAAACAGTTGGAAACAATAAGTAAGAAAATAAAATAATTAAGACATATCACACGATTCGTGCAAGGAATAAATTCAGCATTTTTTTAAAAATACTAGAGTAGAAAAATACAAGTATAATTATTACGAAAAATAATTTCTCAGTATTAGGAACAAAACTTGGAAATGGGCATTAGCCTGAAACGTCGCAAATGCAGAAATATCGACAAGGATAGTTTAATTGTAAAAACAATAAAATAAGTAATTATAATGTTAGCGAGATAGCTCTTAAATAAAAATGGGTATTATTAATAAAAATAATAATAATGGTGGCAACTAATTGCAAAATAAAATTGAAAACTTCGTCCTTTTTTTCCTTTATTTTATTAAACATCTTAATTTTACAAGCTTTGTGATTATTTGTTAAGTTTTTTCTAATATTTAAAACATAAAAGTAAAGTAAATTGATAGTGAAAAAAAATAAGAATATGGCCAAGATGTTCCCAAATAAATACAAATCTACCATGTATTTGCTGTAATTTGCATTGCATTGATGCTTTAGAGCAAAACGATAATTACATCAGCACAACATATCCTGTACAGTATCCAGTTACCACTTGGAAGTTTTTTTTTTTTTAAATAGAGCTTAGACCTAATAAAGTACGGCTTCGAACATATAAGCCGCAAACCTTACGCAACGGCCGCAGAGGCCAGGAGGTAATATACCAATATATTTTGAACACCCCGGGCCCTATGTTCGATAAACGATATAAGGGGGGAGCTTCCCCTATATTAAAATGGAGATGAATATGGCGCTCGGGGTAAAAATATGCTTTAAAGCGGAAATTTAAAAGGGGGTGAGTTTAAAATATAGCTCCGAGAATACAGGCCACCCACACGAATAACTAACCCAAGCAGGCCAAAATGAAAGATAAAAAGTTGATATAGCACAATCCTAAATTCTCCATCAATATTTAACAGCTACGAAGGGCTTCTATTTGGTGCCTCGGTCAAGAGAGTGGATAATGCGATAACTACTGCGTTATATGGCTAATATAAAGATATAACAAAAGATAAAATAGTCCATTCGCTTGAGCATTGAGAAACGCCCCGCGGAATAGATAAGACCTTGGCTAGGGCGAGAAGCCATAGCACTTATCTATTGAATAATAATTTACTATCAAGTAATACTCGCCGATATTACAGTAGATTACCGCTCGATACTATAGTATTTCCATTAACATACACATCTTAAATATCAAATCTAAAATTAACTGTATGAGAGGAAAATAATTGACTGGGTGATAAAATGGAGAACGGAGATAGTTGGGGGGGGGTGCACTAAAAAAAAAACACTAAATAAGTATTAGACTTATATTTAGTACGTGCCGACGTTTCGACCTACAGTGTAGGTCATCTTCAGGGCTATTAGAGAGAAACAAACAGAACAAAAAATATATTAAAAAACGTTACAGGAACAATAATATAGTGACATGTAATGTGGAAAATTGAAATCGTGACAGATATGAAAATTAAAGATAACGAGTATTAAAAAAGTGAAAGAATATAATAAAGAACACAATATTAAGATATTGACAGATTTAATAAAATTGAAGATAATGAACAGAAATTGAAATAGTGACAGGCATAATAATTAAAGATAACGAATATAAAATAAAATACAGAAAATAAATGTACAGAAAGGATAGAAAAGTAAACATAATATAAAGGGAAATAAAAATGAAGAGGTAAAACAAAGATACAAAATGAGAAGATCAACATATAAAAAAAGGTTGGAACATGAAGGATTTAGAAAAAACTAGTAAATTAAAGATATATTTCTTTAGAATTATTCTTTTCAAGATATATTTCTATCCTTTCCGTACATTTATTTTCTGTATTTCATTTTATATTCGTTATCTTTAATTATTATATCTGTCACTATTTCAATTTCTGTTCATTATCTTCAATTTTATTAAATCTGTCAATATCTTAATATTGTGTTCTTTATTATATTCTGTCACTTTTTTAATATTCGTTATCTTTAATTTTCATATCTGTCACTATTTTAATTTTCTACATTACATGTCACTATATTATTGTTCCTGTAACGTTTTTTTATATATTTTTTGTTCTGTTTGTTTCTCTCTCATAGCCCTGAAGATGACCTACACTGTAGGTCGAAACGTCGGCACATACTAAATATAAGTCTAGTACTTATTTAGTGTTTTTTTTTTTACTGCACCCCCCAACTATCTCCGTTCTCCAATCTAAAATTAACTGTATTTCTTTCTTTTTTTATGGCCAACATCAGATTAGAGCCTAAAGTAAAGCATTATTCCCGGTTTGCCTATTTAAAAAATTTAGTATTTTTTTCATATAAATAAATTATTTCTTTATTATAAATAAACATCAAATTTGAGAAGCTTCTTTATATAATTAAGTTTAATGTTTCATAAAAACGAAATTATGACCATATAAAGCTCCACTTCCGGTGATCATGTTAACAATAAAAACTCACAACAGGAGATATTAAGTCAACCCAAAATATAAAATTTTAAATTTATGATAATTTCTCTTTTTGGATTAATTCGACATTACGTGACAGACGAGAGTAAGTAGAAGAGTCACGACGGAATTGGACAAAATGGATTCCAATAGATAATTGACGAACATCAAAAATGGATAATTAACGAACATAAAATTAATAACCCTTAGCTTGTGTTATTCTGTTAATAACCTGGTAAACGTCCAAGAGTTAATTCGAAATGCAAGTGGGAGATTCCGTTGATCTTCAGGATTTGGATTTTGGACATTTGTCATATAGTTAGAGATAGTAATTAAATTAATTAATTCCATTTATTTAAAACTAGTAAACTAAATTTAAAGCCCTTCTCAATGGACATCCTTCCAATAAGATTTTTCCTTTATATATTTTTATAGGTGTACAAGAAAGTCAAGTGGTGTCTACTACAGATTGTTTTTTGTTCATAACTAAACAGAGACAGGATCACTACAATAGGATTATATAATAGGTAATAAAAGTGGTCCGTTCTACGATCTCAAAAAATTTACTTCCGAATAGCACAGCGCTTAATTAAATGACATAAAATTAATTAACCCAAAAAAAACTGCTGGCCAAGGTGGAATAAAGTCGTGCTGGGTAATTCCGCATAGACAATGGGACATTCAGAATAAAAATAACCTACCATAACCGGAGGACAAAAAAACAAAACTTGAGTAAGCAGCCTGAATTACCAGAGCTTTTGTTGTTTCGTTGCATAATTCTACAGGTGAGGAAACATTAAAAAAAAATAAAAATAATGAGTTTAAATTAATCCTTTGAGTCGATTCCTTTTGTCAGTGTTTTAAATATCCCTTTTTATATCACGGTTCCAAGCGAAAAACCGACTGTGAGGGAGCGTTTTGTTTACACAAAGCCTACTTAAACTAAGCCCCTTTCTTAGCTTTCGAAATATTTTTCCAGTATATTCCAAGACTATGATTTTATAAGAAATTCTATCTTAACAGAACAGACATTTAAATTTTATCATCTAGAAGAAGATTAATGCTCGGAAAAAAATTTCAGAATCTAACTTTTTTTTTTAGATTAATTTATTGATATTTACAATTACCTAAATCTGCTAATATGAACAAATGACATGAAAAAATTTAAAAAACACTTGTGGAGAAAATACTCATTGGTAGCACTCCAATAAAGTTCTATAGTAGAAGGTCTCCAGGCCATCTTTTTTCAGCAGCCTCAGAGGGTTATCAGGAATTGAATCAAACTTAATACATAAACGATTTTTTTTTAAATTTATTATTTAACAGTTGTACATCAGTGTAAATATCATATTTGATTCAGATATAGTTGATGAAATTGAAGTGAAATTTTACTTAAAACTTTTTTTTTAGAAGTTGGGTCATCAATTAGTTCTCAGCACTCTTAACTCAAAGTATTTCCAATGGTTAAATTTAAAGAGTATTCAATATTTAAACAGATGTAATAATTAAAACACTTTAGATCAATACGAATATGGAAAAAAGTATAAAGCAAGTTTTTTTTTCTATCATATTCAAGTTTTAATATTCTAATATTTTACCTGAGTCACTCAAAGACTGGCCATCTAAATTTCTATAAGAAACAGATGGTCAAATAATCGGTTAAGGTGATAAGAATAGCTAATTTATAAGAATCAAGATAAATGATGTAAAAAATGATAAGTTTAACTACCGAGTAATTTGAAACCAAATCATTGACGTGAAACTGTGACAAATAATCAACTGATCACCAATAAGAAATAATAATAATATTTTAAAGAATTCTACCTACAACCCCTAGGGAGCTGATCTATCTAACTCAAGCTACAAAAAAAAAATTCTTTTTAGTTCTTCAATGATATTTATCAGAATTTTGGTGATAGCAAAATCTTCAAACATTTTCTACTCTTCAAAAGAGAAAAATAAAATAGCAAATATGAATATGTTAATTGATACAATTGTATATTTGTTATATAATAGGTTTTAAAAAGATATCATAAGGATCTTCATAGTAAAAGTGAATTTTTTTATTTTTAATTTAAGAGCTGTCAACAATTAGTCCAACCCTATATGAGTTTAAACCAGGTAGTTTTATAAATTAATATTTTCCTGTTATATATATATATTTTTTAATAAATCACTCAACTTGCAGAGGGAATAGTGAAAAAACCAACTTTCAAGGACAAAATGAGAGACCTGATGAGACCAGCTATGATGCGACCATTGACCCTAGTCGTTTCCTTCTTCTTCTTCACACACTGCGCTGGCCTTAACGGAGCCAGGCCCTATCTAGTCAAAGTCTATACTAGGCTAGGTGTATCCATCAACCCTTTCCTCGGAACTGTAAGCATGCCTTCTTTATACTTTTTATATCAAAATGAAATTAACTGATGTTTCCTATCTTTACTTAAGTTGTATTACTGATTCTAGGTATTAGGAGCCATCTGCCAGATAATGGGTGTTATCGTATGTATGTCGATCGTTCGCAGAGTCGGGAAAAGAAAACTGTCGCTCATAACTATGTTTGGCTGTTCAACAATAAATTTATGCCTTGGTTTCTACTCACTGTTTCATGAGACTAGCAACTTTAACCTGAGTTGGTTACCTTTGGTATTGATGGCATCACTCTCATTCACAGCATACACAGGGATTGCGATAGTACCATGGACTCTTCTTGCCGAAGTTTTTCCTTCACGGTAAGCTAAGAATAATTAGAAGTTAGAGATATGGCTACATTAGTAAAACACTTACATACTATTAGAAAAAAATTAAATCTTCTGGACAATAATTAATATTGTTCATTTTAAAATAATTTTAGATAAGAAATTATTGTAGATTCTACAGTTTTTAACAATAACAATGGTTTGTTTATTATTCTATTTATCATAAATCTATCTATCAATCAAAGGTAGGATAACTCATTACTGGGTCGAGGCCTGAATCAATCTATGCCATATTTCACAGTCCTATGTAGCTACCACCTAATTAAACAATCCAATCGCATACAAACTTCCTTGAAGCATACAATTCTTAATGTATTACTTTAAAACCATTCAGAGCTCTGCATGATTTCAGTGAAAATTTATTAGAAAATGTTTCTCTCGTAAAATAGTAAAGCTGTTTTATCTAATTCGCTCAGTTTCAATGTTTCAAAACCATTTGTCAGGACAAAGGAAACTAATGTTTAATAAATCTGCACCATTGTTTCTTTCAGAAACAGATAAATAAATAATTATAAAGTTTGGCATACATAAATACATGCAAAGACCAACATATAAGTCTAAAATTTCTCAAGCAGCATATTCACAACAGCTCTGTGTTGTTCAATATCAGCTGTTCAACACATCTTACCATCTTGCCCTTTATTTTCCGTTCTCATCGTTTTGTCCAGCATTATTGTTGTGAAAATCATACTTTATTTAATTATTTATTCGGATTTTTTACAATTCGATACCCAAAATCTTTTCCCGCCAATCCTTCCTATCGGCCCATTCTTCTTCTTCCTTTCGCAGCCCTCTTGCTGCCATTCCTTCTCTTATCCTCCATCCGTGCCTTCCTCTCTGTCTTCTATAATTTGGTTTACAAAGGAAGAATTTCTTTGGCCATCTACTGTCATTCATTCTCATCAGGTTGTTATTCGTACTAGATTCTCAATATCTTATACCCATGCAATATGATCTATCTAATATCGTCTTTCCTGATAGACACCTTTTTATGGGTCAAACAGACCCCTGTGTTATTGTTTTCCTGCAAACTTCTCTCTCTGTCTATCTCTCTATATATATATAGAAACATATTTTGGCAGCATTGGTCTGTCTGCTGACCTGCAATATACTCTTCTGGGAATTCATCTTTCATCCCGGGTAAATGAAAAACTACTCTCTAGACCAAGTGACATTGTCGAGGAATAAAATATGACAACTTTAATCATGTAGCTACCCACAGAACTCATTAGGTAGAAATTGTTGGAAAATTAACTCTGGAATAGAAATTATAAAATAATCATATCAGGAAATCAGATATTCGGAATTAGAAACAAATTCACATGTACAGGATTTTTTAATAGTATATTGCTACTGTTGGAATTAAAATGCAATGCAAACGTAACTTTGTTTTGAATATGATAAGAAGATAAGAACTAAAATCATTATTAATAATAAATTCTTAATAATGATAATAACCATTGAGTACCTGTGTATTAAGTATTTAAGTACTTGAAAATTGACTATTAACTTTTGTTCTTCAAACTATAAATTTTAATTTTATAAGCTAAATAGACTTTTTCTTAGTATTCAAAATTAAATTAATGTGATAAATAAACAACAATAAATTTTGTTCCTATAAGAATAGTCAGTAATATCTAATGACAACAAAAATAATGTACATTACTCAGTTGAAAATTTTATTTCTATACTAGTCATGAGGGGCTTTGAAGCATTTTTTCTCCATTCCCACAATCTTCTTACACTAGTATATTATTTAATAAACAATATTATGGGCTAATGTTTATGTATTTTTGGTTTTAATATGAGCATGTATTATTATAAATATACAGAACTAATTAAAAAGCTAGATTGAGAACGGTGATAAGAGACAGGGTGTGGACAGGTAAGAAACCACACAAATAATAAAAACTTATTTTAATTGTGTTCTGACAACAGGCCAAAACTTAGGCTTCTCCTTCTAAAAAATACCTTGACTTTCTAGAGCTAAGGGAAACAAAATTAGAGTTGTATTAGATTCCTCTTTGAGACTTGGCTTTTTGTTGGACTTTTTCATTTCATGTCTTAATATATATTTTGTGACTCTGTTGAGCTTTGATTTGTCTTTATTTGGAGTTGAGCAATATCAAATAATAAGAACATCTTCAAGATGAGAAAAAAATGCTCCCAAACATTAAAGAAATTATATTAATAAAAAATAAATGATATATGGGAAAGATTAAGATTTGTATCAACAAAATTAAAATAATATATTCTCAACAAATAATAACCCTTTCAATTAAAGTCAACCTAAAACTAAAGACTAAAAATCTATTCAATATTTTTGTAAAACCTAACCAAAACAACAGTTGTCTGCTTAAAATGCTAGAGGTTTATCATTAGAAAATATTGTAACTAACCAATAAAGAATGAGTTGTATGCTTCAGATACATTTTCTAAACTATGATTTATAAAAAATTGAATAATAATTCTTTTTACAGGGGGCGTGGTGTTGGAGGAGGTTTATCAGCAGCTTCGTTCTACATTGAATGGTTTATTGTAACAAAAACTTGGCCTTACATACAGTCTGTAATACAGTTGTATGGAATGTATTTCCTCTACAGCGCGCTTGGTTTCTTTGGAACCTTTTTCTTGTTCGTGAACTTACCTGAGACAGAAGGTAAGAGTTTAATAGAAATTGAAGAAATGTTCAAGAAAAATCGACTAAGAAGATAGGTAAACAATTGATTGGTGTTTTATAAAAAAAATCAGTAAATATGTTAAAAATGTTTTAACATAATGCATGCAACTGTCTCCATATTTTGGTCCCTGAAATATTGTTCTTAACTAATATTAAGATAAGCAGGGATAATTTTGAGATACCAAAAGAATGAAATTTGTATCAACGATAAAAAATAAATGTTCATAGTTGGTTTAACAAACACATTTAGTCATTGAGACCAAATTTATCTTATATAGCAGTTTACTTCTAGTGAAAGAAAATTATTAAAAATTTCAAATTGTAAACAATAATGAAAACACTGCCTTTGCTGATTGATACAGCTTTATTTAGTCAATTAAAACATAAATAGCTTGTTCATATGAAACACCCTTATAACTAATAGAGTTATAGAAACATAATTTAAGAGTATAATTATTCTATAACATATAAAATGTGTTGAATGACAGTAATAAAAGGTTCTCTTTAATGATAATTTTATTAGTAACTACACATCGTATAATATAAATCCTATAACTCAAAACTTTATGAATTTTTTGTGTTCATAATTAAAATTTATTTTGGGAAATTTATCTTTATGACTGCTGTGTTACTAATTATTTTTAAAATCCTATAAAATGATTTAAATTAAAAAGATTTATCTAATATTATTTAAATAAAACATTTTTTATAAATGATTTATCAGGTGTGTTTAAAAAAGTCATTCTATCTTATGTGATTACAACTATTGTTAAATTTATTATTGTTTTTAAGGTTAACAGTATGCAACATATTTTGTTCAAAACAAATTCAGTTTTGAATATAAGATTTTAAATGACTGTTTCACTTATAATCTATTTGTGATATTAGTTGATAAACTTTTACTATTAGACTTAATATTAATTTAACCAATAATATGTACCAGTTTTTTTCAACATATTACTTCAGCAAACGAGCATACCTAAATTTCGTTGTTTAGAAAAAGTTTTGATTTTTAATTATTATGGTATTTTTATTTTTATATTGTAAAAAAATGAAATAATCCAACTCATTCTATTCAGAAGTAATAAAATTAAAAAGATAGCGAAGATGTTCAAGAAAAAATGAGGCATTTGATGGTAAATGATAGTAACTAAAAAAAGAAACTTGTAACGATAAGTACCAACATTAAAATGTTTGTTTGTTCAAAACTTTTCTTCCATAAAATTTATACAGTCAACCAATAATTACACAACAAAATATTTCACTTTCTGGCCACCTGACACTTTTCATAGTTAAATACCAATATTTATCTTTTAAAAAATAAATCATGTTATTTTACTTCTAACTTTATAAAGTTATGTTATTTTTTTAAAACTTATTGATTAAGCAAAGAATCCGATGTTGCCAACAAGTTTTTGATACAATACTTTACAAAGAAATGCCTGAAGCATCTTCCCATCAAATTCATTTTATATTAAACAAATCAATGTCAAAATTATTTTTTTGACATTGATTAGTTGAAAATTAATTTTTCACTAAGAGTTTTTAGAAATACCTTTCATGTTTCTGTTCCATGATCATTTTTCTCCTATGCTGTTAATGCCCCGGCAGCAAATGCAAAGTATGGAATTAGAAAATTATATTCTCTTTCCTTCTCATAATCAGACTTGTACTTCCAATTATAATTTTAGTTAATTAGTCTTAGTATATAAAATAAGTTAATTTTGTATCCACTTTTTTATGTTTATCTATAATATATATGGACTATTTGGCGATTACAAACTATAAGATGATTACATGCTTCTTATTTACTAAAGACCTAATTTTTTTATCGAGTGAATATACTTTTATTGATTATATAAATTCAAACCAAACAAGATAGGCCATTTTGAAATATTAGTCAAAGTAGTGGCTCCGGATTCAAAAATATTTGGATTATATTGTCTGTATTGACAAACGTTTTCCTTATATTTTTATTTTGATTGATAATAGCAATACATTCTTGTAATATATCTTTTATTGTACATAAATGTTAACTAGTTTTTAGTTGTAGCCATGTAAATATACACATTCACATGAAATCCATAAAGGATTGTAGTTACGTACATTATGAAAAAAATTATAAAAAGTATTTTTGTACAAAGATTTAAAAAATAAATTTAGATTAAAATGAAAGCATTGTAAATCAGATTACCAAATAAAAGAGAAGAGTGATTAAGGAGTTTACTTTATTACCTTGAATTTGCTCTCTAGCAAAATTTCTATTATTAATAATAATAAATTACCAAATGAAATGAACAGAATATTTTTATGTTTGGTTAATTGTAAAGATGTATATTTATGGTATCAGTTCAGCAAGTTGTCACTTTGATTTAAGTTACAACAAGTTTTAACTGTTCATTTGTATCCTTTTTAATATTCTTTAGAAACAAAAATCATTATAAGCTTTAATAAAGAAAACAGAATGTAATTATGGGAAATTTGTATATTTCGGTAATCATTTCATCAATAAACAAACATTTCAACTAACATTACGAAGTATGGATTGTCCATAGCTCATAATAAGTTGTATTTTTGCAGAACATTAAAAAGGAAACTAATACACAGTTAAAACTAGAAACTCAATGGACAACAAAGCGACAACCATCGGAGCTGACACCATATTTATACATTAAGAAGCAATTTATCTCAGAGAGTAAAGCACTAACCTCCAGGTCCTGTGAGAACAGTACATCTTCCTGGAGCTCGACCAGCCTTTATAATGTGGGGTTCCCTATGTTAAGCATGATCCTGACCAGATAAACTCCTTCCGCAACCATTATTCTAGAAACATTCAGAAGCAATCTTAACACAAAAACTAAACGCAGGATTCTTCATGCATTTTTTTTTAATTATTGGGATATGGGCATAAAATACATTGTGTATTTCTAATTACTGTGAGAAAAAAGTACACATTGTACTTATTATTGGAGAATAAATACTTATTTCATCTACAAATTGCTATTGGACAGATTCCTGATGCTCAGCTGTCCTCGGTTATCCTGAAATGACCTAAAAACCTAACACGCCTTGAAGAAAGAATATTAAAATAATATTGAGTGATCCAAAAATTTTAAAAGTAATAAGCATCATAAAAAAAATGTGTCAAATATATGTTCGAGAACAGACATCTTCTCTCCATGACTCAATAGATTATTAATAAGTGTAATTCATTACTGAATGGCATGATGGCAATTACTAAATGCAATTATATAAACAGCATTCATTATAATGTAGTATAAAACATAATAGTATATTACTATAACCATGTAGTATATAATAACAAGTATTAGCAAAAGAAAAAGTTCTTAATTATAATGAGTGAGAAACAATAGTATATAATCATCAATTTTGTAAACATTACCTTCATAGCTAAAATTAAACCTTCGTTCACTTGGAAAATAAAAAAATATAGATTTAACACTTAACTGGATAACTTGAAATTAAAGACGTTCTCTACTGCGAGCCCGCCTATTTTAATGAAGAAACACTGCAGCCTTAATTAACCTATTTCTATTATAAGTAAAAATAGGGTTAAAATGTTTAAAGAAATAACTCGTGCAGAGTATTAAATGAAATAAAAATGATAATTTTTAATATCTCTGCAAGCGTAATTAATAATTAAAAGTGATAAATTATTACATTAAAAACTCATTTGCCTCACTAATACGAAAGATGAATCTGTTGAGAAATGTTAATTTTAGGATAATTTATAAAATAGTATAACACGTTTAATAATAATTTAAAGTTAAATAGTATGTATTAATCCGTTAACAAATCATATTATAAAATACATAAGTCTGAGGATATTAGTGTGGTAAGAATGATAGTATCGATATTTCTGAAAATTAATTAACTATGAAGCAATGTTTAAAAAATCATTTTGCAACCTTTCTAGTGTTACAACATACGATATAAAAATAATTTTCTTATTTTTTAAATGTATTGATTGATGGAAATATATATTATCGATTCAGTTTTCTAGAAATATATACATGTGGGTCACGATAGACAAACTTGCGCATTGAGGGGGGCATCACAGCGCCTGCTCAGTGTGGCGGCAATCAGTGTCCGTTTTCGTCTCAGCGATTTTCTGGGCACCGGCAAACCTTGGCGAAGATTTATAACGTATAGTATGATGTTGACAAAAATCTGCCCTCAAACTACTTCATTTTTCGTTCTTCGGAGGTACGCTTCATCACCGGCTTTCAACATCGATAACAGAACGATCAAGATGAGGAGATTCCTGAAAATTATCAACAATGCTCAGCTTAGAACTAATTATATTAATCAGAGTAAATTTTCGACTTTTCAGACTGTTAGTACCCTTTTAAATATACCCATTTTTTAATATTTTAGTAACATTTTTTTTCTAAACCAAAAATTACGTTATACACATTTATTTCTTTTTAGGTACTGAATACTTCATCTAATCATAAAATCAAGAGAAGTTTCACAGCTGTAACAGGAAATAGGTAATGATTAATTTAACTGATAGTTGTTTGAAATTGATTGGGTTTGTAGTATGTATTTATTTAGTGATTACAATAGTACCTATAATCTTATCAGCAGAAAAGTTTTTCTCTGTGCTCCCAAAAATAATTAAAATTAGTTACAGATTCAAGTTCAATACAAATTTCAGTTCTTTGTTTTTCACTTATTATTATTTTTTAATTATTGTTAAATATTTAATATGAAATAAGACATTTCTGCTACTTTATTTAATAAAAAGATTTAGTCATTTCAACCTTATAATTTGGTCATTAATTTTACCAAAATTATTTCCTCAATGTTCCTGTATTAAAAAATATTTAATTTTCTTAGTTTTCATTTTTTTTCTTTTCAATGATATCATGATCCACCACCCACACAATGCTCTCTAATAAAAAAAAAAAAAATGACTAAGAACAAAATCAAAGAATATCTAACGATAATTCTATGAAAAAAGTGAAATTATAAAAGTTGAGAAATCTTGATTTATTGTGACAATAGCAGTTTAGATGATGCCAATTGTAATTTAAATAATCATCCCGTAATTAATAACTAGTTTAAAACTTAATCCATAAATGTTTTATTTTCATTTTCGTCAAGAATTTCAATTACATCGTGTTGTTTCTTGAATTGATTCTCATCAATTTATGAGATTAGATAATCTGTCAATAGTTTTGTAGCCTCAGAGCCTACAATATTTTGCAATTGATTGTTCTCATGAATTGTCATTCTGATTTAACCTTATGAAAATAATTGAATTTATTTTTAATAGTTATTAAAAAGTATCATTCGACTTTTAAAAATAAAATATAGGTGTTCAGAATTTTAACTATACTTAATATATCTACTAATTAACACACTTAGTTTACATATGAATCTTTCTCGGTGTATTTTTTAGGAAATTACTTCCATTACAACAATTGAATATCCTTTTGGCTGTTTTACTTTTTTTAGTAGTATAAATTTCAATAAGAATACAATTTAACATACTAAGGTGTTCTTATGCAACTTCATATGCACAAAAAGTCATCTTTTATACGTTAACCTCTGCATATACTTAGAAAAGCGAGTTTTATCTAAGTAATACATATCATGAGATTCCCTTCTACCGAGTTCAGATATTATCTTAGAGTAAAAAATAGATTCATTCAAATGTTGACTGAAATATTTAAACATTTTAGATGTTGGTGTGATTCATTTGGCACTGTAGTGTTAAAAATTCAATTAGTTCATATCCTATGTCATAATGATGTCCAAGGATATTCCATGCTTCTGCTACCTACTGTATACTGAAATAAAAAAATATTTCTTATTTTAATTTTTTTCATTATTGAATGGTTAAATTTCTTATAACTAGAGATTTTCTCTCATAAATTCTTATATTGCCTTCTTGGAGAGTGTAGGAAGGTATTGGATAGATTTAAACAATTTTCATTTCTTTTTTAAACATTTTAAAATCAGGAAGGTTATTTTTTATAAGTTAAAACCCTTATTTTAAAATAAAATAAATAAACAAATTGAATTGAAGACGATTGAAATATGCATTTTTACAAAATCTCTTGAGTAAAGATAAAAATAATATTCCTGACGGATTGCTTTCTAAATATGAATAGGATTATCAATATAAAAATTAATGTGAGTAGTTGATATAAAATTTGTTTTGAAGCCGTAAGTAAATAAAAATAGTTAATTAAGAATAAGTTGTACAGTGAAAATATATACAATGGACATTCTACTGAAATAAATACATTTTTTACAGTCCAAACACTGTTTAATATAATATCCCCTGTCTGTCTTTTCATACAAATCCTAACATCAGCAGTAAGGAAAAACTTAATCAAAATATTTATTATTTAAATTATTGTTAATCATTGAAATTTAACATTAAATTATTACCTTACAGTTTTAATGATTTCTTGTTAGATCAGTGCTCAATATTTATTAGGAAGAACCTTACCGAAGTGTAAATCCCAACTTATGTTTTCTATTTGGAACAGAAACTGACTACCGTTGATTCCACTTTAGTTTGGAAAACACTTACAGGAATGTTCTAGTTTCATTGCTGCCTATAGTTAACATTTTATTTTTTTTACCAAACTACACAAGAATTCTAATTATGATATTATATGCTTTCATATTTACGTAATCATTGCTAGTTTTAAATATACTATTATCATTTAATTGCATTTTATAAGCAGAAAAATTGTGTGATCAGTTCTTGTGTGAATTGAATGTTGTGGTTTAATTTGGTTTATTTTGTATTTTGCTTGCAAGGAATTACACAATCATTCAAGATCCAAGTTTCCTTCATTCGTAAGTATTTTTATTCAATTGAATACTTAATTCTGTTCTTTGGCTTTTACTTATCAAATGAACAAATCATGTGTAAAATGTATTTATTTTAATAAAATTAAATCTTTCTTCACTTTTCATCTAATTTTTTATTATTGAATGAAAAGTAAAGAGATTTATCTTATTAATCTTTATTTTAAAACATATTAAAATGTCTTCAATATTTCGGTGTTCTGCTTCAATTTAATATTACAGCGGTTAATACAAGTTTTCTATGTAAAAGAAATTTTATACTTGTCTGACAAATTCTATGAATACATTGATATTAGAATAACAAAAAGGAAATGTTTAGAAGATTATCAAATTAAAATTTGACCAAACAAAAAAAATTGCAGTGGACTAATGTTGATGAGGCAGAATCTCTTAAAGTTGAAACAGTTTTAAAATATGTTTCACCATAAAGATTTATTTATAGCGAAGAATTTCTTCACTTTTTATTCAATCATTGGTATCAGCTCTGTAGGTTGTCACTTCGAGCTTTGTCATAAAAAGTTTTTAACTTTCATTTGTTTCCTTTTTTATTTTCTTGAAAATAAAAATAAATGTGAGTTTTAATATGAAAAAAAAAGTGTAATTATGGGAAATTTGTATATTTTGGTGATCACTTCATCAAGAAATAAACGTTTCAACTAATATTTCTAAGTATAGATGATGATATATGTTAGCTGAAACATTTTTCATCAAGAAATTTAATTTTTCATGAAGGAAACAAATGAAAAGTTAAAACTAGTGACTTAACGTGAAGCAACAGCCTGCATAACTGATACCCAATCATCACGGTATTTTTAAACTTATGATTTATTTGTGTTTATAATTTCAATAAAATTCTTTCTTTTTAATAATAATTTATAAGTAGAAATAAACTTCTTTGATTGTGTACTCTTGGTGGTGGAGTCCTCAAGGGTTATACTTACTATAGCATGGGTTGTAGAATGGTCCTCTCAGCCTCTTGATGTTAATTGAGAGGCTGCTTGAATAACTGTATATATATATATATGCATGGAAATCTGTACTCGAAAACTAAAATTGATGTTGTGATTAAATAAGCATGCTTATTATACTTATACCTTAGTGTGTGTATACTATATATATACATATATATATATATATATATATATATATATATATATATATATATATATATATATATATATACATATATATATAACTGTTGTGTGTGTACATGCATGTGTGCATATATACACATACATTTTACATACCTCAGTACAGCGGTTCCCAACCAAAAGGCTGCATAGAGTTGATAAAAAAAAATTATCATCAGTTTTTTATAAAAACATTTCAGTATGAAATTAAAAAAAAAAAAAATTTATGTTTGAACATTTTCGTGAAATATGCTCAGTCGACGATTAGTATTGTGTATTTATTGTATATTCATATTCAGTTAGTGGGCCTCAAAGTTTTACTTTTGAAATTGGTGGTTCGCACAAATAAAAAGGTTGGGAATACCACATGGATACTGGATACTGGCAATTATTCCACTCCCATAGTTCAATTTTTTATCAAATGGGTTTTATTTGAACTTACCTATCAATAGAACTATAGCAAGAGGTTCTATCGTTGCAAAACCATCATAAATTTAAATTTCAAACTCCTTTTAAAAATATTGTATTTTATGAATCCTGTGAAAATGTTTATTTACCAATAACACATATTCAAAAGTAATTATTTTCTGGCATAATTAGTAAAAAAAAAAAAATTACTTCCCCAAAAGCAAAAGATTGAGAAAATTATGCAGTTGTTGGTGAATGAGAAAGAAAATGTGTTTCTTTTAAGATGAAGAACTTCAAAATGTTGGTTTTTGTATGGTTTTTTTTTTTTTTCTTTCAAGTAATGAATAAAAATTGTTACAGGGTGCTTTTTCACAAATTAATAAATCAAAATATAAGTTAGTGCCCCTTATAGTTTAAATTGTATAAATACCTTTTAAATTTTTTTAATTAACAATCTAAATGTTTTATTTTTTTTAGTTCAGGTGAACATGATGATCAAACAAAGACTGAAGATGTTCTCTTCAATATGTTCAAGGAACCTGAAGGACACGTAATGGCTGGCAGGTTTTTAGCGGTAAATAACTTATTTTTCCTTACACTGATAATTTTATAGAATACTATATTCTAAATGGACTCTTCATTAGGCAGATTACATTTTGATTCTGTTATCAGCTTGGGATCCACCTTGTAAGATTTTGGATACATGTTGCTCACCTAGAATATAAAGTGAATACACTCATATGGCGGAAAAACTTATTTTTAAGTTGAGTGTTATTTTAGCCTTTTATTCTTAAAAAATTAACTTGGATATAGTATGGTTCTATTAGAGTAATAAACCTAAAATCCTTTATGGTTTGTAGTATTGGGATAATTATATCATTCAATTTATAATATTTATCCTAAAGTTAGTAGATATAGGAAACACCTACGTAGAACAAGGAATCTCATAGTCAAACCAACTATTTTTTATTTATGTACCAATTAAGTATTTAGTTTTTTAATTCCATTTTTATAGGCAAGCACACTTCTGCACTCGTTGCTTAATGACTCTCTTTGCTCGAACTCAAAGACTAGGAATGAGCTGGAGCACTCATTTCCTTCATCATTGACTCCATCTCAATGCTCTCTGTTTATTCAGAGAAGTTTTAATAGGGTCTATCAAATAAAATGACCGTTTTATCAAATTCCAGAGTTCAAAAGTCGGTAAATATTTTAATGCTATTTATTATTTACCAACACTTAATAATCCCTTTAAAGCATTCTCTATACTAGCACTGTACTTCTTCAAGAAAAGCCTCAGTTTAGTTATTTATTTCAAATAAGAAATATGACAGTATTCTACGAAATTCTCATAATTTTAAGACATTAATGAAAAAAAAATTTCACAACCTCTGAAGCAACTTGTGAAATTATTAAATATGAAGGGGAAGGTTCCTTGACCAGCGCACAATGCGGCGTTGGTTTGAAAAATTTAGCAGTGGAGATACGACGTTGGAAAGGAAGAAGGGCTCTGGGCGACCATTAATGGATATTGATGAGGTTTTGAAGGAAGCTGTTGAATCAAATCTGTCCAGAAGTACTCGCGAACATGCCAGGGAATGTGGTGTGTCAAATGACACTGTATTTTATATCAAAGAAATAATAATACAAAGATTTAGTTAAAAAACTGTCATTTTTTTTTATACACCCCATTACAAACCATGCACCAGATTTCAGATTTAACACTTCATAAAAAAATAGACCAATAGTTATGGAAGTAGATGATTTGGCCATAATTATGCATGATCACAAGATTTTCCTCTCTCCCTCAATCAACTGTACACACTTTATATAAGCTGGATGTGCCCCAGTTGGTTAGATCTACAGTTGCTAAAATAGAAAAAATAATTATCTTCCACAACCAAACCAAGGAGCTAAGACCACTCAGTGCCTGACACAATGGGATACCAAATTCTGCTTTGAACATAAGACTTAAGTGCAAATTAAACTGTATTTACAAGGGTTCTAGCTGCTTTCAAATCAACTTTTACCTCAAAATAAAAAAAATTCAAAATCATTAATCATAAATTACAAAGGAGACTTCATAATATCACACTAAATTTATGTCATCTTCAGAGTTAACAGTTAGTCCATATCTATCTCCAAAAGCGCCTTCTTTACCATTTAAAGTTTTATAATAGAGTAGAGTGTCGATTATCCGAACTAATATCCTTCGGTATGGTTGAGTGGTGGCAAGGATATATATATAAAGGTCCTAACACAAAGAAAGTTCAAATATTAGTATATTTAGAAATATTAGTTGCTACATTCTTGACTTCCTCCTCATGGCTATTAAGTCTCTAATTGTATTAGGTATAGTAGTAAGCATAAAGTAATAGGGGGAAATCAAATGTTACAGAAATAACTTCAAATTTATTTTCTAAAAGTGGCAGTGTTCATTCCTCTTTTTATCTTTTCCAAGAAGCTAGTTCGGATAATGGACGCTACTTTATTAATGTTATTATTAAAGTTCAATATTTTTTCTTCATCAGTTCTTAAATGATAAACTTAAAATTTTTTATAATTACGTTTGGCTTTCAGGGTTTGAGAGCTACTGGACTGAGGAAAACCGACCCCAGGCTAGCCAACTTAATAGACAACTTGACAAGGGTTCACAAGGAAATGGGAGGGGAAGGATCATGTGAGACTGCTAAATTAGATAAGAAAACTTTTCAACGGTGAGTTTATTTTTTTCTTTGATATCAGACCTTTTTCAGTTTTTGAAATGTCTAATCTTTTTATGTCTTTTCAGAGTTATTTCTGGCAATTTAATTCTCATATCAAGAGCATTTAGAAATCATTTCATCATCCCCGATTTTCATGACTTGTGTAAAAACATAGAAGAAATGTATTGGACCTGTAAAACCAACACATCTGGAAAGGTATTTTATTTTTATGATGTTTACTGTATGTTCATTTAACGTCACTTTATGCTGCTATGGCTAATCAGACAATGCTACAGTGGGACCTCTAAATTTTGCCTATCCAGGTTTAATTAGGATAGGGATTTTTAACGAGTACCTGACATCGTATAGGCTCGGGACCCCCGTTTAACGTCCCTTCCGAAGGATGGCGTAACTAAGGATTTTTTACTCATGTTTACTTTCAATTATCTAATAATTTCTTTATTTTAATTAATCCATTAAAATTAATACTATAATACTTTAGCTAGTACTATTATTAAATATATCTTGAATAAAACATTTTGTAATTGTTTCTCACACAGTTAATATAAAGGGTAACATGTTAATATCTGTCGTAATTAGCATAGTTAGCGTTCTTTGCTAATTTTTTTTTTATTCTAATTTATGTAATCCACCTTAAGTGTTCTAGGGTCAGAAGTGATACTGTTTTGTATTCATCTGGATTGTGTTAAACTTTATTTTGTAATAGATAAGTATTTTGTAATATCCATTGATAAGGTAGTAAAGCAATTATTTTTCCATCCTAATTGAAGTATAATGGAATTAACTAAGAAATAAAAAAATAAATACAAATTTTTACATTTTATTAATTTTCTAACTTAAATATATTGTTAATCATCAATTAAATTTCTTTTTTTTTTGAGAAAAGAACAATTATTATATTAAATTAATTTTTTGTCCTGATAACCATCCTTTTTAAATTATTATATATATATATATATATATATATATATATATATATATATATATATATATAAGATCTGAGTTTTTGGATCAGTTGTAAGTCTATCTAAAATAGTTGTTAACCTCACAGATCTACTTTTAGCATAGACAAAGTGTCTAAAAATAAACTTGAAAATTTTGTTGTATTCATAAAAATGGGCAAATGTTTCAGATCAGAATTTATAAAATAAATTTTTAAAAATTATTTTTATTTATCGTTTCATTTTCCTTTGGGGTTATTTATGGAAGGAATTTTAGAAAATCTTTCACTAAAGTGGAAAAACATTTAAATAAATAATTCAACAATGAATAATATTAAATATAACAGAAAATTAATATAGTTCATCCAAATATCAAAACAACAATAATAACTGCAAACCTCAGTTAATCTTGCTTTTGATTTATTGAAGTTGTCATAATTCCATTGACTGGTTGTTTTTATCTTATCTGTAGATTTTTTTCCTGCAACTCTCTCTACTTCTTTTTGACTAATCTATAAATTGCTTCAATAAAAATTAACAATTTAATAGTATATAAAAGTCTTTAGAAGTAAAAAAAAAAACTCAGGATTACACAGGATTTACCTTAGATGTATAGATTTTTGGATCCACATCAAAAACCAGAATACTTTATAATCGTTCTGTTTTTCAAAACTCATGTGTACAAATATATATATATATATATATATATATATATATATATATATATATATATATATATATTTGTCATACATCATGCAAAGCAAACCACTCATATGTTTATGATATTATAATCTATTTCAGATCTCTCCATGTTTAAAAAATCCTTTTAGAAAGATGATAAAACTACCTTATCTGTTTTTAGTGAAATACAAATGTCTCATCATACCACAAAATAAAAATTTTATAGAATATTATATTATTTCAGCCAGCAAGCTACATACCGCAATTGGCTCGTGCTAATCCAGATCACTGGGGAGTCAGCGTTTGTACGATCGATGGTCAAAGGTTTTCAATAGGTGATGTCTCCATTCCCTTCACTCTTCAATCCTGTAGGTTAGTACATTTCTCGAAGTTCTACAATAATAATTATGATTAGGATTGATTGAGATGTGTGCATGTTAATGTTAGTACTTTTTAATAAAATATTTGTTTTTTTTCTCTTCTTCCTCTTAAAACGTCATATTCAATAAAGAACTTGATTATTTTGAACTGGGAAAAACTACTTGGACTGTTATTCGGCCAAACTCTTCATTTTATAAACTTATATAATCAATTAAACCATATTTAATGCAGATCATGTATATTTTTAATATTTTGGTTGTCCAGATTTGAAGTTGATAGCCTACAAAACATCTATAGAGCATTATGCTGATTTTATTAATTTTTTTTTTGCAGTAAACCGCTCAACTATGCAATTGCATTGGACCATTTAGGAGAGGATGTCGTCCACAGTTATGTTGGACAAGAACCATCAGGAAGAATGTTTAATGAATTAATTTTAGATCATAATAGTGAGTATGCATAAATTGGTATTATTACTATTATGATTTTATTATATAAGTTATTTTACTTTATTTTGTAATATTAAAATAGCAATGATTATTTTCAGTTATTGAAGGCACTTTAGAATGTGATTAAATTAACACATTTCATTGGTTAGGTTGAGCTTTTGGGCACTCATTAATGCTTTAATCTTTTGTGTTCTATTATATTTTGATAAGAAGATTATTTAAATTTTAAATTAAAATTTTTTTTTTCGGGCTTTTACGAACTTTGGTTATATGACGAAATCCAATACTGTAATATACTACTAATATATATAGTAGTATAATAATATACTACTATTGCTACATTTGCACTACTAATTCCCAGTATCATTTAATGGGATTTTTAACCTAATAATTCTGAAAATTAATGTTATGTATTGAGCACACTTCTAAATGTGGCCAATAGTCATCTGCATATATTTGTGATCCTTAAATAGTTAAGTTAAATCTTTTCCAGGGTTATTTTTTTACTTTTTAATTTATTGAGCCCCTTGATGACTTCAAATTCCATTTTTAGTCAGAAAAAAATAATTAATTTTTATTTTGCAACTTTAGGCAAAAATGAGTTAAGACAAAAGAGATCCTATTTTGAATCATGATAATTATTTTTTAATCATTCTTTTATTATGATTCCATTAGTATTATTATTTTTGTAAATATTACTAAAATTTTGCAAGCTCAAAATATTCTTTTATTTTTGTAAAGAGAAGCCACATAACCCCATGATCAATGCTGGCGCCATAGTAGTTTGTTCGTTATTGAAATCTCTCATCTATCCAAATATGACTCTTGCTGAAAAATTTGACTTCACAAAGGAAGTTTTTAAGGTAACTAACATAATTTAAATCTAAATAACATAAATAAATGTTTATTTATTTGTTAATGCTTATTCAATCACTATTGACTTAACGTAGATTTATAGTTGTACTTTCTGTTACTTAGTCACTAGCTGGGGGAGAATACATTGGCTTCAACAATGCTGTATTTCTCTCTGAGCGTGAAGCAGCTGATCGAAATTATGCTCTTGGTTTCTATATGCGGGAACATAAGTGCTACCCTGAAAAGTCTGTTCTTAAAGAGACAATGGATTTTTACTTTCAGGTATTTTATTTTCAATTTTTATGGTAATGTAGGATTATTATTTAATTTTTTTTTAAAATTTATAATTGAGGTGATCTTAAATCTTATATAAATGCAGACTCTTATAGGATAAACATTTTTTATGTTATTGTTTTTAGAGAAGATTATTTTATATTATCCCCAAAACAGTCAGTAGTATCAATTTATAAATTAAATTGAATAAAATCAGTAATTTACTGTTTGTAAACATGGGAGGTAACATAAGATCAAGTTATTATAAAGCTCATGATTCCAACTAATTAAAGTAGTATAGCAACAAAACCTGTTATGTTCTGAATGAAGGTTTTTAATGTTATTGTCACAAACATTATTCAGTCGAGCCCTTCATTATTATCATTGTAAAATGAAGGAGGAACAAATAAAAAAACAAGGAAAGCCTTTAAAAAATTCATTTATCTCAACATTATACTCAATGGATATTTGTTCTAAAAATATTTCTTATAAATTCATAATTTTTTTTTAAAAAAGGCACATGTCGTGAGTAGGTAATAGTATTCCTGTTTTTTTTTTTCCTTATACCCTTATATCCTGCAGCAATGAAAACTGCTGAGCATATCTGTTGAATGATTTCAAAAATTAGATTATGTTTTTCAGTGAAAATCTGACCTGTGTCTGTCGTGTGCAGTGCTGTGCTATGGAAAGTACCTGCGACAGTGCAGCAGTGATAGCCGCTTCCCTTGCTAACGGAGGGATCTGCCCACTCACCGAAGAGAAAGTTCTCGGTCCTGACTCCATCCGTAACGTACTTTCTCTCATGCACTCATGTGGCATGTATGACTACTCGGGGCAGTTTGCATTTAAGGTAAATTAGTTTCCGCTTTTATGTTGATCTTATAATTGGCAACTAATTTTTTTTTTTTTAAATCTCACTCATTTTAACTATAATTTTGGTGGCGTGTTCAAAATGTACTGTTTATTGTTTCCTAGTAGTAGTACAATGCTAAAGGACAACCAATTTTCAGCTGTAATCAATAAATGCAAAAATTAGTAACGTTGCTGCTTAGTAGCTGTAAAACCACTTCTTCCCTAGAGTGAGGGTGATAAGAAGGGTTCTGAACCTTTTAAAAACCAAGTTAAGTTTTCTCCTTAAAGGCTTCTAACTATCCAGAAATAAACTATCTCTCTGAGACAATTAAAAAAGGAAACAGTAATGGAAGTAGAATTGCTCAGTGTATAACTCAAAAATGCATTGCTAGTTAATCATACAAGTGATCAGTGGAACTTAATGTTAATTGGAAATAATAAATTTTTCAGTTATTTCAATTATATATTTTTAATGTAAAGGAGATAGTTGGGGGGTGCAGTAAAAAAAAAACACTGAATAAGTAATAAACTTATAATTATGTGCCGACATTTCGACCTACAGTGTAGGTCATCTTCAGGGACAGATAGCCTGGTAAGAGAAAGATAGCCAAGTGAGAATACCGTAATTTCCAATAAAAATTCCATTAAACAATTGGTTCTTGCCTCAGGAGAATGTGATTAGTACAGCACAATACTGTGAAGTCCTAAAAAAGTTTCAGAAGAGAATTAAAAAACATTAAGGAAAATTTTGACATAGGAAGTGTGCTTTTGGAATACGGCTGGGAAGATTGAGGTGGACTGGTCTTGTTGCTCGAATGTCAGAGGATAACGTCTCCGAGAAAATAATAAGTAAGATCATTTCATAGTATCAGTCGCAGAGGAATAACACGTCTTAAATGAATGGATGGTGTAACAGAGGATGCCCAGAGGATCCTGGAGGCTAGGGACAGGAAAAATACTGCCCAACAGTGTGCAGGCTGTCAGAAATTATTGGAAGACAGAACCATTGAAAGAAGAAGACTCACATGAGTAAAAGACAAAGTAAGCAGTCAACTATATGGAACAAGAAGTTTGGAGGAAAAAAAATTCTTTGAGAAGGGCATAAAAAGCCTTTCCTATAGCTCACAACCTGACCTGAGTGGGAGGACAACTAATATATATGTAGATATAATTGACATTATTTATTTTTCTTGACCTTTCACAATATGAAATTTCTTCAAACTCTTGCCTTCAGACCACAAATTTATTAATTGAAAATATGAAGTTCATAATCGTGAACTGGAGAAAAGATTAAAAAAAAAAAATGAAAAAATCGGTTGCTATTAGTTTCTGGACCTGCTTCTTAGATTTTCAAGAGGCTAAAAAATAATATAAAATTATATTAAGTTACACAGTAGATTAGATTCGATTAGATACAATGGAAACACTTGAGTAAACCAATCAATTGAATAATTCACGTAATATTTTAATATCCAAATGCTACTGCCATAGGTTGGTTTACCAGCAAAATCTGGAGTAAGCGGTTGCTTGCTTGTTGTGATACCTAATGTAATGGGAATCTGCAGTTGGTCACCACCACTTGATCCCTTAGGAAACAGCTGCAGAGGAGTGCAGCTCTGTCAGGTAAAATGGAACATTTTAAAAAATTTGTATGTAAATAATATATATATTTTTGCAGTCAAAATCAATGAAGAATTAATGCACTAATATCAAAATTATCTTTTCCCCCTCTTGGAAAAAATTCAAGATCCGGGCCTACATCTATTTCGAATACTTAATAATTTTAAGTAATGTATGAAATGGTAATAATTCTGTAAATTAAAGAAAGAATTTTGTAAATAAGAGAAGGTGTAGGTTTAAGTATGATATGAATAATATGATGCTCAAACAATTCTATAAAATTTTCAAAAATCTATCAAATTAATAAAATAAGAATTGATATGTTATCTCATAATTCTGTGTGAATTGAATATTTGAAGTGAATGTTCAACACTTTTTTTTTTTTTGTCAGTGCTAATTATTTAGCATTTCACTCTCAAATGTTTAGCTTTAACTGGCTAATACTTGAAATATTAATTTTTCTGTTTAGGTTAAGAGATTTATTTTTATAAATGGTTCTTTTGCTACTTTATAAGTGTTTATTATTTTATGCACATTATTTTTTAACTTATTCTTCTTTTCCCTTTTTAGGAACTTGTTAGAATCTACAATTTCCACCGATATGATAATTTAAAACATGCACCAAAAAATAAGAAAGATCCGAGGAGGCATAAATATGAAACAAAAGGCATGAATATTGTCAATCTTCTTTTTGCTGCAGCATCTGGAGACCTTCACGCTCTAAGAAGGTAATAAAAAAAACAATTCTAAACTAGGAAAATTGTATGTGTTAGTAAATTTATTTGATTTTTTAAAATAAAAAATTGAACTTTTCGAAGAAAAAAAATACGGAAAACAAAATTTCAATATGTAGCGTTTTTTTCACAAGAATATCAACTACACAGTTTAAAGCTATTAAGCATTAAGATCTAAAACCTACCAAAGATGTTCTTGCTATAGTCTATAATACCAGATTTACAACAGATATGTCTCTATCAAACTTGAATTCCTGATGTCCCTTTCTTGAATATACCTTATAAATTAATCACTTTTGAATATGTTTTTGAAACTATCACAAAGCTATACACTTAGAAATGATTTACTTTGTAGTGAAAAATTAAAAAAAAAAAAATTAGAAAAATGATCTCTAATAGTGACTAATTCAATCAGTTCTTCTGGTAACATGACATCAGATCCTATAGTATTTGAGCTTGGAGAATTATAAACAACTGTACTTTTTTCATTGTCAGCACATTTTCAAAGCTAGTTTCAAAATCTAAAGAAAGAATATTTAAATTGAGTCTAGGCTAAAAAGTAATTACATAAATCATATCCACTCTTTTGGTGTCTCTTTATTTAAAATAAGAAAAAACAATTGAAGTCATTTCAGAGAGAGGTTGACGATTATCTCTGTCACAAAAATTAAAATTAATGTGATGGCAAGGGAATGAACTTCTAATAGCATTTTAAGGCCTATAATACATTGATTTATAACTTAAGTTTTGTTGTCACACAGGCACCATCTGTCGGGGCTGGATATGACGCTCTCAGATTACGATGGGAGGACTGCGCTACATCTTGCTGCTGCAGAGGGGCACATCGAATGCGTCAAGTTTCTTGTCGAACAGTGCAAAGTTGACCCCTCTCCCAAGGATCGGTAAATATTTACTAGATAATTGTTTATTTGTTATTATTACCTTATATCTAGAGAGATAGTATGACAGTTCAAATAAAATGCAAATTGAATCTAATAATAAGGCATTCATAGCAAAGCTCATGAAGATCATATTTTATATTATAGTAGAAGCTAAAATTTGAAATTATAAAATTGGGTGGATTAGAAAAAAAATTGAAATTCCAAAATGATTTCTATAAGACCAAAACAATGGATACACAAATTTTGGCATCTGTCATTTAAACAATACCATGTTCTATGGTATTGTTCTTTCCAGAAAACATTTCAACATACCAAATTTCATCATTTTTATTAATAAGATCTACTGGAAGTTCCTGAATATAAATATAAAGTGCACAAAATATTTTACAATTTAACTTCCAGACCAGCTCCTTATTAAATCTAACCTGTTATTTAGAAAAATAAACTAATACTTAATCCCAAATATTTATTTTAAAATATTTAACTATGGAGAAATAAATTATTATTACTAATAATAATCTGCTTGGATAATTTTTCAGACATATTGTTTCAAAATTTCTGTTGTGTTGATAATGAGTGGATGTTTTTTTTTTACATGATTCTTCTAATGGTTGCAATGATTTTTTGTCTAACCAAACCTAGAATTGGTTAGTCAACTTCCTCAATCCTACGAAGGCTCAATATTCTAGGGTCAATATTTGATGGTATAAAAATATGAGATTATAATAATTAATAATCGAAATATGCCTCAACCTTTGTCTACTTCTACATTAGTGACTTGTTTTTCATCAAATTTATTTTCATCATAGGTGGGGAAACACTCCATTGACAGAAGCTACCACATTCAAGCATGAATCAGTGGTGGAATATTTACAAAAAGTATTAGGAGGTTCTACACAAGATCAATAAGCTTGATGCAAAAGCAATAATCAAACCTTGCTATACTAGGTTCAAAACGCATCTATGGAGCCATCATAAATAGGGTATATGCATGACTTTATAAAATATTTAAATTTTTAAGCACTTTAATTAAATTATTTTGGTCTCAATATTTGAAATCACTCTCACAAATTTGTTGTCTTATTTAGAAGAAGAAACAGAAATATTATGCTTACCTAGACTTTGAAGACACGCTGAGGTCTAACCAATAACATTTCATTTAGATATTTTGCATATATTTATTGTATTTTTGTTTATTTTAAGACAATTAAAATATTTAGGTCTTAATGAATACTAATAAAGATTACAAGAATCAAATTGAACTAAATATATTTTTCGTGAATATACCCTATTGTATAGAGGGCGATAGTACTTTTGAATTAGTCATGACATTTTTTTTTTTTTGTTCTTTTTATTGATCAGTATAAATATTTAATAAAAGTGGCTGGATTATATAGCCCACTATAAACATTGATTCTTAATTATTCATCATATATTAAAATGTCCTAAATATTTTTCTATACTTAATTATGTAGCATACATTATAGGATATTTGAAATATTACATTTAAATCAGTTTGTTAGGAACTTAAAATATCGGTGTCTATATGTTATCCAAATACAATTGCTATAAGATCTAACTGTATCCTGTAGTTTTTTATTTAAAATTTTAAAAAAATACAATTAAATTTAATATTGCAATAAAAAATACATTTTAGGATTAAGGGAAACAATTCTTTCCTTAATTTATTATTTTGCCTTTATTTGTTGGTATTTATTCATTATCAGGTAATTGCAAACATGCTCACATTTTTTTAAAAGTTGTTTATGCTGCATAATGTGATTTATCTGAGTAAATTCATAATTCCATGGTATTGTATTGAGAACTGAATGTTTTCAAACAAAGCTGTTAAAAAAATTGGTTTAGAAAGAAACTTATTTGATAACCCGAAACCAACATGAATTTAATTAGTGCTTTCTTGAAACAACGATATCCCAAATGAGTGAACATTCCACTAATTATATCAAAAAGAAGTATTAATATAAAAATATTTCAAAGAATTCCTTGCTTATTTTATAAAGTTCAGTTGCTTCCAGCCCTTTTAAAGTTATATTATAATTAATCGGATAAATAAGTACATGTTATAAAAAGACTTTTTTTGAGTTGTGCATATATTCTTCTTCCGGGATGGACCGTGTGGTGTTGATGTTGGTTGCCAAGTTACGTTCATCGTGCTGTGAGGTTCTTCAGGGCTAGACAGTAAATGAAGAGCTGATGGTGGAGTCGGGTTATTTATACCTTTAGGGGCATGGGCTTGGTCGAAGTCTGCCTTCCCATTGGCTGGCTTGTACTGAGTTCGTAGGTCGTGTTGTGTTTGGGTGGGTTCGGTATGATGTGCGATATTTTCTTATTTTATTCTTATTTATTAAATTTATTCTTATTTTATTATTTTATTCGAACCCCAAAGACAAGTTGGAACTATGTACCCCAGGCATCTATAGAATACCCTATAATAGGCAAGGGGTCTACATAGGACAAACCGGAAGGACTATCGAAAGAAGGATAAAAGAGCATATATCTAGCATTAATAACTTCAAGACAGAAAAATCGGCCGTAGCAGAACACTACTACAACACTAACCACCACATACCTTTCGAAAATACAACTATACTAGTTGGTTAAAAAAACTAATTATCATTTCTGCACCATAAGACAGGCCATTGAAATCATCAAAGAAACCAATAATTTCAATAAGGAAGATGGTTACAAACTCAGTAAAAACTGGCATCCTGCCATAAAAAATAGACTCACACATTACCCTACCATCCGAACACAACACGACTCGGTACAAGCCAGCCAATGGGAAGGCAGACTTCGACCGAGACCATACCCCTAAAGGTATAATTCCCTGACTCCACCATCCGCTCTTCACTCCCCATTTGTAAAGCCAAGGCAAAGGCAAAGCCACAAAATGTAAGCTCCCACATAGAGCGGTAAGATATTACAATTGCCTTATAATACCCTAGGGTAAAAGAAGGCCTTAGTAATAAGTATTAGATTTAAGATTATTAGATTTAGTTTGTATTTGTACTATAGTTGTAAATAAAATTGGAGGGTAAGAAAAAAAAATTCCGCTCTTCATTTACTGTCTAGCTCTGAAGAAGCTCACAGCACAATGAGCAAAAGCTTGGCATCCATCACCAACACTACACGGTCCATCCCGGAAGAAGAAGATATGCACAATATCAAAGACCGTAGAAGCCTATGTGGACATTTTATGAGTTAACTAAAGGTCACAAAGAATGGCTTTATGAATGAAATAATTGGATAAGTGTTGTACTTTTCAGATATACTGCTGGATACTGTGGTATTGGAGAAAAATTAAAATGAAATTCAATATTTTTTTCACTTTATGAAAAAATAAATTAAAATCACATTAAAAATCAAGGTTTATTCCAGACAATTATATTAAATTGATTGATTGACAATTTGTTGAGTTCTTTATGACTGAGTAGTATTTGTTACTGTGTTTTCAGAAGTTTTTGTTGAAAGACTTTGTTAAATTATTAATATTTGTATTGTAAATTATATGTTCATCCTTTCAACATGTTTGTTGTATCATGTTTTTCTTAATATTTTATTTTAACTTTTTTTTTTTTAAACACTTTATTGAAAAATTACAATCTGCCACTTGTGGGCAATAAGTAATGAAGCTATGTAACTTACAATCATTCCATAACAAAACAATGATATAAACAAAATAAAATAAATAAATATATACATGCGATAATAAAAAGAAGTTAATGCGAAAATGATAATAAAATAAAGTAAAAAATAATAATAATAACAATAAAAAAAAATATTATTATATTAACATTATAAAATCCTCTCATGACATCCTTATTTTGTATTTACAGAATGCCATAAAGCAGAATGTTCTGGCATACAGGTATATCACATATCCTGAATAAAACTATCAAATTGACATTAACTATGGTCATAAACAAACTATGGAATTGACATTAAAAAAAACTTAATTAGTTATAAATTAAAACAAGATAACTAAAGAATATTTAAATAGAGATATAATCTCTCCATAGAAGAAATAAATATAAACACACACACATATATATATATATATATATATATATATATATATATATATATATATATATATATATATGTGTGTTTATATTTATTTATTATATAAATTGAACAGCTTTAAATCTTACAATAATAAATAGGTATGATCACCAAAGTATTTTGTAAAATAGACAAGATTGATTATTAAATTTTAAATTTTTAACAACAAAATATTATAAAACTATAAGTTCAAAATTAAAAAAAACCTATAATAAATAAATTGTAATTAATTTTCATTAATCTTTTTTTTTTTTTTGTTGAATAATTTTCCTTCAAACTTTTATCGTCTTTAATTCTGTCTTAAATTTCAGACAGCTGTTCATTATCAAAGACTATTCATCTTACATTATGCTGCTATTGTCAGCATGTCTATGTAGTAACGTTAGCAATACATAAAGTTACCATATTGACATTTTAAAGATAGCACAATACAAGGTGAAAGGTCTTTGAAAAATTTACAAATCATTAGACCTAATTGTGGGATATGGAAGTTTGAAGATTATTTATTAAGAATATTTTTGCTACTATTATATAAAAAATAAATAGTTTTTAATTTATAAAAATCTTGTTTCTCAGATTATTATTCATATTTTATTCTAAATTAGATCATTTTTACCAATATTGTTTTACTGAGCACAACTTCAGCCTATAAGCTTAATACGCATAAAAAAACTCTCATACTTTTTTATATAAGTATTTCGTATTATTGTTTTTATGGAATTAGTTAACCATTAAGTATAGGCTTGTCTGGGGAAGTCAGTACTTCATGTTTATGCTATGATTGCTTGTTTAGTATAAAATTAAGTGTTGAAATGCACAAAGTTGTGAACAGCTGATTATGTTCCGTGATGCTGCAAATGAGTCCATCCCTTTAATTTATTTTGTCTGTTGACTAACTACTGAACTTAAGAGGTAATTATCAAAGATAAAAAGCAATAAAGATTTTAAAACATATGGATATAGCTTTGATCAGGAGAAATATTATTTCATAAAACATTAAACAAATCAGAGATGATGCCTCGCTCATACTGATTTTCAATACAAGCAAATGTCTTTGGTATATTGTGTCTTGTTTTTCCCAAAAAAAAAATATCTTTTCTGTACTTGAAATAATTTTTACATTTTTGGTTCAATGTATTAAACCTATTAATATATATATTTTAATGTGTCTTTCATGTTATGTACTGATGTTTCATATTATCTGTCCTATATTTGACAATAATAAATTTAATGAAAGATAATTGTTGTATATCCCTTTAAATTACTCTTAAGGCTGTTATTGTATGAACTGAATATAAAATAAATTATGGAATGTTTTATAGTACATTGTTTATTTATTAATTTTTTGTTTGCTCGTAATAAACCTAAAATGTTCTGCTTTACAGTGTACTTTTATAATATTCTACAAATCACACTTGTATTTCTAAAGTGACAACTCCAAAATGGGTGTTTTTTTGTGGTGAGTTATGACTATGAGAGAAATGGGTAAATATTTATTCATCCTCAAAGCTGTGTCAACATAGCTTCAGAGCTTGTCTCCCAGAGGGCACTTGTAGTCACTCTTAATGTCCTAATACTATTCCAAGCTAACTAATAGTTTTTGTCCAAAAATGTAGGTTTTTGACTAGTAGCACTTTAAAAATACTAGTGTGATGTGCCAGTATAATAGATCATCAACCTAAGACTTTTTCTGAAAATGCATCTAATCATGCTATTAATAAAATTATCATATGTTTTAGATATGATATATCTATTTAAAACTTCCTGACAAAAGAATGAATAAAATTACTTGGCCTATATGTACAGATGTTTTTTCTCTTACATAAAAAACAACAATAGAAATATGTGTTTCTTTTATTTTTCCGTCAAGGCGATTAAATCTATATGGATTTGCTTCAGAATTTCTCATGATCTCTTGAACGGGTGGACCGATTTTCAATTCTTTTTCCTTCTTGTGTTTGGGCTAACATTCAACACGCACACATTGTGTGCTGTAGCTTCTGCGCAATAGATGAAGACCATTCACAAATTCCAAACAATAGCTAAAAGATGTTGATGAAACCTCTCTAAGCTCTTTGATCCCTGACGAAATGATGGAAAGAAGTTACGACGGAAAGTTTCATCCATAAGAGATTTTATTTGTAATTAATACCAAAAGGATGGTTTCATTATCATACACACGATTATATGAAAAATGATTAATTTCCTTTAAAAAGAAAATCTAATGATTCGATGTTCTTGTCGACAACCTTGCTGCCGCTGCCGATAGTTTATTGTTCGTTGTAATGAACATTGTTACTTTGAAATTAACAGACGAGTTGTCAAACCTTGAACTAAAACTACAATAGCGTTGAAATAGCATTGAAGTATTGAGAAAACCCAAGAAAGACCTTGGATTCACTGCCCCTTCGCAACGCTAATATTTTTGCGTAATAGTGCGTTATAATCTAAAATTTATATACTATAATTCTATAATATAGTTTTAAGTACCTTAAAGAAAGTAGCAATTAAAAATATAAAATAAAACTGTACCCATATTAATAAAAATACTTTCATTACCAGAGACGTATTTTTTGGGCGTTTTTTTTTTGGCTTATCAGATTACATTTAATGTAATATTTATCCTTATCGGTCACCAGCTCTTTGCACGTGATTTTCGCAAGGTAAATATGCGAAACATTTGCAATATTGCAAGAATTTTTGCAGGTGTAGCAAAAAAGAGCTGTTGTACCGGAAGAGGTGACTCAAAACCGATAAAGGTTTTAATTTAACTGTCCAAAATTGAATCATTTACGGGGGGGGGGGCTGATATTGAGACATTACTTCCTCGTCGTACATAAAAACTATCATTATTTTTTATTTAATAATACAATAATATTAGTAATTGATAAATATTTTACTATATACAAGAACACAACAGAAACAAAAATGGTATTACGAAAGTTTTAGATAGCTAAATTTCAGGAACAGTTTAAAAGCTACAACTGTTTAAAAAGTCGGATAATAGTTATTTTTTGATAAAAATCTTTTGTTACATTAAATATAAACTGCCATTTCCGATGGTCGTGTAGTTTGATATGAACAAACAGAAGTTAAATCAATCACAAATACGAAATTTCTGTTTACTGCGTACAACCATTTTGAACTTTGCATACGTAGGCACAGAAGACAGGTCGGAACAAGTCAAATTATTGAAATCTGAAAATATTCTATATTCCAAAGAAGCCACAGCCATTGCAAAATAACTGTCACAGCTTTGCTCAGTCAAGGCCGCTGAGGTTATATTGAGTAATTGGCCACTTACATTGAACTATGGTTAATGAAGGAAATACCACCGGCAACTGGTGATGTAATTACTATTAATCAGAATTCTAAAGGTTTACTAATAGCTTTGGATCGTGCATAACTCTCTGTTGTACTCTGAGGACCAATTTTTTATTTAAAATGTTTTGGTTGTCAAAATTCGTTGTGGGGACAACCACGCGTATGCAGCATTTGCTGATAAAGTGGTGAAGTCAGGGAAACTTATTTTTCCCTTAAAACAGTTAAAATCAAAGTTGAAAGATTCCGCTTTAATGTATGGTAGATTAAAAAAATGTACGGTTAATCTCATAATATAAATAATTTTTCTCTGTGGTCTTCAGCTCAAGTAAAATATTCTTCTTTCTTTCTTATTCAGACATCTCTTCTATCTTGCGGTGTGGAGATTTTGCATTAGGAGCGCCACCTGTCTCTTTTAAGGGCTACCCTCCTGGCCTCGCCCATCCAATCCCCTTTTCTTTAAGGATATTTTGGAGGTTCTTCCACATCACTCTGGGCGTTCCCTGGGTATTTATCCCATTGGTTTGGCGTCCATAGTTTTCTTCGCTGTCCGGCAGTCATCCGTCCTCATTACATGGCCGAATGGTAGAATATTTATGTTCTTAAATTCAATATAGTATAATAGTTTCAATAGAACGCAAAAATTAGGAATTGTGGGCGAAAACAAAAATCGTAAAATGTGTGTTTTGTATTCCTTTTTGCGATTTGGCGACTGTAACGTTGGAAAACGCTTATTTCTCAAATCAGACCAATGAATAAGCTCATTTGATATGATTTTACCATTTTACCTTATTAAATGATTCACTTTATTTTCCACATGCTTCCGGAATAAGAGTGGCTAGGGTCATATACGAAACAAAAGTAGAAGGGGAGAGACCCAAGAAGAAACGGTAAGGCGCAATGAAAGTCTTTGAGGAAGAGATTTGAAATCGGAAAGAATTCCAAGAGAGATAAGTATTACTGGGTCGCGTCCTCGGTCGCGTTTGTTCTTGGTCAACTCAATAACTACTGCACGGATTTTCAAGCGGTTTTCACCAATAGAGTGATTCAACAGGAAGGTTTAGGTATATAATTTGTCGAGGTTTTGAAGATTGGAATATCGATGGGTTTCACCGAATACGCTGCCTAATCCCGTCCAAGATAATAAATTCGCATATAAAAAAATATTTGGTTTTGTTTTTAAAATTTCTATATAATAAAGTATATTAATTGAGACGGGAAGAAAGAAAATCAAGACTCCAAAGGAACCCTAACCAATGATATACGCGTGGTCCTTAGTGGCCGGTTCGTAATATAAAAAAAAAATACACAGACAAATAATGTAAGCATAATATGCCTTATTACCCGAGTAAAGCGGGGGGGGGGGGTGGATCGCTAGTTTTAAATAGATAATTAAAAACTGTAAGTTACTCGATAATTTTTTAACTATAAGTTACTCGTAAATTAAATTTCAGATGTCTAACTTCAAAACTGACGGATTACATACAATCTTTGAATCCCTATTATATTAAGGGAGAAACCCTTGGGGATGGCATTGTCCAAATTCCTTTCTTAGAGCTCATTGCTGAATTCAGTGTTTTTTTTGTTTTGTTTTTTTATGGCATTGGATTCTTTCTTTCATCCATACAGCCAGCTATGTATTATTATTTGGTTAACTGTTAAGTTTGATGCCAACAGCAAGCGGATTTCCCCAGATGGTTACCGCCTGTTTTTCCCAGGCGGTCATCCATCCAAGTGTTAACCACGCCCGACGTTGCTTAACTTCGGTGATCTGACGGGAACCGGTGTGTTCCACGTGGTATGGCCGTTGGCCAGTGGTTTCTGATGTGCGTTGACCGCTGGGTATGTTGATAAAAAGTAGCCTATGTCCTTCCCCAGGCTTGAGATTATCCATATCAAATTTCATCACATACGGATCAGCACAGTCGTGAAACATACATCGACACTGATTAACAAACGGGACGGACAGAAGTTTACTGTTGTTCGTTTCAGTAAAGGATTAGTATGTAATGTTATCGAATTAATTGAAAAAGATTACTTCGTATAACAGTTTCACTTGTCCTTCGGCAGCAACGAGAAGTGAACTTTTTTTTTCACATCCTCCAAAATTTTATTTACAATATAATACAAATTTACAATAAATACATGCAAATGCTTCTATATAAACAAAAGCCTTCTGTTACCTTTCGGTAAAGAAGTGAACTATGTTACTTGATTTGTTTTGTTCAGCAAAAATATGTAGATTTTGCGAGTAAGAAACACGTGAGCAAGCATACAAACTTTTCCCTCCTTTTTCATCCCCGTAATAGTAGAATTTCGGAATCCTACTATAATGGAATAAAATCCTTTCTTATCGGATGCCCACGTCACACAGTTTCAGTTCTCTACGATCAGCGGATTAGGCTGTGCGTTGATCCCTCAGTCATTCAGGACAAATCATTTTATATGTAGAGATTCTCAGACATAATTTCGGATTGAACCAGAACTAAAAGCCTTTAAAATGCTTTGTAATAACAATAGTTTTTGCTACCTTTATAAACTCCTACTTAATACAATAAATAATAAAATGTAAAAAAAAGTATATTGCTATTAGGATAAATTATATTTCTTGCCTTTACGGTGTAAAGTTCTTTTTTTTTTTTAATTCAATTTATTGATATTTACAACTATAATACTATTACAATAAGTAAATCTGCTATATGTACAATACGACTTGAAAAGCACTTGTGGAGAAACTACCCATCGGTAGCACTCCAAAAAGTTCTATAGTAGATGGTCTCGAGGCCATCTTCTTTTCAGACGCCTCGGAGGGTTATCAGGAATAGTATGGGAAGCAAGTTGAGAGACTAGCGGATTCAAGTGTGTATGGAGCTTGTCATGGAAGGATAGGTATCTAGTTTGGGCCAAATCAGTAACATATGGGATATTAAGATCATGATGGATGAGTTTGTTTGTGACATAATAAGGAGCATTGAGGATTTTACGAAGGATTTTGGATTGCAAGGATTGGATACGAGATGAATTGGATGGTTTAGTAGAGCCCCAAAGCTCAACTCCGTATGTCCAAATAGGCCTGATAACTGTCATGTAAATGAGTCTTTTGTAATTTATTGGGAGCTTAGAGCGTTTGTCCAGTAAATGTTGAAGTAGGCGAAAACGACGAGCAGTTTCTTGTCTTTTCAGTCTTGTATGAGGATTCCAAGTGAGATGTTTGTCCAGATGGAGTCCTAGGTAACGTACCTGTTCGACAGAGTTCAGAGGAATATTATTAAAGGATACAGTAGGGCAGGAATTTGTAGGTTTACGACGAAGGGTGAAGGTAATTTGATGGGATTTGTTAGGATTAATTTTAATTTTAATTTAAAGTTCTAAATCTAAATCGATAAGAAAAAAATGTGATTTTCATAGTCTAGTATAATATAAGCAGCAGTGGCGTAGGCAGATTTTTTAGATAAAGAAATGATAAAAAGACATCTTATCACCTGGGATCACAAGTGTTTATAAAAACGCATTATTATTTCTATTTAATTTATTTGTTTTTCGTTAAATGTAATTTTATTACTAAAGTATAGCTTAAAACAGTTCGTATGATGATGGTTATGAAAATCATATTATTTAAATTAAATTTTGAGAAAAGACGTATCTATTTTATTTATGTTCCTCAAGGTACGCCGCAGATAACCATACGTAAATACGCAATTTAAAAAAAAAATGAATCGAGAAAAACAATGACTTATATTTATGTAACACTTGATATCTTTTGTTTAACGTTTAAGGCCACAATCAACTGTTTGAAAAAAATGTTTTTAATGTGGTTGCACGTAACCTATTTCGCTATCTCTTTTCGCATACTACGTCAAGACACAGGCAGTTGCCCTTGGTGTGGTCTCATCATGAGTTAGTAGTTGATAATGCCTTGTCACCTGGAGTGGGGAGCCAGGAGTGTTTGGAGTGAGCCTGTTCCAGTGACAGAAGATGAAGTATCATAGGAAGAATGTCAGTTGAGTTCTTGAATGGATGGAGGACCATCCTTGCATTGGAATTAAGACAATGTTTTGTTTTGTTTTTTTCACTCCTACAACGGTATAATCTGACTTATATAAACAATGATAAACGATTTAGGGCATCTTATCAACCCAGTGACTTCAACAAGTGATATGTGTATTTTTTTATCAGTTCACTCGCTCTTCAGTTATGTCATACTATTGTGAAGTGCATCTTACTTTATGAGACAGCAAAAATGATGGAACAAGAAGAGTTTTTTCCCATTCAACCAGTGAGATTATCATGAAAATTAATTTTATTCCAGTATATATTGCATTAATTATTAGAATGACTTCTCCAGCACGAATCTTGGCAATATTTCCATTCAGCGCTCGTAGCCACTTCAACATGTACGAAGCACTTCTAGATGAGCTGCATGAGAGAGGGCACGAACTAACTGTCATAAGCCATTTTCCTAAAAAAACTCCTTTAGAAAGGTATAGAGATATTAGCCTTGTGGGTGGAGCAAAAAGTTTGAATGCCAATATGTCCTTGTCGGATTTGTACAATTTCGGGCTGTACGACAATCTAAAGCTTCTAAATGACCAGATAGATGACTATGTTCCTATTTTTGAAGTACCTGAAGTGAAGGAGCTGATAAATTCTAAAGGATCTTTTGATCTAATAATTACCGAGATATTTAATAGTGATGTATTTTTAGGTTTTGTACATAAGTTTAACTGTCCCTATATCAGTATGAGCCCTTGTCCTTTGATGCCATGGGCGTACCAGAGAATCGGCCTACCAATAAGGCCCTCTGTAAAACCTATTGTTTTTTCCGATAGATCATATCCTATGAGTTTATTTGAAGTGTCTCGAAATATACTTGATTGGATATTTGCACTGAGCTATTATAAGTACGTAATGAATCCCAAATCAGAAAAAATCGCTAGAAAATATTTCGGAAACTTACCACCGCTTGAAGAAATAGCTTCAAAAGTTAGTCTGATCTTAACCAATACTCATTCTAGTCTTCATCCACCATTGACTCTTTCTAACAGACTAATCGAAGTAGGAGGAATGCATATCAAGCCTGTTAAACCTCTTGAAAGTGTAAGTAAAACCATGCCCTAATGAACTGATTTTGTTCAGTTTTTATTTATTTTCTATGTTTCAATAGAGCTTGGAACAATTTTTGAACGATTCTGAGAATGGAGTGATAGTTTTCAGCATGGGGAGCATGTTCCGGGCGGAAACCTTGCCAAAAGAAATTTTTGACATGTTTCTGAAAGTATTTTCCAACTTAAAACAAAATGTGTTATGGAAATGGGAATCAGGTACTACTCCTTCTATTTCTAATATTAGATTCATGAAATGGCTACCTCAGAGAGACGTTTTAGGTAAGACAGGCAATTAATTTGAAATAATTAAATATAATCACTAACCAGATTAAATTCTTTTTATTTTAAATTTTAAATTATTTAAAATATATTATAATAAAAATAGAATTACATAACAGTACAAATATAATTCAAGAAGTTGGTTTGGGAGGGGGGTTGCGGTCAGGAAGTACATATAGGTATAAAATGATTTAAATATGTTTTAAATCGTCACCTAATTGGTAGAACTTCATTAGGTCTATACAAAATAAAATAAAACAGAATAACAAACTAATAAACGGTGGGATAAGATAGCAATAAGTGAAAATATCTGAAAAATGAACATTTTAATACTGAGAACAAAGGAAAGAATATATAAATCAAAGATATAATGTAATAAAAAAAAAAAAAAAGGTATACAAGGTAAATATTAATAATAAGAAAAATTATCTTCTGGGCCTGGCCAGTTACTAAATGAGACATATTGTGTATAATATCAGAAAAAACCTGAATTTCTATATTCTGAATAGCTCCAACATTTTGGTGAAGTTTGTCTAAAACTTATTATTTAAAGCTGTTAGCAAAGATGAAATATAGACACATTTTTTCTATCCTACTGCTACTAGATAAGGAAAAGTGTACATGCATAAAAACGTAGATGCATAGTTTTCAACGGATCAAGGCATGTCAAAGCCCTCTGAATGAATGAAATTATTATGTCATGCTAGGAAAATTCTCTTCAAACTAATTTTTAAATAAATAATCTAAATGAGACCATCATTAACAAAGATATAACACATTGAACATTATATACATGTTTTATAAAGCATTTTTATCTCTACATTTTAAAACTGATTCATTTTTGTTCTTTTTTAACTGGATACCAATTTGTTTTAGCTCACAGTAAAGTGAAGCTGTTCATATACCATGGAGGCTTGTTGGGTACCTCAGAAGCCATTTATTGTGGTGTACCGATTCTCGGACTACCACAGTTCGGCGATATGGGACATAATATAGCATCTATTGGAGAAGCAGGGATGGCCATGTCACTAAAACATTTGACCGAAGAATCTCTGACTGAAGCAATCACTACAATGATTGAAGATCCAAAGTAAGAAAGAACTTAAAATTAAATACAGTAAAACCTCTATTATCCGACACTCTCTGTTAACCGTCACCTCAGTTTTGAGAAAAAAAAAAGACGTGTATATAATGTTTGGTTGGTAAAGTCATAGGCTCCGGCTAGTAATCAATCGTTGTGCCTTGACATCTTCGATTCCTATAATCTGTTGTTTACTTTCAATCTTAGCAAAAATCTATGATATTCCTCGGACGACAGTTATTGATATAAAACATGACGTGGGCTAAATAGAAAATTTTGTAGTGGAAATGGAAGTTTGTGATGGAGATGCGACTAAAAAGAAGACTACGAAAATTGCCACAAACAGTAACTTAGATGAAGCATTGTTTCAGTGGTTTGTTCAGCAACAAAGTCAGGGACTACCACTAACAGGTCCAATAATTAAAGAGAAGGCCCTTCAGTTTAAGCAAATTTTAAGCGGCGACCCAACATTCAAAGCTAGTGAAGGGTGGTTGGACAAATTCAAATATCACCATGGCCTTCTGCAACTTTCAATACAAGGCGAAAAACTGAGTCTAAATAGTGTTTCAGCAATAGAATTTAAAGAAAAAATAGTACAGGAGATACGAAAACGTGAATTAAATTACAATAAAATTTATAATTGTGATGAAACCGGGATAAATTGGAAAGCCCTTCCTCGGAAATCCCTTGCTTGCTTTATCATCAGAGAGTTCTGCTCCCAGATATAAAATCCAAAAAGAAAGGTTAACAATTATGGCCAGGAGCGGGACACGAACCTGGGTCTGTCACCTCTCCGTGGTCTTTCCATATCTTTTCTTTTCAAATAAAATATTTAAAAAAATTATAATAATATTAATGACTTAAAGTCAACAAGATCCAAAAATAAAGTAATGTTCAATTAACATTCTCCCCGTGTATACATCGCAAATTGCGAGAACACGGAGATATAGGATCAGTGAAAATAAATGATATGGCTTACCGGGAAACGAGCCAGGGTGGCCGAGATGGTTAAGGGATCACCACGGAGAGGTGAGAGACCCGGGTTTGAGTCCCGGTCCTGGCCCTATCTTTTCTTTTCAAATAAAATATTTTTAAAAATTTTATCATATAGCAATAAAATAAGTTAACAATTATGGTTTGTGCAAATCCAACTCGCGAACATTGACTGCCTCTACTAATTGTAGGTAAGTCAGTCAAACCTAGAGCTAATTTAATGATTATTAAGGAGGGGCATATTACGCTTGTGCACGAGAAAAGAGCTAAACTCCACCTTTAAATTGATATTTATTTTTCAAGAGGGAAAAATTGACATAAAATGATTGTGCTTTTAGCCATCGATGTACATAATTATTATTATTTAAAAAAAATATTTTTACTACATATATAATGTCGAATGTTTGAACTATATTGTTCAATTTATGTGTTTGTGTGTGTATATATATATATATATATATATATATATATATGTAGCATATGTCTCACTCCCATATCCGTCTATTTCCCAAATCCGTCACCATGTTGGTCCCATACCCTGACGGATAATCGAGGTTCTACTGTATTATGATTGAATATAACACCGATATTTTTCTTTTTATAAATACTCAGAAAGCAGGGTAACTTAAAGTTAAAGTTCTGAGTTGCTGTGGTGAATGTCCCAGGATTCAAATCCAGCTCTGGCAGATAAATTATTCAATCTTTCAGCTGCCATGGATAGGCTCTATGAGACCAGCAGACCCTCCTGTGACTCGCTCAGCCACTATAAACTTGGTACCCTCAATGGGATGAAAAATCTAGATCTTGAGTGCGTTCTTGCACAAATCACTCACTTGCACCACTGTTAGGCTTAGACAAAGTACAGCCAGGGCCCGGCTTTACCTTATGTGCAGGGTTTGCGGTGCACACGGTCAAAGGGTCCAAAGGGGCGCCGAAAAGCGTCTCAGGATCTCAAAACATTTCATTTCATGTTGATTCCATAGCAAAATTTGTTTAGTTTCATGGGCACATTCATCTCCTTAGGGGATTTGCCGTTTTTTGTAACACTATTTGTGTTTGTATACGTGTTTTGTATAACTGTAAGTGTTCAATTTAAATTGGATGCCTACTAGAGGGCGCCTAGGTTACGATTGCATATGGGCTAGAGCCCACCAACATGTACTGAACCCAAAACCCTTCATGGGGTGTAGCGGTATAGGTTTATTATATATATATATATATATATATATATATATATATATATATATATATATATATATATATATATATATGTATATATATATATATATTTATATATATATATATGTATATATATATATATATTCCATTGCAAAAGTTAATATTATGAGCATATCAAAAAATCATGAATAAAAAAAGACATATTTATAACAAAAATAGATTTTATTTATATAATCACTTACATATACATTTATTGACAATGTTTTTTCTCAATTCAGATATATTTTGTTTTCATGTGGTATTCTTAAAATTTTATATATTAATTATTCATAAAAAAAACAAACAACAACATTTAATCTACCTTTGTACCATTTAATAAATACAGAATTTCTATTCTGTAATATTTTTAAAAAAATTTAAAGTAGGTAAATATAAAGAAAAAATCCTTTAAATTGATCCATTATAAATATCAATAACTAAACTCACTCATATCATTTAAACTTGAAGTAGTCACGCTGTTAAGCTGGAATGATTCTCTTCATTCAGTTCATCAGTTCTTCATTGTGTCATCTTGAACAAAGATTAAAACAAATATAATAATGGTAATATTTTACTTTGTTTAAAAGAGTGAAAATTATTATATTTTGCTGTTGTTTCTATTGTTGTGTCACCCATAAAATGTTGATTATAAAAATGTATAGATATGATGAAACTTCCACGGCTGTTTTACAATAGTCTTCTTCCACAGCTTCCCCTCCCCTCCATTTCTTCTGTTTTCCAGAACTCAGCTCGATTGATGTTTTAGGCTGCAGATGGAGTTTTATAAGTTTATTTCCGGAATAAAATTTTAAAACTAACAAGAAATGGTTCCTTAAGCAGGACCCCCATCATTAGGTTTCCTTGGAGCAGGATAATCAAGGAACAAAAAAAAAACTGCTAAGTAAATAAATAAATACACGATTAGCTAATGTTTAGTATACGAGTACAGGTTTAATTATTTTTCAGGGAATCAATCGACAACACATTAATCATCCCTAAACATTAAGATTTAAAAAATAAGACATTTCATGCATGGCAAATCAATAAAGTTATTAATATACCCTTTAGTTCATAAAAAATAATGAAATATTATTACTTATTATTTATTATTGTAAGTGTAGGACAGAAATAACAAACTTATTTTGGAAATACCATACAAATCAATATCTACAGGCCTAGAAACAACTGGGTTTATTTTCAAAAAGTACATTGATACATTAATTTTATTTCAATTGATTTTAATATTATTTCATCTAAAAGTTTCTGGATCTGAAAATAAATCATTTACAAAGAGGCATTGGCTTACTACAACCCTCCAAAGTCAGTCAGTTGTTTCTGTCTCACTCTTGCTTATTTATATTTAAATATAACATGCCCTAACCTTTTAAAACCCAAAATAAAACTCTCAACATACCCGAAATATGTTTTAACTTATGTCCATATTGCCTCTTTGTTGATCAAACAACACTTGAACAATACAGTGCTATTTTTTTTTTTTTAAATTGTTTTGTTAAAACTATAAGATATATGATTTTTATTACTTTAACTTAAGAATGAACTTCTCATAGCTCAACGGGTCATTTAATGTCAAACACGTATTTTTTAAAAATCAAAATTAAAATAATTCTCTATATAATCTCAAAAGTTTTTAATATAGAGAAACTAAGACTTTGTTTTATGCCATTTGAGCTCTTGAGGAAAAAATTCGATTATATCAATGAAAAAATAAAACCAAAGAAAATTTGGAAAAAGAGGTAAACAATTTTGCACATATTTAATAGCTAATAAATGCCTTTCAGGTATAAAAAGAGGGCTTTGGAACTTTCAGAATTGTACCGAGACCGTCCTGAAGAACCTCTTTCGAGAGCAGCTTATTGGGTTGAATACGTGATAAAGCACAATGGAACAAAACACTTCATTCAATCGCTACCTATCTTAGAAGAAATGATAATAATACCAACAATCATTACGGCAGCCATCTTTCTAATGTTTTGTTGAAATTCTGATTCCTGTGTGATATTATGAGTACATTAACAAAGAAAAAATTAAAATATTATAATTATATATTTTTAAATGTTAAAAGTATTTTTATGTATTAATAAATGTAATTTATTCTACATTATATTAAATTAAATACCAAATTAAACTTTTATTTTTAAATGCAAGTAACAACTTAATTACTGTTTGCTAATAAATGTGCTATATTATTTACTTTTGCAACATAATTAGCATATAAATGGGTAAGGTTTTTTTTTTTTTATGATTTTTTGAGTCAAGGATTAATTTAGTAATTTCTTGATAGGTATCAGAAATAAACTGTATGATTGAATTAAATTTAATTAAAAATAATGAGTTGTATTGACTTTAATAACTTTATTTTCATTTATATTTATTGTTTTGGTCATGTCATGTCATCTTCAGGCACATCTCCTCTTTTTTTCACCTAATCAATCTCTCACTGGATGTACTTAAAATTTAGGTGGAGAAATGATTCAAAATATTTTACATAACCATAATATTATACATCTTGGCTGAACATGCCTTAGAAAAATGAATATTATGACTTATGATATGAGTTGTTGAGATGTGTGATGTCCTATTCAATTGAAATATAATATAATAATGAAAATAAAATGGTGAAGTAAATTAAAAACAATTACTTTAAATTGCAATAATTATTTTGTTACCTAAATAATAAGAAAAAGTCAATTAAACTTATTTCAGAGCTAAGTTTACAACAAGAAAAATTATGATCTAAACTGACAGATTGGTTGGAATAAGCACAAAAAAGAACCAATGTCTGATCCAGTAAATGGTCCTAAATGAAGCTGACTATATATAATTGAAATCCACCCCCCCCCTCGCAATTTAGAAGCAAAAGTAAAATAATATTTTAATTAGTAATACTCACAAAAATGTCATTATTACACATTACAGATCTTCCTTTGCCCTTGGAGATTCTTTTTCAATTCTTCCTTTCTGTAATAAGAAAAAGCAATTCAAATTACAAATTGATACCGATATGATTACAGGTCATAGTATAACATTATACAGGTACTTACACTCGATTGTTTTCCATAGTATGGTTTATTTTCAATGAGAACTTCTTCACATCGATCTTGTTCAATTAGATAGTCTTTTGCCTCCCAAGCCTGTGAGCCATCCTTAAATACAAATATTGCTCTGTTGTCGTCAACTAAATATCTGTAAAATTAATAATTTATAAAGAAAAAATAAATATAAATACTTTAAAAAAATTATAATCATTAATGAAATACAATTATAACATATACTTTAATTTTTAGGGGCAGGTACATAAAAACAGAATAAAGCTTGTCAGAAAAAAAATAAAGACCTAGATATTCCATTATCTGTTTAGTTTAAATGTTTCCATCTCAACACACTTAAATGTCTTTTTCTGTATTTATATATGTAACAGAATCTTTGAGCTAGATTTTTGGCCATTTCAAAACATCAAATTAAATTGAGAATCTGCAGACTTTTCAAGGGCTAATGAAACATTAGTGTCTTATGCCAAGTACGAAGGCACACATGGCGTAATCTATGAGACAAGACATGACTACTGTCATGATTAACTGGGGAGTTTTGTAAATTGCAAAAAACAAAACAAAAACTAAATTAGACATTCTAGGGATTGATAGATCTAAAAAATTCATCAAATTCTTGGTCAACATTTTGTTAGGGATGCCGTTAGCTTCCTTAGGGCTTAATCTAATACTACTTTCTCCGAGTCAAGTCAACTTGATATGTATCATTTTTTATTTTCCCCATATTCATTTGGTTTAACAAACTTAGATAATTCAAGTAAATTAGGAAAGGATATGCGACAGGTTACCAACTTGTTTTAGCCAGGATGTAAAAGTAGAAATTTTAATAAAAATCCATCAACAAATTAAAGTCAATCCTCATAGACTCAAGAATGCTACAGTGACATCCATAAAACTCTTGGCCCTCTGGCATATTTCAAATATATTTTACAAAAACTACTTATATTTATCTGTAAATAAGCATGTTCATAAATTCATCTAGTTTCAATTATTGTGGGAATATAACAAATTAATTTATAAATTTTTTGGATAAGTACCTCTCGGCTTGAATATGATTATTCCATAGACTAGTCTGCCACAATTTAGTAATAGTTTCTGTTTCCTCTCTGGTTGGATTACCACTAACAATCACAAAAGACATCAGTGTTCTCCCCTTTTTGGTCAGTTTTAATAATTGTTCTGGATCAGTTCCTTTAATCTAATATTAAGTAAATATTAGACATATAAGGATATATAAAACAAAAGCAATATAACTGCAAATGAGATGGTAACTACCTTATTGAAATCTAGAGAAGGCTGTGGCCTAAGATGCTCTGGGAGTTCATCTGGTTCCAGAGGTTCTTCATCTTCCTAAATATTATCATAATTAAACAATCTTCACTCTAATTAACTTGTTTTTTTTTAATAATGTTAATCATCAGGATCAGTCTAAAGTGAGAAACTATGTATATGTTACTCTTTCATTTGTATATAGGGAGAAAATAATATATTTTGTTCTAATATGTAGGCTACAAATTATTTATAATATAGAGAAGTGAAAGGAAGAATTAGCTGTTTCTTTTCGATTCTTAGCAGGTTGTTTAGAAGGTTGATGGGTTATATGAGAATACCATTTTAAATATACTATGAATCCCAAACATAATATACCAGAAAATACCAAAAATGGAATAAAAAGCCTTTCACAATTAATATCTATGTTTCATAATATAAATAAGCCACAAAAGTGAAATTCATCTCCCTAAGATTTGTTTTAATGGGTTTTTCCTATTCTCTTCATCATAAATTACTTTTTTTCATTGATCGCTGCAATAGATTTGTTAACGATTCAACTAAAAAGCAGTGATAAATGAAATCTGAATCAAAACTAATTGCTGAACCATTTATAAAAAGCCATCTAAAATCTGGAGAACATGATCTATTTTAGGGGAATGTGCATCAATCAGGTACAAAGATGAGGAGGCATAATGCGGTCAAACTAAAAGATCTAATCTATTATTACCAGAGCTTTCATGAGCCATATCAATAAATAGAGAAAGATATACTAAATGGAACCAGAAGAGGCTGGAGAATAACCTCTCCTGGAAAGATAGAGATGCTGGGTATTCAAAATGGGTTGGTAGGAGCACAGGATCAGTAAATTTCCAAATTTAATGAATATGCAATTTTAAAGACTAAATTTTTATGGGTGCCTGCCTACTCTAGCTAGAATGAAAATACGAATGAATTCCAGGAGTTTGCCACAAAATAAAAGGCTCTTGCCAGAACAGAATTGAGCCAGAGCTACTTCTGACTCAAAATGCTTGATCTCCCAAGAACTATACCTATTCAATGATTGTTAAATGTTTATGTTGTATAGATCTTAAAGACGAAATTGTAAAATCACCTGTCTGTAGATTATATAAAATACAATTCAAGAGAGGAAATCTAGATTAGTTCATAGAGTCTCTCATTCTTGGACAAATTAAACTTTTTAAAAAGTTTGGCTAACTGGAATTTAAAAAAAATTAAGCTATAAACAAAAATATAACTAGCCAGAAATGATCAAGGACATGATCAATATATATCTAAGATTTCTGCCTTTATAAAATCCATATTAACCTATAATTACCTACATCTCTGAAAACTGAGCATTGAAGAAGAAAGATGAACAGTGATAAGCAATTTTGAAAAAAAAAATTGTGGCTCAGCAATGGAACGGGAGAGGATGGAGAACTTGGCATAATTTTGAGTTGGAATCTTTGTTTAAAGAAATCCTTAATGTAAAATTTATAAAAAATAGACTGTGAGGTGATATAGTAAGGATGGATCAAAGCAAGGGCTACGAAAATCCATGAGTGTCAAACACAAGACTGAAAGGCCCAAGATTAGATGAAGAGATAAGGTTGACAAGAATGCTGCAGCTATGATTGGAGGAAAAGGGCCTCTTAGTTTATTGAAATTCTCCAGTATAATCAGTCGCCTAAGATCAGTTGTAAAGTTGATAATGGTTGTGTGTCATTAAGCTCAGTCTAGAGCCACCTAGAGCAATACTATTCAACACTTCTTGATTTGATAATATATCTCACACTGAGAGTAGTGAATCTCGGGATGCTTCAACAAAAAGTTTCATTCATTGATCCATAAAAATTATGGTGTGGATAAAGAAATAATAAATATGTTTACCAACACCTCCAGAAACTTCTTAATTAAACATAAAGCACTGACAAGTCTGAAATACGTAACTCCTTTAAAATTTTTCTCATTAACAATTTAATGATTCATAGGAACATAAAATTTTCGTCTATTCAATATACCAACCTCCCACTGGTCCAAAAGTCTTTCCAAATCCGCGTCATTAAAGTCTCTTATGTCCTTTTTAGCCCAGTCAGGCTTCACTTCGCTTTTTTTGGACAAAATGAGTACACAGTGGAGTGATAAAAACAAAAATAACTTGAGCCGAAACATTTCTGTTAATTAAGTCCTCAAAGCTATATACAAACGGGTCTCCCGTTATCTCTAAGTTCAAACACAGTGTGCAGGTTAGTTATCAACAGGCAACTGAGTAATTGATCCTTCAAAAGTATAATCGATTGTATAAAATAGAAGTATTATTAGTTATGGTTAAATAATGAAATGATCATAAATATAAATTAAAGTTATACTTTTATTTCAGAAAACAGAGTATTTATACACGAATAGAAATAATTGTATCAATCATTTTTAGCCATTTCGCCATGTTGGTGGGTCCATGTAACGTGAAACTACCTTTTAAAAAATTAGTCTTCCTATACCTATCTATAATTTTCTATTAGGTATTAATTCAACCAATTTTAACATTACATATTTTTTCAAACGAGCTAAACAAATTAACCATGTAATGTAAGTATCAGTTCTTTAATATTGAATCATTGGAGCCATTAAATTTGTGACCAGTGATTTATCTTCTATTCCAATCAACTAAATTGTCTCCTTACCCTCATCGAATTCCTCCTAATTTATCGAAATAATTTACAAAGCTAATGAATAATTTAATAGATTAAATGAGGAAAGGACACTTTTATGCTGACAACGGAAACTGTAATGCACACTATCTTTGTCAGTAATAGAGCCGACTTTAAGGGTCCCCGGTAATATGGTATGATAGTGTCCTAGTAGTCAGATTGGATGGCTGCCAGAGGCTCAACGAAGCTTGGAACGTCCGACTCGCCTTTTAACATACACCTGGTCGGACATCATTTTTAATGGGATGTTGCCCTGGTTCATTCTCATGACATGACCAGTCCAGCGTAGTCGGGCGAATTTGATGAAGGTGACAACATTGACATCTTTATATATCATGCTTATTTCGGCATTTGTTCGTCTTCTTCAGGAACCCTGCTCAAACACACCTCTATATATCCTGCAGAGTACTTTCCTTTCGAATCTCAAAAGGGCTTCTTCCTGCCCTTTTCTCGACATTGCACATTTATTAAACTAATGTTATAGAATTTTCCTTTTAGACGAATCATGCAAAGTCTAGGAGTGATAGGTTTGAAGTCAATAACTTGTTGAACCATCCTTTTACCAACAAAGAAGATGGTTCCAAATGTATGGAGGCGGTCATCACAACTATAATAGATAGAGTGATTTCCTTTTCCTGTCCAGTCCACCTGATTTCTTGGATGGCAGCTTTCTATATGGTAATCATCAAAAATATTAAGAAGCGATTGGAGTGCTCCAGGTCTGTATAATGTTAAAATGTTCCAAGAGACAATTGTGTAGTCCAGTTGACGTTTTCCGGGTCTTTTATCATTAATCAGTCCGGCTAATCTTTTTTGAGCTTTGTAGATAACGTAGATTTAAGAAGAGTGGGGGTATCGGGCCTCACGTCTCCCGAGTCAGGTGGAGGGGCTGCCTCCTCAGAGCATTCTGACATGCTCCCCCTTCCGGAGCAGCTACCTAGGGAAGGTGATCCTAGGGTGTGTACTGTCTGTGACCTAATGTTAGATTAAATGTATTGTGTACTGTTCTGAGTGTTTTGGTGCTGGGTCATGAACTGGGGAGCGTTAATCCCCACTAGCCTAGCCCCTGCGGGACGTGACAATATTGATTTTGATGAAAAGCCCCATATTTAAGAAAGGCAGTTGACCCCATCAATGATTGTCCCAAGAGGAATTTATTATTTATAACTGTTCCGAAAGAGTATAAGATCTACGATTTGAGTCCTCATAGAGGAGGATGCCAGGGATCAGCAACTTCCAAGATTATTTTGATCTGTCTTCTGCCTATAATGTGTAACGAACTGAAGCACCATAACTAACAACCTACACTGGATAGAACAAGGTATCATGGTATAATGAATCTACCATAGGTAAGGAAACCATTAACACTTTGGACTTGAACCTATATCATGAATAAACATTACAATAATACCTTAATAATAATTAATTAATAATACAATAATACCTTATAATAATTAATACCTTATGTTTCTTTAGAAATGTTCTGGAAACTGCCGAGCTCATTCTCACTATATACATCGTTCTTGACACATAAATGATCATAGAATTGAGTTTTGGAGGTAAGTTACAATCTTTGTAAGTATTTTATTTTAGTTTCTCTTTCATGAGGATGGTAAATGAATTAAAGATGTTTTAATATTTTTTTATTATTACAAATCACAGCGTTAAAAAAAATCCACAATATGCTTAACAAATACAAATATATTGTAAAGCAAATTCATGACTAGAATAAGTTTTTATTTACTTATTAAATTATATTATCAAGCATTCTATTATCTCTCAATCAGATCTTCTGTCTCTTCTTTCTTATCCATTTGATTCAGTAGAGGCTCACTGGGTGTATCATTAGGAACATTACTAAGATGCTCTGTATTGCTGAAACAGTTATATTATAAACAAAATTATGAGAAAAAACGTATTTTATGATAATAGTATTAAAATCATTACTACTTTAACTGCATATTATTAAAATTATTATTGTTGTTGAATTGATTGATTCTCTGATTTTTAATATTATTTTTTTTGATTAAATTAATTTATAATTTATATTATTTGTTATTAAGATTATTGTATATAAAGGCTAAGGCTTACTTTGCTTCATCACTGCTAGACTCATTCAGTCTGCTTCTTATTCTTGTTAATTTTCTTTTAATCCGAATAGCACCTTTTAATATAATACAATAGTACATTAAATAATAAATCTAAGCATAAGAAAGTTAAATTATTAATTCAACATAAATTTTAATTTAAATCAAGATAAATTGAGATATTTAATCAACAGGTTCAGAGAGTTCAGAGACAATTTAGATTTATTGTTTTTCATACTGCAATTAATCACTCTTCAAGTTTATAAAATGCCAACGGCCACCGGTGTGTTGAACACACCGGTTCCCGTCAGATCACCGAAGTTAAGCAACGTCAGGCGTGGTTAGCAATTGGATGGGTGACCGCCTGGAAAAAACAGGTGGTAACCATCTGGGAAAAACCACGTGCTGTTGGCAACTAACTTAACAGTTAAACAAATAAATACATAGCTGGCTGTATGGATGGAAATATCCAATGCCATAAATCAAAAAAAAAAAAAAGTTTATAAAATCAAACAACCTGTTAGCAGATATATATGACTCTGAAATAGATTGTAAACGGGTAGAACTATGGTAGACCATTTAGAAAATAAACAGGACAAAACTAAATTAATAAACTAAGATTATAAAATACTAGTGGGTACCCAAAAGGGGGGGGACAGACCCCGATTGTTTAGTTCTAATAGTTAATTGTTGAAATCATTCAAACTCTCATTTTTGTATTATGGTTATATTTTATATATATTTTTTCTTACTTAAAATGCACTTTTGGCATTCATCTCCAATCAAATTCAATTTTAATGTTTTTATTACACAACTTTGTACAGTTTTAAACGTATTATATTTATTTTATTTTACTGCAATTTTTAATTACATTTTTTTTTTTAATTTATCAAATATATGATTAAAAGTAAAAAGGTAGGATTTCTTACATTTGACAGTTTGATATAATGTTTGAAGATTTTCTTTCTTCTTGTCTGCTCTATCTTTTTCTATTTTTTCATCCTGTGACCTGATTCCTTGTACATTTCCATTAGCTTCATGAGCTGTACGCATTAATGTAGGCTGACTTTTTATAAAATGAATCACCATTGAAGTGACAGTCTAAAAATAATTAATAAGTTTAAAATATGTGAAATATTTCCTCAATTTGCTACAGTACATTAAAGAACTGTTGATAGTTACTGATTTTGCTAGTATCAAGGCATATAGGCACAAAAGAGATCCATTCAGAAGCAAATAAAAAGAAAAATGCTTTGTATCACTTTCATATCTCATTTTCTTCAAAGATGTATACATGAAATATCTTGGCACAATATTAAAATAAACAGCAGCCCTGAAACAAGATGAACGTTTTCAAGAAGAATCAATTAAATCAGTAAAAAAATAATGAGAAGCAAGCTTAAAAAATAAATATATAATGAGTGCAACTTGTTAATATTTCCCAAAAGTTTAAAGAAACAAGCCAGTCTTAGAAGAAATATAATTTTTTAAAAGACACTCATGTTTTTATTTCACGTGGTTGCTATTGAAATTGTTAAGAGCCTTAATTTTACAGTTTTTATTTTATTGCACATGTTTAGACAGATAAATTATCAAACCAGAGTTTGTTCTTTATACTCCCCCTTTTCCCAAGTACCTTTATTCAAGTATTATGTAATTTATGTAAAGTCCCAATTCATTGGAATTATTAAAACTAGTTCTGCATTAATTTGATGCCATTTAAAACTATATTTCCTGATGAATTCCACAGATCGGGGTAAGATGTACATTTAACAGCAATAATTTAAATTATCAGTTAGGGTACAAATATCTAAATAAGACCCAAAGGCATTCGTATATCTTGTCAGAAAGTGGAAGTTGGCAGCCATAAGTTTAAATATCTAATCAAAGCAGTAATAATTGTACAAGATTAGCGTTTACTGGTGGTGGCGTTAGTACAAAAGTACCAAAGAAACTAATACTTTTCAAATTTTACACTTAAACATGAATTTTTCGCTATAGTCGACCACATGAAATCAGGCGGCTGAGAATAAATGCTGTGTTGCCGCTTGTAGCGAGAATGTGGGTGTGGTTTTACTCAAAACTGCCAATATTTGACAACAATGTGCTAGCATTGTTGCCTAGTTCGCCCGGCTTCAGTTATTTGTTTTTTACCCTTGGTACGCTGGTTTTCTGTTTTTTCATTGTTATTCCGCCTCTTCGTTTCTCATAAGAACATCTTGTCTTCAGTGTTGTTTAACTGTTAATATGGTTCACCTTCTTCATCTTCAGCTGTAACAACGAAGAAAAAAGGCCGACTTGAGTTACTGCAAAAGAAAGATTTGAGTTCGCAAGGCAAGTCCATTATATGTAATGTTTATAAATTTGTCAAAAATTGTATTAACCCAACATTTTTGAATGCCATTGATTTTAATAGAAATCAAAAAGTAGCGGCAGAAATTTCTGGCACCAGTTTAAGATCAATGCAAAGTGTGTCAAGAAGAAAAGCACAGTCCTCTTTCAGAAAATGAATTTGAATCTCCAAGCAAAAAATATAAAAGAGATAAGCCACAATCCATTTTGAATGATTTTGACAACAATGCAGTTCGGCGTTCTGTACTTGAATTTTACGATAGATGTGAATATCCTACAGCTGAAAGATTACATCCAGTTCTGCAAGAAAAAATTAATCACATATAAATCTAATTATATTGATTAGATCTATTCAAAGGCTTTTGAGGAATATGGGGGTTGGCAAACGCAGGTAGTTCAAGCGGATTCGTGAGTGACTGCAGATGGGTATTCCAATCCAAAAGTAAAACTTCTGACTACCAAAATGAAATGAATAGTCTTTCTTTTAAAGAGTGGTTTATAAATCATCTCATACCAAACCTGAAGGAACCTTGTGCAATCATTTTAGATAATGCTCCCTATCATTCTGCCTTATTGCAAAAATGCCATTCACTTGACTGAGGGAAGCAGGAGATAATTGAATGGCTAAGGGGAAAAAATGTATCTTTTGAAGCTAATTCAACGAAAGTTGAATTGTTGTCCAAAGTTGGACCATTTAGAGACAATAAAATCTATGAAATAGATGAACTGGCAACAAGAGCTGCAGGGCATGATGTTATGAGATTGCCTCCGTACCACTGCCAATATAACCCAATCGAATTGATATGAGCTCAAATTAAAAGAGAAGTGGCCGACAAAATTAAAACTTTTAAATTAGCTGATGTGGAGAGATTAACGTGTGAAGCAATAGAAAATGTGATTCCTGAAGATTGGTGTAAATGTTTAGAGCATGCGGAAAATCTTCAACAAGCTGATTGGGACAAAGAAATAGTAAGGGGTGAAATTATTGAACAAATACTAATAAATTTAAGTGACAAAACCACATCTGAGTCCGAAGAATTTTCTGTTGATGATGAACAGTAATTGTATTCTTGATTATACTTCATGATTGTAAACAAAATTATTAGAACTTTATTAGAACTTTTTTATTAGAACTTTTAGAATTATTTTAATCAATTAAATTGTATAATAATCTACTTTAAATAAAATGCTGTATGTTTATTAAATCTGAATCTATGCTAAAAAAATTACTTTTTTGATCCTTACATTTAAATCCTGACCAATATAAATGAAATATAAAAGATTTTTAGGGTGTCAGAAAGAAGTTCGATGATTTCATGTTGTCGACTATAGATTGTACTAGTGTGGTGTCCTCCACTTATAATTAGACCTTAATTCAGAGTTGTGATAATTTACCAAGTGAAGTCTTCATTTCTTCTATATTATATTTTAATTATTTTTTTAAATTCATACATTAGTTTGAACTATAACTATTGGTCAATCTATTGTCATCCATGGTATAAAACTTTCATACTATTTTTTCACTGGGATAAAAGAATGGTACTTATATTTTAAAAATTGCAACCTTCTACAATTAAAATATATATAAACAAGTTATTGAATAGAATAGAAAAATACAACTTACCATAAGATAGAATGAAGTAACAAAAATAAGTAGATAAAAAATCTCAGATACTTTGTCTGGGCTATATCACAAAAACAAGAAAATAGCTTCGAAATAGACAAAAAAAAATCAACAGAATTAATCATAGTAGTGACAGCAACTCCAAATTGAACGCATCTGAAAAAAAAATTAAAATATTAAAAATGACAATCAAGCTAGTTTAAACTTATTTTAAAATAGGTTCAGATACAAAGCTAGTTTAAATATTATGAATACCTTAACGGAAAAGTTGATATGAAAAACAAAGTCAGTAATTCATTTAATATAAATTCCAAGCTGTATAGTCCTTTTTCAATGCATATATCACACACATTATTTAAATAATAACCAGATAAAATGACATAAGACAGTTTAATATGAATTGAGGGGACTGAATCTGAAGAAAACCAAGTTGGTATGTGGTTTTGTAATACATAGTAAAACTTATTTAAGACTTCCGAATATGTCAATTTTAAGTTTTGCAATGCAAAAGGCACAGTTATTGAGGTGAAAGCAATATTCCAGTAAAGTTTAACTAGCTCCTTGCTTTCTTCTTCCTTTATTGAAATTCTTTTAAGAAGTAACTAAAAATAGAATACAAATAAGTGACAGAATAGAGATAGGTATAAATCTAAAATACAACTTGCAAACCTACTAAGAATAGCTTTCTGTAAACACTGTGAACCAAGAACCAGATAAACCACCAAATTAAACACCATGGTACAACTCCGATTTGATCAACAGAAATCACAATGGTATTTAAAATGTTTTTCAAAAACATTGAAAAGGAATAGTGTTGAACTTTGCATTGGTAGTCATCATCAGAGTTAAACTCCATGGTATGAATGGGTTTTATTGTTTAAATAACCAATGTGACAAGTCATAATTCGTCTTAGAACTAAGTAAACAAAACAAAAAAACTCCAACAATTTCGCTAAGGACCAGAATAATTTGACACTAGAATGTTTACAAAACAAATCACTGACATGTTCACCAAAGAGGTATAAGCAGAAATGCTCAAGTTGGTTAGAAGCAGAACAAGATACTTTGCTTATATGATATTTATATTCCATTAGTACTAGATTAGCTCAACAATCTAATAATCCGCAAGCGAGTCTTAACTTCCTCAGATTCCTCAATAATTTGTTTCCGGGTAGCAGAACTATAACAAATAACTGAATGACAGTGTAGGTTCCCCCAACCTGGAGGGCCAGTGACTGATTTCTGTTTACGACAGGGGGATTCCAGTGGACATTTTCATCACTCAACGTGTTAGAAAGACTGATATGGAGGTTCCCGATGTAAAATTCAGAACTGTTCCTTTTCAATATGTGTGAAAAATATTTCTGTTGATCAAAGCCTACGGACTCCCGACCCATTCGAACTTTAGGAATGTGCAGGCATGATAGTTGAGTTGGTTTCTTCTAAGTGAGTTTCCTTGCGTTGATGTAGTTGTCATGTTTTAAATGAAAGAATAAAGCCAAGTGAAGTGGGATATAAGAGACCAAACACTTCGTTCATCAGACGGTAGGTACTCGCCTTGCTCGGGAATAGGAGATGGGATAAAAAGGTAGGTAATACCTCAATTTGAGGACTATAGCATTCCTAATCTTCGGAAGGATGACTCCAGCCGATAGACTTTAACACTAAAGTGAGCCTATTGTACTAAATCCAGCGGTTGTTTAATGTGATGGGTTCAGTGACGGATCCCGTAGCCACAACTTGAGGAGTGCCTGATTAGTCTCCCTATTTTACAAATTCCAATCTGCGAAGAACGGATTCGAATTGGCGCGCACGTGATTGGTTTGGTTTCATTTTTACTGCTGATAATTTCAGTATCATACAAAAAATCGATTGATATAAATCTACCGAAGTTTCCGATCCGTTACATCGTTTCGTGTTACACCTTATCTTGATTCTGTTGGGTTATGATTCGTAACATAGCAATTCTTATTTATTTTCTGTAGATACTTTGTAAATTTAATAATATTTTTAGAAGTAAATAGTCCTTCCAATGAATTTAATAATATAAAGCACATGCCGCACAAATCATTTTTTTTTGTAATTTTCAAAAATAATAAACTACTTTTTAGGAAAAGTGTTTTGAACTGCCTCTTTACTTTGAAGTTACCTGGGCTGATGATTTGTATTCTTGAAAAAAGGCATGACTAGGAGGTACTTACTTACTTACTTACTCCTTGGCACTACGGTCCTACAAGGACCTGGGCCTCATCCACCACTGCCTGCCACTCACTTCGGTTCCCAGCAAGTCTTCTCCAATGCCTGATTCCCAGCTGGTGAAGATCGGCCTCCACATCATCTAACCATCTCATACGGAGCCTTCCTTTGGGTCTTTTACCACCGAGCTTCCCAAACAACAGTCTTCTGGGCCCTCTTGTCTCCGGCATCCTCATCACATGGCCCAACCATCTCAATCTAGCTCTTTTTACGAAGGAAACCAAGTCTGGCTCTCCATGAAGTTGTCGGAGTTCTGCATTGTTACGGATCCTCCATGTTCCCTGGTCGTAGATGGGTCCATAAATCCGCCGCAGTATTTTCCTCTCCCAGACATTCACCATTCTCTCTGCTTTTTTACTCAGGACCCAACTTTCACAACCATATGTCGCTATTGGCCTGACAATGGTTTTATACAAGGTGATCTTGGCCCTTTTTGACAATTGCCCAGTTTTAAGAGCCTTTTGTATTGCACAGTAACAACAATTACCAGCGGCTAGTCTAGCTTTTATATCTTCCTCTATCTGGTTGTTGTCTGTTACTATTGCGCCCAAGTATTTAAAATTCTGAGTTTGCTTAAAGGTGAACTCCATAAACGGGGCTTGTTCTTCTACCTCTACGTTCCTTCTTGAGCTACACATGTACATGGTCTTGGCCTCGTTTATATGCAAACCCATTTTTTCTCCTGCTTGGTGGAATTCCTGGAAGGCTCCTGAGAGTGCTGCCTTAGTCCTGCCAGTTAGGGCAACATCATCCGCATAGGCTAAATGTTGTGTCATCCTATTGCATATTGTTCCACCTGGGTTTGTTCGGATCGCACACGCTGCTGTTTCGAGGGCTAAATTGAAGAGCAATGGCGAAAGTGGGTCACCTTGTCTCAGACCATCAACCACCACGAATTCCTCAGAGAGCATGTTCCCTATTTTAACTTGGCATCTTGTGTTTGTGAGGGTCATCCTTGTAAGGCGAACAAGTTTTCCTGGTAGTCCTAGCCCCAGCATGGCATGTAACAGTTTGCTACGATTTATGCTATCGTAGGACTGCTTAAAGTCGACAAAGAGATGATGCAGATCAACATTATATTCGTAGCCTTTCTCCAATACCTGTCGTAGAGCGAATATCTGGTCATTTGTTGATCGGCCCGGGCTAAACCCACATTGGTAGTCCCCAATTGTCAACTCAGACCACACTGACAGCCTTTTGTTAAAAGTATTGCAAATACCTTGTACGCAGTGCTGAGTAATGCAATACCGTGAATCGGTACAATGGTCGCCAGGTTCCATTCATCTGGGATCTTTTCTTCCGTCCTAACATCCCATATTAGCTGATACAGTTCTTCCCGAAGTTCCTCACCACCACATTTCAGGAGTTCAGCACTTATTTCATCCGGTCCTGGAGACTTATAGTTTCTTAGGCTGTCTATGACATCCTCCACCTCCTCTTTCTCTGGGGGCTCTTCAACTTCTCCATCCGTCTCTGCATTGCCGAAAATTTCATCAGCAGTATCTAGGAGGTAGCTGAATTTTACCTCCTATCTTACTCAGTCTGCATCTTTATGTTTTTTTTTTTTGTTTTTTATGAAACACAGGGATATAGATATTGTTTATCATCTGGATGTACATCATTGAAGAATGATAAATCTCTAAGGTGTGACCTAAAGGATATATTTCCCTACCCTCTAGTTCCGATTTGCTGTTAAATGTGTACACTCAGACCTCCAGATCTTTTAAGTCTTATGGAAGACAGTTAATTCAAAACTGCAAAGCCTTTAAGCAAGGCCTTCAACTGCTGACTACCTGCTCATTAATCGGAGGAAGAAAGGTATTTAAGTTCTCACTTAAAGGCAACCTCATCGACAATTAATGGAACTAGAGAACCAACTGGAGTTCAACTGGAGTGGTATTAAGACCACCGAAACTTCAAAGTCAGTGCTCTAAGAAGGGCGGACGTAAGAGTCTCCAATAGAAAGATACAAAAACAAAGGTGATTTTCTTGGACTAACTTTTATTGTTTTGTGTAAATTTATTGACTGTGTAGGCATAATCTGCAAAGCCTTGCCTGGTAAAACTCATAAGCTAGGATAGGAAAGGTAAAAAAATAGTAAATATCATGGTCTACTATGATTGAAAATTATGATTTGAATTAGATACTTATGGTTGTATGTTAATGTAACTTCGATATTTGATGATTAGATAGAAGAAATATCCATTTAAAAGTAGTTGGTGTCTATTAGGGCTAAAAGTTAGTTAATTATCTGAACCTACTCAACTTTTGACAGGAGTCCAAACTGATGGGTACAATCACTAATTCCTCAAAATCAGGGATTACAGATTTTTAATGCTACTGTTAAGGATCCTATAAGGATCGATAGTTCCTTAAGTTCAATTGTAAGATTTGGCATGTCTTGATTAATTAAATATGAAACCAAATATATCTGAACAAAATACCTACCAAACCACATTGTTAAATTTCTTACTTACACTCTATCTCTCATTGCAATGCAAATTGAAGCATAAACAATTTCACTTATCTATCCACTTGTTAAATAATGGGTATAATATTAAAGTAAATCACTATAGTTTATTATAGGAATATCTCTAAATAATTAATTTAACAATGGCAATGTAGACTCCCATTTTTAACAATAAATGTATTCATATTTAGATTTGTGGACAGAATAAAACAAAAATATGTCATTTAACTTATAAATTTTCCATAGTTGCAAGTCAAATTAGAACTATAGAGATCCTTTGATGCTTGTTAGTTCATTTAAAAAAAATAAACTAAATAAAAAATAAACTAAATAAAATTTATCTAGGATATCAAGAATATGGTTTATAAAAAATTAAGCTAAGCTTAATTTGATATTTTGTTTAAAATTTTAAAAGTTGAAGAACCAGATTTGAGATTGTTGTTAGTAATGGAATACAGTTTATACTATTCTTCTCTTCTGATTTTTTTTTATCTGAATTTAATTTATTGATATTTACAACTATAATAATATTACAACAAGTAAATCGTAAATCTGCTAATATGTACAATATGATATGAAAAACACTTGTGGACAAACTACCCATCGGTAGCACTCCGATCATAGTTTCAAGTTCTATAGTAGATGGTCTCAAGGCCATCTTCTTTTCAGACGCCTCGGAGGGTTATCAGGAATAGTATGGGTAGCAAGTTGAGAGACTAGCGGATTTAAGTGTGTACGGAGCTTGTCATAGAAGGATAGGTATCTAGTTTGGGCCAAATCAGTAACATATGGGAAATTAAGATCATGATGGATGAGTTTGTTTGTGATATAATAAGGAGCATTGAATGATTTTGCGAAGGATTTTGAATTGCAAGGATTGGATACGAGATGAGTTGGATGATTTAGTAGAGCCCCGAATCTCAACTCCATATGTCCAAATAGGTCTGATAAGTGTCATGTAAATGAGTCTTTTGTAATTAATTGAGATCTTAGAGCGTTTATCCAGTAAATGTTGAAGTAGGCGAAAACAACGAGCAGTTTCTTGTCTTTTCAGTCTTGTATGAGGATTCCAAGTGAGACGACGTTTGTCCAGATGGAGTCCTAGGTAACGTATCTGGTCAACAGGGTTCAGTGGAATATTATTAAAGGATACAGTAGGGCAGGAATTTGTAAGTTTACGATGAAGGGTGAAGGTAATTTAATGGGATTTGTTAGGATTTATTTTAATTCTCCAATTTTGACACCATTATTGAAGGTTTGAGATATGGTATTGAAGAGATTGGGATGTAACAAATCGATCCTTATTTACTGATAACACACATGTGTCATCAGCATACGTAGTGAGGACAGTGCTTGGAAGGATTGGAATGTCAGCTGTATATATCGTGTATAGGATGGGACCCAGGATACTACCTTGAGGAACTCCGGCAGACTGGTATTCTGATTTTAAAAATTATTTTAAGTAATCAAGTGATGGAGAGTAATGACAGTAGGTAATTCTGATGCAGGTATTAGATTTTTTTTTAGTTATGTGCAGTAAATTGACAGCTACATGCGTTAATCATAGACTTAAGGCTTATTACTCTTACAGATATGTATTACCATTTATCTTTCTTTTTTTAAATAGTTTTACTTTCCAACTTTTTATACCATAGGAACTAACACTTCTGATGCACCAATCAAATATTATATTAAATTGCCTAATATTTTCTGCCAAAAGATTATTTCTTGTTTGAAAATTATTATTTGTTTCATTCTTTAATTGTTGTGAATGTTGAATTTATTTATTCAATTTTCTGTAAGGAGGTAAGATTATTGAAAATTAAATATAAGCAAGTATTGACCACCAGATGGTTTGTTTTAAATAAACAGTTTCATTTTCTGTGAGAATTAATTAAGTTTTGTATGCTCAGGATAATTGTGAACATAAATTCTATTATTAAAAATAATATAATAATTATATAAAATTGATCGATTGGTTCAATAGGTTCTTACTGGAAGAATTAAGAGTAATAAAACAAATCAATGAGGAATAAACGAGTTATGTTACATTTGGTATAATTTCATCAGGAATTCGGTACAGAATTATCAGAACTTGCAATGTTCTTTATAAAAATTAAAGGAGTGAAAGGATCAGAATTAGATGAAGAGGCATATAAAATACAACATTTTTATTTTAGATCTACACAATATAGGGACAAATATTACAATCATTTTAATATTAATTAGTCAGAAGATATTTTCAATACAAAATGTATAACATACCTTCTGCAAAAAATCATTATCATTAACAAGTTACATTTCACAATTTCATATTTTTGTTTTAGTTATTTTTTACCTCATTTTGACTAAGTTGGTAACAAACAAGGTGATAACCTATTTTTCATAACCTTTTTGGAGCTCATAGGAACTTAAAACAATGAATGAATATAAAATCTTTTCATTTTGATTCTTTGAATGAACAATGAAATAAGTTGTTGGTCTGAAATAAGTTGTATTCGAAATAAACTGAAGACCATTCAAGAAGGCATGGAAAAAAAAATATTTTGGTTTATATCCAGTAATTTTGGTGGAACTTAGATTTGTTCCCAGAAGAATGGTAGACAAAAGGGGATGATCATCTTTTCTGTATAAGAAATAGGAGAAAACGCATATAAAGAAGAGGAGATATGACATTGCTGGGCAAAACAGTAGTAGAGAAACATAAAAGAAATGATTTGTAGATGCTAGACATCTCATAATTTCTGACAGCTTAAACAACATTGGAAACTTAGTCCATCAACCAGAAAAAAAAGAAATGAAGTATGAGATATTTTATTTCTCATAATTATGATTTTTTTTGCATATATTTGGATTTTATTATATTTTCTATGGAACATTTATAAAATAGTTGGCAAATTATGGATTATAAGAAACATAATTTTGCCATTAAAATCCTGATTATATGATATTTATAAATTAACAAATCTGTACAGAGATTATCAAATTATTGATTATTTATGCTTACATATAAGTGCGTAAGTGAATATTGAATACCGTGATAGACAATTGAGTTATTGTTTCAACTCACAGTTTAACACTGCCAAATAACTAAACTACACCTCAAAAATTTAAGAGCTTTGAATTTATGTTGCCATTGGATTGCTAATATCACACAAGGAGTCTATGCATAGTTAGATCTAGGTGAAGTTTCCTAAAACATATTTTAGTTATGGAAATTCCTTCTCCAGCAGTTATGGAATAACCGTATCATATATGAACTCTTGGTGAATAACACTGTCCAAACTCTTTTGTCGTTTGTGAAACTGAAAAAAAAAAAGGAAGTATATATACATACATAAAAATATTTATATGAACAGTCCAAGTGAATAAGTGGCTAAGTCGAATTTTCTCATACGATTCTACTTTCCAAAATGAAACTTATTTTGGGATGCGGAATCATGTTATTATCAAATTAAATAAGAGGCTAAGTCAGGCATTGGCTTGAAAAAGCAGTTATTGCTTATATTACAACATTTCAAGCAGCAACAAAAAAACAGAATGTCATGATTCCGCTTGCCTCAATGCAAATAACTCTCTCTGGACATAATTTGATTCAACCACATATTCATCGGGGCTGAAGATGCAATACTTATAAATAATAATGAGGAAATTGGCTGAAATACGGTCAACAGAAAATTAATTATGTAATTAGTATAACTTATTATTTAAAGAGTAATGACAATTCAGCCTAACTTTTAGGCCATCACCAGGACTGAGAAACACTAAATAACAATATCAACAGTAACACTAAAAAATATATTATAAAAATAGTTAATAATCATAAATTAATAAATGTAGTAAAATAATATTGTGGAGGCCAGGGCCTACAAGGGCTGTAAAGCCATGGAAAAAAATAAAAAAAAGTAAAATAATATAAAGACCAAAATGGTAATAAAATATCACAACGTAATATAAAATATAAAATAATTACAACGTAAATAGTAACAAAGTAATATTTATCTTTGTAGATTGAGACAATTATACTATAGAAAATAATAATAAGTAAACATGACATTGTAAAAGATTTGTGGCCACCTCATAGAATTATTAATCCTTTATCCAAGGTAGTAAGACCAATACATAAGATTGAACATGGCAAAAGTAAGTGGAAAACACAACCGTGAATATTCATCTATTCTTCTTGCCATGCGCTTATTAGAGTTTGGAATTTCAACAGCAATTTTCCTTTCCTAAAAAAACAAAACAAGAAAAAAGGAGTTAATGCATCAATTAAATGTAAATGTCTCTTAAAATATTGTAAATGCATTGTTATTGATCTACCTGCAATGGTTCTTGTTTTACCCTTCCATTGATATCACTAGCTAAAGGAACACTCTCGACAGGAATCACCTTTCTCCACATGTAGTTGACAAATGTGAACTCCAGCAAAGCACAAAAAACAAAGGCTGTGAAAAAAATATACAAGATGTTATTAGAAAAATATTTATTTATGAATATTGATGCTGGACTTAAGCAATTTTATGTGTTAAACTTTTCATGGAAAATATTTACTCAGTGATTTTTCTACCTATCCTTCATACTAATTTATTTTAATACGTACTGACCTGTACATGTCCCCATCCAAACATCAATAGCTTTGACATAGCTCACTTGAGGCAAACCACTCTGAATGCCTGAGAAAATTGAATAGTTTAACAATACTTAAAAAAGAAATTCTTTATTAATATATTTTAATTCAATTTGGTAATTTATCATTATTTTTGCTAAATGAAATACATATCTAATAAATCATGCTTGTCATTACCAGTTCTATCTCCAATATAGCAATTTCTGACTATCGGCAACACGGTGCACACAGATTATAATTTTAGTTACCAAACAAAAAAATAATAAACAAAAGACCAGTAATAAAAGAAATGCCTTCAGATTTTAGTATTTTACTACTTTGGCTAAGTCAGTGTAAAGCAAACTGTATCTATTAAACTGTAGCTAATTAGTCAATAATTTAGGATCATTCATCATTGAGGAATAACAAGAAATTTATTTATTTTCTATTGAATTTATTGATGCAGTGAAATATATTATTTGGAAATTAGATTAAATTCTGTCCATCAAATGACCCAAACATTACATCATGAACTACAGCAATTTATTAGATAAAAGAGTGTTAATTATACAACCAGCATAAAGGAAATTCAAGTTAAGCTCTAATAAAAAAAGTGTATTATTACCAGATGATTGAGAAGAGACAGCAAGAAGCGTGGTGACTCCTAGAGTTGTCCTACCTGGGACAGAGTCGACGTCCATCCAGAAAGATACCCAGGAGATGACGACTATAAGAATGGTGGGAAGATAGCTCTGAACAAGATGGAAGCCAACAGACCTGCTGAGATAGAACTCTGCGACCAAGCAGCTGTAATTTCCTGTTAGCAGGTGATAAGTGTTTAGGTGAATAATTGTGTAATTTTCTATAGTCTCATTATGTTAAAAAAATAATACTATATACATTCGCTATTTATTTGATAATTATCTCATTCCTGGAAGGTTATTGGTCATTTCCTGGAATTTATATTGTGTTATTCATCTATTTTTTTCCAAAAATTCTTCGAGAATCTCTTTAAGTTTAAAAGTACTGAGGATTATTGTTCAAAACTTTTTGAATTATTATCTTAATCGTTAGTCATTATATTTTTTGGCTTATTATCTTTCTCTCCTGATTGTAGGTTTTACATTTCCAAGTAATTATAATTTCTACTATTTTTTTCTAAAATAGGCAATTATAATTTTTACTATTGTTTCTAAATAAAAACAAACTAAAACGTAATAGCCTTTTTTCAACTGAGATTATTTATCCATTATTACTATTATTATTAATTTATTTTTATCTGGTTCTAAAGTCATTTCTAGTCCTTTTGTGATCTTCAGAACTCGACTTTACATTTAATACTGATTTGATTGTAAATGCTTAGTTAATTATTTTAATAGTAATTCAATTTATTTTTATATAAAGAATAGTCCAGTATCAAATACCAAATTATCTTGAAAAGTCCAAACTCCTTGATCCACTTCAATCAGGTTTTCATCCCAGTTTCTCCATACAATCTGCCCTTACCAAAATCACCACTGACATACATACAGCTATGGACAACAAAAAAATAACTGTGCTAATCCTACTTGACTTTTCTAAAGCTTTTGATTCCTTGGACCATTCTATCATTTTTACGAAACTAAAATCATTGTCCTTTTCCAACAGTTCTATCCGATGGTTCCAATCTTTCCTCTCTGACAGATCTCAAGCAGTTTCTATACCTATTCAACCCCTTCCCACTTTCCTCAGGTGTGGCATAGGGCTCAAGCATATCTCCTCTTCTTTTCAACTGCTATATCAATGATCTTCCTAAATCTGTTCACCACTGTTCTTACCTTATATATTCTGATGAATTCCAAATCTATATGTTCTTCCCTCGTAGCGTAGAGTTAGCCAGTATTCAAGAAGACCTAGATAGGATCAGTGTCTGGGCAAAGCTGAACAAACTGGAATCGAACGTCATGAAAACCCAGACCATTGTTCTAGGTTCCAATTCCCTCCTTACATCTATCCACACCTTCCCAACATTAATCCTAAACGTCGGCACAAATAAAAATAAGTCTTCTCTTATTTGGTGTTTATTTATGACTGCACCCCCCAACTATTTCCATCCTCCATTAATCCTAAACGATCACCCCATCAGTTTCAGCTCCTCTGTCAAAAAATTAGGCACTAATGACCAAAACCTTTCCTGGAAACCCCACATCGCCCAAATATCCCGAAGGTCAATAAGGTCCCTGAAGTTCTTTCATCGATCTCGGCATTTCCTTACACAACCTTCCCATAAGCTTCTCGTATCATCTCTCATCTTCTCCCACTTTGACTACTGTAGTGTGGTAAACGGGGGCCTTTCGAAAATGCTTAGGGCCGTTTGAAGCGAATAATGATGAAGCGAATGAAGATTTGTCCATGATACTCCGAGACGATCTCACGTGTCACACCATTATGATGAGTTAAAGTGACTTCCCTCCCATTCGCAGACATTATTTCCTCAGTGCTTTTCTATACCAATCCATTTACTCTCAACACCCTTCATATATCTACAGTCTCCTCCAATTCAAATCCTCAGTCCAGCACAAGATCTCCCCTTTCCGATTCCTATACTCATTCCTACTGAACTAAAGCTTTCAAGCGTTCCTTTCTCGCCCGCTGAATCAAACCGTGGAGCTCAATCCTCCTTTTGTCCGCCTTGCTTCTTCACTGACTTCATTTAAATCATTGCATGCAAGGCCATTCATTTATTAACTGTTGTTATTAATATATTTATTCTCTAAAATTGGTTAATATCCTGTCGTGATTCGTACTTTTTAGTTATTTCATTTTTATTTTACTTATATTTTTGGCACTCTTTAAATACATCATGATTTGTATTATTATGTGGTCAGATATATTATGTTGATTTTTCTGTTCATGTTTGTAATTCTAAAGGGACCCCGAATAATGTTTCTTTTCTATTCTTTAATTGATATTCTTTAATCAAATTAAGTATATATACATTTTATAAAACATGTAAACACAAAAATTATTTACAAAATACAAGCTTTCAAATATATTTTTTTCTCTAGTTTTGACTTTTTTTTAATTTCTAAGTATATTTCCTTACAATGAGAATTGTTCATTTAACGTCACTTTATGTTGTTATGGCTAATCGGACGATGCTACAGTGGGAGTCCTAAATTTTGGTTTCCAGGTTTTAGAATAGCAATTTTCTACGAGTTCCTGACATCGTACACTCTCGAGAACCGCGTTTAACTCCCCTTCCGAAGGACGGCATGACCAAGGATTTTTTACTGCCATTAAAAAAATCCTAGGATCACCTGTGTAATGATACTTCGTCCACATTTTCAACCATTTCAAACCTTCTTTTACTATTTTCGTCATAAAAAACAAAACAATTATTTTGCAATTATAATTATAAAACGCAATTACAAACAACAATGACGTGTCTTTATCCTGGAAGCGATGTTAAACTTTAGACTATTTGCGTATATCCAGACTCTATAAAACTTGGGCTGTCAATGTTTCAATTGGCTAAGGAGTTGTGTTAATCAAATGTTTTAACTAAGTTTGTAGTAGAAAATACATAAATGGGGGTTTCGACCGGAGTGTCTTCATTTTCTATGCTAAATTTAATTTTCTTAAACTGTTAATTTAAACTTCGCGCCGATGCCAAATTACTAATATGATAAATGCAAAGAGGTATAAAATAAATGCAATTGCTCTCCAGCAATATTCTAGGAAAGAGTGAGCTGAGAAGTAGAGTTGCCTTCTAGATATTACTTTTTACTGCGATATTACATCCTAGCCTAGTCTATATGGAGATTACTTCAATCTTTCAGCCTTTCATTCAAAAGACCTGGATATCGGTCTGAGACAGTGACAGGAGTTGTGTAACTGTATAATTGTTACAAGTAACTGTATAACTGTTAAGAGTTAGGAATAATTAAATTAGAAGCAGCCGGCAATGGATCCTGAGATTTTTTTTTTGGAATGGGGAGGCGTAGAGCTATCAAAGAAGATAGGATATCAATTCCGCAGGTTGTAGCTTCGAGTAAAGCCACGACATACAAACTTATACCATCTATACTTCGAAATATTAGTTGAAACGTCTATATTTTGATGAAACGGTTACCGAAATATACACATTTCCCATAATTACCTTTATTATTTCATATTAAAACTCATGATTATTTTTATTTATGTTAATATAATAATGAAAACAAACAAAAATTTAAAACTTGTGACTCAACTTCGAAGTGACAACCTCCGGAACCGATACCGTAGATAGATTCAGAACTCTTCTTCTCTACTTCAATGAAAGTTAATAGTTTCATAACAACACAATAATACCTCGAAATAAAGAACGCCATCTTATATCACTACTAACTAAAATCCATACGATCTTCGTTGTTTAAGTAATAATTAGAAGATTGAAGTATAAAGGGTTTAAAAGAAAAAATCCTAGAAATAATAAACTATACTTAAGTTTTACTGTCTTTGAAATCAGTGTTAATTAAGATGACAAAAATCTTAATCCATACAATAAAAAACAAATATTTTAGTTAATAAAAAAATGGTTTGGGTTTTGCCGCCTTCCAAATTCTGCAGTCCAATGCAGAACGTGCTTGCTTATCCCTTGAACAAATACTGAACCTTAATTCGAGAATTAAAGCCTATCATTTTTCAGCAGAGAATCTGAAACCAGCTCTCTTCCCCATTCTTCTGTTCAGAAAATAATTGTCGACTGTATTGTTACGGGCGCCGGCAGGAAGACGGAAGCAAGAGGATTAGCGGCTTAAATCCGTCGGCGGGAGAAGTTAAAATAGGATTAGGACGGTTCTAGATCGTCTCCTTTTGTCGGCAAAGGATTAAGAATATTCCAGAATTGTCTGGCCCCTCCGTGTTCTAGAATGTTCGGCTTTGCCTATAAAAAGACTTCCCTCACCTCGAGTGGGTCAGTCTGAGTCTGAGAGTAGACCAGTGAAGATCTGTGATAAGTGTAATAAGTGAGTGACAGTGTGATAAACTAGTCAGTGTTAAACCGGCCCGTGTGCTAAGTGTATCAGTGAACTGTGACAGTCTCGCGAGTGTAATAAACTGTTTCTGTTTGTTACTGTGTGTCAGTTTGTGAACTGTAAGTGTTAATTATTAGTTATAAATTGTAGTCATAGAAAACTATTGTAACTAGTTAAGCTATCTAGAATTAGTAATATCTAATATTATTGTAATAATTAAATAGGAGTTAGGCCTAGATAATAAATGTTTAGAATATTGTTATTATAAATTTATATTAGTCCAATAATTTAATTGTTAATAGTTTAATTGTATCCTTTTTATCATTTTGTTAATAAATATTAGTATCTTTAATTAAGGAATTGTTTAATTCATTTTAATACCCAGTAGCCCGTAACAGTATGATCTATCACGCGAGGCTTAGATGCTTTCCTTTTTAGCAAATTTATAAATCATCTATGCAAAGAACCACATTAAATGGGAGGGCTATGAGGTCTTTACAAATATTGCTACTACACGGGAAGAAAAGTCGGTTTGTCTATTCTTAGAAAATGAATGGTAGCCTGATAACTGGCCTAAGTTTTGAGTTTACCTTCGTTGCTTTATTAATGTCATCCTTTTTTTTTATTATTATATTAATTTTTTTAACAATTGTTTAAAATAATAATAATGAATAGTGTGAATTTTCATGCTAAACTTTTTTGCTATTTTATGGAGCGTTGTTGATGAATTCCTGCCTAATACTGAATTGCTGAGTACAACATACTATGTTCTATTTTTAATACCTATAATATTCTAGATGGAGGTTTTATAGCTTTGTAATTACCTACACAACACTGCAGTTATAAAATATGTTAAATGTGGGAAAATTTTGTTTCCAATAAGAATGCGATAAATGAATCATTTGACAATTTGGACAATTAATTTCTCACAAGGTGAGCTAAGATTTTCCTTCAATCGTTTATTTTTTAATAAGAAAAAAAAAAGTAGCGAATAAAGCCATTATATTAATGTATTTCCGATTTAGAAAAGAAAAAAGTTGTTTTTTCCTCGGAACCGTAATTCAGGTAAATTTGATAAGAGAAAAAAAAAGGAAAAAAGTTTGTTGAGGAGAAGAAACGGCCATTTACTAATTGTTTGCAATGAAAGCAAACCGGAAAGTGCTTTCTTTTTGTCCACTTTAATATTTAAAACCAAGAAGGCACCAACGGATTAAAGTTTTTCTCCGTCGTCAGCTCTATTTTATAAGAACACTATTTATGTACTTAATAGTATATATATAATGTTAAATTGGACTTATTATTATATATTTAATTTCTGTCTGATAAGTTTTTTCGGATTATTGAGTTTCAGTCAATATTTAAATAATACTGTAGTTAGGTGAAGTTTTCTCATATCCATGCCCAAATCATGAAAAAAATGAGGTTTAGAGAATTATAGTAAATATTTACGCGTATTAAGATCACACACTAGTCATAACTTGTACTTACGAATTGATGTTGAATTAAGTTTGACTCTACATATAAATATAGCTATCTAAACGATATCTATAAAAATATAATTCATGATATTGGGATTTGCGAATCTATCGTTATTGTTCGAATAACGAACAATAGCGCGAATCGGACCATTGTTTAGGGGGAGGATTTGCTAGGGATTTAAAGGCACGGAATACCTTCTAATAGAAAGGAAGAATTCAAGAGCGTTTCCTTGGAATAATTTGAAAAGTTATAGGCAAAAAGCAGGATTTGAATGTTTTAAATTTACTTAAAAAATTATGGATCCCGGGTGTTTACATATACAGGATAATTTTAATGATTTTTTTTTTTAAATCAACTTTTTGTAAATGTCTTTTTGCGTCTGTCTATGTCTGACAGTCTGTGCAAGTTGGATTGTGTCAGACTCTGTTCTATATATATGATCTATCTGTTTCTTTCTGTGTGTTGTCTGCCAGTAGATGTTTCTTCCTGTCTATTGTCTGTGTGTGAATGTTTCTTTCTATGTTTGAGTATTAGATAACAACTATCTGTAAAAATTATCGATACATTTTTTAAATGTATAGATATATCAGTATTTTTCCTAAATCTCCCTCTAAAATTTATAGAAAGGCAATATCGACCTGTTTTGATGTTGAATATGAGAAAGTTGAATTTTTTAACATAGATAGAGTTTTTTGAATTTTTTAACATAGATGGTAGGAGTTATTTAGATATGATTGGTGATAATTGCATCCAAGTTTCACTTTGCCGACAGCTCTTTATTATTTAGAATATGCATACCAATCTGGAAGGACTCTTGGCAGTCAGAAGCCATGATGTCAACAATTTCGAACTGTGGCATCCTCAGCCCCTTTCCCATGATGACTGGATTCAGCGTCTTCCATTCTAATCTCAGCTCCTCTATAGTCTTGGAGACTGCAACAGAACATGTATCATACATAAACATGTGAATAATTAATAGAGAAAAATGAATGTTAATAAAAAATGGTGAATATTTATCTGATTTTCTCATATACTCATTTTTAAGGCTGATTAGTGATATGATAATTATTATTAACGGTTCTTGAGTTTAATTTAAATTGAAAAAAATGGTAATTATTTCATACTCATAGTTGTCACATTGAGTTGAGTTACAACAATTTTAACTGTTTATTTGTTTAATTTTTAATATTTTCCAAAATACAAGTTATTGTAGGCTTTAGTATGGAAAACAGAATGTAATTATAGCTAATGAGTAGATTTCCATTATGTTTTCATCAAGTAATATAAGCGTCAACTAAGATTTCGAAGTATAGATGAAATATGTTTGTTGAAATGTTTATTTCAAGATGAAATGATTTTAACAATTTACACATTTCCCATAATTACATTTTCTTTTCTACACTAAAGCTCATGATAACTTGTATTTTTGGAAAATACAAAATATTATTAATATTATTATAATACAGAATATTAATTAAAAATACCAGTTTCTCTAGATTACTTGTGCATAAATTAAATATCAATAAGCTAAATATGTTTAAACGATTAGATAAAAAACAAAGAAAAAAGAGATTTTAGCCAAAGATTTTCATTTCATTACATATGTTCAGTAACACAATATGCCATATATACAGATAAGGTAATACAATAATGTATGTAGACAGGATTTTGTTTTGGATGGTACTAATCAGTTTTAAAAAATTAACCTTTTGACTTAATTTCAGGAAGACCTATTTTTAAAAAGATATTGCAGCCTTTTAAAATACATGATTCATTAATATTTTAAGTACGTATGTACTTTTATTACATGTATTTTATTTAACAGTTATAAGTTTTGTACATAATTTGTGCATATGTGCAAATATTGAGTTTCTAAGATTAATTATTAAAACAAAAATCATTTCGGAAGAAGCACCTAATATATGTTTTATAGGTATACTTACAACTAGCTACCTCCATCGTACATATCTGGTTATCAAGTGGAAACTTTGACAGATCCATCATACAAGAAAAGGTCAGCTTCAGTCTGAAATATAGATGAGATAGTTAACGTTCTTTCATTAACATGATTCAAAACAAGTTTAATAACTTCAAAGAGCATGTTCAGTTTTTAATGTCGAAACTAATGCCATCAGAGAGCCTTAGAATACATATGAAAAATGGACATACCTAAGTCAGTGATAGTGACTGAAGCACAGTATCGTTGTGCCTAATAAAAGCAAAAATAAGAGTGACTCAGTGGTAGAGCGTTGAGTTGCTGTGCCGAAGGTCCCGGATTCCAATCCAATTTTAGTTAATCTTTTAACAGTTGAGGATGGATCCTTTGGGATCAGGGACCCTCCTGGGGCTCACCCAGTCTCTATAAGTTTGCATCCAAAATAGGGGTGGCTGGGCCCTCCCTTCATGGGTTGTAGTGGCATAGGTTTCAATAATTAAACAAATCAAAACATCTTCTGGTCTATTAATTCCAGTGAACTAATGATCAAACTTTGTGGGTGCTGTCTTACTCTAGGATCTTAGGAAAAATTTGATTGTAGCTCCCAATGCCGATTGTAGAAGATAGGATCAGTAGAATCAATCAAGAGTTAAAAAAAAAGCAACTGCTTAAAATTAAATCAAATTAAACCAGAGCTTTAGGAATAGACAACTGGAAAGAGGAAATAAAAGGAGAAAAATTACTTCATGCATTCCCTGCATAGACCACTGTAGTTTTACCATGAACAATATTTGGGAAATTAGACCCACCGATTTCCACACTCATGAATATATTTTTAAACAAAGATAAAATAAACTAAAGATCTACTGCCATTGATCTACCCAAGTAATTATAATATTAATAAACCAATCTTTAATTAATTTTTTATCAATTAATGCTGTCACTGAGCGATTACTACTTTTTAGAACATTATCTAATTTTTTAAACTAATGGGTGTTCATTAAGAACATGTTATAAAAACTCGTTCGAAATATCTACTTTTTCTGTAAATCTGAGCTATACAACAGTCTAAAAGAATATGTATATATATTTAACAGATTTATTTTATTCTATCTTTCAGCCAACGCCCGTTCGTGGCCTTTCGGCTATCCGACACCATGCCGCCCAGTACAAACAAGCTCGAATATTTTTATTCTCACCTCTGATATTTAATTTGATGAAACAAATTTATTTTATAATGTTAGTTAAACAGTCACAAAAAATAGAAAAGCAATAATGTTTACATTAAGTCAGCAAAACAACGAATCACTGTATTGGCTCTCAAATTCTCATTAAAAGTCTTGAAAACAAGCTTATACTAAACTTGTTATTTTTGTGCTGATATTATTAAAGTTTGTTTAGTATAAATGAATAGACTTTCTGTTTATTTCTTAGTGTTTTAAACAATGACCTGTCTGTTCTTACTTTTTCTTAGAGGTCTTTGTTGAATGAGTAATTAGAAATGATATAATATTATCAATAATGCTTTGCTACCACAAGAGAGGGGGGTTCATATTTGCTTATTGCCAACTTTTCATTCAGTCAGTAGCCGTCTCAGTGTCATGATGTTCTTCAGAGCTCTTCTTGTAATTTTGCTCATTGCATATGGCAATGGAACATTTACCTCAGAGGTAAGTAAACAACTGATTTTTGTTTTAATAACATTGTAAAAAAATATTTCCCAAATATGTATTACAATTTTAAAATTTAAATTTTTGATGGTACATCAAATTTGGAATTTTTAAATAGAGTAGTTTAATGAATCATCTTCTTATTCTTCCTTTTTGAAGTTATTTTGAAAATGTTATTTACCGACCAGCAACATTCATACTTATCATTTAAAACCAACCATTTACTTGTCCAACCACCCATTATATTCTCTTCTTTTAAATTTGAGTCTTTCTTTATTGTAAAAAAACTGTTAGTTATTTGGTACTCCTTTTCTATTTTTTTATTTTCTACTTGGAAAAATGATTCTATTTCAGTTAAAAGATAGTCTTTTGCTTCGATACTGTTACTCTCTCCTCTCCTAAATTGGAATATTAATTTAATGGGAACTTCAAAGCTTACAATATGATCTCTTTAAGTTTGTGGACATTTTTTTAAAAATAATGAGAATGGTATTGAAATTAAACAATTCATTTTCTTTAAATTATCAACCTTTGAGTTATATATTATTATCATAAATTTCAGTTTTTATAAAAATATTAATCTGTCTGTTTTATTAAATTGGCATTGTAGGATGCTAACTTCCAACTACCAAAGGCTTTACAGCAATTTGATGAAATATTGAGGTTGCATTTGTTTGCATTTGTAGAATGCAACAGAACTGTTGGCTTTTCTGAAGGTAAATTTATTATATTAGCTTATATAATGTTTTAAGGCTAAGTTTTTAATGTATACAGGTTTGGAATTTATTTCTATTTATGGTATTTCTAGGTATTGAGAATATGTAATAGTTTCAGAACTTTTATAAAAATGTATTTCTTTTCGAGTCAATCCAAAAATGGATGGAAGGTTCAGTGATGGTTGCTTAGGTGTTTTTTATTTTGTACTTGTTGACTGCTCCATGTTTTTACAGATAAAACAATTAGGGAGTATTAAAATGGAAAACATTTTCTTCAGCTCTACCCGACAATACAGGCATTTTCAATTTCGCCAATAGCTCTACATTTAAAAAAGAAAAAAGACTTGAATAAATTAAAAACATCATTTTAAAGGCAATGCTTTAAGTAAAAAAAAAAAAGACATTCCTAATAAAATTATGACCATAGAGGATAGTTGATCCCCAAGAAAATTAAAAAAAAATTTAAATTATTACTGTGCATTTTTTATGAGAGTTTTGACTAGTAACTTTTTTAAAGTTATATTAGGATGTTGATGTTTTTTAAAATATTGAAAATGACATTTAAGTGTCGAAACGTCATTGTTTGAAAGAATAAATGAATTGACTGGTAGCTGTTTTTTTTTTTCAAAGATAATAATTACATAGTAATACAGTCCACTATATTAGATAAGAATAAAAAAAAAATAATAAAATTTTTAACTAACCATTTTTTTCCCCATTGGTCACGAAACACCCATTTTTAAAGAAATGTCATTTCGTACAACACTACAAAATCCAAACATTTTTATTCAAAAATATTTACCTTTGTTTTCTATAATTTTTTTCTAATGTTCTATCAAGATTTAAATCTCAGAACGAAAGACTAAGGGTTTTGTGATGAAAAAAGTCTGAATATGCGTTTTTGACTCGAGAATCAATCACTTTCAAAGATTTTACTTTTAAGGAAATCTAATATCTGATCAGATGGGAATCTGTTAGAGATAAGTTGGAAAATTATGTGGGTGTAGGAGGACTTTGTAACCCGATTCGTTTAGTTTTATGTGTAAGAGTATAGGCCCCTTCTGATTAACCAATACAACATATTTGTTGATAAATTTTTGTTGCATTATGTCAATATCCCAGCAGTACGATGTGGATGTGATGATTTCACCTCTGATTTGAAAAGAGAAATTAATTATATATAAATAAATAACACAAGGGAACAACATTTTTGTTGCATGAAATATTTTGACTAATATTCTACTTCCTCGAGGTGCTGATTTAAGATCTGAAGTCAGTTTGTTTGTATCAGCTTTACTTTTGGGGTTATAATTATAAACTGTTTTTTAAGATGAAAATATTTTTTATTAAGAAAACTATTAAAAAAATTACCACTACATATCAAAAAATTTTCTTTTGTAAGATTTTCTGGCTTGATTCGGTTCACGGGGGCTGTTTTTAATGCTCCAACAATAGTCCGCCATCATGTGAGCATTCCAGTGACCTTGGTAACGTTCCTCCATAGTTCGAATGTCCTGGTGGAACCGTTCCCCTTGTTCTTCACTCAGATCACCAAGATTTTGAAACGGTCCAAATGGCTGTGGAGGAAGTGTACTTTGATGCTCATATTACAACCAAGCTGCTGGAAGTGTAACAACATTAGTTCAATATGCTCCGCATAGCTTTCTTCCTTTTTGTTTCCCAGAAAATTTTGAGCAGTCCAAACGAATTCATTCCAGGCATTTTTTTCAATATCAGTCATGTAACTAATAAAGTTTTCATCCTTTATCAACCTTCTTATTTGGGGACCATCAAAAATTCCATTTTTAATTTTTTCTTGGCTCAAATTAAAGAACTTCTTAGAGATGTATTTATAGCAATCACCACCCTTGTTCAAAGCTTTGACAAATTGTTTCATGAGCCCTAGTTTGATATGCAAAGGTGGCAGTATTATTCGATCCGTGGGCACAAGGGGCTCATTTATTACATTCAGTTGTCCCGGAACCATAGATTGCCTGGAAGGCCAATCTTTTCTAATCCAGTGCTCAGACCTAGCTCTGCTGTCCCATAAACAAATAAAACATGGATATTTTGTATATCCACCTTGTTGTCCAAGAAGAAAATTCACCATTTTTAGATCAACACTTATCAACCACTTTTGTTCGTTGTATTTGATTCTATCCATTACAGAAGCTACAGTAGCATATTCTTCTTTGACTGTAGTTGAATGTGCAATCGGTATCGAACCCAGCTTATTGCCGTTATGCATAAGTACACATTTCAGGCTACGTTTAGAGGAGTCAATAAATAAACGCCATTCATTTGGATCATACTTCTGTACTCCCATTGCTTTCAATAAACCAGGAACATCTGAACAAAAAGCAAAGTCGTCATCTTTAGAAAAGAATGACAGCAATTCTGCCTCTCGGTTACGATAGTATGAAATTCTTGTTTCTGGGGTTAAAAGATTTCTTTGCTTTAATCGAGAAGCTAGAATCTCCGATGTCTTTTTAGAAAGACCAAGATCTCTGATTAATGCATTGAGGTCTTCCTGATTAAAGAGCTGTGGCTCAGAAGTAAAATCAGGGTAAGAATCACTTGTCCGACTTTCATCACTTGAAGAATAGTTTTGTTTTTCTATATCATGATCATTTTGTACAGATGAAGAAGCTTGGGGTACTGGTGCATCGCCAGAGAACAAGACTGGTCGAGTAACAGATAACAAGTTTGGATAAGACCATTTCGACCGGTTATTTTTATTAATTCCATTAATATCAATCACACAAAAATAACAATCATCTTGATGATTATTAGGTTCCCGCCAAATCATTGGTGTTTAATACTTAAAATGGGGTCTTTTCTTATTTGCCCATAATCTCAAAGACTCAACACATGTTTTACATACCATATGAGGGATCCAGTACTTGTCACGGATGTCCAAAGCGAATCCAAAGTAATCAAAATATACCTGTGTTATAAACTCTGACACACTTAGCCTACAATTTTTGAATGTATATTCACCACAAATGTTACAGAAATAGTTTGGATCGTTTCTACAGATATTTCTTAACTTGGACATTGTTATTTAACACAAGAGCACAAACTTTTTCACTAAACAACTCAGTTGAATTGAAGTTTGAATGTGACTAGTACAAATATATGTCTATCAGCTGTTTGCCAAAAACAAAAGGTGCTGGAGAAAAACTGAGGCTAGATTTGTAATCACCAACCTCTAATTAGTAAACAACAGGCCTAAAACTCCATGCAACAAAAAATTAATAAAAATTTGTTCCCTTGTGTAATTTATTTATGAGTTAATCTGTGTCACCAGCTGAAAATTTCTCAAACCAGCAGCTAATAGTACATTTTTTACAACACCCTTCCCCGAGCACGGTGGTTATGTTTCTTACAGCTTGGGCTGACGAGTGTCCAAGTTTAAACTTATACAAAAATTGTGAGCTTCCATGGTCATATTTGATGGCATACGAGTCAACATTCAATCAATTGTAAAGTTATTATAAAAACAAAAGGATTAATAACAGATCATTTCTATCTGTAAACATAAATGCAGTAAACAAGTCAACTAATTTTATTTTGAATTTTAGAAATAATTGAAAATAATCTCTTTGGGCAGGTTTCTGGCATTAGGACAAAAAGAATGAATATGAATTCTATTTATTAAATCTTTATTTTTGGATTGTTTAAATTTTTAAAAATTTTGATCTATTCATCTACAATGGGGCAGCTGGATTTAGAATCTGAAATTTCCAAAAGTGTATTACAGTGTTTTAAAATTCTTATATTTGTATTTTCTTCTTTACCAAAATAAGGGAAAAATTAAGCAAACGAAACGTCTGAAGCTGTAACTTACTGAACCATGAAATAATCTTTTCATTAGTTAATATTTTAGTTGTATTTTTTTATCAGATTAAATATTGCATGATTAAATACCCAAAGTGCTATTATTTTCATAAATGAATGGTTATAGCACTTCACTGTTGTCAGCAAACGTTTATATCTTTAACTAATATTAATAAATAATGTGGCGGCCGTCTGCCTTTCGCAAATTGAAAGGTTGAGCACGAACCGTCAAATAAATGTTTTGTTAAAGTGGCTGGATAGTGCAATGGGCTCTTCTTGGAAAAAAAATAATGAGATGTATATAAAATAAAAAAATAACTAAATTTTTATTGCTTATTCAAAATAAATTATGTCTTGTGAGAAAACCAAAAATGAAAATAATAATATCTCACGCATACTAATGACAAAAAAAACAATACTAATGATCATAAATTCAAAAAAAAACAAACATAATAATTGCAATAAAATAAAAAAGACATAACAAAATAAAAATATTCTATACAAAAAAATGTTAATAAAAATTAAATGTATTTATAAAAAAGTAATAATAATCATAAAACCGTTTACAGTAGTTTATGAGTCCAGACAAAATCACATCGCTACCAGTATCGCATCGAGTGTTCCTACGCGGAAAGATGCTTCAGTGATGAAATGCGGACACGGTCCCAATATTAAGCCACTGTGGATACTGTGGACGTAACGGCAGAACTGAAGGAACTCTGCACCGTGTGTTAATCCCGTCTGGCGGTGCGAGTTGCCGTAATAAATAAGCAATTCTGTTTACGCATGGGCTGCTCAGCTCGTATATAAACAAACTTGATATACTTTATACCTATTAATTTATACACTATGTACAAATTTATCAGTAAACATATTTAAATTAAATAAAAATAGACTTATAAGGAAATAAAATAAAAAAATGACCAAAGTAAGTCGAAACGTATTTTAAATAACGAAAAACATTTTTGACAAAAAAAAGGTTTTTTACTCATTAGATTTGAATGATTCAAAAATAACTTATACAATTTAAAAATCTCAAACCATAATTATAAAATTTTAAAACATTCTGGCTTTGTGGCCTCAACATCCCGCCCACCAAAATTTAGTTAAATTTTATTTTAATCTGCGTCGTTGATGGGAGTTAGTGCGACGAGTTTGGCTACTGGCCTTTTGTAGAGACCTGTGGAGGTGCGGATAGTGGCTACTCGCACGATTCCATCCTTGCCAAGGTGAGTTTCGGCCACTCGAGCTAATGGCCATGAGTTCAGGGGTGAGCCTGGCTCCTTGACGATGACCAGATCACCGATATTGAGATTGGGACGATCCTTCGTCCATTTTTTTCTTTGCTGCAATTGATTCAGGTACTCCATCCGCCATCTCGACCAAAAGTGTTGAGCCTTTTGCTGAACGATCTTCCAACGTTGCAGGATGCCTTCCTTGTCCGGGAGTTGTTCCTCTGGGATAGCGATGAGTGGCCTCCCAATCAAAAAATGACCCGGTGTCAAGCGATCCACACTGGTTGGATCAGATCCTTGAGGGGCTAAAGGTCTAGAGTTTAAGACTCCCTCTATGCGACAAAATAACGTTGCAAGCTCTTCGAAAGTAAGGGGGGTTTCCCCTATAACTTTGTGTAATATCGTCTTGCAAGATTTTATGCCGGCCTCCCATAGACCGCCAAAATGAGGTGCTGAGGGCGGATTGAAGGACCATTGAATCCCCTGCGGGACTGAGTGTCGGGTGATTTTCTCTTGGGCCTCAGAGGATCGTAACAAGAGCATAGGGTCTCTGAGTCGATTAGCCGTTCCGACAAAATTAGTGCCGCAGTCAGAGTGCATATGAGATGGTTTTCCTCTTCTGGCTACGAAGCGCTGAAATGCCGCTAAGAAGGCGTCAGTAGAGCATTTTGAGACAACTTCTAAATGCACGGCCTTTGTGCTCATACATACGAAGAGGCATAGATAAGCCTTTCCTAGAGATGCTTTTCTTCGCTGTGATTCCTTGATGAAGAATGGTCCACCAAAATCAACTCCCACATGAGCAAACACTTGACCTTTTTCAAGCCGACATGATGGCAGATTCCCCATAACGGGAACTTGGGGTGAATGAGTGGCCTTATAGCATTTAATGCAATTAAAAACCCGTCGACGAATCAATCCTCTGGCTCCTATAATCCAGTATTTTTGCTGCAATATATTTTGAAGTGAGGTTGGTCCTAAATGCATGTAAATTATGTGGTAGTGATCAACAAGTAATTTTGCGAGGTGGCAACTCGCTGGTAGAAGGTATGGATGCTTGGCATCATAAGGTAGTTGTGAATTCTGAAGGCGACCGCCCACCCTGACCAAGCCCTCTCCGTCAATGAACGGCAGCAGGGAGCGGATGGCGTTATTATTGGATATTTTGCCATGATCCTTTAAAAACTGGTCCTGTGTCAATTTCAAAAGTAGTTTAGCGGCTCTGTTGTATTCAGGTACCGAAATCGTACCATGTGAAGTAGTTCGGTGTCGAAGTCTATCTACAAAGCGTAGTGTATAGGCTGTGGCGCGTACAAGCTTAGGATGAGAACTGAAGCGCTCCATCCAATCAATGAGGTTTGAGCTATCTGTGGTAGTCAACGTTGTACTACATTTTTTCTTTATTTCAGGCAGGTTCTCGGAGACTGCTGTGGTGAAGTAGGGCCAGTTGTCTTCTTTTGTTGAGAGCCATACGGGGCCCGCCCACCATAATGGATGGTGGATGAGTTCTGAAGGTAAAATTCCGCGGCAGCTGCAATCTGCCGGATTTTCTTCGGAGCGGACATAATTCCATTGACTCCTTTCTGTCAGTTCCAATATCTCAACAACTCTGTGGGCTACGAAAGTGTTGAGTTTTTCAGGTGGAAGAGAAAGCCAACCCAATACGACTTGAGAGTCTGTGAAGAATTTGGATGTATTGATATCCAATTTGCTCATGAGAGGCTTGCAGGTTTGAAAGAGGCGACTCAGTAACAGTGCCCCGGAGAGTTCTAGACGAGGTATAGTCATTTGCTTCACTGGGGCTAGTTTTGTCTTAGCCTTAAGTAACGATATTTGGCAGCCATTTGAAGTGACCGCGCGCAAGTATAGAACAGCTGAATAACCTCGTTCGGATGCATCGCTATATCCAACTATCGTGTATGACACCGGAATTCCTGTAGCGAAGTGACGAGAAATCTTGACTTGACTTAGCAGGTGGAGTTGATCAAGGAGTATATTCCATTTGTTACAAATTGTAGTTGGGCCGATGTCATCCCAATCTACCTTGGATTTCCACATCTCTTGCAGTATCATCTTAGCGTGGAAAATTACGGGTGCAAGATATCCTAGGGGGTCATAAACCCTCGAGATGGCCGACAATATTGCTCTTTTCGTGGGATTTCTTGGCGGCGTCTGAATCTCATAAGAAAATATGTCCTCCTTAGGGTCCCATTGGATGCCTAACAGTTTGGTACGAGAGTCTTCATCAGATGGGATAATATGTGAGTCATTTGGAGGTTTTACCACGGCGTGGTATGGTATTGTATATGTTAAGACGCTAGCGGGGCCGAGTTTCATGTGTCCCAATATGTATTCTGGCATGAAATTGTAGTTCTTGACCTTTAGCAGCGGGTCCTTTTCGAATTTAAACTCGAAATTCCTAAGGCGGCATAGAGCTTGTTGCTTAGGATTGGTTACAATGTCGACTAATTTTTTCATAGGCAGAGATACAGCATAACGACCTGAGGTTAGCCTGTGGTGAGTGCATAAATAATGGTTCTCACACGCCATTTCATCTTCTGACTCAATGGGCCGCTTGGGAACCTCTTCTAGCGCCCAGAATTTTGACATAACCTCTTGTGTCTCTTCCGTTGACTGCGTTATGAGGCTGAATGTGCCCTTTGGTACAGAATGACTTTTAGAAGGGCCTCCAACTATAAATCCGAAAATCGTTGGTAGCAGTTTAGGAGCATCCTGGGATACGGTGATCGGACGACCCGTTATTATTTCATAATAAAGATCTGCCCCTAGCAGGAATTCTACAGAATTAGGTTTCCAAAATTCCTCGTCGGCCAGAACATACGATTTGTACAGACTTCGAGTAGAGGTAGGAATTACGCTATGAGGAAGATTTCCGGTAATGCGAGATACGACTATTGCTTCAGTGCAGAGGTGGGATGTAGCTTCAGGTGCCAATCTTGAACGGAGGTTGCAACTCAATTTTCCTTTCATACCCGTGAGTGGTGCATGGCCTATACCGGAAATATCTTGCGTAGATGCTTCTAACCTTAGACCTAATCTCCTCGTGCAGCTTTCCAATATGAAGGAGTGCTGGCTACCACTATCGGTGACGGCACGGACCTTTTGAAAAATACCATTAGCGTCCTGAATTTCAATCACCGCTGTCCCTAGCAAAACCTCTCCCTGGTGAGATTGGCTGCCCAGTACTACACCACTCGTACTGATGGGTGCAGGGGAAGCAGATGTGCTTGTCTCTTCCTGTCGTTGCCCGTCATGTAGCCAACTATGGTGAAATTTGCCACAGAATTTGCATCTTCTGTGGGAGGTGCATTTATTTTTCGTGTGACTATCTGACAAGCAATTAGTGCAGCCCGTCCATCCTTTCACAAGTACAAGTCTTTCTGCTGGGGAAGCTTTGCGAAATCGTTCACATTTCCACAAGGCATGACGATATCCACACACATGACATCGGTTGATTTGAAAATTTATATTTTCACCGGGAGCATGAGTATCAGTATGGAGTGCGTGGCAGGCTCCATGTTTGTCGGCAAGTAAAGAAGTTTTCATGCCCTTATTAGATGGTCTTTGCCTACTATTGGGGTAATTTATTGAGCTGTTGTTATTGTCGTGGTGTGTTTCTTCGGATGTTAATTCCAAGGATCTCCATTCGACTTTGAGAAAATTAATTAAATCTTGATGTGTGGGAAATTCAATGTTACTGTGCTGTTTTTCGAAAGCTCTCCTGGTTTCTGAGTCTAGGCATCTTAGGAGAAGAAAGAATAATATGAAATTATCGGCGTTAGGGATATTCAACTGCTTGAATGAATCTATACTTTCGCCGACAGTAGTGAGCAAGTGCTTTAGACCACTTGCAGAGGGTCTGCTCTGGAACGGTTTATATTCTAGCAAGGTTTTAAGATAACCGCTGGCTAGTCTCCGTTTGTCGTTGTAGTGGTCGTTGAGCAGCTTCCAAGCTTGGGGATAGTTGGCTTCTTGCAGCTCAACTCCTTTAATTAGCGTGAGTGCAGGGCCTTTCAAGCAGGAGATTAAAAAGATAAATTTTTCAATATCCGAAATTGAATCCTCATCATGGATTAGTGACCGATAGGTGTCCCGAAACAATGGCCAATCCCCTTGATTTCCGTTGAAGGAAGGTAAATTTATTTGAGGAAGCCTGGCTCGGACTGTTCGAGACTCATTTAGCGCGCTAATGTTTGAATTCTGTGCCGTTGTAGCATTGATTGCTGATGGTGTAGGGTTCATATGATGTTCATAAATAGCGCAGGATTCATAATAATAACGCTCTATTGCTTGGCGTAGCGATTTATCAGTTTGTGCTGGAAAGGCGTCCGTTACTCCCCATGCAGCCATAAGCTCTATGATGTTATCCCAGGCGGCATTAAATGAATCAAAGTAGGGTTTGAGCTCCTTGTACATACCCTTAAATAAAAATAACTGTGAATTGTCCGTAGCAATTAAGCGTCCTTGTTCGGTAATGGACTTTATCCTGTGCCCTACGCTTTGTAATTTCGTTTGTAGGGGCGTAATTTTGGCCAGCTTATCAGCGCTTAAGTTTTCCATGTTGTATCTTATAAACAATGGAATAATTCTACGAAGAAAAAAAAGACAAAAAGCAACGTTAAATTGTAAAATAAAGTAATTTGGGGAACGAGATGTTGAAAAAACAAGTTTAAGGCCCCTATAAATTTTTTCTGCAAAGAAAAAATATTAAATAATAATATAAGATACAGTATTATAATATGGAATAATTTTAATAATAGAATTTATAATGATAATACCATTATAATATGATAATATTATAATATAACAACAATTTATGTAAAATAAAAATTTTATGACGTTAAAAAAGCCAAATTGCACGATCCGACCCCGGAGGACCAATAAATGTGGCGGCCGTCTGCCTTTCGCAAATTGAAAGGTTGAGCACGAACCGTCAAATAAATGTTTTGTTAAAGTGGCTGGATAGTGCAATGGGCTCTTCTTGGAAAAAAAATAATGAGATGTATATAAAATAAAAAAATAACTAAATTTTTATTGCTTATTCAAAATAAATTATGTCTTGTGAGAAAACCAAAAATGAAAATAATAATATCTCACGCATACTAATGACAAAAAAAACAATACTAATGATCATAAATTCAAAAAAAAACAAACATAATAATTGCAATAAAATAAAAAAGACATAACAAAATAAAAATATTCTATACAAAAAAATGTTAATAAAAATTAAATGTATTTATAAAAAAGTAATAATAATCATAAAACCGTTTACAGTAGTTTATGAGTCCAGACAAAATCACATCGCTACCAGTATCGCATCGAGTGTTCCTACGCGGAAAGATGCTTCAGTGATGAAATGCGGACACGGTCCCAATATTAAGCCACTGTGGATACTGTGGACGTAACGGCAGAACTGAAGGAACTCTGCACCGTGTGTTAATCCCGTCTGGCGGTGCGAGTTGCCGTAATAAATAAGCAATTCTGTTTACGCATGGGCTGCTCAGCTCGTATATAAACAAACTTGATATACTTTATACCTATTAATTTATACACTATGTACAAATTTATCAGTAAACATATTTAAATTAAATAAAAATAGACTTATAAGGAAATAAAATAAAAAAATGACCAAAGTAAGTCGAAACGTATTTTAAATAACGAAAAACATTTTTGACAAAAAAAAGGTTTTTTACTCATTAGATTTGAATGATTCAAAAATAACTTATACAATTTAAAAATCTCAAACCATAATTATAAAATTTTAAAACATTCTGGCTTTGTGGCCTCAACAAATAATATAAAATATTATTACAAATATTAATTACATTTCCGATTTCATAATTTTGTAAGGTTATATTTTTGCTTTGAAAGTATTAATTATTGGAAAAATGTTTTCCATGCCCCAGTTAAAACATTAGATTGCATATAACAGTACAGCCATCTATAAAGTGGCTACTCTAAGTGGGAGTAAAACTTTGAGGTTGAGCATATTCTCAGCCAGAACACTTCCATGTACAACTGTAACTGTTACAGAAACTGAGTAATACTGTACTGAATCCAACAACGTTCATGGGTTAAATTGGTTCAGGTTTTTTTATATGACATAATAAAGATATAGTTTGAAAAAGAGAGTTTTTTAAAATCTAAACGTTAAACTTCAGGTCAATATTTACATATTACCATATGAATACTTTAAAAAAAGTACTAAGAATATTTAACTAAGCCCTTTTAAACCACATCTTTTAAAATTGGGTTTGTCTGAGAAAGAAAGAAAAAAAAAGTTAAGAATTGTCGAGCAACCAATTTAGTTTTATATGGATGGATCAGTTAGTATGGATTGACTCCTGCTGCAGTTTTATTTTCATATAATTTGTTTGTTTAGCTGAAATATTTCTTTTTTCTTTCATCAGGAAACAGAACAATTGATGGATTCATAACATACCAGATTGATAACTCAACAGTAAGTAAATATTATTTATGATAACTATTGTTTTATTAAATATGATTTAAAAAATATTATTTAACTAATTGCAAAATGTTTAATCAATTCAAACTCAACTATTGCACTCTTAATCAGAATTTATATCCATTGTCTCTATGGTCACCTGGCTTTGGTTACAGAATTTATTCTACTTTTTGTGAACTTTTATGTAATACTAAACATTATAGTGTTTCATATACTTACAGACTGGATGCTTTTGGGAATGTGTTCTAACAAACATTGGCATGGTAAGTATATATTTATTTAAATATTTACAGAACATTTTATTGTAATTATCCCTGAAATAGAAATTGCTTTTTAAAATTGCAACTAAAGTTTTATTTTACTCAGTTTTACCTATCTTTTTATCTCAGTTTTAACTATGTTTTATACAGTTTACATTATATTGACAGTTGAAAATATGATATATACAGTGTCTTAGTTTTAAGTTTTAAAGTTATAGATCCCCTTTTTTAACCATTTATGTATGAAAAAAATGGTGTAACTAAATATTCACTAAAAATTAATAAGAGTAAAAATATAAGAAAATTTGTTTTATTAATCTCATAAAAATAATTTATATTTAACGGCTCGACAGGCGCCTGAAGCTGCCCTTGGCCCTCTTAACCACCTTTTTCCACTCATTTCGGTCTGCAGCATGTCACAAGCTGGACACTCCAATCATCCTCAAGTCCTCAGCCACTGCGTCGTTCCATCTTCCTTTCGGTCTTCCACGTGGCCTGGCTCTATGTGGAGTTCCATAATATAATTTCTTCGCTGCTCTCCCATCATCCATTCTGACAAGGTGTCCCAGCCATTTGAAGCGCTGAATTCGCACGAAATGGGAAACTCGGAGATCGTCGTATAAGTCTATCTATAAGTATAAGTAGGATCTCTTTGTTCTTTCTTAAACGGTATATACCATTTTCTCTAACAGGCCCCATGAATAAAAATAATTTATTAATTAATTTTCAGATGAAGAATGGACATTTGGAATATGTTGCACCTGAAGAGAAAGGATTACTGAAGGATATCTTTGATGCATGTTCAAAAAAAAGTTAGTAACTTGCTCCCTTAATTCAAAGGAATAATTCTTGAATGGTTGCCTTTTTAAAAAATTATTATTATTATACACCCTAAGAAAAAAAATTATTTGAATTATAATTAATTTATTTTTATAACAACAATGTTTTCTGTACTATCTATAAATCTAATTATTCTTAATTAATTGAAAATATTTGTTTCAGAAATTATGAAGGTCTTAGAAGGCTGCCCATTGGCTCATATGTTCTTGATGTGTGAATACAACACATTTATTGAGGTAATTAAATTAACATTTATGTTTTTACTTAATTGTTTGGAGGTTTCTTTAGTCTTAATGTTTAAATAATTTTAGTGAGAAAAAAAACAAACTAAAAAAGCTTACATCATTACAACCCAGGAAGGGTCTTGGTTTCGATAGTTGTTAAGGAACATACTCATTCTTATATATTCTCTTAAGATATACAGGAGATATTAAAATCGTATTAAAACTAAACTTGTTTAAATTACAACATATGTATCCTTAGAGCCTACTATTCACAATGATTATAAAGAACATAGGATCATACATATAATCTGTAAATCTCTGCAGGTTCGTGTAAATTTATTGGGGATCCACTAATCAAGTTAAACATTAATATTTTTGTTACTTATCAACAATGTATTGTTGTAACAACTTATTAACATAATTAAACAAAAACATCTAGCCCTCACGTATCAGATGAAACCTACGGACACATTTGTAAGAGGAAATACAAATGGCTTTTATGGAGAAGTTAATATGTTACAAAAGTTATTTATTTTAATGATTCCATGCTTTTATTTTTTTCCTTTGCAAATATTTTGAATTTTTATTTTTTGCAGAAAGCAACAATGGATCTTCACTTCTTGAATCAGGAAATAGCTGTCTTTGTCAGAAATTTTAAACTGCTTCTAAAAGATATAAACACAAAGGTGAATGTTTTGGCATATAACATACTTATATATGAAAGTTCATTTTGAAATGAGACTGTCATTAATTAACAAACAAGTAGTATAGTGCTCAAAATAAAAAAAAAAAATCCATTCCACATTTAGAATAAATTCAAATTGTCTATTTTCATTTGCTTCTTTATAAATTGGAAATCATTCACTAAGCAATTATTTATTTTTTAATCCAATTTATAAAAAAAATTATGGATCTGTGATTATTTCACTATTTCTTTTTCATAAATATTTTCAAAAGATAATACTTATTTTTATCAAATTTCATTATCCATTATAAGATTAATTATATGTTCCTTCTTATCCTAATGGAGGTTTTTCTTTTCATGTTTCAGCTTGATATGATCATGAAAACCATCTTAAAGGACTCCTTTTACATATACACGGAATTTTTTTAATTTATACATATATTTTCTCTTTTACTTTATTAGACATTCTTTTTTTTTTATTCTATGTATTTGTTTATTTTGTACTGAACAACAATGTTTCAATGTTTATTTCATTCTTGTATATTGTGAAATAAATAGAGCATTTAAAAACATACATTTTTGTATTCATTAAATATAATGATTTATTTATGTGCTTTTTATTATTTTATGTGCTTATATGTTTAATCTTTCTTGATTGTCACTAACAAACCAGAATTCAATATTAATTAAATTAATAATGTATAACGGCTTATAAATATATTCATTAAACTCTATCAATTAATGGTGTTATGAATATAACACTTTTAGTCAAGTATAACTGAAATAACAACCTTAGTTATACTTATACAAAGTTAAAAATTTTGCTAGTCACCAATTATTGCTTATCCTCATAAAATGGAAATAAATTTAAATAGAATAAAACAAAGACTGCATATATATTTTTTAATTATTACATTTATTTATAAGAAAACCAAAAACCTGTACCACCGCAAATTATGAAGGGTCTTGGATCTATTACCAGGTAAGGACTAATAGGCTTAAATCATGCTTAACTGATCAAGCTTATCACAGAGGAAATAATTATGACTTTTCTTTTGCTTTTAAATAATGTAATAAAGCCTACTATGTTTCGGGGCGATATGCAATTTTGGTACTAAATCTAAATCATTTAAATATAGTTCGAAAAAACTCTCAATATTTTTATTATTTATTTTTAACATTAGCGATGAAAGCAATTTTTCAAAAAAATGACTGAACCAATAGTTTTGAGCACTCATAGGGAAGATAAATAAAATCTCATGACAACTCATCATTCCTTATCTAGTACCAGAAATATTAGAATTTTTAGTATTAGAATATTAAAACATAGCTACATTTTTTTTTAATTTTTTTTTTTACAGCCGCCAGTGCCCACACAATTTTCAAGTTATTTTTTATAATTAATGGTGAAGGTAACCTTCAAAATGAGGGGGTCAATATTTCTAGTCAATAGTGTTTAAAAAAACTTTAACACTAAATAATAGTAATAATAAAAATAGTGTGATTTCTATAATTTTAAAATTTTAATTTGTAAGAAATTTAGAATTGCTTTTCATATAGTTACATATACATTCAAAGATGACTGTATTTACTTGGATTCTGACTGAAAAAAAAAATAAAAGGATTTTTCGTCTATTGCGCAGCCATTGTTGCGCTGAAGATTGTTTATTCCTTTTTTCTATTAAAAATAATGTTAACATCTAAATTGAGAGGAGGTCAATCATTGATTTTTATCAATAATTAAGGGAGATATGTTGTACTATAAACAGTAAAACTTTTAGAAATTAAATATTAATATTTAAAAAATTAAGTGAGAGGATTTGGGCTTCATAAATAATTCTCGCATAGAGATTGAATATGGATTTGAAAAGCTTCAAATGGTCTAAGTTCGCAAGATAAATGAATTTTTATTACTTTAACTTAAGGTGAAAAGTCAAATAATTGGTTTACACGTTAGAGTGTTATAAAGAAACAATTACTTATACGATAATTACCGTAGCATGTACAAAATCTCTCCGTCTGGGTTGATGCGGATGAGTACATTTGGTACCGTGACGAATTGGAACTCGGCGTGCTTGGCGTTGGGGAAGTAGACTTCCGGCTTCCAGATGGCTTTGACCAGGTTGGGATCGTTGAGGTCGAGCACTTCCGTGATGTCTGGGTGCTGCAGTCGCTCGTCGTGCCACTTCTGCCTCAGGTACAGGTCCACCTCATAGTCCTGAAAAAATACTGTGTTGTTTGGTACGTGATATAGTAACTTGTAATGAAGGAGACATCAATGAAATAGAAGAATAAATTCTTTAAAATTGAGAACGGTCATTTCAAAGATAAAGTGTATAGAAGACACTTTGTTGTTAACTGAAAATGCTAGCGACTTACAGTTATAGATGCGGTTTAAATATAAAGATTGTGTTAAGGCGTGATTAGACTGAATAAATTTAATCGGAAGCAAATGGAAGTACCACGGGAATTTGAATGAAATCTCAGATATTAACAAAGCGTTTGATTTATTAATTTTAATAACATGCGAGATATCTTTTCTTAAATATTATTAAATATACATGTAAGAGAAAATACAAATTAATAATAGCTTCTACAAGAATAACTTAAAACTAAACATGCAACTTAGCGATCTAATGAACAAAGTAATTTAATACAAACAAAAGAAGAAATACGAATGGGAGCGATAATTAACAAGAACAGAAATGCTCCATGCTAGCATAATGGCCAAAGATATAATAACTACAAATAAACTTGAACGTTATAATGAAGATTTCAATAAGGCGCGAAGATGTGCGAATTACTATTATCTTCGCCAGTGATCACGGCATGAAGGAGCAATGAGTATGATATCATGAATTAACTTGAACTGTCCGGTTAGTACCGTGTCATACGTTGATCGTCAGGAGAAAAATTAGTCGACAATTTGAGCCCTTATGATAGTGAAATGTGACTTACAATTTGTGTGATGTATACTCAATTATCATCATCTCAGCATAGCTTCTGGCGAGTAACAAACTTTAAGACCTCGTGACGTTCTCAGAGGAATAACGTCTTGAGAGCGGAGTGTGCGATGGTAGTAGCTTTGAAGTTCTGGTAGAACAAGTACGCTCGGCGATCTGATAGCAAGTGAAGTGACTCAATAGCGTCGCTCCCCCTCTCCTTGGTTTTGGCGGTACAGTATTCCCGATATTAGAGGCAATGATCTGTCCGTTCCATCTGGTGGGCAGTCCAGTTCCGCGACTTAACAGCTTGGGAAAACAAAATTTCTTGTTTTCATCAAACCTCAAGCCCTGACAAACAGCTGGTAGTGAATAACCAGAGCTTACAACGAGTGTACCAACGTAAATATTTGGGATCGCTATTTAACAGGAACAACGAACAACTCTAATGGGTTCATCATTCTTAGTTAAGAGCAAGAATTGGAAAAAGCTCGTAGCGTAGTTCTTCTGTATGAGAGCTTTAAACAATGTTCTGAAAACGCGTATGCATCTTTGCCATTGTACTCAGTCCTTGTAAAACTCGAAGAGAAGTGAGAGCACAAGTATAAGATTGTGTATTACTAAATGGTTTTTTAAGATATTGCGTTAGTTTCAAGAGAATCAGAGTTCTAAGAGTTGCATGGAATTTTAATTTCGAACAAATAAACAACAACATGGATATTTTGGGGCTCTAATGGTTTAGTGGTTAGCAAAACTTATCGCGGTTTGCAGCTTAGTAGATGTTATTAAGAACTTTTCAAACGGAGTAAAAAAATCCTCAGTTATGCCATCCTTCGGATAGGACGTAATGAATATCCCGAGTATTATCAATGTCAGCTACTCCTTAAATATCTTTTTCCTAATTAAACCTGGATAGGAAAAATTTAAATCTTCCACTGTAGCATCACCTACTTTGCCACAATAAATTGCATTAAGTGAGTTAAGTGAAAAAAAAAATAACACGGACTATATAGTATAAATTAACAAATTGGTACTTTAGATTAAAATACTAAAAGCTGTTATTTAAATTGATCAATTAAAAAAAAGTTCGGAGATATAAGATAAATCCACAGTGCTTCTTCTGCATTTTTACTGCAAGGACATTAAGGACTGAGTTTCTGGCAAATTGATTGCTACCGTATTGTGTTGCTTTCTAACTTAGCTTTAGTTAGTTGTAAAAGTTTTATCTACTCTGTTAAAATGGGGTTGAAACTCTAATAAATGTTTTAGTTGGTAACAAATTACTTTACACTGTCCAAATTACAATTTTTAAAATAATTTCGGTGTAGTAGTAGTGTAGTAATAATGTAGCTATCAGGAAAGCACCTAAACTTCAACTGAGTTCTAAGAAACTTACCCTTGGGCCAAGTGTTGAACCCAAGAGCATTTATGGGTTGTTGTAAGTTTTTTTTTTTAATATTCTAATTTATGACGCATATATCCATAGGATGAAAAGGGACAGAGAAATCATAAATTAGGACGGAAAAATACAGTGTATATATATTATACACACGGATATATTATAGGACAATATATTAATAAATTAATATTAAATTAATTAAATAATAACAAATAAATTAAAAACTTTTTACAGAACCAGAGATGAAATAAATTTGGCGGAAACTATTTATTGTCAGTTTATTTAATTTACTTTTAAGCATGTGTCCACACTATGAAAGGAAATGGTTAGTATAGTGATTAGGAAATAATAATTAGTATGGATAAATATTATATAATCAATGCTTGTATTTTGTTCATTTAACGTCACATTATGCTGCTATGGCTAATCAGACGATGCTACAGTGGAAGCTCTAAATTTTGCCTATCCACGTTTAATTAGGAGAGGGATTTTTTACGAGTACCTGACATAGTACAGGCTCGGAAACCCCGTTTAACGTCCCTTCCGAAGGACGGCGTAACTAAGGATTTTAACTCCCTTTAAATCCCAGGACCACCTGCCGGGCTACGAACCCGCGATCTTGGGTTTAGCAGTTTGCTACGCTAACCACTAGACCACAGGTTCAAAATTTGTAGTAATGAGTCTTGCTTTCATAAAATGGCCGAGATTGTACTGTTTCTAATACCTAAGGGAAGAGTTGTGAAGGCAGATGATTTTTCCGGTAACACGCTCAACCGCAAGGTTTTTCTTCAATTAAGGGTGATCTTCAAAACAGGAACTCTGCACTGTATACATAGTTATTGAATAGAATAGAAAAGAAACTTTATTCTGAGACCAATAAATAAAGTTGTTCCCTTCAGAATAACAAACATGAACAGAAAAAGAAACATAATATAAATCTGTCCAGAAGTCATAATAAATACTAATCACGAAGTATTAATAACAATGTTGAAATTATAATAATTGTGGAATACATATTAACGATACTATGTATAGTTATGTACCTAATTTAAAGCGATAAGAAAATTGTTGTTTTATATATATAAAAAAAATGTTTTATAATGTTAAATTTTATGATTTTTGAATTTTCTTTTTAATTTTTTGCAGACAGAGTTTTTATACTGTTGATCATGAAACCTATATATTGAAAATGATTAGGTCGAAACGTCTATAGAAAATAGATATAAAAAATGAATTTGGACTAACGGTTTTTTTGTATTATTATACACCCTAAAAAAAAAGAAGTATTAAACAAAATAAGGAAATTAAAGATAAAAATGAAATAACTAAGAAGTACGAATCTTGACAGGATTTCAACTAATTTTAGAGAATAAACATATTAATCACAACAGTTATAATAAAGAATAAATAAAACAAATGAATGGGCTAGCATGCATCATTTCTTTACATAGTGTATATCTTCTTTAAGAAAAAGAAACAAACAATTAAACAACAAAATCGATTATTCAATATTGATCTATTCAAGTAAACGATTGACCTGCTTAGAGAGCATCTTTTTGGGAGGTTAGGAGATGTTGGAAAAACAATGAAGTCAGTGAAGAAGTATGGCGGATGATAGGAGTTATTGAGTTCGAAACTGTGGTGAGCGGGCGAGAAAGGAACGCTAGAATGCTTTGGTTCTGTGGGAATAAGTGAAGAGATCGGAATTATAAATTATCTGAAGGATGAGATAGAATATATTTGCAGGCAAAACTAAAAAGGACCTGAAGAAAATGAGCAGGGGAAGAAAAGATGATACATCAGGCAATTATATCCACGTTGGGATGCCTGGAGGAAGTTGTAAGGAGGTTACAAACTAATTTCATTGCCCACATGATAATGAGATGAAGTGTGCTTGGGGCGAGGGCTAAGGCAGTTACTACAAGCAACCGGTGTCTAATTACTTTCGTCACCGGCAAAGCCTTCATCGTTCTCTTGTCCCACTTACAAATTCACTCTCTTGTCTTTTGTTATTCTAATATTATAAATTTGCTTTATTTAATATTAACTTTTTATTTTTCCAAGACACATAAGCTTGATATATATTTTTAAACACACACACATACCTGCTTTCTGAAAGACTATCTAAAGCACTCACTGATAACACATGTAACAATTACTCCGCCAATACATTAAAAATCACTGATACTATTTCCCTTCTTCTTTGAACATTTTGATCTACAGATATATTCAGATTTCTACGATAAGAAAAAAGGATTTATTGATCATTGTTTAGCCGCGGACCTGTACTACCCGCCAGGTGGATGCAATCTGCGATCGCAAATGTACTGTACCGCCAAAATCAGGGAGAGGAGGAATGACGCTTAGAGCGGACCGGCACTTGCTGTTTGATCGCCGAGCTGGACTGTTCTACACGACCATCGCACACTGCCGCTTATCACTCCGCTTTCAAGCCGCTAATCCTATGAGAACGCCCAGAGGTCTTAAAGCTTGCCACTTGCCAGAAGCTATGCTGAAATGATAATTGGGTATACATCACACAAATTGTAAGTCACATTTCACTATCATAAGGACTCAAATTGTCAACTAATTCTTCTCTTGATGATCAACGTGTTACATGGTACCAGCCGGACAGTTCAAGTTAATTAATGATATCATACTCATTGCTCCTTCATGCCGTGATCACTGGCGAAGATAATAATAATTCGCACATCTTTGCGCCTTATTGAAATCTTCATTATAACGTTCAAGTTTATTTGTTGTTATTATATCTTTGGCCATTATGCTAGCATGGAGCATTTCTGTTATTGTTAATCATCGCTCCCATTCATGTTAATCATTTTTTTTTCTTTTTTTGTCTTAAATTACTTTTGTTCATTAGATCGCTAAGTTGCATGTTTAGTCTTAACATTCTTGTAGAAGCTATTATTAATTTGTATTTTCTCTTACCTGTATATTTAATAGTATTTAAGAAAAGATATCTCGCATGTCCTTAAAATTAATAAACGCTATGTTAATATCTGAAATTTCTTTCAAATTCCCGTGGTACTTCAATTTGCTTCCTATTTAATTTCATTCAGTCTAATCACGCCCAAACAATCATCGTGTAATATTTTATTCTACATACAGATGAACCAACGAGAAACACATATAATTTGTAAATCGGAGATTGGTCCGTCATGAGGGCCCCCTTATTTATTTTTAAATTAAGTTCTTAACACTTGTATGTAAATGGAAATAATGTATTTAATATTAGTAACGGATTGAATTGCTTAGGGGGTGCAGTCAAAGATAACACAACCAACGTTTCGGCCTAAGATGTAGGTCATCTTCAGAGCTAGGAAAAAAACATTTTAGGACGAAACTTTGGCACATTAAAATAAGTTTTCCTTATTTTGTTTGATCTTTTCAACTCCTGACCAATTCAATCCATTATTGGAATTATCCACTCAACTATTTTCCACTTAAATATTAAATATTAGATACGGTTGATTAATCGGAAGAGGTACTAATTTTTGTAGTAATTTTCAAACTAAACCCTCTGTATTTCACTAAAATAAATATAAACAATTTAAAAATACTGGAAAATAACTCACCATTCAAACTAGGCTGCTTTCCAATTTCAATATTGATAATTATTCCAGGTTTTTCGCTCATTCGTATTAAAATTTTCAAATTAATTTTGCAAATAAAAAAATTTGTCCACTTATCTCGGAGGCCTCAGTGGTTGAAATATAGTTGGATCGGCCCATCTCGATCATTCCTCAATAATATCTTTTTTCCGGGCTTTGTTCCTTCCCCCTCGGTTTGGTCAAAAAATGTTTTTTAAATCGGGGAAAGATGATCCGGGGAGGTAGTATCACCAGCTGTCGAATCCTCAGCTCTTTTCCAGCACCACGTCTTTTTCAAATATAAAGTTTGCTCTCAAAGTGGAAAATTTATTTCTATACCAATTATCTGTGCGGTATTACATGACATATATATTTATGTTTATACGGAACAAAGCCCGGAAAAAAGATATTATTGAGGAATGATCGAGATGGGCCGATCCAACTATATTTCAACCACCGAGGCCTCCGAGATAAGTGGACAAATTTTTTTATTTGCAAAATTAATATGAAAATTTTAATACGAATGAGCGAAAAACCTGGAATAATTATCAATATTGAAATTGGAAAGCAGCCTAGTTTGAATGGTGAGTTATTTTCCAGTATTTTTAAATTGTTTATATTTATTTTAGTGAAATACAGAGGGTTTAGTTTGAAAATTACAACAAAAATAAAATTGCTCAAGGAACAGCAAACATACAAGAAAAAACTTGGAATTCAGCTTAGTTAATAATAAAAATGAATATAGCGGTGCAGATAGAATTAAAATTGTAACTATGGGTGATTACCAAATCAAATTACGGAAATTTGGAGTAGTAAAAGTATTCTAATACTTAGAACTTTATATTGAAAATAATTGAGATCAACAATATGATCGTTGTGTTTTGTATTGAATCCAAAATGCAATGCAATGCAAATATCCTGATCGTATGAGGTTAAATGTTTAGTTATATGTACTCCATAAATGGACAGGCAAAAAATATGTGCTTTAGACAATCAAGTGAATTATTTAAACATAGAGAGCAATTGTCTTTAGTATTAATTCTATGGGTTGTTTCTTTGTCGTAAAATATTATTTGCTTGCAGAAACTCTAATTTGGCTCAGAAGTCTTATTGTCTCTATTGGTTGGTCTGTTGTCAAGTACGGATGAACAGAGTTTATACATAATAAATATCTTCCAGTATATTAAAGAATTAAGACTTTGGTTTTTAGAGTTTTCAATTTGTAATTTAAATATTGGAAATTGCATTAATTAATATATATTTTATTATTATTATTATATATTATTAGTTATAGATTTTTTCCATATAATGTCAGAATAGTATCCTGATCATATTAATTTAAATTTATTTTCTAATTTTCGAGCGAATAAAGAACTTTTAGAAACTTGAAAGTATTATAATCATTCCATCCATTGATAAATAAATAGGAATTTGACATTCTTTTGATTCTCAACATTAAATGTTGCATTATTAAGGAAAATATATTTTTAATGTTACATTACCTATTGTATTAGTTAATAGTAATTAATTTAATGATATTAAAAGTTGATTTTTCATGACAGATGCAGGGGGACAATATGGCCTAAAGCTTTGCCGCCATGTGTTGCGGGTGTTGTATAGCCGCAAAGTGGAGCAGCCAGGCCAAAGATAGGACTGCACATTCCACAATATCTTCCTCAACTCTCAGAACGTTGTTTCTGTTATCATTTTAGTTGTTTAACGTATTACAGAAAATGCTTTCCTATTATTATTTTATTATTATAACTATTATAGTAAGCAGTATTCTCCTAAAATGATTATTTATAGGAATATTAGCAACCTCCAAGCTGAGAAGCACAAAGGAAGAAGAAATAGTAGTAGATTACTGTGGTAATCGAATTAATATGAAATATTCAATACATTTATAAAACGCATCAAAAGGAAAATAAAATGATATTACTTTAAAAATATTTATAAGAAATATTAGGTTTTAAAACAATTTATTTAAAATTTTATCCTTATAATTTTTTTCCTTTTTTTAAACTGGATTTATTGTAAATTTCATCTTCGAGAAAAAAAAAATCTGCTTCCAGTCAATTATTTTATATTGAAAATAATAAATAAATAATGGAATAAATAATGGAAAATGACACCATAGTGTCGAAACGTTTTGTTTTATAAAACAATAAAATAATTGACTGGAAGCAGATTTTTTTTTCTTGAAGTTTAAAATTTTATTAAATTTTGATTTTTCAACGCTATTATTCTCAATTAAAATATAAAATTTATTAGTTATTATGATTAAAGTATGAAAACAAATTAAAATGGAACTAATCAACATTACAAGTCAATAAGTAAATTAAATTATTTTAACCTCCGTTAAATTATTAAACCAATGACTTCCTGTCCTCCTGCATCGTTTAATAACACCTCACTGATTCTTGTAAAACAGGTCCAGTACTAAGGACTACACCTTTACAAATGCTTGACTTGGAATCCTCATACTAGACTGAAACGAAAAGAAACGGCTCGTCGTTTCAGGCTACCTCAACATTTACTAGACAAACGTTCTAATCTCCCAATTAATTACATAAGACTCATATACATGACAATCATTAGAAAAATCTGGACTTACGGAGTAGAGCTTTGGGGCTCCAGTAATTAGTATTCAATCCTTACAATCCAAAATCCTTCGTAAAATCCTCAATGCTCCTTATTTGTTACGAATAAAGAAATTGCCCTTTTGTTACTGATTTCGCCCGAATCCGATATCAATCTTTTCATGACACATTTTATTTCCACTCAAACCCACTAGTTTCAAACCTGACAACCTCTTCAATTCCTGATAATCCTCCGAGGTGTCTGAAAAGAAGATAGCCTTGTGACCTTGTAAGTTGAACTTTTTATTTGAGCACTACATCTGGGTAGTTTTTCTACTTGCCTTTATCTAACATTATTTATCTTTCATTATATTTACTTGATATATTCAATATATAGTTGTAAATTTCAATAAATAGAATTAAACAAATTTTTTTTGAGGTTGATGATGTTGAAATCCAAGGGTGGTACGTAACCGCGTGGTTTCTTTTCTTATCGGAGTCCAATTTATCACCATTGCTTATCATCAAGAGGATATGAACGTGTTACCGATATAAAAAACTATAAATTTTTGGGTAATAATTATGACAACACCGGAGAGGAGTGGCATTGAGATAGAGGGCTGAGTTGTCGTCTCGAAGGTCCTGGATTCAAATCCGGCTGTGGCAGATTTTATTTGACCTATTAACAGTTAGGGATGGATCGTTTGAGTCCTGGGACTCCCCTGGGGCTTATCCAGTCTGTGTAGAGCGGGTACTCATAATAGAGGGGAAACCTGGCGGTTGAGGGTGATCTAATACAAATAACCTAACTGCACAACCGTTGTCCAAGAAATAATACAGTCTCTACCACCTACTGAAACCAAGACTCTTTAGAGTTGTTGTGGTACAGGTTTTCTTCATTTATGACACAGGTAAACACCGACTTTTTTTTATTAATATTTTTTTCTATAAAAAAAAAAAGATCTTACACCAACTTTTTATCTATAAACAAATATTTAAAAAATACATAAACAATGGGACATAATACGTAATGGATTATATGTACTATTTTTTTTCAGGATGTTAACATCCTGAGGATGGAAGAGCATAGTGTTGGTAGACAGAGGGAGGATTTATGAACATAGAATCACCTTTATAGGACTTTCTACGAGATCCCTTTTTACGATGTTGCCCGAACCCTGGACTCTGAATGGCTACTGCGGACCATTTTATTGTTCCGGGTCCGATCAAACCTCGGGTGAAGTGTACGTTGTTCGCAGAGTGATGTAATGCATTTTGTGAATGAATGAATCGATTGAAGATATTATGACAGGCAGAGGACCTTTTATATTTAGTATCTGAATATTAATAAATCGGTTCGAATAAATAAAATTATCGGCTATTAAAGTACTGTTACTCTTACTGTCATTAATGCAAGCAAAGATAGAGCAATGTTAATATTCAGTTTAAGCTCTATTGATAGCACGTTCAAATTTTTGTAATTACGTCTTGATTTTGCACGACAATGACAAATTCTCACTTGAATAATGATTAAATGGTCTCTGTGATGATTATTCTTATTCGGTGTTTTTTTTTTACTGCACCCCCCCAACTATCTCCGTTCTACATATAACTTAAAATAACTAAACTTTTTTATTTTAATTTATAATTTAATTAGTTATTTAACAATTAAATATTTATTTATAAAATATTAATTTAATATTTAATTATTGCACGGGAATTTATGAATTTGTATAATAATAATTTCTATCTTTTACCCAAATTAAAGAAATTTATCTGTGTGAATTTTTTTTTTTAAAGTACATGTGTTTATTTTCTTCAACATTTCAAAGAATAAATATTTGCAAAGATTGCATTTATTATTATTAATACATTGTAATTAATTTCGTTTGTAATTAATAAATATTTTATTTTATTTTTGGATTGAGAATTGCCATATGTTTTATTCCTGCCTTTCTAACCATTATCGTTCATTAGTAATTTTTCTGTTTTTGAATGTTTTTAATCAACTACTTTGATTAGAATTATTACCAAGTCATTTCATTTAATATTCATCATACTTATCATGCCAGTTTAATAAAATGTCAATATCGACAGACTATAATGAAATAGAGAACAGTAGTTTTGTTAAGAAATACTTAAGTTAGTTCTATGGAATTTCATAAGAAGTTTTTTCTTCTATTTATTCCATAAAATTCGAAAATTTTCAATGCCACCTTTTAAATTCTCTGATCATACACGATGTAATTGTAATATTTTTCGGTTAAAATTATTGATTAATTTCAGAGAAATATACCAAAATATGGTATTAGGTACGGCTCATTTATGCTAGAGGGAATGTACCTCAATAAATCCCTTTTATATAGGCTCAGCATCATTTCACGGTTCATTTTGCGGGGTCAAGAACCCAAGAAATTAAACTTAGTGGACCGTCCAGGAGACCTATAGGCATCGACCAATCATCCATCTATGAGCATCTTAAAACATTTCTAAGAAAATTATTTTTTTGGAACCTATGTCCCAAATTAAAAGATGATTTGATTTGTCATTAATTATATTCTACTATTAACTCATTATCAAAAAGTGAATCTTCAAGACGCGGAAGTAAATTGGACTCCGGAATTCCAGGTCATATCTTGGTATTAATATTCATGACTGGCAGCGCTGTGTGGGAAGAAGAGGTACTAATGACTCTTGGTCATTAAATGAAAAAGTGTCCTCATTGGTGGGTTCAGCATAGTTCCCTTACCAAGCCAATTCCTCCGCACACTCGACGGAAAAAATATTCTTGGGTATGTGAGATAGCAAATGAGAAAAAATAATATAAGTAGATTCATCACATCGAGCATTATATTAAATTAAATCTGAATGCTAATATTAGATACATACTGGTAGAGTGAGAATATGTTTTGAAATGCAGAAAAACTCGAAAATCCGATGCATCTTATTTGAGAAAATTAAAGATATTTTGTCAATATTTAAGCTACCACTAACAATCACTCCAAATAAAATGTGTAACACTGAACTATAACAGCTGGATTAAGTACGATTTCAAGACCTCTTCTTCCCACAATAATAAAATTATTTTAAATTTACAATAAAATTTCCCAGCAAATATTTAAAAAAAATTCAAAATTTAATGTATCTTATAAATTATAATTCTGATAAAATGTTCCTTTACTTTTAACTGATGTAATCATTTTGAAGCTAAATAAGTTTTGTTCGCCATTTCAGACTTCTTCAACATTTATCAGACAAACGCTCTAAACTCCTAATTAATTACAAAATACTCGTACATGACAATTATAAGACCCATTTGGACTTACGGAGTAAAGCTTTGGGGCTCCACTAAGCCATCGAATTCCTCTCGTTAATCAATCTTTACAATCCAAAATCCTTCATAAAATCCTCAATGCTCCTTACTTTGTTAAGAACAAAGAAATCCTTAGTGACCTTAATGTCCCTTTTGTTACTGATTTCGCCCGAATACGATATCAATCTTTTCATGACACACTTTATGACACACCATTTCAATTCCTGATAATCCTCCGAGACGTCTGAAAAGAAGATGGCCTTGTGACCTTCTAAGTTGAATTTCTTATTCGAGTGGATTCTATACTTGCCTTTATCTTGGGACATTATTTATCTTTCATTACATTTACTTGATGTATTCGATTATACAGTTCTAAATTTCAATACATAGATTTAAAAAAAGTATTGTATTTTTAAGCATTACTATTAATGGAAAATTAACAAAATTAAAAGATATTCGTATCCATAATCTAAAATACATTTTATATTATCAAATACATTCAATCTCAAAAACATTATATTTAATGAATAATCATTATCATCATTATTATTATCTGTTTTTTCACAAATTTGCGTTAACCAAAATGAGACTGGGGACAATTTCAACCATCTGTAACTGTTAGCACTTCAAACATTTAGAAACTATCATGGCCGTGTCCAAGAGAACTGGTTGTTGAACTTCTCTTAAGACTCCTAGCGAAAGTTCCAGACTCTCAGTGCCCTTCATTGTGGATTTAGTGATGAGTCCATTTGTAGATATTATAATTGAATTACCACATCGCTTTCCATAGTAGAGGTTTTCAGTTTAGACGCCAGGTCCTATTTTTTCGTAGCATTTCTCTAATAGTTGAGTTAATATCATTATTGTTAAGGATCACAACATCAATACAATTTTATGTGCTCTCTCTGAACTTTGTAAGGAGTATATCTCATTATGGCGCATTTTCATTTTCATCTCAGTTTAGCTTGAGCTTACCTTTTTGGAGAAGTTTATTGGGTTTCACTTATAATATGGTGGAACTGTTGGCCACATTTTTATTTCTCTGGAGATATCCGGTTCCAGATAATACCTCCCATCCACTTGTGGTATGATGTTTAGCTTCTATTGTTACTGAGCATAATCGACATTTATCCGAAATGGTGCCAATAAGTACATTTCTTCTATTTAATCTGATTATTATTGTTATTATTAGAGCTCAGACTAAAAACTTTGACGTTCTTTATTCCAATTAGTCAATTTTTCAAGCTCACAAAAATTTTGACTGGTTGGAGTTTGATAAAATGAGGTCGAATTCGAGACCATTACAATTTCATTTGCTCTCAAAGGATTTTAGTCTCATAGTCGTTCCATCTTCCTTTACTAAACGAACATTTAAATAGTAATATTCCTAATACTTGCAGTTGTAGTAACGCAAGCATCATAATGTAAGATTTTATGAAGATGAGTAATTATTGGAATGCAGAAATCGTTAGTAGAGATCAGAATTTGACGAAAATAAGAAATTGTTAATCAATCCTGTTTATGCGTGATTAGACTGAATTAATTTAATAGGAAGCAAATGGAAGTACCACGGGAATTTGAATGAAATCTCAGATATTACCAAAGCGTTTGATTTATTAATTTGAATAACATGCGAGATTTTCTTAAATACTATCAAATATACATAGAAGAAAGGATAAAATTAAATAATAGCGTCTAAAAGAATAACTTAAAACTAAACATGCAACTTAGCGATCTAATGAACAAAATTAATCTTAGACAAAAAAAGAAGAAAAAAAATGATTAACATGAATTGGAGCAATAATTACCAATAACAGAAATGCTCCATGCTAATGGCCTAATGGCATAATGGCCAAAGATATAATAACTACAAAATGAAATTGAACGATGTAATGCAGATTTCAATAAGGCGCGAAGATGTGCGAATTATTATTTTCTTCGCCAGTGATCACGGCATGACGGAACAATGAGTATGATATCATTAATTAACTTGAACTTTCCGGTTGGTACCATGTGATACGTTGATCATCAGGAGAAAAATTAGTTGACAATTTGAGGCCTTATGATAACGAAATGTGACTTACAATTTGCGTGATGTATACTCAATTATCATCATCTCAACATAGCTTCTGGCGAGTAACCAACTTTAAGACCTCTGGACGTTCTCATATGAAGAGCGGCTTGAAAGTGGAGTGTGCGATGGTCGTAGCTGCGAAGGTCTGGAACTGCTCCGCTCGGCGATCTAATAGCAAGTGAAGTGACTCAATAGCGTCGCTCCCCCTCTCCTTGGTTTTGGCGGTACAGTATTCCCGATTTTAGAGGCAATGATCTGTCCGTTCCATCTGGCGGGCAGTCCAGGTCCGCGACTAAACAAATCCTTTATAGATTATATTTATAGACAAGATCCAGGGGGTAAATAAATATATTGAATAAAAATAACGAATAAAAATAATAAAAAGTAAAGCTAATTATGTGATGATCGAAGAACAGTTATAGAACAGTAGTAGAGTACGGTGTTTTGCCTGGTTGAACCCGAAACCTCTAACAGCAAACTACTTTACCGAGAATTCTACTGCCTCTCTCTCAACCGCGGTATTGAAACCCATTGAAGGCCGAGTAGGGGCAGCAGCTTTGAGGACTTGAGAGGAGAAAACTAGCTATAGCAATAATTCAATTATGAGCAAGTAGATTTAGGAGCTACCGACTTTCAACCTCATAGGAGAATTATAATGGAAGTGCTTGTAATAGTTGTGTTCAAGAATTAAAATGAAAGGTAAGATTTAATTCGGTAGGTCTAGGGGGTAAAATAAACAGGGGGAAGGAAATGGTCCGATTGGAGGTCAGAGGAATAATTTCTTAAATAGGGATGGACTATTTATTTGAAGGGCAACGCTTCGATCTACATTGCAGGTCTTTTTCTTGGCTGGGTATAGAGGGAATACTAATAATATGTATATAATACAAAGATAAAATTACTCATAAAAATTATAAAAAATAGAAATAGATAAAATAAAACTTGGAAATAATTGTATAGGAGAAAGCCATATATATAAGTGGGGATTATTTAATTTACGGAATCAAATAAGGGTATCATTTGAAATATGATATCTAATAAAATAATGGGATATGAGTAAAAACAATAATGGTAAACCATGTAAATAAATACAAAGCAGAGAGATCATATATTGTTATTATATTGACAATATACGTTGTACAATTGAAGAACCAAATAGAGAAAATTGGCGTTGAGTGACTTGAAAGCCAAATGGAGCTCAATGGTACGATAAAATAATTAAATAAATAAATTAAACTAATAAAATGAGTTAAATTTCACTTCTTCTCAATTTTATAAGGTAGAGGAACATCCATCTGGAAGAGCTTCCACATTTAATTTTATGGATCAGAAAAAAAAATGAGGAAATTCATTTAATGAAGGGAGTAGTTAGGATTTGCGAAGATTTGTGTTTAGAATTAGGTCCCTGAAAATGGCGACTTTAGTTGAATTACAATGGATTACGTTTTGGATTGACTCGTTAGTAAAGTGGGCAGTTGATTGGCTTCATTAGTTCCAACGTTTCCCGATAGGAGGAGCTCTTCTCTGATTAATATTACAGGCCAATGTACCTCATATGTACTGAGTCCTTAAAAGGGCCTGTTATAAAACTCCCTTTTCCAACCAAAATAAAAAAATAATTTGTAATGTGCTTTCACTCATGTCTAACGGTATAGTTGGGACTGTAATAACCGTCTCAAAAATGAATTTTTTATAATGAGGTTCTGAGAAAGGAAAATATTTCGGACATAAACATTTATACAGAAAAGTATAGAGAATACGAAGCATTTATTATAGATTATTTATTATTATAGACATTACTCCAGTACATATTAACTTCGTAGTTTATGGACTGGAGTAATGTCTTGAAAAATTGTATACTTTTAATTGCCTGGTTGATCTACCTTATTCTTCATTAGACATATACAAATTTCTAGCTGTAACGAAACGATAGTGACTTGTATAACAGCACTATTTCTATTGTTTCTCTAGCTTCCTCATCAAGCCCTTAACTGTTTTATATGATCTTCAAACTCCCGCACCAGTATCGTATTATAACTTATCTGTGATATTCTTGGATTTGATATCGCTTCCCTATCAGTCTTATTCTTCTAATCATTCTACTCATAGGGTTTTCAGTGCGTTCTACCATTTTGTCATTTTTGTAGTGAAATTAATTAGCTTATTACATACCTAAGTTGCAGCTTGTAGGATACCAAATTTTACATCCAGCCACAGGGTGGGTCCGTTGTAATCGTCAAACTAAAATTTTGGAATACATACACCCATAAAGACTGGTTGATCAGAAAATTTTCTTGAGGGCTCGTACTCATTGAGAAGCTCCCATGTATAAATAAACTTAAGTAATAAAATTTCACTATAAAATTATCTATTTCGAAAATTTCATATCAAGTTAACGTATTTTATCGCTACCTTAGGTAATATTAAAAAAAAAGTCCATTTTTATATTTAAAAGGAAATATCCATAGCCTCGTTATCATTATTACAATAAATAATAGTTTTATTTATTTTGAAAACCTTATTTATCCATAAATCATCTTGGAATATTATACAAATTCTAGCTTTTCAATAATAGAATTTCGGACAAATATCAGATTAAATTCAAAGGAGAATTTATCTATTACTTAAAGAAATAGTGCAAACTTTTTTCTCATTTAATTAAATTTTTACATACAGAGATATTAATAAAAGTAGGCTGGGGTAATATACAATAATTATTATATAAGAAAAGAATAATTACAATTAGTAAACGAAAATAATTATAAACAATAATAGTAAAAAAGAAATACTAAAAAATAATCAACTATATTCCTGTAAAGAATAATTAAATTTCAAAAAACATCCAGCCCACAACAATCTAATAAAGGTTACCCACTCAACAGCAGGGTGGTGGTCATGGCAACAAACAATCAGGCCTGACTGAAAATAACAATTTACGCGGTGATCATTAAAAACTTTTCTATAGAATAGATGTAAGTGACAATTTTTGATTTAATATTCCTAGATGCGGTGCACACAGATTTTATTCAGAATTTTTTGAAGCATCGGTTTGAAGTTAAATAGGCGCATGAGGATATTAAGGCTTATACTCCAGATATTATTAATGAACTAATAGTATTATCCTGAAATGGCAAGGTGACAGAGTGTCTTGACGCATGGTGCGGAACAAACGATCTAGTAAGCGAAGAGTAAGGCTTTCCACGCTCCAAAGCCGCCAGCTAAGCCCTAATGTGATTTATCTAGCCCTGTGTCTTGTCCCGCCAATTATTTTCATATCAGGCTAGCTTGCTCTTCTAAATAAATTTCTTTGAGTTTTAGTCCCTAATGTATCTCACTTTAAGCCTTTTGACTTTCAAGGAACGTTTTAATGCCTGTGGAATGATAAGGCTAATTTTTTTTGTTGCAGTATTAAAAATTATAATCCCACATTAAAAAAAATATTTTTAAGCCAATACATATCATTAATGAGAAAATCGAGTAATTTTATATTGTTTATAAATACAAAAACGACATTGATTTTATTTTTAACTGTTTAGGATTGAGCTCCTGGAAAAAGAAAAAAAAAGAGGCTATCCTAGAACATGTTATAACGAATCGGAGGAAGAAATGACCACTAAAAAAGAATAGAATAAAATAAAAACTACAAATTTAACAAAATAAATGAAAATAATAATTTTATTATAATATTTATTTCATCTTCGAGAAAAAAAAAACCTGCTTCCAGTCAATTATTTTATTCTTTATAAACAAAACGTTTCGACACTATGGTGTCATTCTCAATTATTTCCTTTTCTGCATTTTTTAAACTGGAAAGTCAATACTTTTAAAAAATTCTTAAGGAGATCTATAGTCCTCCATGGTCAAAAATTATTAATTAATCAATTAATCAAAAATTTTTGACCATGGAGGACTATAGATCTCCTTAAGAATTTTTTAAAAGTATTGACTTTCCAGTTTAAAAAATGCAGAAAAGGAAATGATTGAGAATGACACCATAGTGTCGAAACGTTTTGTTTATAAAGAATAAAATAATTGATTGGAAGCAGGTTTTTTTTTTCTCGAAGATGAAATTTACAATAAATCCAGTTTAAAAAAAGAAAAAAAGGAAATTATAAGAATGTATAATATTTATACAAAACGCAATGATAAAAGCATACATATTGTCTAAACATAAACCACAGCTTAGGTAACCAACATCCTTTACACCTTAACCTCATACAGACAGCAACTAACTTATAATGGAAACAATTCTAAGCGAATAGTTTAGAGAATTGTTAGGTTAGGGTCTCGTCTTGAGGATTTAAATAGTAGAGGAACAGAGGAACGCAAGGTATGGGAATTAAAAATATATAGCGGAATTTCCGTTCTTTAATTGAAAAACAAACGATTTAGACTATTAAGTAGAAATTGTAGATTTAACATTTAAAATACATCAAATACAAAGGATACGCGCATGTATTTAAATAAAACAAGAAGGTGCTTTAGATACTTACTATTTTAGATCTTTTTTCTAATGTAATAAAATCTCCATCATTATTAAGTAAAGGTGATAGACCAGTTCCCGTGTTCCCTGAAATTCTCTATTGAAGACCTGAGTTAGACAAGAGCACTATCTATCGGCAACTCTCTGACATTATTGTCAGGAATGACGTCCACTATCAGCAGCCCTTTCCTAATCTGTTCCGATTGCAACGCTATTGTGTTTCTGTCGATGTTTTTCAACGGTCGACTGACTAGTCGTGGGTCATTGTATGAGATTTTCCGGGTGATTTTTAATATAAAAAGTCTGAAAAAGTTCTAATCAAGAGTCGTCTTCATTAGTAAGAACCAACAACCACGCTTCGTAAGAGTTTTAGAGCTTTCAAGGTATTGGGCCGGGCAGCTTTTATTGCCAGTTTTGAATATAATAGTGCTCAACATAGCACTGAAGGATGCTAAAATTAAAATGAGACCTTATAGGCTTGGTCACTGAAAACTATGTCGTCTGTGGACGACATCTACTGATATCACAATATACTATTTATTACAATGGTAGAAATCTTCAAGAAGAATTGGAACATGTTAGTCACTTCATGTGTCAGATGGTGCTGAACAAGAATGGCTGGATGGCTGAGAGAGATTAAGAGTGGCTAGCAAGTGCTTCCACTCAATCAAGCTCTTTTTTTTGGCAAAGAATGAAATATAAAAAAAAAGATAAAGAAAGTGGTGAATCAGAACACATCCATCCGCCTCTAGGCTAACGAATACTGGACAATTACCTCCAAGGATCGAAGTTAACTTTAAACAAAGGAGATGAGAGAATAGAAGGGATAAAAGGGACTGGCTGGCTTGCCTAAGTTAAAAAATACAAGTTAGTATAGTACTAGTAGTCTAATAGGCGAATGTGGAATGCGGGAGGACAATAAGAAGGTCCATAAACACATTGGAAGATGAAGTGAGGATGGGTTCCGAGAGAAGAGGTATTCGTGCAGGCGGAGTCAGGTGGTCAAGAGCCGAGATACATTAAGAAGAAGAGAAGAAATTCAAGAAATTGGAGAGAAGAAATTAGAGATGGGGAGAAATTCTAAAACAAGATACACTGGATGAAAAGAATGTTTTGAAGGATATATATTTATATAGAATATGTGTGTATTTATAGGGGTCTTGTATTTGATGTGTTGACCGAGGAACATAGAGTAAACAGAAAAAAGAAATATATATATTGTTTAGCCGCGGACCTATACTACCCGCCAGATAACAAACCGATCCTTGCCTCTCGGAAATTTACTGTACCGCCAAAATCAAGGAGAGGGGGAATGACGCTCAGAGCGCCCGGCACTTGCTGTTAGATCGCCGAGCGGGACTGTTCTACCCAGACCTTCGCAGCTACGACCATCGCACACTGCCGCTTATCACTCCGCTCTCAAGCCGTTATTCCTATGAGAACGTCCAGAGGTCTTAAAGTTTGTTACTCGCCAGAAGCTATGCTGAGATGATGATAATTAGGTATACATTGTAAGTCCCATTTCATTATCATTAGGCCTCAAATCATCAATTAATTCTTCTCCTGATGATCAACGTATTACATGGTACCAACCGGACAGTTCAAGTTAATTAATGATATCATACTCATTGCTCCTTCATGCCGTGATCACTGGCGAAGATAATAATAATTCGCACATCTTCGCGCCTTATTGAAATCTTCATTATAACGTTCAAGTTCATTTAGTAGTTATTATATCTGTGGCCATTATGCTAGCATGGAGCATTTCTGTTATTGTTAATTATCGCTCCCATTCATATTAATCATTTTTTCTTCTTTTGTTTGTCTTAAATTACTTTTGTTCATTAGATCGCTAAGTTGCATGCTTAGTCTTAAGTTATTCTTGTAGAAGCTATTATTAATTTGTATTTTCTCTTACATGTATATTTAATAGTATTTAAGAAAAGATATCTCGCATGTTATTCAAAATAATAAATCAAACGGTTTGTTAATATCTGAGATTTCATTCAAATTCCCGTGGTACTTCCATTTGCTTCCTATTAAATTTTATTCAGTCTAATCACGCCTTAGCATAAATATATTCACGCCATTAGGCGTTCTTTTTTTAAATAAATTAGTTTAATGCTTGGAAAAAAGGTAAAGTGTCAAATAAATCTTGAAATTACACCCAATCTAGCGGTTATTTTTACTAACTAAAACTTCAACAATATTCACGTATTACAATAATTGACGTAATCAGAGACAGAGTTCATACCGGTACTCTCCCCACCTGTTGTTCTGCTTCATCTCCTCTTTCCCTGTCTTGCCCCCGACCAGTAGGGTCATCTTTGTCCAATGCCCTTGCCTTCCTTAACAGTTCAAGGCTGTCGCCTTCCTTTTTCTTCTTCTTTATGTTTCACTACACCTCTAATGCCCGGTTCACTTGCAAATAAGTGTAAATTCGCCAGGAGGATTTCTCGACCACAGGAACCACATCTAGAAGGACGCTACGAGCTTCTTTTGGTCGTTCGAGTGCACTCGAGGGTAAGTAAATTCTATTTCAATGGCTTAGATTTCTTCCTATTACTTCTTTATTGTTGCGAACTCTTTTCAAATTATACCATACAGTCCACACCCAGAGCGAGATTTGATTCAGACGAAATCACGCTTCGTTTTAAGAAATTAAAATGTTAACATACGAGCTTTGACTCAACATATATATATATATATATATATATATATATATATATATATATATATATATATATACAGAATTTTGGTTGTGGATCGAAATATCAGTAGGCACTAAAGTATCCTTTATAAACAAACAGCTATTAAAACTATTTTCTTATCTACTACTTTTATCTAATATTTTTGTATCTGATACATTTTTTTATCTTAGGCAAATACATCTTCTTGTCATTTTTTTTTTCTAATTAAAATTACTTGGCTTGAAAAACTTTTATTTAGTAAGAATCTTTTTTTTTTTTTTTTTTTTATATATTAACACTTTATTGAAATATTACAATCTGCCACTTGTGGGCAATAAGTAATAGTGCTATGTAGCTTACAGTCATTCCATAACAAAACAATAATATTAACAAAATAAAATAAATATATATATACATGCGGTAACAGAAAGAAATTGATGCGGAAATGATAATACAATAAAGTAAAAAAAAATAATAATAATAAAATAGAATAAATAATAATAATAATACTAATAATAAAAATAAAATAAAATGTACACATTCATACCCTATAAAGTAAGAATCTATTCACCATAATTAAAAAATAGAAATAAATAAATAACTTTTATTTTTTTTATTTTATCTTTATATTTGCATCCACACCTGTGAAATAAAACAATGACAATCAGCAGATTGGCTGACAGTAAAGTAAAGTACAATGTCATGAGAGGCATGAAGAAGAACAGTACCCAGCGGTACCTCTCCCTTGGCTTGGTTCAATTTCCTATGATAACAAATCCCTCATCCACGTTCTTTACAATCTCCTCCTAGTGCTCTCTGGCATGAGAGTAGTGGTCATTTGTTATATTAATGTGCTTGGATGTCCGTGTAGTTTTCCTTGAAAGCGTTTGTAGTATGTTCGTATGTGTTCGTCAACAGTTGGTATTTTTAAGTCTGTATGTAGAGTTTTTATTGGCATACCAGGGTGCTTTTGTGACAAGTCTGAGTACTTTTGTAAATAAATAACTTAAACAAATATTTATAAAAATAAGTAACATATATATATATATATATATATATATATATATATATATATATATATATATATATATATATATATATATATATATATATATATATATATGCGTTATCAATGAAATGAAATAAAACATTAACAATACAAGTAAACTAATAAGATAAGGAAATGGAGGTTGAAAATTAGGTAAATTTAACACATTACATTCTCAATTACGGTACTAATATCTGATCTCTTGAGCAATTGACTAAAATTGGAGCGCCCCCTCCTCTTCATTTGTGGATGGTTAAGCAGAACCAGGAAGATCACAGCACTTCTCTCCCAGTCACGTCGCTGTAAATGAAATTTAGCGGTGACTGATTGAGGACACCAGAGCCGCAGACGCTCAGGAATCTGGAATTCACTTTCAGGAATGACGCAGTGGGGAATCTCGTCATTGCCTGAATTCTCAACAGCATACAGAGGTGATGGATGATACAGGATATTGAGGACATGAGGTCTTGTATAAATTTAAAAAAAAATTATTTGTCTACGCCAGTCCAAGTACGTAAGAACAGACAGGCTTCCGAGTTTTTCAAAATAGATTTGCAAGAAGCTAGAGGGAAGCATTTTATGGAATATCAATATGCTCGAGTCTGCTTCTTTTCATTTTGAATCAACGATTGTTGAAGTTGATGACGAAAGCAAGTTGAGACCTCATCCAACTGTGCCAAGATGGTGATTCGTTCCTAGGATCTATTTCTTCACACTTTGAAATACGTCTTTCACTCATGCTGATGAAAGCAGAAAGTGACACAAACTATAGAAAATTCAAGATCAGAACTTCATTATTAATACGCCCTTAACTATCTCCATTTTTAATAGAACCACTATCTTTTAACCCTCTAGCGACCGAATACGGCCGGGCCAGAGCGGGCTGGCTGGACCGAGTGGTAGAAAAGTCAACCGTGCCCGCTGAACCGATTACTTATTGACTCTGAAATCATGTTTTTTTATTTAATTCCTTATAGTTTCCCATCATCCTTTATGATCCGGACTTGGAATGGTGAATGGGCTGGCACATGTGAATTTAAAAACATATTTTTAAAATTTTTTTTTTTAATTACTGTAAATTAATTTTAATTATTTAAAAAATTATACAATTATATATTATATTTTTTTGAAATGTCTATATACAAATTTATACATATGCTTTATTTTTTTGAAATGTATATATACAAATTTATACAATTAAAAATTCTTTTGGGTGTGATAAATGCCGAAACACGACAGACACACTTAACGAAAAATAATATAGCCAAAAGTGAATTTGTACTACATCTGTTGTCAAGAAAAAGTATTTCAGCTTGTCATGCGGACACCTAGATGGCTCTAGGAATTGAACTACTATTGTAGCTCACGGTCTAGAAACGCCGGAGAAGCAAAACTATTATAATAGTCCACGGTCCCCACGGCACGGCGCGCTCGGACTATTATAGTAGTTCACGGTCGCTAAAGGGTTAAAATCTAATGTAAAGGTTTTGTTTGATTTAATTGCAACCATTGTAAAAAAATGCAAAAAAAAAAGAGCAAAGGTTAAACGACTGTCGTTTTTTATTCTGATTCTTTTATCTAATTTATTTGTATCATATGTAATTCCATTTATCTGAAGAATGTTTATGAAATACTATTATTAATGATTTTTAAAGAAATATACGGGACGTTAGTTCTAACATTGATATTGTACGGATACCTGCTGATTCATACATTTTAATGTTTTAATCTATTAAAAATAGAAAAAGAAATTAATAATTTTAAAAAAACATCCATAAAAATGTGGAAGATAACACACGTGTATTATAAACGACATTCATGTTTTTCTAGCAGATTTAGGCTATTATGTTGATACTTTATCAGGCAAAAAAGAAAACAAAAAAATAAATAAAGTTTAGGCGGGATTTTAACAATTTTTGAAAAGTTTATCAAACACACAAAACAGGCATTCAAACAATGAAGACTGTTTCTGTTCCTGAATGTTTATTAATGATATTCTTGAAAACCAAATTGTTCCAGAATAAATTTTTTTATAAAAACATATAAAGATAAATAAAAGTTTGGGGGTGAAGAATTAAATATATCTGATCTAAATAGTTGGTAACTGTGTGTTGTGGCTTCCGCCGCGGCTGGGAACTGATAACAGAACTAAAGCTGGCAGTTCTTAGTGCCTATCTCTACTCTAAGCCCTAGTCACCTTGGGGCAACTTAAGTGCCCCTGAACTTAGGTGAAACAGCCTAAGTGGCATTCTGTTAATCATATTTGAAAGTTAACTTTCCGTTCACCAAAGCCACGATAACAGTTATATTATTAATTATATATTTCTGGTACATTTATTAATTCCCATTGCAACAGATCTTTCTTAAATTTAAATAAAAGTGTGTTTAATAAAAAAACCTTTACCATTACAACCCATGAGTTTACGTGGACACTGTACTATTTCTATGACAACGGTTGTGCATGGAGGTGATTTGAACGAGAGACAACCGCCAGGTTTTTTCCCTACCTCCAGGTACCCACTTTATAGAGACTATTGAGGGTCGCCAGATCCCGTAGGATTCATTAAAAGCATTCCTGGCTATTAAAAGTTTAAATAAATTATCTGTAACGAACTCGAATCCGATACCTGTTTCACGATAACTCGACGCTCTATATTTTTATAGTATTTCAAAATAATAAAAACTAATAAACATACAGTGTCTCTTTAAAGGTTTATTTTTAGAAAGATGTATAAAATTTAAATTATTTTATAAGGGCTTTCATAATAGTTTTAAAACATATCTACCAACTTCAGCTAAGAATTAGCCTCCAAATAAAAACAAGTACTAGAGACTTCTGCGAAACCTGAAAGTGTTAAAATGTTTTATACAAATATATATACATATGAGGGCAACGAAAGAGCAGACCGTTTAGCCAAAGAGGCAGCCAACAGCGAGCTCTTGCCCTCTTACAGTAAGTTCCCAATATCTTACCTCAAGAAACAGCTGACAGAAAAAACAATTAAAAAATGGAACACTACATGGACTTCATCGACAAAATCACCCAGCCTACACAGATACATTCCTCGCATAACACTCGAAAATTACCAACAATTACACAGTTCAGACTTCAAATTAACACAATTTTTAACAGAACATGGAAACACAAAACAGTATTTGAGAAGATTTAAGATTATAAGAACAGACGCATGTGATGAAGATGGACAGACCCACACTTTCAGACACATACTATATGACTGTTCACGATACGACCGACAAAGAATTAAATTGATAAAAAACATAATACTCAAACTTGAGGGACTTGGCCTGAGACTGAACATTTAATTTTTTCTAAATTTAAAACTGACTTGTTATCATTTATAAAAGACATAAATTTTGATCAGCTCTAGGACATAAGAAGGGCAATTCACCAGATACCTGCTTTTCATTTTTAATTGTAACTGTTATGAGTATAAATATATGTGTATACATTCTTATTAAGTACTGTCGCTAATCGTAATGTAAAACTCATGAATTGATTTTTTTTTTTAGTTACATCATTTATATCATAAAACCTTTCATTTTTGTTTATTTGTATATTTGTTAAATTTATTTATTTTTCATTACCTACATAATTTAGGATTACAAGTTTAATTTTAATTTTATTCTCAGAAATTATCAATTTAGTCAAACTATAAATTTTGAATTTCTTGTATTGTTAAATTTTACTAAAATGTATTCTGTAATTATGATACCAAATTGATCTGTAATTATTAACATCACATGTAATGACATGTAATATGCTTACTTAAGTATGGAGCATGTCCTAATATTAATAAACGGTCCCTCCATGGGGTTACCATGGGGGGACAAATAAAAAAAAAAAAAAAAGAAATATACATATACATACATATAAATATACATATATATAAAAAATAAACTTTGTACTGTAAGTGTCTGATTAAATATTACTGAGTTGTAATCAGTATATTGATATTCTTCTTTGTTTTATTTATTTATTATTAATATTATTAACACCAGTATTGTTTATATTTTAGATATTACATTAATTAATCATTAAATGCATGTATTTACAAGAATAATTGAGGCGTACTGGATCAGAAGCGGATAACTCTAAATTTCAAAACTTTTCACAAATTTCGGAAGTCAAGTCAAGCAATGCTTTTTGATCCCGAAACTTTAGGTTTAGAACCAGGTGAAATCCATGGGAAATAGGATGGCAAACTACTTATAAAATCAAATATATTGCTATGCTTCTACTCTTAAATATATCTTGAATATATATATATTGATATTTGGGATGCCAGAGTTTCATTTAGGATGAGTACTCAAATTATTATTTATATTCCTTAATCTTAATTGGGTTCCTTTCCAAAGGTCTATTCTTGTGTTTACCAGTTTACCTATCTATTATATCTTCAATATATTATTTATAACTAAATAGTGTATCTGGTATGTAAGCATCAAAAGAATTACAATAAGTATCGTTTATTTATTTAATTTCAACAAGTTTAATGATTCAGATTTTAATATATATAAATAGGATTGCCATAAAATACATTACAGGATATAAACTAAACTTATCTGCGGACAGGGGTAGATTGGGTTACAGGTCGGTCTTCTTCCTTGACATCTCCGCCCGCTTCGTTCGGCCGCTCTTCTCTCTCGGGGTACCCGTCCTTCTTCTTTCCGGCCTCGTCTCCCGAGTACCTCCTGCTGTGCGTCTATCTCTCGAGTGCCTTCTTCAGCCTCGTATTTCAAGAGTTTTCTTCTCTCTCCCTCTCCTTCCTTCTCCACCATCTTGGACCATAAAACCATAAGGGGACCAAGGGCCTGTTCATTGTCCCAAACATATTCCCTTTCATGTGTCCCGACATGAGACATTTTCCCCGCACAGCATCCCTTTCATGGTGCCGCCTGCATCAGTACATAGCAATATTTATATATTACACATTTGTATATAAAATACTCATATTTATACTTTAATCACGTAATTTAATATAGCTATGTAATAATGCTTAAAATAGAAAGTCATAAGTTTACCTTATGTGAGGATATTACACATAATCACCTAAAATTCTATATCCTTACTTAACATTAGCCGAGAACTGAAATTGGTAAAGCGATTACTCATTACGATAATGGTGTGTACTCCTGCCCTCCCTCGCATACATAATGTAATCTCAATATTGCGTTGTATTTCATTAGTATCACCGCTTTGGAGCACGGTTTGTATTTCATCCACCTACGGTTCACTATATTATCAGTATGAAATACTAATAACTGTGAATGAAAATAAATAATCGGTTATTTATTGATGGATATGGAGGAATCATAATCTATTTTATTTATTCTATGTAAGTCATTAATTTTAAAATATTAAAATATGGCCTGCGCAAAGAAAAAAACATAGAGGTTATTTTTCAGATTGAAACAAATTCAATTAAAAAAAATATTACGAATCATTTTATTACATTGCAGTAGTTGCTTATATGTTAAGAAAAAAAATCCTTGCATTGAGCTAGAAAACGTCAATATTGAGAACAATAAAACTGAAATGAAGCTCAGTTTCGCACTTTCCAAATTTGAAGCATTCTCAGAATTGACTGTTTTTTCGATTTTATTTTAGTTTTTAGTTGTTTTTTGCCTTATCAAAATTTGTTATAATTATTGCATAGCTGTTATACTGTTATGTTATACATAACATATAAATATACTGTTATGTTATATATTTAAGTCTGATTTAATAAATAAATGATTTTAAAAAAATAATATTTTTGTGCTTATATGTTTTCCTATTGAGCCCAAAAACTGGTATTCTTGCTTTTATGTACTTTTTTAATGTAAACAATAAATTAAAACTTTAATCTTTATATTTCTTTCTTTTTTTTTTTTTTTTTAATAATCGTTTCAGATATTTTTATAAATACATTTTTGGAATGTTCATATTTTTCTGCAGTAGAAGGAGAGTCCGGTGAATTTTCTTCACGAGTCTATTCATTATTTAAAATAATGACTTCTTTTCTAAAGCGTCCATTAAGCATTTTGACAATGTCCAGCCCAACCTCAGGATTGGGGCCTACAATTGTGATCTTGATCCCTAGCACCTGGAAACTGATGGAATAAATTAAACCAACTCAATTAAAGGAAGTCATCGATCTCTTAGTAGGGCTGCCGAAGACAGAAGCAGTCTTAGGAGGAGTGGCCTAGAACTATTGAATGTTCTCTAATTAATTCCCTTCCGGAAGGTCCTTGAGGGAGAAGGGTTGGGGTTGATGGGTGTCGAGTGGTTGATTGCACCCTGATAATTGTCTCGCCGATATATTGGAAACCAACCTGCATTTCCAGGATGCGACATCCAACTTAACTAAAATAATAATAGTAATAGGTCCAACCTGTTACTATTGGTCTTAATACCAATCTGTCAAGAAATTAATTCAATAAAACAAAATGGATGTTCTAGCATTTCTCTTAGCACATTAGTGGCCTGTCAGTGAAGTTCATGTACATTGTTCGAACTAAGGTATTCCCTTTGAGATGGGGATATTACCAATAATTCTGTTAGCTGGTTGTGTTTTAAAGTGATGTTAAATGGACTGTATGAAATTAAAAATAATTCTTTTTATAGAGGTAATTCACGGACGATGGTAACAAAAAATGAAAATTAAAATTACATTACATATTTAAGGTAGGTCTGTATTGTTCACATTTTCCTTCTTTATCCGGCCTTCTTCTCCTCTGCTCTCCATTTTCCGGTCTGGGTAGCCCTGGGCTTACTCACAATTCATCATCATCATAACGTGTGTTGAACGACTCAGGGACTCTACGTGGGGTGCCAGGTTCTCGACCCGAAATTTCCTGTCCCCAGCCTTCTAGATGGATTTCACGGCGTGCCGTGAACATACATTAATCTTTGACTTGGATTAGTAGTCAGATAGGAATGATTAATGGTTTGGCTTTACAACTGGCCAATTGGTTGGAAGTGCCATAAAAATTTTTAGGATTGCCATGTTAATAGTCAACGTCGATAAAGGATGAGGCAATGAAAGAAGTACCACACGAATCAATAAAAAATATTTGTCTTCTTCTCTCAATGTCCTAACAGAGTCAGGTTATAAAAACAATATGTGAAGAGAAGCAATATGAAAATTACTAACTATAGTAAGCAGTAGTATGAAGATTCAAACGTATATTTTGCGATGATAAACGGGATATGATTTTTTTGATGATTGCAATACTTCCCGATATTGTATATTTCATTAAATGAAAGCAATTTAGGCTTTCCAGCAAACACGACACCATTATTGGAATGCCTGAATTGCTCTAGATTTTAATTAAATGAAGCCTGCATTCTAAATTTGTATTGAAGAATTTGTACAACATTAATGTAAAGGTAATACCCGTAATCCCTATTGTTTGGCATATGTTTTCATTTTGAAAAAAAGTGTTTGTCTTGTATTGATTAACTATTTTTTGTAGTAGCTGACAAAAGACACACAACTGAGAACATTTAAACTAATTAAATAAAAACCTTTGAAACTTTTTTTAATATTTTCATTTGGTAGAAGATGAATTAACTAAATAAAGTTTTTTCTATTGACAGCAATCTATTAAACCCTTGTTGCCTGTGACATATCGTTTAGGAGGTAGCTTTTGATGTTTAATGACAGTTCGATTTGAGTAAATTGGGGTATCATCATTGTCTTCATGACGGCTGTGTATGTTACAGCTGCACATTGTTTTGGAAATCTTATGAATATCAAATGTTATAAAAATTTCTTAATTAACAGTGTTTTTATTAAAATTTTAAAAAACGTCTATTCTATTAAAAACGACGAATGATTGAACTTTATTGTGGTAGTATACCCTGAATAGCTCCTGCAGTGCCCTGGCCTTTTTTACACGCACATCTCAACACCATGCGAGCATAGCATTCTGAATTGAAGTCAGGCGCCGTGGCACAAGAAGTTCTCAAATTTTTGTCCATTCTTAATTATTTTTTGGAGTTTACTCCTTAAGAAACGACTTTCATATTTAGCCCGCGGTATGATAATTTATGAGGAGTAAAATCGAGTGCTAACTAAAAGTGGCACGTTACGTTCCTTTCTCGATAACATTGTATCAATTGTTTCAGATAATATACATGTAGAAATAAAAAGTTGAATTCCGGGACTAATCTGGAAGAGATACGTGTATTCTGTTACTTTATTCTCGAAGTGTTGAAATATGATAATTTTTTTTATAAATACGAGCCTTTTTAAAGACACCTATCCAAACACTCACTATTACTACTCTTATTTAGATTCCTCTTTAAGCTGTTAGGGCCCATTCATATCATTTGGATACAACCTCAACAGACAGGACAGCGTTGCTCTGATTAGATTAGGAAATTGATGAATGAAATTGAAAAATTAATAGGAAATTTATCGCCATATCAGTTGAAGAATTAACAGCAGCCTTAAAAAGAATGAAAAATGGAAAGTCTTGTAGCCTGGTCTTGGTGATATACCAATTGAGCTGATCAAACATGGTCCATTCGAATTGAACAAAGCTCTGGCAATCCTTATGACAAGGAGTATGGAGCAAGGCATAGTTCTCAAGGAATGGAAGGAAGCTCATATCACTCCCATTTATAAAAAAGGAAATAAAAAGGATTGTTCTAACTATAGGGGAATCTCTGTAACGAGCAGTTAAAGTAGGTTATACGGCAGAGTACTAAACAGAAGACTAATGGAAGAGTGTAAAGAGGTGTTGCCGAAAAAACAAGCCGGTTTTCGAACAGGTAGATCCTGTATAGACCACATTTTTACTCTTAGACAACTTCTTGGAAAGAAGAAAGCATGCAATGGAGAAGTTGTATTGGTATTTGTCGACCTACAGAAAACATACTACACAGTACCAGTATGTAATCTTCGGGGTGCTCTGGAAAAATTAGGTGCGGACATATTATCAAAGCAATAAAAGGGATGTATAAGGGTTCCAAAGCCAGAGTAAAACTCAAGAATGGTTTATCAAAGGAATTTGAACAAAACAAAGGACTTAAACAGGGTTGTTCCTTATCCCCTACACTTTTCAATTTATATGTTAAAAATGTACTGTGTGAGTGGAAAAGGAAATGTCAGAAGATGGGAATCATGGTAGGATATGAATGCCTTTATAATCTTCAGGCTGCCTATGACCAAGTGGTACTAGCCAATGATGAGGAGGATGCTTCCTATATGATAAGAAAACTGTTAGAAGCATACGAATTGGGAGGCCTAGAAATCAGAAAAAAAACAAAAAGAAAAGATTCTACCACTCCTTTGTCAAAAGTGTGGCATTATATGGCTCAGATACATGGGCCATCACTACCAACTTAGAATAAAAACTCCTAGCGATGGAGATGGATTTCTGGAGACGTAGTTGTGGTATATCGAAACTCCAGCACATCCCTAATCACGTGATCAGAGAAAAAGTACAGGAACCCCACAATATCTTGTACACTATTGAGACCAAAAAGCTGAGCAGGTACAGCCATGTTATGAGAATGTCAGAAAATCGATTGCCCAAGAGAATAATAAACTATGTTCCTATGGGGAGGAGGAGAACATGACGTCCGGCAAAGAAATGGTGTGCATTGATGGGGTGCAAGAAGGAATGGCAGCTACATGGCTTCATGACAAGAAATCATTGTCAGATTACGACATATGACATTTGTCATAATAAAGTCGTATTAAAAAAAACAAAAACGAATGTTTATAAGATTTCCGCTACTCGGTGTTTGTTTACTTCTAGGACTTCTTACAATAAAATGTCAAGAATATTCGTCATTGCTGCGGAATACTAAATTCTTATTTCTGAAACATAGCTTTAAACATTTCGCCTGGGCCTTCCTAAGAGAACTATCATATTATTTAACAATTGATATTAATCGATTTAATATTTATCAATAATTAAAGAATTAATAGTTAATAATTTTAAATTTCCAAAAAAATTCTTCAAAGTAATGGACATAAAATTAATTTGATTTTAATTTATCCATTTATCCATGTTTTTTAATACTGTTTCCTCCGGGATACTGTTGTTCAAGTAACGGTAAATAAAAAACAAACTCAGGAAATATCTTCTTTTGCTCGATTACCTGCATTTTTTTAAAGATTTCACAACGAAATATTTATCCAATAAATAAAAATATTGTAACATATAAAATATGTAATACTGTTATAAAAAATATAACTTATTTGTTTTACTTCGTTTTATTTCCTTGGAATTTACTTGGCCCTTGATTGAAACTTCTCAGTTGATCTCTTTCCTAATTGAATTGAATATTCAACTTAATGAAAAGTTCTTGATTTATCTTACTTAATATTCTAAGGTAATATTTCCAACTTATTAGATGAAAATATATTTTACAACTATTTGCTTGTCATTATATATTTTCCTTTCGTGATTTTAACCGGAGTAAAGTAAATTTATTGAACAGCCAACTGAAGCAGAAAGCTTCTTATGCCGGAAAAAAGACTCACATTTATACCTGGTGGATTTCAGGTAATAAATTTTTGTAATGCTGTGAATATCTCACCGTATTGTTTCAGTGAGTGTTCTGTTTATATTTGATGGCAATCCTATATATACATAAATATATATATATATATATCAGTACCCTTACGCGAAGGACGTTTATTGTTCTGCATGTTCCGTACATTTGTAGTACTTTACATACAATTGTAGTTTCATGTTAGTTTTTTCTTTGTTTACATTTTTGTTTGTTTTATTTATGAATTAAACTTAACGCTAAATTGAAAATACAACATTTTAAAAAAAACCTGTAACCAACGTGAACGAGTTTGGGGTTCAGTACATGGTAGAGACTGTACTTTTTCATGGACAACGGTTCTGCAAGGAGGCGACTTGTCCTAGGTCACGCTCAACCGCCAGGTTTTTCCCTTATTTTGGGTACCCTATTTTTATAATATTTTATAGAGGCTGGGTGAGCCCCAGGGGGGTCCTAGATCCCATCTGATCCAGCTCCGGCTACAAACAGACTAAATAAAAGTAACTGCCTGCAGCGGGATTTGAACCAGGATTTTCGCTCTACCAGGCTACTCAGTGCTCTACCATTGGGCCACCCCGCTCCCAATTAAAACAAAACTTAAACAACAAAATATTGAACATAGTGAACATTAAACCTGTTGAAACAAAAACACATATGAAATAACAAATAAGAAAAAGAAAAATAAGTAACTAATCAAAAAATTACTACAAAGTAACTGAAAACAAAACCAAAATTATTTTTCACCAATAATATTTATTTCGTGTAGTGATGATTAACCACACAGCTTGGGCAAACACCTTGAATTGCTGAAAATACTTCCAGTATAAGTCCTTAACACTGATTGGCCAGCTGTCCTTCTGCGTCACATGGTTGATATGTTTAGTCCTTGGTTCGTCCGTTAGTCTGCAGTCATATATTAAGTGTAAGTTTGTTCGATGGTAAAGTCACAAGGGCATGTCTTATTGTCTGTAAGTTTAAATTTATGCAAGTAGGATTTTGTGGATCCATGTCCTGTCAACATTTGTGTGAGGTAGCAGTCATTTGTTATTTTGTTATTCCTAAAATATTCATGTAAGTCATATATGTATAACTTAAGATGTTTTCCTTTAGTTATCGTATCCCATGTGTTTTACCACTCATCCATATTTGTAACTTTTGTCTGTGTTTCAAGGAAATCTTAGTCAATTTACTGTAAGGTATTGGAAGTGAGGCGTCTTTGGTGACAAGTCAATCAAGTCAATGGGGATCATTTTTGCAAGTACATTTTTGCTTCATAAGATACTGTATTGAAACCTTTCACCATTTTGATTGCCATTAATCTCTGTACACGTCGAAGTTTCCGCAAAGCGTATTTTCTCTGCAGTCCTTTGTGATGTTAATAGCGTACGTTAGTATTGGTGATATGGCTCCTTTGTACAGTATCGTTTGTACGGTAATGCTTCAGTTTTCAGTCCCTATGTATTCCTAACTGTTATCGTTATGTTGTTGGTAAGTCTCAGTAGTTAAGTCTCCAGTAATTCAATATGTTCGTTCCATCTTAATTTTGGGTCGAATGTTACTCCATAATATATTAGTTTATTTGTGTGTTATAGAAGCTGTCCTTGATTTTTTACCTGTAAAGTTGGTAAAGTTCCCCAAAATTCACCATCAAAGAGATTTTTGAAAACAGCTCATGTGAAAAGCCACCCTGGTTGGCCAATGGGCTCTAGTAAAAAACCTCCTGTGCTCCAGCGATTCCTAATATGACGCACACAAAACTCCCTTCTACAGCTGGTTCGAACAGGTTGGCATAGTCCTGGCATAAAATCCTTTACAGTTCTCTAAATTGAAGGGCACTTCAGGTTTATTCAACCCTAGCTCCTGGTTTTATAGCACCTGTTTGGTTTTATCGCTATACTTGACTTAGTAATGAAATAAGAGCTAAATTCCGAAGTTGAGTAGTGGAGTTTTATACTCTTATAATATGGAATTTACCCCAATATTCAGAAATCGTACTGAAAACAATGATAGAAATATTCAAGTAGACTTAAAATTTTTAATTATCTCAAGAATTTACAACACTTCTGATACCTGGTCCGGTATTTTACATACATGAATTGGGAAAATTATTTGGAATTACTTATAGTTAAAAAGCAGGCAAGTAATCATTAAGATCAACAATTTTATTTAAAAAAAGTGGGTTTCTTTAAATAACTGAAAATTTTAACTTTAAATATGTAAAATACAACTTATTTACCTACATATAAAAGATCTTTTTCTGGGCGACAGACCATCAAAGAGCCAAAACGGCATAAGCTACTACCTTGAAATTTGGACAGTAGTTACATTGTATAAGGCCAACGCGCACTAAGAAAGGATTTTTAAAAATTCATCCTCCAAGAGGGTGAAAAGGGTGATAAACGTTTGTAATAAAAAGATGTCATTTTTATAGCTAGTACCATCAAATTTTAGATTTAGCTTCTACATTTAAAATAAAGAATTATGTGTTTTTGTATTTTTTGAATATCAGACCAGTGTAAATAAGCATAAAATAGAGAAAATCCGTAACCTGTTAAGTTAGAGATGTAAAAATAAGTAAGCAGGCTTTACTTTTAAACATAACAATAAGTGTATTTAAGATTTTGCGAAACGAAGCCAACATTTACAGAATTGTGATTTACCTGAACCTTCAAGGGGTAAAGCTATGTTGCACAATCATGAGTGCCTCCGGGAAATTAACTGTGACTCTAATATTCTGTCCCAAATAGTGTCATCAAACGAAATTACATTTACGAGTAATAAAGAACAATCACGAGTTTGTCACCAGATTTGGAAAAGTACCAATAATAGCATAGGATGTATATACTTTTTAGATTTTCTATCTAAAAAGTATATTTAGATCTATAAAGTATATTTAGATCTATTTTCTATGATGTTCCAGGAGGTAAAATTAATTTTTTATTTTTTTTTATTTAACACTTTATTCAGACATTACAATCTGCCACTGTGGACAATAAGTAATGATGCTATGTAGCTACAACCATTTTAATTTAATTAATTTACAAAACGTTTTTAATTAATCTTTTGTTAATAGCAAAAATACGGAAGGATCGAGGGATAACTTTAGCTTTAGCTTCTTCAGGCATCGTAGCAACTTTGCTTGAAGAGGAAAGACAGCTCACTCTGCATTTAAGTGGCCCTTAAATTGGGTGCAGGTGGAAACTCCAATATGTAATATCTCCAAGCAAAGCAACATGGCTCACGTTTTGAAGGATTGGAAGCTAATAGTTTGAGATGAGTGCACTATGACTCACAAGGATGCTTTTGAAGCCCATAATAAATCACTAAAAGATATTAGAGGTAACGATAGGTTAATGGGGGGCGTTATTTTGCTTCTAGCTGGTGATCTTCGCCTAACCTTACCCGTGATACACAGGGGTATTAGAGCAGACAAGGCTAAATCATCCTTGAAGGCTTCATATTTCTGGCCTTACATAAGAAAACTTGCTCTGGAAAAATATATGAGATTTTATTTAAGAAGTGGCAATGACGACTTAAGTGTGATGTTTGCTAATTTACTTCTAACAATTGGTAATGGTATTTACCCCTCACTAGAAGGTAAAATTCAAATATCTTCAGACTTCAATCAAGTAGTTAAAACTTTGTCTGAACTAACTAACTTAATATATCCTAATGTTGTAAATATGTTTTTTTTTATATTAACACTTTATCGAAATATTACAATCTTAATATTAATATTATTAATAATAATAATATTACAATAAGTAATAGTGCTGTGTAGCTTACAGTCATTCCATAACAAAACAATAATATAAACAAAATTAAATAAATACATACATACGGAAAAATATATACATGCGGTAACAGAAAGAAATTAATGCGGTAATAATAATAATAATAATAAAGTAAAATAAATAATAAAGTAGAGTAAATAATAATAATAATACTAATAATAAAATAAAATAAAATGTACACATTCATACCCTATTTACAATTTGCCTGGGGTCCCCGAACTGAGCTTCTACCCCAGGAATGAGGGCAAAGCAGGAGTCCGGGAAGCCCCAGCCCCCTTTCCCAGCCGCGTCATTGGCAAGTTGTAAATATTAAGGAAGAACATGTAGATTGACTGAGTGAGCGAGCTATATTGACGCCAAAAATTGAGAGTGGATCTAAAATCAATGATATCTTTCTAGGGGCCTCCGAAGGTGAGGAGATAGTATAGAAGTCTATAGATTCATTAGTCGAAGTTGACGACGTCATGCTCTATCCCACAGAATTGAATACTTAAAATCCATTTGGTCTGCCAGCACATTAACTTTTACTCAATGTTGGGGCACCTTTAATGCTACTTAGAAATTTAAAATTGTGCAATGGAAATAGCCTAGAGGTAAAATGTACACACGCTAAAAAGCCAGAAAACTGGGAGCCAGTAAAAGTAGACTAAGATCAAGTAAAAAATGTACACGGAGCCAGTAAAACGGGCTGAAAGCTAAGGAAGTTGACCGAGAATAGGCAAAAAATACACATTTTTTGGAGAACGACTTTTCTAATTATTTAGGTGACATTCCCTTACAACAGCGGATTGAAATGTGGTTCCAACTCGATGGATGTCCAGCTCATTATAGCAGAGTTGCTCGAGCTTGGCTGAATATAAATTATCCATAACGATGGATTGGACGTGGAGGAGTAGTACCTTGGCCACCCAGATCACCTGATATGACTCCCATGGATTTCTTAGTATGGGGAACCTTGAAGCAGAAAGTTTATTCGGTGTCAATCAGCTCAAGAGAGCAATTCAGAGACCGAATCATAGATGCAGTGCACCAAATATCATCAGAACAATGCTTAGGTGCAATTTACCCAGTGAGTGCTAGATGTAATGCTTGCATTGGTGCAAGAGGACAACATCTTGAGCAATATTTACATTAAAAAGAACATAACATAAATATAAATGTAAATAAATAAGTATAAAAATGAAAACTTGTTTGGTTTCTTTTTTTGCGATTTTCTCTAAAACTAAGCAAAAACGAGCAAATCTCTTTGTTTTAGTTTTTTGGTCCCCTATAAGTTCCTGAAGTTTTGCCATTTAAATTCGGGACACCCTGTAGAGTTCTTCTTGCCCGGTATGGTGGAGCCCCTCCGGTTAGAGCTCCATCATCTGTCCCATGGTCTCTTCTCTAGCAGCCTCTCTTTCGGCTGCTCTTCATCCTGATATTATCCGAAAGTGCCTTTCCAAAGATGGAGTCTTGGACCTCCCTCTTTTGGTATCCTGTCCATTTGACCATCCTACATGAGTGATCTATTTATTGCAAACGGTCATTTGCTCATTATGAAAATTCACAGTTATTTTTACAATCGCAGGCTGTACGATTTTAAACCAGGTTTAACAATTAGAACTTATTTTTTAAAATTATATTTTACCAGACCACTTTGTCTGATACAGCTTATCATTGTCAACCAAACAGTTTAAAAACAGAACAATTATGATTTAAGTGATGGGATTCACCAATGATTGTAAAATTCGTTATATTTAAAACTAATAATTGTATTAAATTTTTAAGAGAACGACTGACTACTCCTTCTCGTTGTTTAGGTAATAAAGGTAAGCGAAAAACTTGGAGGAGAAGTTAAATGAATTGTTACACGGTAGGCTGTTTTAGGATACAATGGATAGCGCTTTTCCCTTCCTGAGGGAAATATGTTTGCTGGTTTTTCAACTTCGCTTGAAAATTGTTGAAGCTCATTGTACTGGAGTAATGTTTGAGAACATTGGAATCCCGTAGAGTAAAATGGATCTTTCTGAACGATATACCTCAACAAGCGTTTGATTTGTACGTTCACAATGAAGTCTATACGTTTAGTGGTTGAATTGTATGGTGATTTCTAATTGGCTAACTTTTTCGACAATGATTCAAAAGTTCAAAATAATCCAGAAATTGTTGAAAGGACACCTCTCTGAAAGGATTTGATGGGTTTCACGTTGCTAAATCTAGCTGTAATACAAAATTTGATACCCTAGATCCAGTAATATAAAATCCCCTGGTATATTAGTAGTTTACTCTCAAATGAAAGCTGAAAATCTTTTAGAAGTTTATAGAATTGGCCATATCCTAATCTCTTTTCGTATTAGTCTTTCAAGTGTGTTCCAGGTCAGTTCTTTCGAGAGAAAGAAAATATATCGGATTATGGTTGAGATAAAAACGGCAAAGAAACTAAATAAACTGCTTAGCAGGAGCTTTATCGGTCAGAACGTGATGTATCTATAAGCAACAATGAATGAAGAAAAGGTCTTTATTAACATGGTTCCATAAAGAGGTGTTAGTAGCAATCAATCTATGAAATGATGTTATTAAATAAAATCAATCCGAAAAGAAAAATGAGCAAGTATAGAATATTGCTTGGAAGAATAAAATCGCTAATAACTGTGTAATTTGTCATGGCTTTTCTTTTTTACAATACAATTTATATCTCTTCTTTGTAGGTATTGTCAACTCTAATAATTTTCCGAAGTAAATACAATGGTAGTCTAAAAATATTCCATAAAATATTCTATTTTAAACTCAAAATGCATATCCGTAATGAGACAAGATCAATCTGAGGAATAATGAAAATTCTTCTAAGACATTAAAGCTACTAAATTTACTTTGTTTTCTATGCTTTTATATTAAAATTAAAGTATTAAAACAATTTTATGTAAAATGGATTTTCGAATTAAGGATTTTATTTTGCTTGGTCCGTGGATCCATCACAGCACTACATACGATTACTATAAAAAATGAGATGTTAAGAGAAAAGCTTCAAAATGATTAAAATATCGATATGATTTGCTTTATTTTATGTTATATCTGAGACTTAAATCTTCTTTTTTTCTCATTAATGTATTGATAATAATTTGATGACAAATTTTGAAACTTCGACGTTGTATATTAGTACAGTGCTGTATTGAAACATTCTAGTAAAAAATAAGTAATAACGCGTCGTTATAGTGTAATTAAATTTCCGTCGATACACAGAAAATAAGTGTCAAACCAACTTCATTGACTAAATACTGAATTCTTAAATAATTCTATGAATAAAAAAACACATCATCTCGGAATTGGCTGGCTATGGAATTTACATGCGAGGCGAACAAACTTTCTAAATAGAGTGATCCCGACTTGCTATGACAGAAACATTACAGAACTTTTGTAGAAGTTGCATAATAAAACAAAGTGTCGCGTACACCAGCCAGTTTGGGATATCTGCCACTTGCAAACTAATTCCATTAACCAGTTTAGAAGTTGAACGATACGATGAAGAACCCTGAAGCAGTCACCGCGGCATTGCTGACTGTAAAAGGATTTAAAGTAACATTCGTAGAGTACAGGGAAATGAACTTTTTTTTTTTAATTAAAATATTTTTAAATACAAAGTTACGAAAAGAAGAAAATTTTATTTTTGAATTGAATAGAATAGAAAAGTAACTTTATTCTGGGACTAAGTCCTTTTAGAATAACAAATATGAACAAAATATAATATGTATCTGCCCAGAAGGCTATACAATAGAAATCATAAAAAGTATAAAAAGTGAAAAAAAATTATTATAATAAGCAAATAAAAATTACGAATCCTGACAAAATATTAAGCAATTAAAGATTATAGATAAATCAATAACAATTGTTAAAGTATGAGCTAGCATGTGATAACATCTTTACATGATGTATATCTTCTTAAAACACAAATTTAAAAAGTCTGTACAACAAAATAAATTACATTTATAAATAAATTATTTAACTAAAATATTATTTAGATATATTTAAAATTTAAAAAGAATTGAAAGGTTGAAACTTTGTTTTTTCTAAAAGTTGACGCCCTTAACAAATACTTTTTTAGAAACTTGGTTTTCTCCCGTTGCTTTCTTATGATTTTTAGATTAAGTTTGATGTTGAGGTTTTTCTGCAACCTGAAACTGTACCACAACAACCCGTGAAGGGTCTGGGTTCAGTGCATGGTAGAAACTGTGTTTTTCTATTCCCCCTTCCCTTCCTGTGAGGTATACAGGGCTTACCTCCAGTGGGAGTTCACCACTTGAGGTACTATTTCTTCTTCTTCTTTCTCTTTCTCCTTTGTGCTGTTAAGCGTGGAGTAGCCTCGGAACACCTTCGGTATGTGTTTCTATCCTGGGCCTTCCTTTTCATCTTCACCAGGGTCGACCCCCGCTCTCGCCCGAGTCTATCCATATAACTATTATATGTGATTCTCGGGCGTCCAACCGGCCTTTGCCCTCTCGGTCTGGCTTCCATCAGGCACTCTATGCTCTTCTCCTATCCTGCAAACGTGGCCATACCACTTGAGGTGGCGTTCCTCTATGACATCCCTCACATGTCTAACTCCCGGAGTGTCTCTAATTGTTTTGTTCCTCACGCAGTCTCGTCTCGTCTTTTCCGAAGCTCTTCTGAGATATCTCATTTCTGCTGACTTCACTCGTGAGGCATTCTTGTCCAGTAGTATCCAGCTCTCGGCTCCATAAAACAAGACCGGGAGGAAGAATCTAAAGATGAGAAGCTTCGTCTCCTGCTTGCAAGGATATAAACAATTAAAATTATATTAAAAATCAACAGATGGACAATACTTTGATGAATATTCAACTCTTGGTTAAGAAAGATTGATAAGTAAATAGAAAGGCAATACATTGAATTCAGTTGGAAGCAATTAATGATAGTAATGCATGTGTTCAATAGTCGATTAAAGTCTCGATATTTGGAATGGGGGAACTTGCTAGCGTACAACTGTGCGCCTAAAGTTTCCTTTGAGCTCATATTTAACATCCTAACTCTCTCCAGTACCACTCCAGCGCATAATATCATGGTATTTCCAGTGGAACATAACATATATTCTGATGGATTCCGATCAGAAATTTAATTCTAAATCGATCTTATATAGGTGAGAATAGCAGTAGGACTCTCCAGTAATATATATCACATTGGAACATTTTTCAGTCTCATTTCCATTTTCCTTAAAAAGAAATTCAGTAAGAAAAACCATTAAGTATTAGCAGAGAAAATACTGTTTCACTACATAAAAATTGTCGACGTATGTTATCAGTTCCACTGCTTTTCGATGCGTTGGGCATTAAGAATTTTGACTTGAAAAATTTTTGCCATATTGAATATAAAATGGCCGGTAATTACGTATTGCAGTGAGACGTGGACTCTGACCAAGCAAAAGAGAAGAGATTTTCCGGTTTAGGAGAAATGAGTGCAGAGAATGAATGATCTTTGGACCTGTCAAAGAAGATCACAGAAGGAATGCGGAATTAAAGCAATGGTGAGCCTCATATCGACAGTGCTATTTAGTAGAAAAGGATAAGATGGTTAGGGTACGTATAAGGAATGAAGGAATAGGCTGCCTAAAGTTATAGTATATGGTGCACTGGAGAAAAAAGACCAAACCGTAGACGAATGGAGGACAATTTAAGAATGATGGGGATAAGAAATTGGAGCAATGTGAAAGAATGGTGGCAGAGGCCCAGGTCCTGCAAGGACTGTAGCGATCAACAGTGATTGAGTGAATGTAAAGAATATTCATTTATCACAAACAAAACAAGATCCTTTTTTATAGCAATATGCCAATACGGATTTATCATTAAACTGGATTAGTCCAGTATATACATAGTAACGCTCTGGTCATAAGTTAATTTACATAACTACAACATTATTCTTGAATGTATTTCTGATAATTGTTTTTATAAAAAAAAAAAATTTAAGTGTTTTGAAAAAAAAAACGATTCAAAGCTTTTGTGGTTATGGTACATTTTATAGTTTAATTGATACTAAACATAATGTCCTTATTTAATACTAGCTTATGCCCGCGGCTTCGCTCGCGTGGAATTTGGTCTGCCACATAAAGTTTCGTGAAAGATCATATAAAATAAATAATTGAATTATTTTTTTTTAAATATAAGTTACTCGTACATCCAAAATTTCGCATGTCTATATTCATAACTGACGGATTCTATACAACCTTTGAACCCATATTATATTAAAGGGGAAACCCATGGGGTGTAATTATCCAAATTTCTTTCTTAAACTATACAAAGAACCTATCTACAAATTTCAAGATGCTAAGTTCCTGATTTGCCTTTAATTATGTTATAGTATTTTAATTATAACGGAGGGGTTACATGCCCCCGTGCCCCCACATAAATCTGCTCTTGCTATAGCCTATGATGTATAACCTCTTTTACTCAATCATTTTCATCCAAATCCGTTCAGTAGTTTTTGCGTGATTGAGTAACAAACACAAATACAAACATTCGAATTTATAATATTAGTAGGATACAAAACAATAGTTTCACTCATGTTATTTCTGTTATTTTAACCACTATTATCATGTGATTTGCCTCTAATTATGTACTATAATGGATTCTCCACAGTACTTAAAAAAATGTCGGGAGGGGAGCACGTGCCCCCGTGCCCCCCCTAAATCCGCCCTTGCTATAGCCTATGCGTAATTCTGATGTATAACCAATATTACTGTAAAGTTTCATCCAAATCCGTTCAGCAGTTTATGCGTGAAAGAGAGACAAACATACAAACTTTCACATTTATATTATTAGTAAGATAACATATTAGCATATTTTGAATAACTATAAAAAGCATATTCGTAATAATGTTAATGAGGATATATTCTTATTATTATTGGGCGACAAATCCTTTCTATTTCGTATCAAGATTCGTATTTAGAAGAGTGAACAACTGACAGTTTCAAATATACAGGCTATTTAATTCGAGACGCAGAGGAAACAGCATAAATAAAGGTGAGCCTTCAATACATTTTGATACACATACGCATCACGTAGTTGTGTTGCAGGTAATTGGAAGCCGGAATGAAGGCGCTGGCCTTGGCAACCAGATGCCACCATGAATAAATTGTTTTTTTCTAATTTTTCATCACTGGTATTCATTAATTCTAAAGTTTTGGCTTATGGTATATTTAATTTTTTGTTTAAATGCATTATAACAAACTAATACAAAATAACAAACTGCCATATAATATAGTCCATCTCATTGGTAATTCCGTTTTATTAGGAGTTGGATCAGTTTGGAGTACGTCAGGAGATTTTATATGATATTATTTATTTTACAAACTAGAACAAATATGAAATATCTATTTAATATAAAAAAAAGAACACCAATATTATATTTAATGAATAGAAAATATTGTATGAATTTAAATAAATATAATAAAGTAATGAAATATCCTAAAATAAAACGCGGTTAGATTGAGGGCTGATGTAGGTCATGCGTGAAATCTGTCTCGGCTCTTTTTAGAACCTTCGCCTCCACTTACAAGCTGTTTCATCTACTTAAGTGATCAAGGAAACGAAGAATGCATTTCCCCTTAAAATCGATAATATCTATAATAATAAGAAATATTAATTATAGCAATAAATAAGGAACTAATTAACGTTTAGTCAAATCAATAGTCACTAAAGAAAAAAGAGATTGGATTACATGTTAGATAATACTAAACATCTCATTAACATATCAAAAGATTATTGACAAATTTCCAGTAGCAGATTACTCCGATATAGTTAAACATACGGTATGTTCCCCAGAAATAAAAATAATTTGGATTTTTTTTAACTACAAGCAGAAATATATGCCCTGGAAAACGACAGATTTTCTTTCTTTTTTTTTTAAATGATATTGTAACATTTATATTTTATTCTTTAATTTTATATTAAAATATATGTGGCTTACTCTTCCTTGCGTCAAATAAATAACATAACAGTGTAAGAAATTTAAAGTCGTGGCAATAGCAGTTGGTGTGTAGAGGAAATTCATTTAATATTTATTATATAGCCATATAACATAAAAATGGTGTATATCTGTACCATAAAAAGTATATATAGGTATATAACGGCAATAATAAATGAATATAAATGACAATAAAGGATATAATAAATGTTGTCAAATATCGATAGTCTCACCCTTCCAGTTCCAGTAGAAAAACGATGCTGGGTCTTATCCTGGAGTCTCCTCACGTAGGAATGGAGGCAACTCAGTTAGAAGAGCTACATTTACCACCAATTACACTTCTCCTTCGGATGTATAGTATTGGTTAGCTCTTCTAAAGACAACTTCAAGGAAATTCGCGGTTTCTTGAAATTTAAAAGGCTAAAGTTCATAGTTAATCAGAATTCTAAAGTTGTTCTCGTTGCCTATCTTGACCAAGCAGTTACCGAACTACGTAAACTGCTCACAAATTGAAGTGTACCACTCATCGACAGTTAGGTCTCTCTTTTTTAACTTATCGATTGTTAATGGTTTTCGTTCAACAACAATAAATACACCAAACAAAATTTAAGAAAAATTTATTTTTTAAAATTAAATAAAATTTTTTTACAAAGTAAACATTTAAATTTTTACAAATATTAGTTTTCATTTCAATTTAACCTTCTTCAGTAGGGTGATGGACCCCCTCTACTTCGAATTAATGCTTCACATCGGCGATTCATACTCCTTATTAAGCTCAATATGTAATCTTGAGGTAAATTAGCCCATTCCTCAATTAAGGAGGCAGCAAGTTCATTCAAGTTATCTGGACAAGGTGAACGAATGTGTAATTGCCGTTGGGGTTTGTACCAAACACTTTCAATTGGATTCATGTCTGGTGAACAAGCAGGCCAGTTCATGCGCGCTTATTTCTTGCTGTGCTAAATAACGTTGAATCATTCTTGCCCTATGAGGACGAGCATTATGATCAACAAGAATGAAGTTCTCACCCGTTTCTTGGTATAAAGGGATAAATACATGTCTGATGACGTTGCTCAGGTAGGTTTTTGCTGTTACATGTTCATTTCTAAACAGTACAAGCTGAGTTTTTCGATTACTCATTATCCCGCCGCACACCATTATTGAGCCTCCTCCATAAGAGCGAACTGGTTCAGTCATACCTGGGCTAAATCGCTGGCTTACCTCGCGCCACACTCTAAAACGTCGATCTTGATGATGGAGAACAAATTTCGATTCGTCAGTAATTAAACAATGGTCCCAGTCCTCGTCAGTCTGCCTTTTGTTGTCTGGTTAAATAAACCCTCCTCGACGGTCTTCTTGCCCTCAAACCAACTTCATGTAAGTGGTTTCTAACCGTCTGAGTTGAAATGCGGTCTCCCGTTGCTTGTTGAAAAGAGGTTTGCAGCTGCCGAGCTGTTAAACCTCGTTGCCTAGTGGATTGGATTTTGAGATATCGGTCTTGCTGAAGGGTGGTTTTTCGAACTCGGCCTCCTCCATGTGTGTACTGAGCAGTACCTGTTGCCTGGTATCGAGACTATGCTCGTCCAATGACTGTGTGAGAGCACTGAAGCCTACGACCGACATCACGCTGAGAATTACCTAACTCTAAAAGTGCTAATGCCCTCTCGAGTTCTTCAACACTAAGTCGTCGTGAAGGCATTGTTAAACACTGGCTAGTGAACTGGTTGGAGTAATACTGACGATAAAAGGGAAATAATGTTTACAAAACACAAGTGGAAAATAAGCAGCTCAGCTCTAAGTAGTGATACTAAGACTTTGTTTTTGTTTTTATCTCTTAAACACCGTGAAAGTGCTGATACAATAGTTTTTTTTTTTAAATGGAGGAAAACCTGAAATCAATCAAGTTAGCTAAATTATAAAATATCATAATTTTCTTTAGTGGTCCACTTTGTATATTTGTGCTTATAGTACCTCACTTATCGATTGTTAATGGTTTTCGTTCAACAACAATAAATACACCAAACAAAATTTAAGAAAAATTTATTTTTTAAAATTAAATAAAATTTTTTTTACAAAGTAAACATTTAAATTTTTACAAATATTAGTTTTCATTTCAATTTAACCTTCTTCAGTAGGGTGTTGGACGCCCTCTACTTCGAATTAATGCTTCACATCGAAAGCATATATATCAGCTTATTTTACAACTTTGTACCAATATTTGTATGACTAACATTGTAAAAAAAGTATTAAAAAACCCGTACACCTTCATTAAGGTTATTACAAAATTCAACAATTCATATTCTGCAATCGTATTTGAACCCAGAACCTTCAGTATAGTAACCCAGCACTCTACTGACGGAGCTATCCCACCCCCTAAATAAATATAGTGGTAAAAAAAACACTTTTCTAAAAAAACTATTTACCCTCTATTAAGGCTGCCCAAATTATATGGGCTTGGTGAGTCCAATTTAGGGACTTGCAAATCAGTGAAATGAGATGATATTAAGACTACACATACCTATAGCTGGTTGGAACCGTGATGTATGAAGCGAAAAGCACGGACTGGATGTTTCAATAATGTCAAAAGGAAAAAAGTGGAGAATTTCCCATCCAAAAAAATCCTAGTATAATTTAGCAGGCTCTCTATTCAGATTAGCTCAACCTAAACTACACAAAACTCTCAGAATATATAATCTAAACGGAAGTGGCCCTGATATCTTTTGTTAATGAGTTTTGGAAAAGGATAACTTCTACTCAGGATTTCTGAGCTTCTAGCTCGAGCCCTCTCCCCACCGCTCAATCATTCAATGCCAGAAGTTTCACGCAGATCCTGCTTTTTCTCCAACACCTGGCAGTTCTCTAGCCTGCTTATTAAATATTATAGAAAAGTATAGCTGTAATTTAACTATTATTTAGAACTAATTAATATGTAAATTTCATATGAAGCTCTTTCACTGGTTAATCTCCCTAAGCGAGCCACTTTATTGATGGTAAGGTTGGTATATTTATTCCTTAAGAGATATAGATATATATAGTGTTTAATTTATTTATTCAAGCCATATTAGGTATTTAATTATCATTCAAGCCATATTAGGTTTTAGAATATGTACTATATCTTTTTAAATTTCTTTATTGAAATTTACATATGCTTGTAATAATAATAATAGATCGAGTAAATATAATGAATAACACGTAATTTCATGATTTAAAGGTAAATTTAAAAATAGAGGAACTATCCTGTGGTAGTCTTGTATTACAAATTCAACATAGAAGGCCACGAGGCCATCTTAAAATATCGAAGAGGTTGCTAAGTTTGAAACTAGTGGGTTTGAGTGGTAACAAAGTTTTTTATAAAAGGATTGATATCGGTTTCGGCTCAAATCAGCAACAAATGGGACATTAATTAAGGTCATAATGAATGACTTAATTCGTAACAAAGTAAGGAGCATTGAGTGTTTTACTAAGGATTCTTTTGGATTAAAAGGTTTGATGTAAGAATTCGGTGGCTCAGTGGAGCCCCAAACCTCTACTTCGTAATTTCTAAGGGGTCTCGTTATAGTCATGTATATGAGTCTTTTGTAATTAATAGGGAGCTTAGAGCTTTTGTTTAGTAAGTGTTGCAGCAGGCTGAAATGGCGAGCGGTTCCTTTTAGTTTCAGTATATTATTTTAAAATAAATAAACTAGCAAAGTTATAATAATTTATTGTCCGAGAAAGAGTAAACGGTAACTAAAAACGGGTACCAAAATCACTTAGACAGGAAGCAATATAACTTATAAGCGGGGAGGGGAGAATATCTTCGAGGGAAGCCAAAGAAAGAATTGGAGGCTCTGGCTTGAGGACACGAATGATTGCGTGATCTGGAAAATTTCCTTCTCCAATGGGCCATTTACTTCACAGTTGCTTTAATTCAATTATGTGTTTTACGGCATTACTTCTAGTAGTCTGAATAAATTTTAGGCACTTATAAATGCACATATTAATTTAATCCGAAATAAAATTCATAAATTATATTTATTTTAATATTTTAGCTATTTACTTAATCCTGATAACCCATATTCATTATCACAACTCTGACAATTTAATCAAGGGATTAAGTTTGACTGATTAGTAAACTGGAAAACACACAAACCACCTTTGTATAAGAACCCAATATAGAACATTTGTGGGTAGTGAAATAAATTCTTATACATTAATTCAAAATAAGTTTGAGCTATTATATTCAATATTCACTTAATAGCATCGAAAAATAAATAAGATAAAATAGCTTATTAAATGATAGGCGAACTTGAAATGATTCATGAATCGGTTGTTATCATGAATCATTTCATGAATTCTAAGGAAACAACACGATAAAAAAAATTACCTCTTGTCAAAATAAACCGGGTAGCGGAGTGACTCAGTGGTTTGCGTGAGTAGTTGCCATGCCAGAAATCCTGGTTTTAATCCCGCTGTAGGCCAAGACTTTTATTTAGTCTGTTTGCAGCCGGAATTGGATCATGTAGGATCTAGGACCCTCCTGGGGCTCACCCAACCTCTATAAAATATTGTAAAAATAGGGTACCCAAAATAAGGCGGAAAAATCTGGCGGTTGAGCGTTACCTAGTACAAGTCACCTCCTTGCAGAACCATTGTCCATGAAACAGTCATATAAATTAAATTACAACGAGAGTCTCGCAATAAATGAATCAAAGAAAGTTTCGTTATAAATATTCGGTGCACGTACGACGTAAAGTGGCTTACCTGAATCGGATCAAGACAGTACTCGTTGATTGGCCGTTTTCCTCAATGGTAAGCCTCCTCGACCAATCAGAAGAGCCAATTTAAATAATGGATCCTGAGACCCTCCATAAGCAGCTCACGTATCTAGAGTCCACGCACTGCCTTCGTATCGATAAGTGTTGAGTAGTTTATAGCTCTTCAACCCGACTGCAATGGCTTCTTTCTCTAGTTCGTTTTAGAAAAATTGCGGAAACTTGTAGGGCAGCAATATTTTGCAATGTATATGTGCATTAAATAACATTTTTATGTAAAATTTAATTCATAGAGTGTTGTAGTTTAACTACAATTATATGAAGTTTACATTTTCAAAACATCAGCGGGAGATGGATCATATGGGATCTAGAACCCTTCTCACCCATCCTCTGTAAAATGTTATAAAAATAGGGTACCCAAAATAAGGGAAAAATCTGGCGGTTGAGCGTGACCTAGGACAAGCCACCTCCTTGCAGAACCGTTGTCCATGAAACTGTATAGTCTCTACCATGAACTGAACCCCAGACCCGTTCACGGGTTGTAGTGGTACAGGTTTTATGTATGTGTATATATATATATATATATATATATATATATATATATATGAAGAAGAAATCGGTCCGGGTTGTCAAAGAATAAATTGGTAGTAAAAAAATAGTTTAAGATTAGTTCCTAGTTTTCGCAGGTTATTATTAAGGTTCACCTTCATAACTGTTCATACATTAAAAGGCTTGCTGTGTTTTAAATGTGTATTAGTTGTATTTATATGTTTTATTGTATGCTTTACTATCATTCTTCATTTTACACTACTCCTTATCAGATTATTTCCATTATTTTACATAATTATTATTTCCTCCCTGTTCTGCGCAGCTGACATCCAGTTCCTCACTCCCAGGCCATCTCTGGCATCTCTCGCCACGCCATCCAACCATCTCAGTTTCCGTCTCCCTCTTCTCCTTGTGCCATGGAGTGGTTCAGTCAAGACCCTCTTAGGTATTGCCTCGTCCTCCATCCTAGCCACGTGTCCAGCCCATCGCAATCTCGCAAGCTTCATTGCCATAACAACAGTATTATTTTAACAGTATTTAGTATTATTTAACAAATATAAAAAAAAGGGAAAAAACGATGTCACACTTTTTCCTAATGATATAGGAGAGTAAAATTAACCTCGGAATATTTCAGTACCCTTCATAAGAACCTAAAAGAATAAATTACAATATTTACATGTTCTATGCATCGTGGAAAATGTTTCAAATATAAAATTTGAAAATATAGTGTAAAATAAGGCCATAAAATGGCTGTGAAGTGCCAAAGTCAAGCTAAACAGGATGTACATTTGTAGGTGTTTTGGTAGCTACAGAATCCCGTGTTTTCCCATTATCGCTCGGGTAATCTTTTTTTCCCTTTATACGGATATTCTTCTCCAACTCTTTAGAAGTTATTTATCTATAAATGAGTAGTTTTAACCAATTTTCCTCCTGTTGTTCCATCGAAAAGTGTATCAGAACCTGCTATTACTAGTTTTGGGAACTAATGGAGTTACTATATTTTTCCCTCCGTTGTCTTCATATATTCATTAATTAATGAGTTCGATGAAGCATTTTTTTAATTAAATGTGAGAGCAAATATTGGGGATATATTTCATAAAATTGACTCATAATGGAGGTTTAATGTTACAAAGATTTCTATCCTTGATGTATTTCATACATAATTGTAGAAATACCAGCATAAAATAATTAAAAACTCATATAGGATAGTTAATTAAATGTAAGGAGTAAGTTTGAACAGATGAATAATTCTGCGAAGGACAAAACCATTCTCATCCTCTCAGCCAATAAAGAAAATGGAACCATTGCCGTATTTTCCAATTTGGTTAAAAGGTAGGGGGATGAATTGGCCAGGTGTTAGAGCAGATCTTAGCCAATGGCTAGCTTGCTCTCTTTTAGTTTAATTGCTATTGGTTAATGTAAAAGGTGGTGGATGTATCGCATTTAGTCATTTGTAGAAGGAACCCTAACTCCCTTCTAACATACATATTCAATTCAAAATCAGTGATTCCTATTGGCGATTATTCCATTAGCATTCGTGTTAACTTCGTACATAATTAGCATTAGTTTTAAGTTCTATTTTTCGCTATTTTTTGGTAGAAAATTCTTATCCTACAGGAATACCTCGGCTATTATTACACTAAGTGGAGTCTGGTAAAGATATAAGCTTCATGTGTAGTCCGCTTGTGCTGGAGGGAGAATAGTAACGAAAAATACCATTATATTTGATTGACATTTTAATAGGAAGTAACTCTTCCTCTTTGGAAGTTTCTATAACTCCTGGAGAGAGCTTTGGGATATTTGATCCGATATTTGATTACCCTGTCAGTATTAAATCGGTCTGAGAGAGATCTCGGAAAGCTGGAGGAAATACGTCAAGAGTTCTTTCGTTTCTCCTGGAATCGACATACATCTACTGCTAGGATATGGATTCAATTAAAACGGATAATCTCCGGAACTATCTGACGCATACTGCCAAAGAGATTATCTGAGGATTATTGATCGATTGTGATGTTCTAGCATACACAAAAACCATTAATTGGCAGACAATTTTTAAACCTCGAAAACATTGTATAGCTAGCGATGGTTATGGAAAAATTATAATGGGACTATATTGGCCCTGAAATATATATTTTGCTCAGTTACAGGTATGTTTGTCATAATATAATATTTCTAAAGTAAAATTTATTTAATATGTGATTCAACTAATATTTTACAAATGGACCACCTCTTTTGAAATGAAAAATTGAAAAAAAAAAAACAGTTGCTTACTACATTTGGAATATTAATCTATGTCAATGTGTAGTTCTTATTAGAAAAATCAACGAATTCAGGGACAACTAGATAATGTATATACAAAACTACATTAGATAAAATTGTAGTATTTTTTATTAAGCACGAAATATTTTTTTTTTTATTGAATGATAATTGTTGACCTTGATAATGTATGTTGAAGAAATTGGTCCGGGTAGAGGTCACTGAATGAATTTCTCGTGTAATTTGAGAAAATCTTTATTGATAGCCAACGTTTCGACCTACGTTATAGGTCTTCATCAGGGCTGTGGGGGGGAGGGCTGGGGGGTGGGTCCTCTCTGGCTATGAAACACAGACCCACCCCAGCCCCTCACAGCCCTGATGAAGACCTACAACGTAGGTCGAAACGTTGGCTATCAATAAAGATTTTCTCAAATTACTCGAGAAATTCATTCAGTGACCTCTACCCGGACCAATTTCTTCAACATTTTTTTTTTTTAATTTCCAAAATTATTAATTGTGTGAATATTAAAACATGAAATTGAATAGATAATAAGGTAAAAAATCACCGTAATTATTTTTTTGGTACTAATCTGAGTCGGAGGATTTGTATAGGGGTCTGAGAATTTCACAATTTTCGCTTTCTCAACAGATAAACGAAAAATTTTCGGAGGCGAATTTTTAGTCCTTATTTTTAGTTAGGGCTTTTGAAGATAAGCAATGCTTTCGTTTACTTTAGGAAATGAATCAGAAATAAGATAAAAGTCTGAGTATGAAGAGATATTATTTGCTTTAAATCGATTGAGTTCCTATCGATAAATCGTTTTCATTTGAGATACATCCACTACCTGGAGATCCGAAGCGGAAGAGAACATCCAAGAACTGGGGCGGGAGGGTAGTAACTGTCACTCTTCTTTTGTTACGATTACTTCCTGTTTAGTTCATCTTTTTATTTCTATTTATTTGTTATCATTCGAGTATGTATATCTCTATATATATATTCTATATATATTTCTTCGCTCTCGTTTCAGCTTTTGTATTGGAACTAAGAAACAAATAATCTACCGTATGATTTCTTTTTCAAATATATTTTATGTCATGCTTTCGAGACTTGCTATGGCAGATGATTTAAACAGTCGTGAATATATCAGGGCTCACTCAGCCATTATAAACTGAATGCCCTTACTAGGAGAGAGGAATCTCGGCCAAACAACATTCTTGCGAAACCATTGGCTTGGAAATAATAAAACGCATATCAATACTAAAACAATTATATTTCTTACTCAAACTAAATACGCAATGATACATTGTATATTTTTATTTACAGCCGTTCTCCTAACTCTCTTTCTCGAACAATGATTTGTAATTTTCCAGAATTCTTCTGAAACCTAATATTGCATTGTATTATACACGGCGATATTTAACTTTAGTACCTGATGAAGTCAATTTCTGTCATAGCTGTGTCAAAGCTGAAAAAGGAAAAAAAAAATGAATTACGAAATATTCATTGCTTGAATGGAAGTCAAGAAAAAAACGGATAATACGCATGCTTAAACCAATGGTTGGATTACCATTGGGTGCATAATATTTTACATATCAATGTTTTTACTAAGTTTTAGTTTGGCAAAATTAACGAATGAATAAAATGCCTACCAGCAAGTCCCCATAGAAGGTTTCCGGAGGTCACGATTGTATCGGTTTTGCCGACCTAATTCTGACCCTTGACCTTCAAGCTATAATGTTCACCCAGGATCATAATATTTTCAACAAAATATTTATTTATTAATACTAAATTAGAGCTTTGAATAGAGATTCTTAAAACCAATCTATAAAGGAATACAAACATGTGTTCCAGATCTGTACCCCTTGATTGCATTTTCATTGGAATATCCTACCAGATCAACCTAATTATTGACCATTAGTAAACTTTTAGTATTGATTAAAATAAAGTTCAAAATATTAGTACAATTCCATACTTATCAATATGTATAGTCTTGCGTATCTGCAACTAGATATATAATGGTAATGTATATTACTAACGATATAGACATACTGCAGCCATCACGGCCCACTCGTTATGCAGTAACATAGTTCTGTGGTCCGCTGAAGACATTGTGGGCACCTGCTGCCTGTTCCTGCTGACCGCGAAATAATGGATTATGGAAATTTTTATTTATAATATTAACCTCTATTATAATACCTATCCTCTATTTCATGTCATGTTAATAAATAATTATTCTTAAAAAATAATCCAATTGAGGGTTGTTTCATTTTAGGTTACATAAACAAAAAAACCTTGTTATCTGATCGATATATCTGATATTTGTGTGATCAATTTTATTAATTTACATCTCCAAATAAACTTCATTAATAAATCATTCATCCTTTATATGATATTAACATATTTTTCAGCCAATACTTTTGCATCTTTTCAAAATTCTCTGGAATTCCCTCCCTCTTAAAATCTTGGAAAAAAATTTCAACGAAAAGCCCTTAAGTCTCCAAACTAAAACAGAAATTGAAATTATCTGTTCAATATTTCGCCTATTCAGGCATCCTCAGGGTAGAATGAGAATAACAGAAATACAAAACATGAATAATGCACCCAAGAAACATCCAAGGCTCAAATGCAACTCTTCTCAGAACTCTTCTCTTAAATGGTGGGATGTTTCTTGGGTGCATCATTCGTTTTGTTTTGCTGTTATTCTCTTTCTACCCTGAGGATGCGTGAATAGGCGATATATTGAAAAGATAATTTCAATTTCTGTTTTAGTTTGGAGACTTAAGGGCTTTTCGTTGGAATTTTTTCCATGGTCTCAACATTTATGTAATGTCTCTTTCTACTTTTCAATATTTAGTAATTTTTTTGTTAACAATCTTATGAATTATTTTTATAATTATTTTGTTGGTTTTAATATATTTATTTCTGACAATTAGTTAAAATCCTGTCAAGTTTCGTACTTTTCAGTTATTTTGTTTCTATTTTTTTATTTTTTCGTCACTTTTAATTACTTCATGATTCGTAATATTATGTAGCCCTCTGGCCAGATGTATGTTATTTTTGATTTTTTTGCTCATGATTGTTATTCTAAAGGAATTTGGTCCCAGAATAAAGTTTGTTTTCTATTCTATTGTATTCTAAAAACAAATAAATTTGGTCCGTTTTCAAAATATGGTCATGAATATAATTACTGTCTATTTTCATGAATGAAATATTCAATGACAATGATCGCTGATTTCAATGATTGTTGAGAGCGTCTACATTACACAGATGTAGCTAAAAATAATTCATATAACATATCGATCATGTTTATATGGATTTTGTACAAATCCCATTTATTTCATCGTTTTAACCCTTTAGCGACCGAATACGGCCGGGCCAGAGCGGGCTGGCTGGACCGAGTGGTAGAAAAGTCAACCGTGCCCGCTGAACCGATTACTTTTTGACTCTGAAATCATGTTTTTTTATTTGATTCCTTATAGTTTCCCATCATCCTTTTTGATTCGGACTTGGAATGGTGAATGAACTGGCACTGGTGAATTTAAAAACATATTTAAAAACATTTTTTTTAATTACTGTAAATTAATTTTAATTATTTAAAAAAATATACAATTATATACTTTATTTTTTTGAAATGTCTATATACAAATTTATAAATATAATTTATTTTTTTGAAATGTCTATATACAAATTTATACAATTAAAAATTCTTTTGAGTGTGATAAATGCCGAAACACGACAGACATACTTGACGAAAAATAATATAGTCAAAAGTGAATTTGTACGACATCTGTTGTCAAGAAAAAGTATTCCAGCTTGTCATGCGGACACCTAGATGGCTCTAGGAACTGAACTACTATTGTAGCTCACGGTCTAGAAACGCCGGAGAAGCAAAACTATTATAATAGTCCATGGTCCGTGGAGCCCACCTGACACCGGACTATTATAATAGTCCACGGTCCCCACGGCACGGCGCGCTCGGACTATTATAGTAGTTCACGGTCGCTAAAGGGTTAAAAATGCCGAAATTTTTGAGGACCAAGCAGTATTAGCCAGACGTTTTACTGTTCTACTTTCATTGGAATAAAAGTGGAGGTGAAGCGCGTAGAATACTCGGGAATGTTTATTGTTACTATGCTCCAACTGATTCACCAAATCTATTCGAAATAAAAGCCGAATGTAGAACGTGTAGAAACACCGCATTTCAATAATGTACATGTTCATTTCATGATGATAGAATATTTAACGTATATTTAATAGTTTTCCACATCGATGAATGGGTGGATTTTATTTTTCGTTACAAAGTTTTACACATATAGGCATTATTATTCCTCAATATCTGGTAACTGAAATGTGATCGAATGTACACAAAGTTAGAGTTGGAGAGCCAGAGTTGAATGTCACTACGCTAAACGCAGTATCGGGATGTTGTTCTAAACTACAATAATTTTTGAAGTTTGTGAAACGCCGATGATTGTTTTCCCCCCTAGTGACTCCTAGCCCGATAATTGAATAATAGGAGAGAATATTCCGCTGAGCCGGAAACTGGAGCGAACTGGGAACTATTGAAACGGCAACAGAGTTTTGCGAAATACACGAATAGAACGCCATTTCCCCTTCACTTCCTAATCGGATCAGAGCCTTTGAGCGTAGTGGTACCCATTCTTGCAGCGTTATCAATCGAAGGCTATCTATTTATCAATAAACCCTCTTATTTCCATAGACTGTTCCCTCAGCTTGTCTCGTGTATTATCGAAGAGGTTCTAAATTTAACCCTTTCCAAGGACCTTTCAAATATTTTTTCCTCCATATCGAGGTTTAAAAACAAATATACATTTAAGTAACACTAATACCTATAATTTAACGCCTCTTTATGGTACTATGGATAAACGGAACGTACTATGGAATTCTACAGTAGGAGTCCTAAATTTTGCCTATCCAGATAGTCTATTATTTTTAAGGGATCTTTAAGTAGAATCTGACTTTCCACAGGTTAGGTAAAAAGGATTTGAAGGCCGGGATGACGAAGTCTTTTTTTCTAAAAAGTCCAAAAGCCACCTACCAGGCTATGAATCCGCGATCTTGGGAATAGTACATTTTATACAGACCACTACACAACAGGTGAATCATATTTAAACATAGAAATCAATCATCAGTAATACCTCTAACTTCGAAATGCAAATATACAGTAATGAGTTTTTTTTTTATCGGTTATCTAGTCCGTCCGGTGCTGCTACCTATCGGCGTAGACCGAAGGGATTTTGAATTCCACCGCCTGTAAATTATCTCGCATTAACATTTAAATTTATGTGATTAGTAAAAAGTATTGCATATAATGGTAAGATTTCACCGTATAGTTATATATATATATATATATATATATATATATATATTACTCCATTCCTACCAGTGATAAAATTTTTTTTCTTAATTAATACTCATTACTTCCGCTTATCTAAGGAATTTACGGGTTTAAATGGGCAGATTTTAATTACCTATATTCACTGATAAGAACTGGAATAAATTACTAAAGCTAAATTGAAAATCTTACCTTGAATTGATTAATTACTCTTATTAACTACTAATAAACCTTTTATCATTTGAATATAAATATGGATAAACATCAGGCAATCAATAGATAATGCAAAATACATTTCACTAACATTAATTTATTATTAACCACAGTCAAAAGCAATAATATAAACAAATTGATTTCAATATAAAATAATATAATGGACAAATCCATCTCAACAGAAAAATAATATAATAAACAGATTAATCTCAATATAATATAGCGCTTTGAATTTATTTAATTTAAATTTTATGAGCTCTAAAAATTGTGTAGCTATCGACGTATTCTGCAGAATAATGATATATTAGTACTTGCATTTACAGACGATATGATCCTTCCAGCCGCGATTGTCAATCTTCCTCCATAGCTTGAGGTATGTAGGCTCTTGATGTTGGTTGTTCTAAGGGTTGAGATGAAGTCTCCTATCTTACTCGCTGAAGTGGCTTCTAATGTTGCTAGGTCGAATGGTTGAATTCAAGTGGAGTCTAATGTTGATAGGTCGAAGGGTCGAACCCAAGTGATCTGTTAATTGGGAGATTTGAACTGCTCCGTTTTATCTATGGAGGGGATAGGTGAGGCTGCCGACCCCTAGCGGCATTTTATTTTAACTCTTCAATGCTCTTATAGGAATGATTATCTTTTCTAGATTAGGCGATAGTTGCGTCATGTATCAATATATATATATATATATATATATATATATATATAGAAGGAGGTTGATTGTTAAATAAGAAAGAGAGAAGAGAGATTTGGAGGACAAAGGATGGAGAGATATCAAATGGGACGTGCCCCGTCTTCTTACACAGGGGTCGCCTCCGGTTTCATCTCTGAAATATTTTACCTTCTCCCACGTCAAGGTTAGGTTCCTTCTGACAACCTGATACGGCCATAGTTCTTCAATTTAATTTTTGAGAAAGAATGTGAAATCTTTGCTCATATAATATATGCAAACATTAATATCGAGTTGCCAATGGAGTGTTGTTAATAATCACATCAAGTTCGTAATTGTAAGGTAGATAGAGACCAATATAAGTATAGGTTAGATTCACATGAAATGCACCTTTTCAAAGGAAAGCTTATTTAGTAAAAAAACTATACACCACAAATAATATACTATTAGACAATATAATATACTAAACAATTCCAGTTTTGTTAAAAATATATACACTCATTTTCTATATATTTTCCTCACGCTTTATCAAAATGCAAGCGTGCATATAATTCATACTGATAGATATATTCCCACTAAATAAAAATGTATAAACAAATAAAATAGTATTTGTAAAGATTGGCCTTAAGTATAATATAAGTATAGATCCAATCCAAAAAATAAAAACTCAGTATTTTGTGATGAAATGAAGTCTGAATATTTGTTATTAACTTATAAATCACTTTCAAAACTTTTGCCTTTAGCCCGGTTTTCACAGGCCCAGTAGCTGGCGGTCAGTGAAGGACACTTACTGTCTAGCAGCTACTAGGTCCGTGAAAACAAAGTTGAGCTAGTACTGACCTGTCAGTTGCTGACGGACAGCTACTTCAAGAGTTTTTGTTTTTACTGTCCACTGACCTTCCCCCACTCCCACAAGGACAGCTACTGGGTCGTCACTAGCTCCATAAAATCGCAATTAGACAGTGGCCTGTCAGTGCTCTGTCAGGACAGTGGACGCTTGGACAGTTATTTTTTTTACTCTTTCTCGTATAGCTTCTCGCATAAAGGCATCATTGCGTTGAATTTTTGAGGCAATCAACTGAAAAATAACATCAAATTGGTCATTCTAAGTATTTTTTAAAATTCATATTTATCAAGAGTGCGCAGTTCTGTCATGATCATAGAAGTTGCTCCAATATTTTTCTTCTGTTCACCTTGTCCATATTTTCTTATTTTTTATCCTTTGGCTTTTTAGAATTTCCATCAGATGTTCACCAAGGGGTAATACCAATAGTCGTATATTTTTATTAATTATATCGCACTGATCAGCCATTTTGCTGGCCTCGTGAAAACGCTATGGTTCAGAAACCCAAGCCAGGACTAGTAACACAGTAGCTGTATACTGCTGTCTCCCAATGCAGACCCAATAGTGAGAACACCTGAGGAACTGTATAGACAGCAGAATGTACAGTTGTGTACAGTTGCAGTCTACTGGGTAGTCAATACCTGGGCCTGTGAAAACAGGGCCATTATGTCAGTTTTCTAAATTTCTGTTAATTCTGTAAGGGATAATTCTGGAAAAGTAGGTGGGTATGGGAGGACTCCGTAATCCAGCTCATTTAGTTGTTTTACTGTCAACCGTGAAACATGAGGTCTGGAGTTGTCTTGTAAGATTACAAGTCCTTTCAGTTTTACCAATGCAGGTTGATTTTTTTTATGTGTTTTTGTTGCATTATGTAGAATTTGTTAGATACTATTCCTGTTATTCCTGTCCACCACAAAATAATAGTTTTTACGATTTACTATATAATTTTTTTACTAAGCAAATTTGGGTTTCGAACTTGTCCCAGTCTAAAATTAAACAATAATCTTCATCGTACGCGGTGGTAGTGTTTCTTGCTGTTTTGGCTGCCGATTATCCATGTTTAAAATCATACAAAAAATTACAAGAAAATCGCGTTGTTTATGGAAACACGCGTACATTTGATGGCGTACTAAACAATGTTCTTACAGTTGTGATAGCAAATGTCATCGAAAAAGGATAATTAGTAACAGCTTATTATAGTATGTAAATAATAAAAGCCACTTCGAATTTTATAAATAATAAAAATGGTCGTTTCATATGAAATGACTCAATAATTACCTCTCCAATACTATTATTTTATTAATATTAATTAATATTAATAATTACGGAATAGTGAAAGGAAATAGAGTAGGTTTGTTACCATTTTACATATTTTATTATGATTATGATTATTCATGCAAAATACGATTAATATGAGCTAATGGTACTTGTCTTTTTATTTTGAATCAATAATTCTGTCCATTTTTTTTAACCAATGTTAAATCTACGGAGAATCTTAATATATAAAAAAAAATGCGCTACCCAACTCTAACCTATAGCTCCTAAATAAATTCTGCAAATTTAAAAAGGCTAAATTTAAAAAAAATATTCAATTGCTTAATTAAGGGATATTTTCATGTAGGAGCAAGCTAATTACATTCCGGGAAAATTTGTAATTCCAAATTGTTATTATAAGCCATGTAGCTCCACCAGGTAACCTTTCTGGGTAATATTACAATATTTATAAGAACAAACACGTTTCCCTAATATCGTTAATAATCTATTGGGAGGAACAAGGATGAACATTGATATTGCATACGAGAGGTATTGCATGTTTGTACTAGTGAATAATAAAGAAAACGATAGTCAATGGTAAAAGTTAATAACAATTTCAATACCTGCACTTTTTTATTATTCTTCGGAAGGCCTTTTTTATCTATCAATTATTATTACTATTTTTTTTTTATCGAAGACTTGTATTAACATAACACTAATGCTATTTAGAGTTTTATTTTATATATGTCGTATTGTACATATAGCAGATTTACTTATTGTAATATTATTATAGTTGTAAATATCAATAAATTAAATTAAAAAAAAAATTGTATATATTCGAACAATACAAATCAACATTCACATAGCAAATAAGTAAACGTCTTAAATAAGTTAAATTTAGCCAATCTTAAATAAATAATATAGGATACCTTTTTTTCTATATTTTTTTCTATTTGGCACAACCGTTTCATCTACTTGGTTTATGAAAGAGTCATATTTTATAAATGATTATTTAGTTTAATATAATAGTAAGAAAAAATTTCCACTGTTAATTATTTTTTAATGAGATTGCTGGAATATTATGAAATAAAGCGGGCTGTTTAAAATTAAGTAAAATAATGAATATGCTTGAATAAGGTAAAATAATAACTTAAAAAATTAATTTGCACTGTTTTAAACTAAAAAGAGGACTGTAAGGAAGCAGTTTACAATTTGATAATGGTGTAAATAATAAAAACATGAACTTATTAAAAATATTGGTAATGGAAATGTATGCATATTATTGGTTTCTCAATCGGTAATTTTTTCCTGTTTGATGACTTCTCAGTCGTTTATTTCGGTTTTTTATTGATTCATATGCGCTTTGTTAAACTTTCGTAAGTCGTATTGATGATATATAAAACAGTAATTTATTAGTTCCATTCTGAAACGTAGAGCGTACATGAATTATTCGGTCTTGAACTCTTAGACTTCCTCCAGTTCTAGGCTTCCCCAGAGATGGTGACACATTTTATTCTATGCTAAATAAAATATCAACTAAGTATCTGATCAACTAAGTATACACATTCAAGCTTAGTAGTCTCTTTATCTCTAACTCTAACACAATCTTTATCCTAAGTACGGCCACTAAGATAATGATATTTTCTTCCTAGGCTCAGGGACTTCTGTTTATGCCGCCAATTAAAGTTAATTAAGCCTTGGTAACGATAACAAGGGATTGAGAAGAAGTAAGTGGAAACCCATGAACCAGCTTAGTACAGATACTTATCCACACATAATCCTTGGAGTGATTCCTTTTGGTGTTATAATAAAAAAATTATATATATGTGCATTAAGAAAACTTATTTTTACATCTGCATAAACAGTAGCAATAGGTATTTAAATCTTACGAAATAATCATAAGTTTTTATAAATCTTTTTTGTTGAAAGGGGTCTGTATTTTTTTCTGTTGGCTCTACAGACCTTGTAGATCTTTGGCCGCTTTTACAAGCATTCTCTACCGCTGTGTATCCTGCGCCGCTGATTTCCAGTCTGCTACATGAAGCTTCACTATATCTTTGTTGACCCTGTCTATCAATCTGGTCACTGGCCTCCCATGAGGTCTCTTGCTAACTATTGTGGCATTCATAGTTTTGTGGAGCCGTCCTGACGGATTACTTCGAGCTGCATGCCCCGCCAATCTTAAGATTCTTGCTTTCATATCGTGAGATATCGACTGACCTGTATCCTTGAACAATTGATTATTAGTTCTTCTCCTTCACGAGTTTAGACACTCGTCCCATACCACTCCGGTTATCGTAAGGAGCTAAGGGGTCTATATTTCAAAATAATGATATCTATGATAAATTTAATGAACTATTAAATTTATCATTTCACACCTCATGTGTCTTAAGCACAGTCTCATCTTAATTTTGTATTAGATATATATCAATATTTGATTCTTAGAGTTTGATAAATTATACATGTATATTATTAATGGAAATTAATTTGTTAATGAAAATTTAAATCGAATTTTCAAGTTTATTCCTAACATAAACGTGTTGCTGATCACATAGATGAAAAATACTTATAGCAATTCATAAAGAAAATATTAAATAAAATATGTGAATATAATTATTTATGAGTTAGAATCTATCTAAATACAAATAAATTTGGTCCGTTTTTAAAATATGAGCACCTCCGAAAGGGACAATGATTCGGGGAAACTTATGACACATATTATCCATTGATTTCAAACATTTGTGTCTTTGAAAAGGTGCTAAAAAAATTACGTCTATAAACATGAAGCTTTAGGATTAGAATTTGGCGGTCAATTGAATAAGAATTTTATTATAGTTTACTTTATATTTAATGGGTTTAAGAACATTAAATTTTACATTAATTAAGTATCGACTGGATCAAGAATATATATTCATATATTCATTTATTACAACAAAAATATAGAAACTATTTAGACACTATTTGTTGATAAATAAAATCAGAAAATGGGCATTGTTTAGCATAACACTTCCCTGTGCCCTAATTCGCCGTTCACAAGTAGCATTATGATTTTTTAAATAGAGTAAAAATCAGTGATGATCACGAACGTCCACATAGAAACTCCTGATTATGTTATTCTAATTATATAAGATAAATTCGGGAACCCCATTGTATTATGTCAACCTAGCCATTACAGAACTAAGCGATTGTAAATAAATCAACAGGGACAATGATTACAAAAAGGATGAGGCCAAAGGAGTGGTGACGGCGCCAGGTATCTACAGTACCCGCAACACACTACAGTCCTGGCGGCTGAAGCATACTCTCTGCCCCTGGCAAATTTACTTTCCCTTATCAAATACGTTACTACTCAATATCTTCAATGAATGTTCAACCTTAACTCGTGATATTCCTTCATAATAATTTTTAAATATTAACATTACAAAAGTTAATATATTGGAATTTTGTTTAAAATACTCCTCATTTATCGTAACATTGAATAAAAACATCTTGTAAAATTAATTAAAACGTGGCTTATTAATTTTAAACGGTTAGTTGAATAATTTTCACATTATAAAAAAAATGTTTTGCTTATAAATATTTCACTTTTCCACAATTGCATAAAAAAATAAATAAACCTTTATTTACAGTTTTACATATACAAGTAGCAATAAGTGTACATACATGTTCCGGACTTCCTTTACATGTTCAAACAACAGTGATTTTAATTAATTTAAGTTTTCTTTTATAAGTAAATTTTACCATAGCAGGAAAAATGTAGAAAAAACCCGCTTAAAAAAAAAATAAATAAATAAATAAAATAGATAAAAAGAAAAGAAAAATTAACCATAATAGTAATTGTAATTTAAAATACATAAAAATAATACTAAATAAAGTAAGTAAATATAATAATAACAATAATAATTAAATAGAAAATAAATACACAATTAAAAATAAATATAAAATAAATACAGATAACTAGATTATGTTACCTACGAATAGTGATTTGTTAAGTGAGAAGTATATGTTTTGTTCTTTTGTGTGTGTACCGTCGTAGTGAATGTTTATCATAGTTACCGATTTCTCGGATTAATGGGTTTTCGGAAGCTGGAGTTTTTTCGAAGTATGCTTTTGTTTGGGCTGAAACATATTGTTTTACCGTGGGAAGTTCAAGATCTCTGAGCATAGTCGATATTTTCGTGTAGCGGGGATAATTATTAATAATTCTCATGCATAGGTTTTGTACCCTTTCCAACTTTCTATAATTTGTAGCGCAGGTTGAACTCCAGACAGGTGAGGCATAGGTCAGCACTGAGCGGATTACTGTTTTATAAAGGATTAGCTTGTTTTTACAATTGCATATATTTTATGACTGCCTATATTAATTTTGGGATAAGTGAGAGACTAGAAGAATAATTTCAATAATAATTTTGAAGATTTGTTGATTAATTCTGAACATCTTTGACCGTATACATGCGGCGTTGATGTTGAATTACCCATTTGACCACCGATACTCATTTCAATTACTGATAAATTTAAATTGATCTTATTTACTTTGACTTATAATTGATAATTGATATTATTTACTTATTAGCTAATTTTTAATTACGGATAAATATTTACTTGTAAAGTCTGTCTGCATTTTCAAGATTTAAAAAAGTTATACATCTGGGACGATACTCATTGCTTACAAAATTGCATATACACCTTGCTTACATTTTTTTTGTTAGGAGGTATAAGGTGTAAGCAAGGTGTCCAAAAACAATAAATAAAATGATCTATTTTTTCATAGTTTCATTTTATGTGACTTGATTTATTTTTTAAAGGTTTAAAATTTATTAGCTCTACTCGTAGTTTCATCCCACATGGACAGTGAGCTTACGGAAGTTTAGTAGGAAGAATTAGTTGTAGAGGCGAATGTTATTTTTACCACAAAAAAAAATAATAAACTGAACTTTTAAGAAATGTTCACTTAATTTTAGCAAGTATACGGATTTTTTTTTTTTAATGAGGTTCATGTTGTTCTCCAACCTTCACAAACAAAATGTTGAAATTAACAGCGGAAAACATTACGATTGTTCCAATATTATGATTACAATTAATATTTTCCAACGCTTGGAATGTTTTTTTTTTCAGTTGATATATTATATACAGGCCTACTATTAGATTTGCAGAGAAATAATAAATGTAGACGACTAGCTCCTACAAGAATGCCGTCTCGGAGCTACACGAGTTGAACGAAAGGAGAATTGGCATTGAGGTACAGTCGGGCAAATAAGTTGGGTGGCTGTAGGTAGAGTAATATTCTGGCTGGGACTGTACATTGGCAGGGTTTAGTTGCCATCTCTCCTCGGATATATTGCCCTCATTCCCAATCTTACCTTCTTGACTAGAGGATAGAGCTCTTGGATTGGATATGTGAAGACAAATAAGAGGTTTTAAAGGAGACTTAAATATTAAAAAATGTTGATTTTGATCATTTATTTTACCATAACACAATACTGTCACATTTTATAAATGTTTGGGATAGAATCCTCAATCATTATCTTCGTTTGATGAAGGTTTATGCCATTATATTAAACATTACACAATTTTATTCTTTGAAATTCAACTATCTCGACCCAAGAACCGGTTAATATTTTAAATATGTCTCTTTGCTACCAATATTAATTACAAGTTCTGCAAGAATATATATCAAAATTTCCAGTTTCATTAGTTTATCATAGATTTTCAAAACTTATTAGATAGTGAAAATTTAACTTCATTTAGTTTATTCAGTGAAAATATAATAGTTACTTAACATTGATTGCAATATATGCATACAACCCGTTTGCTGTTTTTACCGAGAAAAATTATCTTATTGTATTAGATCTAAGCCTTATTAGGTAATTTCTATCTAAAAGCAACCTCTGGCGATTAATTCAAATTTAATACGAAATAGTTAAGTGAGACAGGGGAATACACATATTTGATTGCAGAAATTAACATCATATAAAATGTGTCTTCGTATCATTGTAGAGTTTGTAGAGCTGTTCTTGGACCACGGCTGTGCAGGCAGGGGATTTGTCCGACATCAACACTCAACCTCAGGCTTTTTCCTTCAATGAAAGAAACTTTAATGATGCACTGTAAGCCCCGGGAGGGTCTCCTTATTCTACATCCTTCCATCCGTCCGTGTCCATCCGAGATTGTTGAAAGATTAAATAATTTAACTGTCAATGCTGGGTTTGAACCCGTTCCCGGGATCCACCATTGAGCTACCCCGCTGTGTAAAAAAATTATTACCAATATTAATATTGGTATAGTTGATGATAGTGTTATTAAAATTGTTGTTATTATATTGTTTAAATTTTTTTAAATGTAATTTATTTATATTTACAACTATAATATTTTTATAATAAGTAAATCTGCTAATATGTACAATAGGCCATGAAAAACACTTGTGGAGAACCTACCCAACGGTAGCACTCCAATAAAGTTCTATAGTAGTTGGTTCGAGGCCATCTTCTTTTCAGACGCCTAGGATAGTTATCAGGAATAGTATGGGAAGCGAGTTGAAAGACTAGTGGATTCATGTGTGTATGGAGCTTGTCATGGAAGGATAGATATCTAGTTTGGACCAAATCAGTAACATATGGGATCTTAAGATCGTGATGGATTAGTTCGTTTGTGACACAATAAGGATAATTGAGGATTTTACGAAGGCTTTTGGATTGTAAGGATTGGATACGAGATGAATTGGATGGTTTAGTAGGGCCCCAAACTCCGTATGTCCATATAGGTCTGATAACTGTCATGTAAATGAGTCTTTTGTAATTAATTGGGAGCTTAGAGCGTTAATATTTAAATAAAATAGGTCTTTATATCAGGAAAAATAACATAAAGATGTTATTCATAGTCGATATCTGTGTCTTATAAATGTCACATTTATCCATATCTATACCCATATCCCATCTTTTTGTTAAATTCATATTCATAGACATTGAAGAAGAAAAATCGGGCATTTTTCACTCTCCCAATATTGAAAAAACCCGCCAATAACAACAATTGTAAGTTGTGGCAGAGGACGAGGATGCCATAAAACGGACGAATGGCGAATCATTGCAGATAGGCTGTCCAGAGGCAGCAGATTTATTAAAGCGAAAGCTCCTTTCAAAGTCGCTCACATGAAAAAGCTACTTTTCAATTGGCTTTGTGGATCACATGTTTCCAGAGGAAAAAAAAAGTCAGTGGAACAAAGATTGATTTTTTCCTTTCATTAATTTTCTACAATGAAGGTCACACGAAAACAAATAACGCATCTTCCATGCTAAAAATCGGATCAGTGGGTAAGAATTTCGATTCGATCATTTTATTTTTAATTTCTGCATATAATGATACATATAATACTGAATTCAATAATACATCTATCTATCTATCAATATATATATATATATATATATATATATATATATATATATATATATATATATTGTATTGTAACATCTCGCTGTCAACTACGAAAATGGAACTACGTAGGGGTCTGTACTGTCTCCGTTATTATGGAATCTAATCGTAAATGGATTATTGATGAGAGAGCATGGATTACTGGTTTACTGATGCAAAGCGTGGTTGTGCAGGCTTTTGCGGATGACATAATTTTACTGGCACAAGCTGACAATACTTCAAGAATTAATAGATCAATACACACAAACAATTGGCAACTGGGCACACGAAAGGAAGCTAACTTTCAATACTATAAAATCTAAATACATGATTTTCACCAGATCAAGGACTTTACCAACTTATAGGTACAAATTCAAGGACAGTTTCTACAACAAATAATTAAACTATAATATTTAGGAGTAACATTCGACCCAAAACTAAGATGGAACGTAGACATCGACTTACTGGAGACTAAACTACCGAGACTTACCAACAACTTAACGATAGCGGCTACGAACAATAGTAAGCACGCTTTTAAAATCTGCAGAGATTAAGCACAGAACTGCAGAGAAAATACAACTTACAGAAACTTCGATGTGTACAGAGGTTAATGGCAATCAAAATAGAGAATGGTTTCAGTTCAGTTTCTTACGAAGCAACCTGCTAGCTTGCAAAAATGATCCCCATTGACTTGATTCCTCAACAGAACAATACACTATATACCTTACTTCGGACCAAGACCAAGACTGTGACGGGATAAGTGCTGATGACGTTAAACGACAAATTAACTATAGGCATCGGAACCATCCTGCACATATCCCAGAAATCGAACTATTTACAAAACAAGATCATTAGTTGAAGTATAGATTTACACAGACGGTAGTAAAGACAATGAACATATGAGCCGTTTATTTTGAAAGTGGCCTAACTCCATTTATCTTCAAATCGAGATATTTAAGGGTTTGCGTTTCAATGAATTTAAAAATATACGTGTAGGATACTAACGAGTCAAACTGCTTAACTGTATCTAAGGTTGTTAAATTTATGGTTGTTAATAAAATAGTAACAACTATTAAGTTAATAATGTGCGTTTTCTTATATAGAATGGAGTTAGGCCACTTTCAAAATATACAACCAGATTCATTATAAAATTTGAAGGTACCCAAGTCCATTCAACATAATTTAAGTTGCTTCAAATTGAAAAAAACAATACTCAATTTATTTTACATAGCTTTAAAACACTTTGGAAACACAATTTATGCGATTCAAAACATTTTTTAATTACAGAACATATGAAATTACAAACATAAATTTACTACAAAACAATTCATCTACATTTTGCGTGTGTGAAAGGGATTTGAAGAAATCATGATGTTCCGGTGGTATATATCGCAATAGACATTATCAATAGTAAATATATTGATGTAAGTATAAAATAAATGGAGTTAGGCCACTTCTAAACTACACGGTTCGGTTATTGAACTAATTCTGAAAACTTATGTGTCAAAAACTTATCGAATTTGCTCAGAATATAAGCAACCTGAAATGCTACAATGATATGTAATATGAAGTTGTACATGTAACCATGGTAACCGGCAAAAAATTGAAAAACGGAGTTAGGCCACTTTCAAAAGAAACGGCTCATATGGTATGTGCAGCGGTAATTTTTGAAGACGGTGCACTCACTGACATTAGTACAAACTTGGACCTAATTGCACAAACAATCAGACTGAACAGTATGCTATGCTGAAGATAATAGAATACAGGCATATAATTTACACAGGACATCTATTTTCATATTGGCTGACAGCCAAAGTACGTTGAACAAACTCCATTGATTGAAGAAACTAGACTTACTTTACTCCACTTACAAAATAACGGATATTAACATTAATTCTCGGTTGATGAGAGCCACTCTGGCAACGTGGGTAACGTTTTAGCCGATAAGGCTTGCCAGAGATGCCTCACTTCCGATAGTTAACAGTAAATTGACTGAGACTTACTTGAAACAGAGGCTAACAGTTACAAATAATAATGGGCAACATCATAAATTATACATAACTGACTTACAAGAATATTATAGAAATAACAATTTACTTCTACCTCATATAGATGTTGACAGAACATGGACCCTCAAAATCCTACTTGTATAATTTTAAACTTACAGACAAGACATATATGTGGCTGCAGACTAACGGATGGACCGAGGACTAAGCTTATCGAATGCAGTTACTACACGAAATCAATGCTTATTCACTATTTTTTTATTTCCTATTTAATATATATATAAACTATATATATATATATATATATATATATATATATATATATATATATAGATTATACACAAACACACACACCACGGCACTGACAAGAAAGAGAGGTAAAAAAGTAGTTGTTTCATTAACGATAAACTGTTTCAGCTTTGTTCGAATTTAATTTTAATTTTATCATTACTTTATAAGCAGGCTATTTTATTCATTTAGTTTAATTTTTTGGACGGTATATGGATGAAAGTATTTAAAGCGAAATGAATTATGAGATGGTTAAAATGGATACAATTTTCGAAATCTGAAAAATGTCAATTTTGACAATTAACAGTGGCTGAACTTGTACACTGATACATAACATTAAATCATTTTTGAGATAATTTTAAGAACGTTGTATCGACATGACCACTAAAGCCTTGTATTCATTGTACAACGATTCACGTTGAAGTATTATTATTGAATGAATGTATGCCTTTAATTCTCGTTATATTGGATTTATTGCCATATTCTAGGACAAATAAATTAATAAAGGCCCTTAACGATGACCTAAATAACGACCATTAGTTAGATACAAGGGCGCTACATTGCTGGTTTATTACAGCATTAAGACTTGATCGTGTAATGGCATAATAAATTGTACGGTCGTTGGACTTTATAATATTCAATAAATAATAATATTTCTCTGATACGTCGTAACTTATTAAAGTTTCATTAAAGAACTTTCGTTATATAAAATTGGTCATTTCATATGATATACATTTTTGATTAAAATAATATTTGAACTATCTAAAGTGGATCAAATATTTATTGGGTACCCCTGAAACAAAATTTAATTGTCCTAATAATGGTCGATATACATTTTTTTAAAGTTATATGATATAAATGCAAAATTAACCATAATTGGGATAAAAACATTTTTATTTGAAAATAATCCAAAGAAGATTACTCTTCACTGTGTCAAAATAAGACAGTTTCCTTCAGTCGCCGGTCTAATGATGTGTGGTTAGTGAGGTATAGCAACGAAAACTATTTCTTAATGGCTTCTCTAAGTGTAAAGTCGAATTCCGACTTTTCAGAAATGTAACATGGCATTATTCGGCTGCATCATTATTTTGTAGGACAAGTGGATACTTTTCCCTTAATTTTTTTTTTGGGCCCTGGGAAATCTTCCAAGGCTTTTTATTAGATCGTGCATTGTTGCTCCAAGGCTAAGGTTTGGCCTGCTTCTAGGTGGTAGTATAAGTAATGGCCTAGTTTTCCTCCCTTTGGATGAAGCAATGGAAACTGCAGCTTGTATTTTGTCTGTTGCTAATGTTTTGTTAAGCATTAACAACATTGTTAAAAGGAAGACAGGACACTCGAGAAGAAATCAGTTCCGGAAAAATTAATGGTTCTAATGATGAGGACTGAAGTGATTTAGAAGAATGTGTTAGGATATATTGTAGCGGGAATAGGAACGCAGTTCTGTTTAAACACAGAGCAGAGAAAAGAGATGCCAGAAGAAGTAGGCAGATACACTTCTGTAACATGATGGGTTTAGCCTAATTACATTAATTATTTTCATCCTAGTAGAGAATTTCTTCGGCGAATATAAATACCCTTAATACCATTCAGAGGTTTATTCTAAACAAAAAAGTAAGAACGTCCTTACAGCTCTGTGAGAAAGAACATTTAGATCTCGATAGACAATTGCATACAAACGATACCGTCTTCAAATTGCACTCCGGATTTATAAAAGGCATTAAGAAAAGGACGGAGCGTTTACAACTCCCTTGGGTTTCCGCTAAAAAAAAACTAGAAATAATTTTAGAATGACAAAAGATATCGATTAAGACAGAAATATTTATTTCTTAATTTAAAACATTAAATTCCAAAAGAGGGTTATTTGTCTATATATTTAATTCGATTTAAATGTATACATTAATCATCAATTCACAATTGTGAAAAATCCTGAACAATTGTGAAAAACGTAATTGACATCTTCTGTTATATAACTAATTAATTTGGTTTAATTGTTAATTTTTGGGGTCAGTGGTTGAGCCTCAACGCCAGTGTGTGGTTGCGGTAACCCTTTCACTTTGAGGAGTTCCTGCGATTCTGACACATTAATGCCCTGAAAGTTCCAGGAGGCACGTGTTCCTACTGGTGTGAGAAGTACCATTGAAGTACCGTTGCAGGCTTTTGTTTTACGACGAAATATTTTTACTGTTAGATAAAATTCCTTCTGAGAGGTAAGTTTTACTTTTTAATGGCTTATTACGGGGATAGAACTTGGGTCGAAACTTTGTAAGATATACCGTAATGATGTTTGTTGAAAAAAAGTTTAACTTTCGCCTGAGGCTGTAAATGTTCATGAAGTAAAATTGTATTCGAATATATCGATTATGAATAATAAATGAAATAACAAATTATTATTATTTTTGCCTTATTAGTACATTATTAATAAAACTTTCTCGAGATAAACAAAGAGCTTGTATTATATTTTATAAAATTATCTCACCTTTTTCGAGTTTTAAGAGGAAAACCTAACAACTTGTGATCAATCTTTGAACTAGAATTTAAATTCAACCAGTGATACAAAGGATCTATAGCATTTTAACTAAAATATTTATTATTATTCTAAAGAATAATGACGTTAATGAAAATTTCGCATTTTCGAGGTAAGGCTTAAGTAGCAATTTTATTGGTTGGAGGTTTTTAGTTCATGAACTACTTATCTGATATTCCATTTCCAACCAATTTTTTTTAGCAATGTCATATTTTTAGTTTCATAATGCTTTAACTTGAAGTTTTATGTGAATAATGACCTATGTTAAAATCAAAAATATTTCTAATGCTTAAAAAATGAATTTCAATACTATCATTCCAATCGGAATGCTTTGCTTTACCAATTAAAAAAGATTATTTCTTTAACTCACATAGAACTTTCCAGCTACTCTACTGAAAAATTAGGTTTTTTGAGTTATGACGTTGTTCTTTTGAAGGAGTGCTGTTTAAAGCTAATATTTATCGAAATGCTCTTTAATTTGGGATATTTAAAAATTTAATTCATTTTGATTAAAAATTCATATTTATGATTATAAGTCGATATCTGAACCTTCCGGTAAACACTCACTGCAGAATCCGAGGAATTAAATTTGAGATGATCTCATTGTCAGTATTTTTTTTCTGGCCTACAAGAGGTATTGTCGTCCCTGATATATAGTAAAAAAGGCTGGAAGATACATCGTTAGTCCTTTTGATATAAGATATGCTTAAGCAAAAAAAAAAAAAAAACCTGACTTTTTTTAATTTTTTGTAAATTTTCGTTATAAGAAACTTTTTAAAAAATATTAATATGCTTGTAATATAATAATAAATAATTAAAATAGAAAAGATTTACTTTATCTAATTCGTTATTAAACTCTAATTCATCAAAAAGATGAAAATATAACGACTTTTTTTAAAAGCTACAGTACAAATCACATTCTGCTTTCGCCATATATGATTTGGCAAACAAATCCTTATTAATATTTATTTTTGTTGTTTGCTTCAACTGTGAATAAAATTAGAAATATTCCTTCCGCATGTTGGCCTGATATTCACATGATGGAAGAGGCTAAGTAAAAAAAAACATCTCTTGTATCTTAAACGTTTAATTCCTTCCCCTTTATATTTATCGAGCCTTTAGGGATTCCAATCCCAATAAGGATCTAATATAATCAAAGGAAATCGGCAGGATTACTTTAATGAGAACAATACTTGAATCCAATAAAAGGAATCGGCTTCCTGTTCAATGTTATTAGCATTGGACATGAAACAGTCCATTTACCGTTACTAATTGAAATAGTTATTTCACAACTATTTTATATGCAGAATATTTTAATTTTACTGCTAACATAAGCAATAATTGTAAAAGTTTATTAATAGTAAAAAATTTTTTTTTAATAATTATATGAAGAACAGGCTTTTGATCGAGTCTGGCACCCAGGTCTCCTTTACAAACTCCGACAATTCCTTCCTCCTACATACTTTTTAATCTTTCGCTCCTTTCTAACTGGCAGAACATTTAAAGTAAGTCATAAAGGTTCCTACTCATCCCTCTATTCCCAGTCTGCTGGCGTTCCTCAAGGTAGCATCCTCGGTCCTATCCTTTACACAGTATATACAGCTGACATTCCAACCCATCCTAACACCTTCATCTCCACGTATGCTGATGACACATGTGTGTTATCAGTTAATAACGACCCATATATTGCATCCCAATCCCTTCAATTACACCTATCAAGCCTCGAAGAATGGTGTCGGAATTGGAGAATTAAAATCAATCCCAGCAAGTCCCATCAAATTACCTTTACCCTTCGTCGAAAACCCTTGACTTCCTGTCCTACTGTATTCTTTAATAGTACTCCACTTATCCCTGATGAACAGATTCGCTACCTGGGACTCAACTTAGACAAGCGTCTTACTTGGAACCCTCACACAAGACTGAAAAGACAAGAAACAGCTAGACGTTTCCGACTACTTCAACACATACTAGATAAGCGCTCAAAGCTTCAGATCAATTACAAAAGACTTATTTATGTGACTGTTATAAGGCCTATATGGACTTATGGAATTGAACTATGGGGTTCCACCAAACCATCGAATTCCTCTCGTATCCAATCCTTGCAATCCAAAATCCTTCGCAAAATCCTAAACGCTCCTTATTTTGTCACAAATAAAACCATCCATAATGACCTTAACGTTCCATATGTTACCGATTTAGCCCATTCCAGATACCTATCATTCCACAATAAACTTCAAACCCATCCAAACCCACTAGTTTCCATCCTTGCATCCAATTCCATCCCGGACAATCCTCCTAGGCGTCTGAAGAGAAGATGGCCTCGGGACCTTCTATTATAGAACTTTATTAGAGTGCTGCCAGTGGGTAGTATCTCTACATGTGCTATCATGTATTATTTACTCTTATAGCAATTGTACTAGATGTATGTATTACAGTTGTACAACTCAATAAAATAAAAAAAAAAAAAACAAAAAAAAAAAAAAAAAAACAATAATTATATGAATGTTCATTTCTTTATTATTTTTTTTATTAATATAAGGTTTCAAAGTGTGTATCTTATTTAATAAGTCATTATACCTACAAGACACCATTTGTGTTTAACCATTTCTAAAATTAAATTAACTTATTTAAGCCTTGCATTGAAAATAAAGCTTCATATTTAAATCCGCATATGGATTAAATGAACAAAAGAGAAAAAAATAAGGACCGAAAAACAAACTAAAACACATGGTTATTTTAAGGAATTATCACAAATCTTTTGTAGCAATTACGCAAGGCCCCGCTTATTACCAATGAAATGCTTTATAAAGATTAGGTTGCTATTTACATCGCTTACTTATCATACTTATCATTACTTCTAGATATAATAAATAGCATTCATACATTCACTCATAGAATTTGTTTTCTTTATTCTATTAATTTTTATAGGATTACATAATACTCTATTACATCTTTATAATTATCTTAAATATTATCTATATGATAATATTTTTCCCTTTTTATTTGCGGGGTCTTTACTATTTTCTCATTCCTACTTTGATTACCCATATCCCTGTTCCAATAAACCAATCACATTTATTGAGTTTCATGACTTAAAATAATGCTTTCACAAATAAATAAAAATAGTTAATTCACAAATAGTTAGTTCAGCAATCTGAACACATAATATAATATCATAAATAATTAATTGCCAAAATATTTCGGTTTGTATTGAGACTTTAATTTTTTTCATTTATTTATTTAAGTATTTAGATATGTGATTTACTACACTAAGTGGATTATAGGAAACAAATTACTGCTTAAGATAGAGGGAATTGATGTAATTAAAATGAGTTTGTGGAGTTCTAGTATTGATTGAAAAGAAAAAAAAACTAGAAATAATTTTAGAATGACAAAATATATCGATTCAGACAGAAACATTTATTTCTTAATTTAAAACATTAAATTCCAAAAGAGGGTTATTTGTCTATATATTTAATTCGATTTAAATGTATACATTAATCATCAATTCACAATTGTGAAAAATCCTGAACAATTGTGAAAAACGTAATTGACATCTTCTGTTATATAACTAATTAATTTAGTTTAATTGTTAATTTTTGGGGTCAGTGGTTGAGCCTCAACGCCAGTGTGTGGTTGCGGTAACCCTTTCACTTTGAGGAGTTCCTGCGATTCTGATCGCATTAATGCCCTGGAATCAGGTTTTGCTGGACGCATTCTTGAAGTTCCAGGAGGCACGTGTTCCTACTGGTGTGAGAAGTACCACATAGTTTGCAAAAGTTCAACACGTGAAGTTGTCGCCTAAGGAAACTAAGTATTTTAGTGTGCCCGCACTAAAGAGAACAAAGGTTGTCCTTTTTTTTCGAAATTTTGACAGCTTTCTTTGTCAAAATTTTCACTACTGATTCATGTTTAATTGGTTCTTATAAAGTAAAGTAATGAAGTAGTGTAAAAAGTGTTTTGGTAGCATTGGAATTTTCAGAGAGAGATGAAAAATACGAGTTAGATCGTATCTCTTAATTATATTATTATCATCTACACTTCTTGCTCCTACAGTCTCGATTCCAATAGCTACGTTGATTTTATAGATATAAAATAAAAAATGTTAGAAATATACAATACCATCACGATTTATGTTTATTTTAAAAACTAAAATAAAAGGGCCGATTATTACTTAGGTAGAACAGAAAATACATTGGGCCAATGAGAATAGGATCAAAGTACAAAGCAATAAACAGCTGTGTCAATGAGCTGGTGTACTCAGGTGCTTTAGGAATACTCAAGAGACCATTATTCCGTGAAGTCCAGGTGCTGGAGAAGTATACAGCTTTTCATAAACAATTTACGTCTTTGTTCCTCGTTCCAGTCGAAATTTATTGCGTTTTACGGAGAATTATGCGTTCCCTTTTTTATTTTCTTGTTGTTATTTTATTTCTTAACATTTTCTTGTTCTTCTGAACGTTCTTCAGTCTTATGGTGTATTATTTTGTATATAGAAGCCATTTATTTGACGGAGAAATTATAATGACTTCTCAATATTATGAGATACGTAGGATCGAATATCTAATAATAACTATTCTAAGTGATTCAAAACAAAGTGCATACCATTTTTCTTTTTAAAAAATAAAAATATGATAATAATAAATAAAACTGATAAATTATAAGATATTAGTAGAAAAAGTCCAACAAAAACGCATTAAGTCTCTAAACTAAAACCGTAAAAATATACCTGTCTATAAAAGAACACATTTTTTTTGTTTCCTGATTTTAATAATAATAATAATAATGTCTTTATTTATTCTGGGACGAGTCCCTATAGAATAACAATACAGGCGTTGTAAGCTATTAAATCTTAGAGTGTTAAATGATTACTTTTAATTAATTATTACAATTAATTTAATTTGTGAGAACGAATAAAAAAATGAACAAATAAAAAATGTGAATTACCTACAATAACAGTATTTAAAAAACATATTAGAAGAAAAGAAAGAAAAAAAATTAAAATAAGTTTACAATAATTATATAAGAGAAACAAATTTATGGTCACATATATCAAATTTATGCCAAGAAAAAAAACAAAAAAGAAAAATTAAACAATATTATCCGAGATTTACCTTTCATCCCTTTTTGTCCTTTTTAATATCTATCTATATGACATTAATAATACATATGTACGTGGTTTAAATTCCACACACTCAAATATATGAATACAAAATAACACATACAAATGTACATCTAAAAACATCATTCATACATCGAATAAAGAGAGCATTAAGTCAAAACTGATCTCCTACTATTATACTATTATACTATGGGATAATAGGTGCTGGAATATACGGGATTTGAAGGTTGGAAGATTATTGGAACGACGAATGGAAGAAGGTATAGAGTTCCAAAGGGAGGAGGATCGGATCAGGAAAGCTCTGTCAAAAGCTGCAGTTCGGTGGGATGCTGTATGTAGGTCTGAGAGCCGAGAACGGGTGTTGCGGGAGAGGACTGTGGTTTTGAATTGAAGGAGATCGAAAATGTAAGATGGTCGATGGGATTGGATAACTTAAGATTTAATTTAATTTAATAATTTTACTTAAGAGATTTAAAAATTTTTGTTTGGAATATTCTCACGCATCTTTTCAGGTTTTGCTCTTCAATATTTACATATTTTTTGGAATAGTCATAAGTACACTGAGTTTTTGATAATTTCCTTTTTCTCTAGCCTTTTAATATTCTTTTTTGATTTCTTCTAGTTGGTGTTGTTTATTACCTGATTTTTACCTTTATGCTTTTCGACTCTTGTTAGTGAGTGTATTTTGCATTCTATTAAGTTTTATATCAGCTATTTTTATCAAACTTTTTCCAGCTCTGGGTCTGGTAACCTTGCTTAGGATTCAGTAGTTGCATCTGTGATTTGAAGGTTGTGGGATGTTCCTTCTGATTAGTGTCTTGCTGCATTATTGCTTAGGATGGTTTTTTTTTTCGTTGCTGTTGGAATAAATTCGCCAATTAGTATTTGACCTGAATAAGCCTGAATTGGCGAAAATGTTCAGGTATTTTTGTTTCCTGATTTTAGTTTCGACACTTTAAGCTTTTTGAATGGATTTTTTCCACTATTCTCTTAACAAGTATTTTATGTATTTTTAAAGCTTTTGCTTTTAAATGTTAATAAATAAATCCGAATGTTTTGAAGGATGTTATACAAAATTTGGGGCAATGCCCTCATTTAACAAATTAATTAGTAAATTACATATTTGACAAACAATCCAATGAACCTGTGGGTTTAATATTCATCAAGTTTACAATTGGCACACCCCGCACCCTTCCGTCTTTATCCAACACTAACAGGCTTTAACCCGGGGATGTTTGGCTTAATAGTCGAGAGCTCTCTACCCTCGGAAAACAGGAATATATTCATATATCGAATATATAAATATATTCAATCGTTACTAAACTTGCGATACGTCTAATGAATATTTTATGAGCTAATCATTTTTACTGATTGGCGAATTTAGGTCTTTTAGAGAGCTCATATTCTGTTATACGAATAATTTTTGTATCATAATTATTAAGATTAATTTTATATTATTTAAGGGAATGTCCTTTGTTTCTACAAAGGTAATTCTAAATGTAATTAAAATTATATATTAAAAGTAATCGTGTTGTTTATGTTGGCTATTTATGTAATATTGGGCTTTCATTGAGCAATGATATTACAATATAAAAAAAGAATCCACATACAGCGGCAAGAGTATTGAAGCCTTAAAATATCCTCAGGTAATAAAAGACCCATCTTATGCAGGCCATATTTACAATATTTTCGAATTTATGATTGTAAATGGTTTATTTTAATAAAATTTTGGAGAATGAAGAATAATATAGAGCAATAGCCGACATGTTTTCATAAACTATAAGTTACGGTCGACAAGAATTTAAAAAAAACGTTCTAATATCCTCCTTAAAATTCTTCTGACTTTGGTATTGAGTGTATCATCGAGATAAAATAATAAATATGACAAACTTTTACGATATATTTTCCTGTTTGTATCTAGAAGGTAATTTAATTTTTAAACAAAATAATGCATATTGAAATCTAATCAGAGCAAAAGAAATATTACATATTGAGTTTAGAAAATTGTTATTAAGATAGATGTTTGTAATTGAGTTCTTTTCGTTGAGGGGTCTTTAACGGATTTATGCATATCAGCAACTCCTCAGACCAAAAAATAAATTTCCAATATATATATATATATCTGATCCTTGGTTATATGTTTGATTGTGATATCAAACAAATTACTTCATTGAGTGACAACATAACACGTCCTTTTTGTAGGGCTTACCGATTTGTATGTTTTAAGTTAATCATGGCTGCTTCAATCATCATTAATCATAAGAGTTATTACAATTGTCTACAAGAAATAATTGATATTTATTTACACCTCTTTCTTTACCCGGGGCTACAGTCAGGTACAAACCTTGGTCTCCCTCTCACTCTATCTCCAGCCTTCCTAATCCATCACAACGCGGTTACTCCAAGTTTTTAGAGATCCTGGTCATGTCTAGCTTATTCTTGGGTGTCTTCTTCTTTTTTTCCATAGGAAATTCTTCTTTACTATCTACCAAGTCATATGTCCCTCTCACAACCTCTCAATATTCCCAAGCCGACTTAATCTTCTTGACTTCACAGACCTAACTATTTACTCTAGCACTATTAGGTCATCAAGCTGCCTATTTTTGTTGGTTTGCTAGGTGCTATGAATGTACACTGGACCGAAAATCTTTAGCGTTCTCGTTTCTACACCATTGCACACAAGCAATTTTATTAGAGCTTTATTAAAATTTTGATTTTAGTTTGTTTAGTCACTATGCTTAATAAACTTTCGAAAGCTCAATTTCTTGGCATGACAATACTCTCACAACTTTTTCATCTCACAACTTTCTTTGGTTTCGCAGTTCAGTTCTTCTTTTTCGTCTTTGCCTTCTTTTTATGCCATCTAGCTAGCGTTGAGGAGCCTCAAACCAGCGCAACCTTTTTTTCCAATCTCTGCTTAGTCGTTGCTAATTTCTGCAGCCGTTATGCGACTAGAATTCCTGTCTAAGTGCAGTTCAGTTCCACTATTTAATAATCTATTAAAGAATTTATTGAAAAGAAAGTTATCTTTTGTGAAATTGCCGATTTCTTGCTTGAAGTATTTATAGAAGATAATGAAAATATTAATTTTAACGATAATTCTTTTAACGTGAGCATGAAAACTAAACTTCTGAAGTTTCCCGAGCTACTATTCCTTATTTGATTGTCTACAAGCAACAATAGAAACTCCTTGAAAAAGGAAACATATCCAAAGGAGTTAAGTGATTAAAGGAAACCCTTAAGAAAGCATGGTTAGACTTTTGGATCTGTTAAGGCTTAGGGGGAAAATTAATATATACGAAACCTTAAGTGATTTCAACCCAATCTTTAGTAATAAGCAATTTGAAACTCAATGAAATTAATTAATCTTTAATTGGTAGAATTTAAAGCAGAATTTAAATTTAATGAATGATAAAGATATAAACACAGAAATATACAAAATGAAATTTCACATATGCCCTACAAAACATAGACAATGGAATAGTTCCTCAGGAGAAGTGTGGGAGGTTCAAGGAAATAGATTATTCAGTTCTAAATGTTACTTTTTTAAAATCATTAAGCGTTTTAGTTAGTTAATTCATATTTTTACTGTAGTTTTAAAAGGGAAAGTCCAAGAATATTTCTCTACAATTTAAAAATATCGAGAATGATCATTATATTTCATATTTTTGTGCCAGAGTACCGACTTTCTCTACGGTACTGGCATAAAATCAATTCAGTAGACATTGTTCAGGAAAATTATTAAATTAATGTATGAATTGAACATTATGATTAATGAATTAACTAGTATGGATCACTTATTTCAACGAAAATAATGAATAGCTACGTAAATTACAGAAATGATCATGAAACGGTACTGACATTTAAGTGATAATCTGTAAGTTGTCTCTGAAATGCAATTTATACTATACCAAAGAAGTGATGGAATATGTTGATGATCCTCATATTGATGTAAAATAACTAGATACATAGATTGTTAAGGGATGACAAGTGAGAGAAAACAGAACAGGACATTAATAAAGACTGTTAGAATGGACTGTCCCAAATATCTTTTTACTTCCTTATTTAGGTGGGAATTTTTGTTTTTGTTTGTCATAGCGAGTGACCAATGCAAATATTACAACAAATGATTATAAATATGTATATACAGTCATACATTAATTTTTTTGTTGTTAAAATTTAAGAAAATACAGATTAAATTATGACCTCGCGTTCCTTGGTTTAGCAAGCAGTTGTTATGAGCTCAAAAACGGCCCATCTAATAATTTCCCTAAACTTGAGGGCATTATGCTGAGCTAAAGAGAACTCTTGAGGAATATTAAAAACAGCCTAAAAAGAGGAAGGCCTCAGTAAGCCCTTTCGCTAGGCCCTTCGTTTTTTAGGCCCTTTACTATGTTTTTTTTTTTGTTTAAAAACAATTTCATTAAATGAGATCCGGAAGTTATCAAAAATAATTTACCGTGATATTAATATTAATGAAATTAATTAATTAATTAATTCACCATAGAGTCTTCTTTTATGCATCACAAGAATACATTGGACATAGGCGGTTGTTGTTGCATTTTAAATAAATATACGTAAACAAAAATTACTTAAAATAATATTGATGTAAACACAAACAAACATATTTTTTAAATATTTTTATTTTGAAGATAAAAGATTTGTCCTCGCCGGGATTCGAACCCTTCCGCATCTCTAGTGCGGCTCTCTTCCAACTAAGCTACCAGCGCTAGTAACCAAGCCAGACACATCCTTTCTCTTCACCGATCCTATATCCCCAGTCCTCGCAATTTTTGCGATGTACACAAGGGGACGAATGTTCATTGAACATCGCTTTTTAATTAGGATTTCATTGACGTACGTCAATTCTTATATTTATAAATTATTTTTTATTGATGGTGATTATTTAAATACTTTTATTTTAAAGAGAAATACGGAAGATCCGGGTTCAAATCCCGGCCAGGACAAATCTTTTATCTTCAAAATAAAAATATTTAAATAAGCACCGTCAAATAAAAATCAATAAAAAACAAACAAACATAGTTTCTGTACGTACAAAAACATTTTAAAAGAACTATGCTGTTCATATTTGATTCCTCCATTTTTTTATTTTTTTATTTTTTTTTTATGGCATTGGATTCTTTCTTTCATCCATACAGCCAGCTGTGTATTATTATTTGGTTAACTGTTAAGTTAGATGCCAACAGCACGCGGATTTCCCCAGATGGTTACCGCCTGTTTTTTCCAGGCGGTCACCCATCCAAGTGACCACCAAGTAACCACGCCCGACGTTGCTTAACTTCGGTGATCTGACGGGAACCGGTGTGTTCAACGTGGTATGGCCGTTGGTGATTCCTCCATATTGTCATCATTCCTAATTTGCTTCTTACAATAGTGATCTTTTCTTGTATACTTAACTATTTTTCCAAAATTTAGTTATTATGATTCACATACTATAATAAGCATTTACTGTAATCTGAAAGCGGACGATTCTTATATGAATTTGAAAGTTCTCCATATAAATTTTGGTTCCATTCATAAACAGAAGCATGAGGGTTTAAAGCTGATATCAAGAATAATGACTATTCATATGACTTGGTTGGGTTGGCTATGTCTTCAGAAAGGCTGCTATATTACGATTAGTACTGTACTGATACTGTTTGTTTAGAAAGCTGTGCTTGAAACTAATGCCAGAATTGTAGGAATACATTATTGTATGGATACACAGCTGTAGATAGGAACGGCTGCTAATAAATCGTGGATAACGCCAAGATAGAATAGCTGGCTATGGAGCAATAATATTAAGGATAAACTGATGTCGCCGGAATATAAAAACTATTTCAGCAATTATATACAGCTGTAGTAAGTCGAATATGTATATATATTTCAACAAAGGCCGTATGTAGCATTGAACATATTGTTTATTAAGATGTTTTCATCCCTTGAAATGATTTTATTTTTTAAATGATTATGTATTATATTAAAATATATATCTGAAATCCTTAGGTTCAGTTCTACTAGGTGCTCCTTGGGCTAGTATTTATTAGTTTATTTGGACAGTACTTAACTAGTTTTCATGAGAACAAGTACTGATTGCTTTTTGCTCTCAATCTTGTCTACGTTTTGCCTAAAAGAACTTACGTGGATTTATTTTTAATTCATACTAAATAGTTTGAATGCAAAAGTAATCAAGGTTTTTCTATGATTAAAAAACTTCTGAAATTATCTTAGCACTTACCCATCTGAATTTTTTATTTCATCATTATTGAGGTAAATAATCATATTATTGGTATATTATTTTTGAAGTAGTAAGAAATTATCTTTTATTTACTTTGAATCAGCAACTGGAGTATTACCTAAAATTATGAGCACTCAATTTTAAGATATATATGTAATGCACTCCTCATTTTTTTTTTTACACAACGTATTTTTCGCCAAAATCTAATTAAAAACAATTAAATTAAATTAAATTAAATTAAAACCGTCAAAATTTCTCCTAAAAGAAGGGTATCCACTTTATTGAGCCTTGTAGATATGTTATAACTTAATATTATATACATTAGTTTTATGTTTTCATAATATACTATGGTAATTAAATAAAAATACTGACAGACTCACCATTGTTACAGGGCTGATAGACCCGAAGCTCCTTATGTACAGTTCACAGTAGACAGTGGTTGCATTATCTGGAAAAGAAAAGGTGTAACTTAAGTCATATTATTACATTAATATTTTAGTCTCTCTCCGTTTACTTTCATATTTAATTTTTGTTAAAACCACAAATAACGCAAAATTTTTATATTTCAATAGATTTATCCATTTTTACCATCCATTTTGACTCGTAACCCCCTGAAGTCTAATGAACCTCCGTTCCATAGCTTATAAAAGTAAAGCCCAAGACAAATTTTTTTTCGGAGTTGATGTAACCTATGATACAATGTTTTTTTTGTTTTGTTTTTTATCAAATGATCGTCGTAAGTGAAATATATCGAAATTTACAATTAGAAACTATACATCTCTTATTAAAAATATATGTCCTCGTAAATATTAATTTTTTTATAACAAAAAATATATATATACATATATATAAAAACTTAAATTTGAGTTGATTTTGACATCCCAAAAAGTGTTGTTGCTGTTTAACTGCGGACCTATACTAACCGCCAGATAACAAACCGATCCTTGCCTCTCGGAAATTTATTGTACCGCCAAAATCAAGGAGAAGGGGAATGACGCTCAGAGCGCCCGGCACTTGCTGTTTGATCGCCGAGCTGGGCTGTTCTACCAGACCTTCGCAGCTACGACCATCGCACACTGCAGCTTATCACTTCGCTCTCCAGCCGCTATTCCTATGAGAACGTCTAGAGGTTTTAAAGCTTGTCACTCGCCAGAAGCTATGCTGAGATGCTAATTGGGTTTATATCACACAAATTGTAAGTCCCATTTCATTATCATAAGGCCTCAAATCGTCAACTAATTCTTCTCCTGATGATCAACGTATTACATGGTACCAACCGGACTGTTCAAATTAATTAATGATATCATACTCATTGCTCCTTCATGCCGTGATCACTGGCGAAGATAATAATAATTCGCACATCTTCGCGCCTTATTGAAATCTTCATTATAACGTTCAAGTCCATTTTGTTGTTATTATATCTTTGGCCATTATGCTAGCATGGAGCATTTCTGTTATTGTTAATTACCGCTCCCATTCATGTTAATCATTTTTTTCTTTTTTTTGTCTTAAATTACTTTTGTTCATTAGATCGCTAAGTTGCATGTTTAGTCTTAAGTTATTCTTGTAAAAGCTATTATTAATTTGTATTTTCTCTTACATGTATATTTAATAGTATTTAAGAAAAGATATCTCGCATGTTATTCAAATTAATAAATCAAACGCTTTGTTAATATCTGAGATTTCATTCAAATTCCCGTGATACTTCCATTTGCTTCCTATTAAATTTTATTCAGTCTAATCACGCCTAAACAGTTGCTTTATTTAAAACTCTTTATTTTTTGAAATTAATTTTATTTGAAATAATTGTATAGAGAAATCTTAATAATGTTTTATTAATTTTTTTTTATTAATATTAACATGTTAATAAAAAAAAATTAACACGTGATTAATGAAAATCTTTTTCTTTTAATAATTACACTACTTTCTTTCCAAGTCTGAAGTTGATCAGTTCCCGTCGTTGATCAGCGCCTGTTGATCAACGACGGGAACTGATCTGTTGATCTGAAGTTGATCAGCGCCGTCGTTCATCAGTTCCCACCCAGAATGGTGGGAACAGATGAACGACGGCGCTGGATAGCTACAAAACCAGCAATACGTTAATGCAGCGCGGGGCGCGTGCTTAGTATTTCCCGGCGCAGTTTATTTTTACTTATGAAGGCAGCACGAAATGTATTGAACAATCTACGAAAACATACTATTCGATAATTATGTACGAAATAACATAATAAACTAGAAAATTTCAATAATGTTCGTAATTTATAAATAATTGTTAGATATCTGAAGGAATTCTCTGAAAATACAACGATAACTGATAATTGAAGCAGACATAAATTTTCAAATTATTCACAGCAGTGTAATTAAAGAATTAGTAAAAGATTAGTAAATGTTAGCGCTATTAAAGAAACATTCACAAATGTATTCAACAAGAGAACACATTTAACCAGGAGTTGTTAAATATTATATGAGATTTTAAAAGATATTGGATGGGTGAAAAATGGGTACTTTAGTATACGATTGGCCGAATACAAAGATTTTTCAACGATAAGTGATTAGTCTAATTTTGTCCGAAACGATTTGATTGTACTGAAGTAAGCGGATTCGTATCATGCTAATGGCACAGAAGTGCATAACTCAGGCCTTGGTTATTGCTATTAATGGAGTTATTGCTTTTGGCGTAAGTCGATTTCAAGCTAAAAAGAACGAGAATACTCCTTCTCTCTGTACAGTTTACTCATTCTGAACGAAACCAACTTAAACACTTATTCACCGGGGATTTAGAAACAGTGTGTCTGGTAAAATTAAAAAAAAAAAAAATCATTCTCTGATACCCAGTATTTCTTAATTACATAACATACATGATCCCCGAATCGGTTACATATTTATTTGTCAGTGTTAATCATTGTATTTTTTCGTTTTTACAATTCTTATTTATATCAGTATTTTATAATGTTTCCTGAGTAATATAGTTTTATGTAGAGGAAACGACTCTGTTTCCTTACACATTATTTTGTTTTTACTGAACCACTATCAAGGGTAAATGAAATGAGACTGGAGAGAAATATGAAAATGCTGGGTACTGCACCTTAGATATTACTTGCACCTGGTTACTTTTATTACAGCCCTCTATTTACTTAAGGTGAGAAAATTCACAATTATCTACGTTTTGTTTCGCTCGTGTTGATTAAGTTTCATGGTCGAAAGAATAATAAAAGATCTGGGTCACTTGCTCTTGTGTCTTTAGCTTAGGGGAGTACATATTTCAATTTGAGTACGAAAAAAAATACAAAATTTTACAATATTAAAACAAGTAATTAGATTTTGGTATATGTAGAAAGGAGATAGTTGGGGGTGCAGTAAAAAAAAAAACTGAATAAATACTAGACTTATAATTATGTGGCGACGTTTCGACCTACAGTGTAGGTCATCTTCAGGGCTGTGAGAGAGAAACAAACAGAACAAAAAATATAAAAACGTACAGTAACAATAATATGGTGACAAGTAATGTAGAAAATTAAAATAGTGACAGATATAATAAAATTAAGATAAAAACAGATATAATAAAATTAAGGATAATGAAAAGAAATTAAAATAGTGACAGATCTAATAAAATTAAGATAAAGACAGATTTAATAAAATTAAAGATAACGAACAGAAATTAAAATAGTGACAGATATAACAATTAACGATAACGAATATAAAATAAAATACAGAAAATAAATGTACAGAAAGGATAGAAAAGTAAAAATAATATAAAGGGAAATAAAAAAAGAGGAGGTAAACAAAAGATACGAGAATAAGATATGAGAATATTAACATATAAAAAAAGGTTGGAACATGAAGAATTTAGAAAAACTAGTAAAATAAAAATAAGATTTTCGTATAGTTTTGCAATTAACTTAAATAACTATAAGAAGTGCACTAATAACTTTTAGGCCCAGGTTGCGATGACAAACTGATACCTACCCAACCTCTATATAATAGGCAATCTTCGAGAAAGGAAAGTTGTGTCAAGTTGTGGCCTAGAAACAGTACACTCCAAACTAAAGTAGTAAGCCCAAGACTCTATTCTTGAGTAAATACTAAAAAACATATTGTAGAGAACTCGCAATACCGAAGAGTTAGTTTTCAAAGTACGTTATGATTTCGATGTAGATTTTTAAATATGTTAAGCCCTAAAAAACCTAAATTTATGTTTAGATTTATTGTATAATGTAGACATCACTTATGTCAATTCCCGCTAGCGGAATATCGTAGAAAAAATTTGAAGGTCTGTCAATAATTGCGGACGTAACCTCCATAATACTGACGAATAAAATAAAATTAAAGAAGAAATTAACTAAAAATATATTGCCATTGAGGAAATACGTTCCGTATGCTTCCTGCCGATATAACAGAATTTCTATCATAACATGTCATAGCATTTTAATGTTATAATATACAGTTGATAGGACCTTGCTTTGTCAGCTTTATGGTTTTTATTGTTTTATCATAAGTACTTCATATTAGTAAGAAATAAATTTTGTTTTTTGTTAGTATATGTACATACGAGTATATACTGATATAGACTTTATACATATATATAACGATTAGGATAACACGGGGACCGTTGGGTCCAGAGGATAACGAGTTTTGCTAAGTGAGTTATTGTCGTGTAGCAAACCGTAACATGCCCTAGAACTTTCGTAATCTGTGTCACATCCTAGGCCGGGCCATTAATCTGAAAACATGGGACATATTATAATTTATACAATATAATTATGTTGTACAGTATATATTCGGACACTAGCTTACAATGATAATCCTTTTAGATGGACTACATTGGGATCTGATGATAAACATGTAATGTACATTTCAAAGTTTTTTATGTGCAATTATGAAATATTAACCAAAAAAATCATTAGTTTTGCATTTTTATATAGAATTAATTACGAAAATAAATATTAAAATTATAAGGCAATAAAGAATATCTTGGGGTTTGCTGACTTTTATATCTCATATAATACGATTTCATGAAGTTCAACGATAGGGACTAAAACAAACACATCAGAGGTAAGATGTCTGGAATATCCGGACGGTCTGGCCTTAATGGTGGAGACTAAAAGCGAAGCAGTAGAGCAGTTGAACACTTTGAAGGAAATAGCTGTAAAGGCAGGTTTACAGATATCGTTTGAGAAAACAGAATTAATAACTACAGATTGAAACTTTCAAAAGAATATAGTAGAGACAAAGTACGGGAGAATTAAAGTAACAAATAAATTCAAGTACCTGGGGGAAATTATATGAAGCAATGGGTCGGAGAAGGAAAGCATAAAAGAGAAAATAAGTAAACTGGAAATACTAACCTTCGCGACAAGTAATTTATATAATAGAAGGAGCCGGTGACACTGTACGGAATGGAAACCACTTCCCTCCTCAGCCTAAGGAAAATGTTAGGGATAGAAAGAAGAATACTAAGAAGATTTCACGACCCAAAGATGACACAGGCAGGCTATAGGTTGAGACCTATTAAGGAAATATACAAAGAAATAAATGATTTGGAAACGGACATAAGAATAAGAAGATTACGGTTCTACGGGCATATGGTGAGGATGCAGCCAAAGAGATCAAATAAAGAAATCTTCTATAAAATGAGAGGATACAATAGTGCGGGGGGGGGCATCAAATAGATGAAGGAAGAAACTGAGAGACTGAAAATAACAGACCAAGGCTGTTTCGATTGGGATGACTATGGGAAAAGTCTAAAAGAAATTAAGGTCCTTGTGGGAAAGAGAGATGCGAGAAAGGGAATAGCGTGTACCGAGGAAAGAAGGAAAGAACATTCAGAAACAATGAGGAAAAGGTGGGAAGAAGGAAGGAGAAAAGGGATTTGAAAAGAAATGAAAATAATTATATTCGCGCGGTCTCTAAGGCCGTTCCGTGGAAATAAAAAAAAAATAACAACAGGAATCAGTGACAACAAGGTAAGAGTTGAAATAAGAAAAAATCTAATTACCTATTTTATATGTATTTTGGTTGGTTTGAATCATGACTAATATTGAAGCCGAAAAAAAGTTATGCTAGACAGATCCCGTACAAGGACAGATCCAACGTCATTCTATGGCCCGAAAACTTTGAAACTAAACTTTGCGGAACAACATAACTAGTTAACTGTATATATTATTTTATTTTTGTTCAGCTTACATAAAGGTGGCAAACGAGACAAAAAAATTGTATTGGAAATATTTGTTTTATAAAATAATACTGAATATAACCATCATTTTTTTTATTTCGAAATGGAAGGATTGTTTATAAGGTATCAAATCTTGAGACTGAACACGTATTATCATTTGTAAATACATGGGCTTTATTTGTATACCTCTCACGAAAATACCGCTGGAAACTTTTTAGAAAACAAACCATTTTGGAATTTCGGTTTGATCCAATATTAACAGGATACCATAACGTGCGTGTTGACCAATGACAGGGGAGATAGAACTACAAAGCCACAAACTGGAACTGACAAAAAAAAAAAAAGCGTCATCTGACTCCGGTTCATTCCCTCCATGGGGCAAAGCTTTTTTTGTGAAAGCTCTTTCTGTTATTGCTGATTTGAAACACAAAAAAAAAAAATATAGAAAAAATATATAAGCTCAGTTACAGATTTTTCGTTGGTTATATTAATTTATTTTTTAATAACATGTGTAAGAGAAAAAAAGATTTGAGAACACAATCATTTAAATTTTCTCTGTCGAGTTTACGTATCCAATTGAATTTAATATACTTAAATGGAGGACCATAGTAATGTTGTAATAAAATAGATAAATTTAGGCTGAAAATTAATTACAAAGTAATAAACCGAAATGAAAAAGGGTGAGAAAAAGATCAGCTCACCTGAATATCTGTATCTTCTATAATCTAAATTGTAGATCGTAAAAAATTGAATAAGTAGATTTTGTGGTAGCCGACTAAAGGTAGAAATAATGTAAAAAAATAGTAAAAGCAACATAAGGCGGAGTAATTCAAAGAAAAAGAAAGTTAGATGATACCTGAGTGGTTTCTCTAACAGGTTCACGTGTGTGATGAAAAGTAGCAGGCTTTTACTAGTAATCTAGGAGAAAAGGTAATGGTGTAAAAGGAACAAAAAGGAATAAAAAAAAATACCTGTACAAATCTTCATACACACAAAATAGATAAATGTAGGTATGTGGCTACCACTTGAAATATAGTTGTAACTGAAGCTCGAGCTTGTCATAACCACCACTCAAATTAGACTACGACTTTTAAAACAGTCCAACTGCCTAAAGTGCGGGAGAACAAGTAACTAAGGGCGCTAGTAGTTCTAATTAAAAGAGGGGAGGTTTAAAACTAGGAAAAATTGCATCTAAGTTAAATTGACTGTAAGTATATGATATCTATCGGAGATTACTAGGGACTAATTATAAGAAGTACGAATAAGTATAAAATTAAATTAAAAGAAAACCTGCCGAAATACGGCACAACATGAATGGTATTTGTTGTTGCCCTACTCCGATTTAATATATTTGAATACATATCATTAAACATACATTATTCAATAAATTTAATGACTTATAATTATGATTTTTTATTAATAGTCGACGAATTGGGCAGGAAATCTCTTAAGGACAAGAGATAAAGACTTGTGGGAAACAGTGCCCAGTGGCAGGTTATGCATCCCCTCTTGAGCCTTCTAACGACGATACCAATCACAATTCTATTACTATGAATTGTTATCATTAATTATTAATTTTCTTTTCAAAAATGCTGCTTAGGCAAGGACTGTGGTCAAGGTTAAGCTCACTTGTTTGTTTTATTTGAATTTAACAATGTTCTTACTACATTAGAAAAAAAATCTGTACTACTTGAATTCAGTACAAACTCCTAGTAGACTTTGTACTGTTTCAAGGTCAACGGTTATGCAGGAAGGTGATTTATCCAAGATCCTAGATGATCCCATTGTTTTCTCTGGAATCAGGCCATTGTTAGAAACTACCATTGGTGTCACTTTTACGTCTACCAGACTGTATAAATGTTTAAGTTTCTCTCACAAAGACATTTACGCTTACTATTTTGTGCACGTTATCTTAGGCAGGAACTCTTACTGATTTGAGTTTTATTTACCTCCTGGTCAGTAAGCAATTCATTATTATTTTCTAAAATTCCAACAAAAAGCCCTTAAGTCTCCAAACCAAAACAGAAATTATCTGTCCAATATTTCGCCTATTCAGGCATCTTCAGGGTAGATAGAGAAAAAAACAAAAAAAAAACAAAAGAACAAAAACAAAACAAACCATGAATAATGCACCCACCACCTCCAAGGCTCAAATGCAACTAATGAATCATAAGGAAGGTTACTCGACCCCGGCTGGGTAAGGTTAGATAAAAACAGCTGATGAATACTGGAGAATTTGAAAATTCGACATACACTTATCAAACTACAAAAAGCATAACCGGAAAAAATAAATAATTGTAAACAACACCAAAACATAAGACAAAAACCACATGAAAAAATGAAAGTAAGATTGCAATGAAAAGTAAAACAACATTATCAAGACACCATGGATATTGAAAAGGTAGATTTATGGCTATTCGACAAAATATATAAATATTGAAAAATAAAAAGAGACCTTACATAAATGTTAAGACCTTTTTGGATAAAGGTTTGGAGACTTAAGGGCTTTTCGTTGGAATTTTTTCCACGGTCTTAAAATTTATGTAAGGTTTATTTTTCAATATCTATTATTATTTTCATAATGCAATTGGGAAAAACCACAATGCAAAGCCTTATGTTTCAAAAAATACACCTACTTACCAGTCGACGTTTCGCCTATTCAGGCAATATCAAGACACCAAAATCAAAAAGGGGTTATGCGAATCGCATCTGGAAGAAAAAAGTGCAATACATCCCAACGATCAACAGCCCAAACAGGCTCCAAACATGAGACAGCACCCCACCACCAAGACGTTCAACATTAATCAATAAAGTAATCAACTTACTTTCGTACAGTTGTATGTTGAACGTCTTGGTGGTGGGGTGCTGTCTCATGTTTGGAGCCTGTTTGGGCTGTTGATCGTTGGGATGTATTGCACTTTTTTCTTCGAGATGCGATTCACATAACCCCTTTTTGATTTTGGTGTCTTGATAATGCCTGAATAGGCGAAACGTCGACTGGTAAGTAGGTGTATTTTTTGAAACATAAGGCTTTGCATTGTGGTTTTTCCCAATTGCATTATAATAATTAATAGTGTTTCTTTTTGAGTTTTTGGCTCTATTTTAGTGATATTATTATTTTCATTTATTTTTATCTCAGATTTCTCTGGCGCCAAATTCACATTCCGGAATTCAATATTCAAGGGAAGTGTAAATGTTTAACTGATTCAAGAATTTTCTAACGATTTTGCAGGTGTCCAACAGTACTGCCTTTTACGCCAATTTTATTTTTTTTAAATAGTGGCCAAGGTATTCTGTACCCTCCCTTGTGCTTTTCAATATGAGACGAAATGACTTTTGGAGTTATTAGCAATTTCCCCAAATGATAATGCGATTTTAACTCAATAGACAGTTCGTGGTATTTCCTTTTTTTTCGACTCTGGTGTTTATTACGTTTGTATCACATGGGACTGCTATTTCTATAATTCTGCCAATTTTTTCCGCTTAATGGATCAACAAAATATCCGGACGGGTATTACCTTGTGGTCCGTGATTATTTTCTCATTGTTCTCATTTTTAATATTATTATTTTATTTATAGTATTAATATTAATAATATTAGAATTGTTCTTTATTATGAATATAGGATTACCCAAATGTGTTATAAATTTATACATAGATAAGAAATCCATAATAACATTTAATGTAATAATTAACTACCACGATCCAAATTCAGGATCACATTATTACATTCTATTATTATAAATTATATTGTTTCACATTATTTTTATACATTACAGAGTTACTGGCGTACATGGATATCATATGTTGCCCATATCAGATGTTTAAATTTTTATGCAGATCATTTTAAAATTTTACAAAACCTTATATTTAGTAATTGAAGATTGAGTAATTTGGTGCTGGCTCATTTCGAATTCTTTTGGGTAATTATTCTAAAAATGTAATAACAGAAACCTCCTTATCTTCAAACCCAAACGTGGATATATGAATAAGATTTTTAAAAAATAACAAAATGCCCCAACAATCTGGGACCGTGACCTAGCTCCCGACTCAGAAATGATGCCGTGACATAAAAACATATTTGAAGGAAGTGTCACATATCAGCGGTGAGATCCCCCGGGATGGCTCAGAGATCGCCGATTTCGGAATATATTCCCGCAGGTTATATTTTTCAAATATGACAGGGCCATGGGAAAAACTTTACCCGAGTCAAATAAGAAATGCTGCGGTAGTGAGCTTGTGCTTGGTTCGTCTTCAATGTATGATATTCCAACCCCATTCCTTCAAGAAGTGGTGGATTCTTGTGAGCTGAGTTGTGAATTGAAATAAATCTATTTGGAGGAGGCGGAACTTTATCTTACTTACTTAAAATACTTTTATTATTTGCATACTTGATTTATGTGGGTCATTATTACTTAATTTTTCATTTTGAATGTATATCCCAAAAAAAATATAATAATTAAATAGACCATTTAATTGGCAGCTATGATCATAGTTCTGTTATTAAATGCACTATTCCAAATCATAGATCATGAGTTGAAGAAACAAAAGAATCGACAAATTATAATTTATAAATAATTTATTGTATGGTGTATAGTCGTAATTTATTATTGCAATGAGAACAATCATGAGATATCGTCAAAACAAAGTATCGATAGTGAAAAATACCACTTTTCAGGAGAGTGAAACAACTGTATTGAGGTTCATTCAAAATGGTTTGTATCGTCATAATTATTTTACCTATGTCATTACATTAAAATAAATGTCAATATTCAACCGTTAAGGAATGGCCATAGGGTTGTTTCTTATGGACTCTGAACAACTTTGGTCTCTAGTTCTCGTTTTCGTCTATTGTCAATGCTCCTTATTATGTTTCCAACAAAACCCAACATTCCTTTCGTCCTTGACCTCATCCCTACTAAATTTTCAAACTTTCACCAAAACCTTGCCTGTCATCCCAACCCCCTGGCTCAGTCATTATCCAGTTCCACACATCCATATAACCCACCCCGCCGTCTAAACCGGCAATGGCCCCGAGACCTGTTGTAATAAAGTTATTTGGAGTACTGGCACTGGCCAGATTCTCCACTCACGACCTGTGTGTGTGAAGCGCCCTTTACCAGCTTCCATTGGCGTTTAATGCCAGTGACGCGGCTGGGAAAGGGGGCTAGGGCTTCCCGGACTCCTGCTTTGCCCTCATTCCTGGGGAAGAAGCTCAGTTCGGGGACCCCAGGCAAATTGTAAATAGGGTATGAATGTGTACATTTTATTTTATTTTTATTATTAGTATTATTATTATTATTTATTTTATTTTATTATTATTATTATTATTATTTGTTTTGTTTTTTACTTTATTTTATTATCATTTCCGCATTAATTGCTTTCTGTTACCGCATGTATATATTTATTTATTTTATTTTGTTTATATTATTGTTTTGTTATGGAATGACTGTAAGCTACATAGCATTATTACTTATTGCCCGCAAGTGGCAGATTGTAATATTTCAATAAAGTGTTAATATATATATATATATATATATATATATATATATATATATATATATATATATATATATATATATAGTTCTTGTTTTCGTAAATCTCTTACTCGTTAATTGAGTTAATTAAAGTATATACTTTGTGTAAGGTAAATATTGATGATGCCACGTAATGATATATCTACAACCCCCGTGAATTAGAGGTTAAAATTATTTTTTTCGAATATGAATTTCTTGTATTTCGGAAACAAGTGTCAACCTGTTATTTTCTTAGTAAAAAGGTGTCTAAGTTAGACATTGGGTTGAAAATGAGGTATCCCTTATTTTAAAACACCATTTCAAGTCACAAATTAAGAGAATCACTCGAATACGCTTCCCATAATATAATGAACTCTCAAAATTCGACTTAAACACTGATTGGTGGGGGCAGTAGATATATAAGCTCTATCAATGCCCATGGGTAACCTGCCACCACTAATCTTCCATGAAATCATGCATCCCTAACGAGAAGATGCAATGATATTTATAGCAGACAGGCCAAAAAAGAAGATGAGGGATGAGGGAGAAGAGAGAGAGAGTGAGAGAAAGAGAGGATAGGGGGGGGAGAGGCTGTTAGCGAAGGGATTCCCTTCCGTAGCAGTTTTCCCTCCCTTACTCCTCCCCCCTCCCAGTCGGCTGTGTCCTAACAACTATCCTTGCTGAATCTGCGCTTATACTTATTTTTTCCTCCCAATTTCGTGTTACTTTTTAATTTTTTGTTGCTCCTAAATTAACCTAATTTCTTTTAGTATTAGTATGGTTCTTTTCCTCTGCGCTTAGCAACTGTATAATTAAATATATTCTCGATGCTAAAAGCAAACAGCTGCTGTTTCAGGCTAATTAAAAACTGAGTTATCTTACTAATATTATAAATGTGAATGTTTGTATGTTTGTCTCTCTTTCACGCAAAAACTACTGGTCGGATTTGGATGAAACAGTAATATAGGTTATACATCAGAGTAACACATAGGCTATAGCAAGCGCGGATTTATGGGAGGGTGCAAAGGGGCACGTCCCCCCCCCCCCGACAGTATTTAGGTACTGTGGAGAATCCATTATTGTACATGAATAAAGGCAAATCACATGATAATAGTTGTTAAAATAACAGAAAGAACATGAGTGAAACTACTTGTTTTGATATCCTACTAATCTTACTAATATTATAAATAAGAATGTTTGTATGTTTGTCTCTCTTTCACGCAAAAACTACTGGACGGATTTGGATGAACCTTTACAGTAATAAAGGTTATACATCAGAATAACACATAGGCTATAGCAAGCGCGGATTTATGGGAGGGTGCAAGGGGGCACGTGCCCCCCCGACAGTATTTTAGGTACTGTGGAGAATCCATTATTGTACATAAATAAAGGCAAATCACATGATGATCTATGTGGGGGCACGGGGGCATAATTAAAGGTAAATCAGGAACTTAGCATCTTGAAATTTGTAGTTAGGTTCTGTGTATAGTTTAAGAAAGAAATTCGGATAATTCCACTCCAAGGGTTTCCCCTTTAATATAATAGGGGTTCAAAGGTTGTATAGAATCCGTCAGTTTTGAAGTTAGACATCTGAAATTTCGGATGTTCGAGTAACTTATATTAAAAAAAAATAATTAAATTATTTATTTAAAATGATCTTTCACGAAACTTTACGTGGCATACCAAATTCCACGCGTGCGAAGCCGCGGGCATAAGCTAGTCTGTATATAAAAAAATCTCCTGTCACAATATTTGTCCGGGCTAATCTCCGAAACTACTGTACTGATTATAATGAAATTTCGCAAAGATGTGTAACATTGTCCATCTTAAAATGTAGGCTATATTTTTTTTCGATTTTCGACCGCAACATTTTTATTGCTAAACTATATTTTTTTCTAATCTGCAGCATTTTTATATGTTGTAACAGTATGCCTGAGTAGTGTAAATCCGAATCTGCATCCGAAAAAACGGAAATTACATACCTCATTCATTAAACTTATGTTTATATTTTATCAGTTATGACTTTAGTATATTATTTATTTATTATTTATTATTTATTTAGTTAGATATAAGATGAATGAAAGGTAAAATAAAAAATCAATTTAATTCATTATTTCATTCATTCATTATTTCTTTAAAATTCAAATTGTAACGTAATATTTTTTAAAACTATTACAACAGCCACAGCAACGCTTGGCCGGATCAGCTAGTTAGTGAATAAAGTAATATTCACATTGAATCAATAGGTTCTTCTTATCAACAGTAATAAGTTAATATTTCATATGGAAATTAAAAAAAAATTAAACCAACGTTCGCAATTATTGCATTTAATGGTGTAAATAGTTTTGTGAACTACTAAGATTTAGTTCTGTAATTCATATTTTTTTTCTAAACATTTGTATAATGAAAATGTATTAAAATATATTTTTTTTTATCTGGTTCCAATACAATACGGCCTTACAACCCTGTGTGGGTGTAGCCTCAATGAGCCTTCGCCAGTCTGCTCTATCCAATGTAGCTGCCTTCCAGTGACGGACGTTTAAGATGCGTCTGACATCCTGTGTCACTCTATCTGCCCATCCCAGCGTTGGTCTTCCACTTCTTTTGGTAAGGTTCAACTCTCCATCCAGTCGCTTTTTGTTGGATCCGCCGCACTCATTCATGCATGGCCGGCCCAACATAATAAGTATAATAACAGTAATGATATCCGGCTCCACGAATATCTCGTACACTTGTTGGTTGGTACACCTTCTCCATTAACCATTTGCATTAATAGATCCGAAAAATCTACGGAGCAGCATTCCTCAGAAACAGCTATCTCTTTTTCTTAGTCTTAGGTAAAGCCCAAGGCGTGGGTCTAGGATGGCCTAAGCAAATTATGTAGCTTATATAGCGTAAAGTTTGGTTGCCAGGATAGTAGTCCTTAGAAGCTAATAGCTGTTATTTGAATCTCAGCTCGATATAACATCTACTCGCGTTGTTGGTTCTCATGTTTATCTCAGGGGATATGTAGTTTGAAGCGCTAACAATTCTTCCCAGACTTGATAAGTGAAACTAAACACTATAGAAATCTTTTCGGGACCTTTTTCTACAAACTTCTGTATTCCATTGCTAGTTGATTCACCTGTCCTAATCTATTTGAATTTTCTTCATTGATACATAGACCCACTTCTTCTTCCTATTAATTCATCAAGACTGTTGTAAAATGTGTTGTTGGTCTAGATTTTTGACTTCTTAAAAATCTTTTCTAAGACTACATAAAATAATAGACATTGAAGATTATATAAATTTGCAATGTTTTTAGTAATAAAATATATTTGAAGGATACATTTTTAGAATCAAAAGAACAAATTCTTTTTAGCTTTTTGAATCCTCTAGTTAACTCTCCTGTGTATATAAATTATTTTAAAAAAAAGTAAGATATTATCATATACTTCTAATCGTATAAGGAATAAGATATAATTTTTTTTAAAATTTTAACCCATTTTAAATAAGAAAGTGAATAAGCATGGCGATCTCACCATGAATAATAAAGAGAAGTAATTGTTATTCATCTTGAGATATAGTATATTCAGGCTCGGACCATTAAGCTAGGAATTGAGTTAGCACATCCGGTCCCTAATTATTCCACCGTAAGAGGGAATATTATATTACACTATTTCAACGTGTGATATTTTGCCTAAACAAAATTTATTTTTTGTATCAATGGACCCACGATGTAACCGAGGAGCAAGCTGCAACAGTTATCACCAATTGGTTATACTTAAATACAAGCAAAGCAAAGAAAAACAAAATATTAAATGAACCAAAAAGTGCATTAGCAACTCCTAATGTAAAAAATTGGCCTCTGAAGAAAAAACAAAGGAGTCCATTCGAATAGTATTTCCATATAATAACGAAATGTTCAAGACGAATTTGAACTCCGTTGATGATCAGTGGTCAGAACTGAAGCAAGCAGCACAACATACGGCTAAAGAGGTTCTTGGCGAGAAGCATAAAAAAAAGGAAGACAGATTGAGAAGCTGCTCTAGAAAAACACAATCAAGCCAGACAAAAATGCTGCACAGAAGCACACAAGCCACCGTCGAACAATGTAATAGAATGAGGTAGATGGCTAAGACTTTCTGCAAAAAAAACGAGGAGATATGGAGTTTATGAAAATGGATCAACTACAAAATTAATAAGAAGGCCGTGAAAGCAGGAAATGGTATAAGGGGCTAAAGGAAATAAGATTGGGATTCAAACCGAAACCAGAATTCATTAAAGACTAACAAGGAAATTCGGTAGGTGACAAGACCGAAAATTTGGAAAGATCGGCCCGTTATTTTAAAAAGGAGCTGAACACATCTGAGACGTACCAAGGAAACTACCAAGAGTTAAGGGATAGTGACGAACTAGATGAGGAACAAATACCTCCCGAGAGAGTAGCCTTTATAGCCTTTATAATGAATCTAAAAAATTATAAGGCCCCAGGAGTGGACCAGTTTAATGCAGAGCTTATAAAGTATGGCGGAGCAGACTTGTGGGAAAATATATGCCAGTTAATCTGGGACTGCTGGATGAAGAAAGATATGCCAAAAGATTGGTCGGAAGCTTTTATTTGCCCAATATATAAGAAGGGAGACAAGATGGGCTGTGCTAATTACAGACCTATATCTCTCTTGAGCATAGTTTATAAAGTTTTATCTATCGCATTGTGTGAAAGAATAAGCAATTGGGTAGAGAATATAATAGGAGAATACCAAAGTGGTCTCAGACCAGGAAGACTCACTGTTGACGGCATGTTTACAGTCCGCCAGGTGCTAGAGAAAACATATCAATATAATGTTGATTTACATCATCTATCCATTGATTTCTACAAAGCGTGCGACAACATTGACAGAGGAAAGTTGCTGAAAGGACTATAAGAGATGGGAACGCCTGGAAAACTGATAAGGTTAGTACACATGACCCTAAAAGTTACAAAGGGCGGGGTAAGGATGAATGGAAGTCTCTCTGAGGACTTTGAAGTGAATAGAGGTATAGGGCCCTCAGACAGGGAGATCCCTTATCACCAGTTTTGTTCAACCTTATGCTTGAGGTAGCCATAAGGAAAGTAAGGACCAACTAGAATGGTAACATTTACTACAGGTTGATTCAATATGTAGCGTACGCAGACGATGTTCTTATATCAGCAAGAACAAAGGAAGCACTATCAGGTGTTTTCCAGGAATTCGAGGAAGGAGTAAGGGAATTGGGTCTAAAAATAAACAGAGAAAATACTAAATATATGAAGACCTAAAAGGATGGATTTTTCCAGTGAGGACCAGTCCAATTTGGAGATTGCAGCTTCCCTGGATGCGATTCTTTCAAGTACCCAGATGGAATGATAATCTGTCACAATGACGTTACCATCGAAGTCAAAGCGAGGCTGGCCGCCGGACGCAGATGTATGTTTGCCTTACAGGAAGTTTATTATCCGGCTTACAGTCACTTACTGCAGCAAAACCTGGGTCCTTATCAAATCACTGGAGGAAGCTCTTAGAGTTTGGGAGAGGAAGGCTCTGAGAAAGGTTTTTGGACAAGTCAAGGATGGCGAACGCATAAGAATTGGGAAAAATGTCGAGCTCATGAAGTTGTTTTCAGAGCCTAACATTATTAACTTCATAAAGAAGAGAATGCTGGCTTGGCTTGGTCATGTAGGAAGTATGAACCAGTCTAGACTCCCGGAACGACTGATGTGTGGTCATCCAGATGGCATGAGAAAACGAGGGAAGCCAAGCTTAAGATAGTTGGATGATGTGTAGGACGACCTGCGAAGGATTAGAGTGCGGCGATGGAGACAGAAGTCCGCAGACAGAGGACATTCGAGTAGGCTGTTGGTGGAGGCCATGGTCCTACAGGGAATGTAGCGATGTTAGTCTAGCCTATGGTCTGTGAGTGTGTGAGTGATATTTTATTTTTTTAATTAAAAATATATTCATAACCCAGTTATGAGCGTTTATATTTATATTTGATGCAATAAAGAAAGTATTGCAACCTAGACAATGTCAATGGCGATTTCCTAGTCTTTTTGTGTCTATTTTTTCATGACTTATGGGCGTGAGTTTGTATTCTGAATAACTTAAAAACGGCTAGCTATAGAAAATGGAAATTTCGTATTTGATATTATTGTTAATATTATTGTTGTTATAATATTGGTAAGATCAAGTTTAGTAATCTAATAAGTGACACATTAGCTGAAAAAGGTAATAGATTTCCGACAATTATAATCATCAAGCAGAAGTCAGAATCACGTAGAAGCTTCTAAAATTTGGCGTAACTGGAGAATATTCGATTTGAATTTAAATAGTACTTTACTAGGTTTACAAAAAAATTTCGGTAAAAAAGAATTTTATACAATCGAATTCTTTTTAAATTTGTTATTTAATTTTTTTTAAAAACAAGTAAGGTAATTGAAGGTCCAGGAGTTGATGAATCCTTGAATCCTTTTTTGAGGTAAGGAATTACTTAATCCTGAAAATCAGGAGAGCATTAGCAGAAATGGGTTTTTGTTTGGTCTGGACAATGAATTTCGGAATCTATATGACATTCTGAAATTTATTTATTTGTGATAAACACTTTTTCTTATGAAGTTTATCTTTCTAAATAAAATTTTGGATTTTATTACAAGATACTGTAATGGTCAAAGCAAAACTGATTTTAAAATAAATAATAAGTGATAGATACTTTTTTCAAGTTTATTCCTAGATGATCAGATGTGCTTGTTTTTAAGTTTATTTGGTAGAAAATAGTCTCAGTATTAGAACTCACTATACATCCCATTATTGACTTGTTATATATTATACACCTTTAGATTCGATTCTCATAAAAAGTTGGTTTTTAAACAATTCAGGATTTGAAGTTTACAAGACGATTATGAGCTTACCCTCTTTGTTGAATATGTAGAATGGAGTTAATGTAAGGGAGAATACTAGTGTAAACAATTCAATTATCTTAGCGTAAAAGGAGTACAGGTAAAAAAAAATCTTCTGGTGTTTAAATTGAACATCAGCTGATGAATAAAATTACCAAACGGTACTTGATGTAAAATTCGTAAAAGGGCTTTGGCGACCAAAAGAGTTAATATTTTTTTCTTGAATCAAGGATAAATATTTGAACAAGTCCTCTTTATTCCAGTGTCATTTATGCGCGTGAGGTTTTTTCATAACGAATTGAAGCTGTGGAGCATTTAGGACCCCTCGAGACTTGTTTATCTTGCTGCCCTTCTTCTCTCAGCCGACATTCATATTCTTATCATCCAAGCTCTTCCAACTAGATTAAAGGAGTTCTGGAGAATGTTTTTGGTTTTTTATAAATTCTTTTGGAGTTGAAACTTAAAGATAAAGAATACCTATGGTGAATATAACTCAGACTCTTTTAGATAGATAGCTGTGCAAACTATTTTGCATACATTAAATTATATCTTTTAAATAATATCACTATTTGTTCATGCTCATGTGCATTACATATATATTATATATATATATATATATATACATATATATATATGCTAATGTAAGTGACTACGCATAGAAACTACTTTTAGTTTGACTTATTCTAGTTTTCAGATGTTTGAGAAATGATAACTTGAATATTGTAAATAGATCTCCAGAATTTGACAGGAAAATAGAAAATGTATACTTTGGTATTTAGCCATTTTTTTTTACCCAGCTTATAGGCTGTTAATAAAGATAGCAGACGAATTCAACAATTTTTATTTAAAGCGTGTATTGGTATAAAATATTACCAACCAAAATAAAAATAATAAAATTTATTAAATCGTTTAATTTGTTCATAAACGCTTTAAAATTCAAAAGCTAATGGATACAACAAAAGTGATATACTTCTCATTTTAAGACTATGGTTAGAAAAGAAAAGGATAGAATGAGTCAGTTTTTAGATAATAAAATTATATGAAGTAATGATATGAGGCGGTCTGGATCAAAAGTGGACATCTCCAAAATATTTATCCGATTATTATTAGTCCGATTCTGAACCTTAAGTTTCTGGAGCATTGACGAAGAGAAATAGAAAAAATGTGGAAAAGTCAATTTTTATAATTAGATTTATCCGTTTTTCATTCTAAACGCTGCATATTATAATTTTATTAAATCATATCTTAAATTATTTTACAAGTCAAGAAAATATTAAGACTCATTTATCCAATACAAAATATCCAGTCAAACTCAACATGACAATCTTATGCATAACATAATTGCATGGAAAACTGAGCAGTTTATGAAATTCTCTTCCCAATGTTCTAGTTACAATAAAATAATAAGGAAAAGATAGTTTATTGCATCAACGAAATAAAAATAATAGTAAAAAATCTTCAAAATTAAATGTTAAAGTAACAGCCTAGACTCGAAAATACTTGAAAATCGTATTGATATAAATGGAACAAAGCAGTGAACTTATGCCGAAGGAGGTTTCTAAGGTTTCTTCGATTCCATGCTTTAAGGTAAAACTGATTTCCTGCAGAGCATTTAGAGCTAAAATCCTGCGTCCGGTTTCACCCCAGTGTTCGATATTACCCAGTTCTACCCTTGAGTATTCAAAAGTATGGGGAAAATCTTCAATTATGATACCCCAAAAATAAAAAAAAAATGAGAAATATGTGCCATATGTCCAGATAAATGAATCGTTTAAACCTTCAAATTACTATATATGTATTATAATTGGTTTTTTATTTTTTCAATTTAATTTTTGTTAATTGGATAACTGCAGAAAATGAAACTATTTCATTATGGTTTTAAATTCAAGTTAACTATTTAAATAAATAAGATGAAATTCCCTGATTATGAATTTTTCTTATCAAATAAATCACCATTCATCATAATTTAAAAAAATATATACAGTGGCAGGAGAAGACAAAGTTCAATTTCAATTGGATTGTTAAAAATTCAATATATTTCTAGACAACACATAAATTTCTCTTTTAAGTGACATTTTATCACCGACACTTAAACTAAAAGGTATATTAAAGGCGGTTGGAACTCTTTATAACAGTCTGACTCTAAGAGAGAAAGGAGAGAGAGAGAGAGAGAGAGAGAGAGAGAGAGAGAGAGAGAGAGAGAGAGAGAGAGAGAGAGAGAGAGAGAGAGTACTCAGCTGAGTGAGTGCAGCTTTGGAGTGCACTAGTTAAGTAGACTACTCAGCGCCCATGGTTTCAATCATTTATTTGACTTCAATTTCTATCCTTAGCTTTCTTTCTATCCATTTATCGGCTTCTTTATCCATTATCTTAAATTCTGCACTTATCTAAATTTAAAATTTAAAGTTGACGAACAACAAAAATAATTAATATATAATCTATATATGTATGTGTGTCTGAAGGGGAACATGAAACACCTCATTAAGCCATCAAGCAAGCTAAGCTAGAACAAAGAGTGCATATTTAATGAGGCGTGGAAGATCAACAATCTTAGATTTCCACAATGGCTTCCTTCGAAGGAACTTAATTGGGATTTAATCAGAAAGGGGTCCTTTAAACAAACTCCTTGAGGATCGCTCAGGCATCCTCCAGAGGAATTAAATGTTTTAACGAACCATTGCTGAGTTACCGCAGACGGAATATAGAAGCGCTTGTTCCTTCTTGAGATTGGTCAAAGTTCAAGCGGTACTTTGTTCAGCGCTTTACTCTAGCTAAGCTGTTTCTAATTGAATAATTTTCGTTTAAAGCAGGTGAAGCGTGTTCGTTAAATAAGGATAACTCCAGTTCTATTTGACAAGCAGGGAGTTAATAGTTAATGAAATCATTATAAATGTTTGATACATGAAATAATTTGGGGATCTTGTTATCATTTGGCAGAGTAATGCATGTATTCTGAATTAATCAACGCAGTATAATCGAAAATAAGATAAATAGGAAGAAGTGTTTATTCAAACGTTTCGACTCACATTGTAGGCCTTCATCACAAGCCCTGAAGAATACATTCAATTTGGGGCGAAGCGTTGCCTTTCCAATAAACAATTATCCAAGTTTCAGATAATTCCTTTTACTTCCACCCGGACCTTTTTATACTCGTAAAATCAGATATTTTAAAGGTTCAATAAATATATTAAATGATTTCTTATTAAATATATGTTCTGTTTCTTTAGATGTAATCAACAGAAATGTTTCAATTTTTATTTCTATATTTAATGCTGGATTGCCTCCCTTCTTACATGCAGTGGCGAATTAAGATCCAAAAAAATAAAGGCTTATACTTTAAGTGGGAAATCATTTCCAAGCCTCCAATTCCAGTTTGGTCTTTGAGTCCGCATGCGACGTCCCAGTGATATAAGATAGTTTTCCTCTTGTTTTCTCATGAATGGGTGAATTTATTTTAGCATGAAAGTCAATTTTTCCGACTATTTATAGTGAAGCTAATGAAAAAAGTTGAAAAGGTTTTCGAATTTTCATTAGCTTTTCCTCCATTAACCTAAATTTGTCTACAACAAACAGGAAAACCAGAGTGAAAACATTCCGACTTTTCCTGCTTTACATCAATAACGGGCGATTACATTTTCGCCATTTAACCAATTCTCCAACTATTTATTGTTTAATCACTAATAATCATTTCCTGCATTTATTAACACACATGGGTAGAAGAGCAAACATAAAGGCAGAAAATTACATGTAACCATCATATTACAAACCGAAATTTTGGCTTAAATTAATACAATTACCAGCCGTCCAATGTAAAAGTATATTTGAGACTTCCTGCATCACTGCCTAGCACATGTATGACTTCGAAACATAGAGAAGTTTTCAACCAAGACTTAAACATTAAATTAGTATATTAATGTTATATTTAGTGACAAACTCAACCTACTAACAAGACTGATTATAGATTTAAATAATTGAAAAACATATTCCATTAGATATTATAGATCTTCTATATTACATTACAATTATGTTTAGAATATACAAACATAATGTAAATAGATTTTTTGTGGAAAATATATGAGGGCATTGTGGTTTGGAGTACAGCTCTCAGATCCTGCATCTTTAATGGTAGCAGGACCTCTTTGACCATCTTGCATTGTCACCCTCTAACGACCTCACTATTGTACTTTACCGGACAAAACACCTTGTTATCTCTTGTCCGTAAGATCAAATCCGGATATGGATATTAACTTATTTATAAATAGATCTGACGTCATTCAATTCTTATTTAACTGTAATAACACTTCATAGTGTAACTATAGGCATCTATACTAAATTTGGAACATCCATAAGCTATATATAATAAGACCCAGTAGAGTCGTGTACATAAGTAGTAACCATTCTTGAATACATAGCCATAATGAAATAAGCCGAAACCTGTGTCATAACGATGTGAAAGACTCTATTAGAATAATATCATATTTTTTAATAATTTTTTTATTAATTGTTATAATTTCTAAATATTTTAATTTTGAAGAGAAAAGATTTGTCCGGGGCCGTCTATAAAAAGTTATAGGACAAATCTTTTCTCTTCAAAATTAAAATAGAATAATAGTAGTATTTTAGAAATGATTATATGCATTCTTATTGGATTTTTTTGGCCAATAGTAAGTAAGCTTTGAAAATAGGTATTACTAAAGTCATATCTGTAGTATTGGCCAAGACTACTTTATAATCAAAACATTATAAAAATTAATTTGTCATTTTCTGTTCGATTTCTGAAATTTTTTACATTAATATTTCTTTTAATGACTAATACTAAAACATAACATTCGAGGAACATAATCTAAAAGGTGGGCCATAAGGGTGGATATTGGTGGTTTCAATATCCAATTAAAAAATAACTACGAAGCATTAAAAAAATATTAGTATTTTTAAAAAGTAGAAACATTGGAATTTTTAAGACCTAAAAATAATGTTGTCCAAATGACTTCTCTCGGCTGCTTGGCACTCTTTGAACCGGAAATGGGATCGCGTGGCACGGGGTGGGGGGAGATGTGTTGTTAGCTGCGCCACTTCCTGGAAATTTAGTCACCATGGAGCCATACACGGGAGCGCAGCGTGCATTTTGTGTCCGAGAATATTACGAAAACAATGAATCAGTGATTACTGCACGACGTTTGTAGCGACAAGATCTTCAAGGCAATACCTCAAGGATATGGTTTCAACAAGTTGGTGCCACATGTCATACGGCTAGGGTATCCGTAGAGCTGCTGAAAAATGTTTTTTCCGGAAAACTCATTTCGAAAAGGGGGGATATTGAATGGCAACCACGTAGCCTCGATCTCTCTCCATGCGATTATTTTCTATGGGGCTACCTCAAATCGGTGGTCTACCAGAATAATCCGATCAATTTAGAGCAGCTGAAGAAGAATATTATTCAGGAAAGTAACAAAATACCGAGAACAACTTTTCAACGAGTTTTCCAAAATCTGCAGCTTCGGTTTCAAGAGTGCCAAGCACCCGAGGGAAGTCATTTGGACAACATTATTTTTAGGTGTTAAAAATTCCCATGTTTCTACTTTTTAAAAATACAATTTTTTTTTTTAATGTTCCGTAGTTCTTTTTTAATTGAATATTGAAACCGCCAACTCCCTGATGGCTCACCCTGTATGATCTAGTTCTTGAGGGTTTTCTTCTAGATGTAAAGTTATATTTTATAAAAACTGTGTTTTCTATATAAAATTTGAAATTATTGCCTGTTACAAATGTTAATTACAAAAATATTACTTAAAATCATAAGTCTTCAAGACTGTAATCTAAAGTACTTTATATTTATATCCATTTTTTTAAAATCTGAAATATGTTGGCACGCTTCTTTCTTTTTTTTTTTTTTTAAAGGATTTTCTTCACAAATGAAGGTTTCCTCATCCAAATTCTTCTTTCAGCCTTCTCTTCCATTCATCCCTGTCAAGCGCTTCCTCCTCTGTCATTCCATGCCCAGCCAAGCTTTTTTCCACTTTAGCTTTCCATTGGGTTCGAGGCCTTCCTCTCTTCCTCCTTCCCTCGGCCTCCCACTCCATGACCAATTTCGGGATCCGCTTACTGTCCATCCGTTTCACATGACCAAACCATTTCAATCTTCTTTCTTCGATGGCCTCTAGTATGTTCTTGTTAACTTCCATTCTTTCCCTGATGTCGCTATTTTTGACATGTTCCACTCTTGATATTCGGGCAGATCTTCTCCAGAAGTCCACCTCTACTGATAATAACCTTCTATCCTGAACTCTATTGAGGGCCCAGGTTTCAGAGCCGTAGATCATTATACTTTGGACCACAGCACTATATACGCTTCTTTCTAATAATTAAAATTTTAATCTTTAATTGTTAGTGCTTAGAGTAAATAAATAGGATTCATATGATCGTTAAAATAAGTAATTCACCATTTAATTATTACCTTTACCCCTTCAGACATCAGTAATTACCCTTTCATTATCGTCATCATCTCTTTAATGTGTAGTAATAAATTGAGCATATGGATCGCTAATGCTGAAATACAACTTGTCAGATTTTTGTTTTTAAAAATTTTAACTTTTTGAAGAGACATATGACATAGCTGCTTCAATATTCTGTTTACTGCAGATAGAGAAAAAGCCCAATACAAGTTCTCTTTTTCTGTCTCCCTTGTAAAATTTAGAAATGTGTACTAGTTGTCTTTCTGCAGTTAGAGATTCATATAGCTATCACTAACACTTTCTGCAAAAGATAAATATGTTAAATATACAATTATTTGAACACAAATATGCGAAGAAAACTCACTGAGATGATTAGTGGGTGTAGCACGCCTATCGTAGTCCTTCTTCAAGAGGCTGTCCAAGATCTGAAGGTGATCCAGCTTGGCAGCCTCCCTGCAACAACAATTTAAGACTATAAATATATTAAAAACCAACACAGCTCCAACACATGAAGGGTCTTGGGTTTAGTTCATGTTAGGGGAGTTGAATTGTCTGAGACCACACTAATGGTACACAACAAAAGGATACTTAATTAACTAATAATTATTATCGTTTTGAAATATAATTATTCATAATAAATATTGCTCTGCCTACAAAGTACTTTCGAATGTGGCATTCCAAAGACTACTTCCCCATGCCCAGAGAGAGATTGGAATGTACCAGTGTGGATTTATTAATGGTAGATCTTGTATTGATCAAATAATCTCCCTGAAAACTCTTATGGAAAGGACTAGAGAGTACAACATAACGACCCACCACCTTTTCGTGGATTTCAGCTATGCCTATGACTGTATCATCAGGGGAAAACTGTATCAAAGTATGGAAGAAATGAATGTCCCCAGAGAATTGATAAGCCTCGTGGAATTGCTGATGAGGGAGTCGAGAAGCCAGGTCAAGATCCAGAATGACTTGTCTGAAGAATTCAAGACAACTAGGGGTCTGAGACAAGGGGATGGACTCTCGTGCCTGATATTTAATTTTGCTCTAGAAAAGGTCATAAGAGACGCAGGGTTACAAGTCACTGGTACGATTCTGACTATCCGAATACTGGACTATGCAGATGACATAGACATAGTGGGAAGAACACCGAGAGATCTACAACAGGCTTTTCTAGCATAGGAGAATGCTGGACGGCGTATAGGTCTTCAGATAAACCAAGTAAAGACTAAGTATATGGTGGCTAACCCTTCAAGAAAATCGGATCCCACCATCACATTTGGTCCCTACACATTCGAAAGTGTCGACAGTTTTGTCTACCTCGGTTCTTTGGTCAAATCAGATAGCTCAACCAGCCCAGAAGTTCAAAGAAGAATATTGGCCGCTAATAGATGTTATTTTGGGATGGCGAAAATTTTCAAGAAAATATCAAGAAGAGCCAAGGTCATGCAGTACAAAACAATCATCAGGCCTGTTTTGACTTATGGATCGGAAACCTGGCCTCTGTTGTCCAGGGTAGATGCCAACAGTTTGCTGCTCTTCGAAAGAAAAATATCAAGAAGAATGTTTGGAGCTGTAATAGTTGGCGATCAATTTAGACTCAGACAAAATGCAGAGCTATATCTTTTGTATCAGGAGCCTGACGTGGTGAAGCACATAAGAATAGCTAGACTGAGATGGGCTGGACATGTGGCCAGAATGGAGGACAACGCTATCTTAAAAAGACTTCCGTTTGGATTCGTTGATGGAAAAAGAAAACGTGGGCGTCCACGACTTAGATGTTCAAATGAAGTCGAGAGTGATGCAGGCAGCATCATTGGATCCAGAGCTTGGAAGACCTTGGAGCAGGACAGAGAAGAGTGGAGGCGACGCCTTGATGCGGCCAAGACCCGTGCTGGGTTGTAGAGCCAGTGATAATAATAATGATAATAAATATTAATATTCAAGAAAAAAAAGGAATTAATGCATAGAGGTTTCCCCAAGATGCATAACTGATCAAATACCTTTTTGTTATAATTATTTTTATTTAATTTTTGAATCAATACACAAACTTTTACTACTCAAACATCAGTTCAAATCAGTTATGAATTAATAACAATAGTATTTAGCATATTATTAGAAATTTTATAAGAATCATACTAAAAATATGATTACATAATGTGTCCTAACGAGAAATAATTGGAAAATATATTATGATATGGAAATATGAGGGCGAGAACTAAGAGCAGAAAAGAGCTCCCCCCCTACCCTCCCGCCCCCTCCGCCCTATCCCTTGAGCACTCAAAGGGCGCTATTTAGATAACGGAATCGAGATATTGAATGATGTTGGGACAATCGATTCTATGCGATAAATGTATTCAATATACTGTCTCTTTTCTCTTTATGACATTCGCTATTACGCACAGTACTATGTCTCCCGCAAATAAATCGACTGTTATTTTGTTCAATATATTTTACTCATTTAAAGATTTTTGAACATCTTAGTTGTTTTTCGTTTCTAAAAGTTCTCTCCAAAGATCTCGGTCATTCCTGTCTCCTTCTCTACGACCACTCGCTGTCATGCTACCATAGCGGAATAGATAATAGAGAGAAAATAGTATATGTAAATAGAGAGAAAATAGTATATTTTTAAAGAGACCAATTTGAGGAACATAAAGGAAATTTTACGACTTGACTCCTTAAGCGCAATTTCAAACTATTATTATCAACTCAAAAATGGTTTACCGTGTTTGGGTAGCCTGAGTATTAAACTGAAAATAAACAAAAATAATGAAAACAAAGGAAAGTGTTTGTTTCTTTTATGTATCGTTATTATAAATATATAGGCGATTTTTGTCTAGAATCTTACAAGTTAATAGCCATTTAATTAGCAGAAAACCCAGAATACCATGCAGAAGAGGTAGTTGCTATTAGTGAGATTTCTGAATATGAAGAACAAAATTGAATCATATATTTTCCATCGGAAATATGGAACGTTTTTTGAATGAAAAAATTCTACTACTTCATCACTATTTCATTGACTAGATTCTAACTTGCACTAGTATATTGAAATTGAGACTACACAAAGCATACTCCTTAAAATTAATAACATTTATAAACATGTCAATAACAAACATAAACGGTGCTGTTAAAACCATAAAAATGTTTCTGAGACTTTCGATACAAGGAATAAATTATAAGTCGTGATGAGAGAATTACCCACAATTCCATATACTATCAGTTATATAAAAATTAAGCATCCATTTCAGAAAATGTAGTTCATAGAAAATCGATACTTTCGATTAGATAGACCAATAATAGGTCATATATTTCCCTTATTGAAACGCTTCATGAATGGGATTTCCTACTTCATCACCATTTCATTGACTAGAACCTAAAAACAAACATGCGATATGATTTCCTACTTCATCACCATTTCATTGACTAGAACCTAAAAACAAACATACGATATGATTTCCTACTTCATCACCATTTCATTGACTAGAACCTAAAAACAAACATACGATATGATTTCCTACTTCATCACCATTTCATTGACTAGAACCTAAAAACAAACATACGATATGATTTCCTACTTCATCACCATTTCATTGACTAGAACCTAAAAACAAACATACGATATGATTTCCTACTTCATCACCATTTCATTGACCAGAACCTAAAAACAAACATGCGATATGATTTCCTACTTCATCACCATTTCATTGACCAGAACCTAAAAACAAACATGCGATATGATTTCCTACTTCATCACCATTTCATTGACTAGAACCTAAAAACAAACGTGCGATATGATTTCCTACTTCATCACCATTTCATTGACTAGAACCTAAAAACAAACGTGCGATATGATTTCCTACTTCATCACCATTTCATTGACCAGAACCTAAAAACAAACGTGCGATATGATTTCCTACTTCATCACCATTTCATTGACCAGAACCTAAAAACAAACATGCGATATGATTTCCTACTTCATCACCATTTCATTGACCAGAACCTAAAAACAAACATGCGATATGATTTCCTACTTCATCACCATTTCATTGACTAGAACCTAAAATCAAACATACGATACGATTTCCTACTTTATCACCATTTCATTGACTAGAACCTAAAATCAAACATACGATACGATTTCCTACTTTATCACCATTTCATTGACTAGAACCTAAAATCAAACATACGATACGATTTCCTACTTTATCACCATTTCATTGACTAGAACCTAAAATCAAACATACGATACGATTTCCTACTTTATCACCATTTCATTGACTAGAACCTAAAATCAAACATACGATACGATTTCCTACTTTATCACCATTTCATTGACTAGAACCTAAAATCAAACATACGATACGATTTCCTACTTTATCACCATTTCATTGACTAGAACCTAAAATCAAACATACGATACGATTTCCTACTTTATCACCATTTCATTGACTAGAACCTAAAATCAAACATACGATACGATTTCCTACTTCATCACCATTTCATTGACTAGAACCTAAAATCAAACATACGATACGATTTCCTACTTCATCACCATTTCATTGACTAGAACCTAAAAACAAACATGCGATATGATTTCCTACTTCATCACTATTTCATTGACCAGAACCTAAAAACAAACATGCGATATGATTTCCTACTTCATCACCATTTCATTGACCAGAACCTAAAAACAAACATGCGATATGATTTCCTACTTCATCACCATTTCATTGACTAGAACCTAAAAACAAACGTGCGATATGATTTCCTACTTCATCACCATTTCATTGACCAGAACCTAAAAACAAACGTGCGATATGATTTCCTACTTCATCACCATTTCATTGACCAGAACCTAAAAACAAACATGCGATATGATTTCCTACTTCATCACCATTTCATTGACCAGAACCTAAAAACAAACATGCGATATGATTTCCTACTTTATCACCATTTCATTGACTAGAACCTAAAATCAAACATACGATACGATTTCCTACTTTATCACCATTTCATTGACTAGAACCTAAAATCAAACATACGATACGATTTCCTACTTTATCACCATTTCATTGACTAGAACCTAAAATCAAACATACGATACGATTTCCTACTTTATCACCATTTCATTGACTAGAACCTAAAATCAAACATACGATACGATTTCCTACTTCATCACCATTTCATTGACCAGAACCTAAAAACAAACGTGCGATATGATTTCCTACTTCATCACCATTTCATTGACTAGAACCTAAAAACAAACATGCGATATGATTTCCTACTTCATCACCATTTCATTGACTAGAACCTAAAAACAAACATGCGATATGATTTCCTACTTCATCACCATTTCATTGACTAGAACCTAAAATCAAACATACGATACGATTTCCTACTTTATCACCATTTCATTGACTAGAACCTAAAATCAAACATACGATACGATTTCCTACTTTATCACCATTTCATTGACTAGAACCTAAAATCAAACATACGATACGATTTCCTACTTTATCACCATTTCATTGACTAGAACCTAAAATCAAACATACAATACGATTTCCTACTTTATCACCATTTCATTGACTAGAACCTAAAATCAAACATACGATACGATTTCCTACTTTATCACCATTTCATTGACTAGAACCTAAAATCAAACATACGATACGATTTCCTACTTTATCACCATTTCATTGACTAGAACCTAAAATCAAACATACGATACGATTTCCTACTTTATCACCATTTCATTGACTAGAACCTAAAAACAAACATACGATATGATTTCCTACTTCATCACCATTTCATTGACTAGAACCTAAAAAAAAACATACGATATGATTTCCTACTTCATCACCATTTCATTGACTAGAACCTAAAATCAAACATACGATACGATTTCCTACTTTTCACCATTTCATTGACCAGAACCTAAAATCAAACATACGATACGATTTCCTACTTTATCACCATTTCATTGACTAGAACCTAAAATCAAACATACGATACGATTTCCTACTTTATCACCATTTCATTGACTAGAACCTAAAATCAAACATACGATACGATTTCCTACTTTATCACCATTTCATTGACTAGAACCTAAAATCAAACATACGATACGATTTCCTACTTCATCACCATTTCATTGACTAGAACCTAAAAACAAACATGCGATATGATTTCCTACTTCATCACTATTTCATTGACCAGAACCTAAAAACAAACATGCGATATGATTTCCTACTTCATCACCATTTCATTGACCAGAACCTAAAAACAAACGTGCGATATGATTTCCTACTTCATCACCATTTCATTGACTAGAACCTAAAAACAAACGTGCGATATGATTTCCTACTTCATCACCATTTCATTGACCAGAACCTAAAAACAAACGTGCGATATGATTTCCTACTTCATCACCATTTCATTGACCAGAACCTAAAAACAAACATGCGATATGATTTCCTACTTCATCACCATTTCATTGACCAGAACCTAAAAACAAACATACGATACGATTTCCTACTTTATCACCATTTCATTGACTAGAACCTAAAATCAAACATACGATACGATTTCCTACTTTATCACCATTTCATTGACCAGAACCTAAAAACAAACGTGCGATATGATTTCCTACTTCATCACCATTTCATTGACTAGAACCTAAAAACAAACATGCGATATGATTTCCTACTTCATCACCATTTCATTGACTAGAACCTAAAAACAAACATGCGATATGATTTCCTACTTCATCACCATTTCATTGACTAGAACCTAAAAACAAACATGCGATAAGATTTCCTACTTCATCACCATTTCATTGACTAGAACCTAAAATCAAACATACGATACGATTTCCTACTTTATCACCATTTCATTGACTAGAACCTAAAATCAAACATACGATACGATTTCCTACTTTATCACCATTTCATTGACTAGAACCTAAAATCAAACATACGATACGATTTCCTACTTTATCACCATTTCATTGACTAGAACCTAAAATCAAACATACGATACGATTTCCTACTTTATCACCATTTCATTGACTAGAACCTAAAATCAAACATACGATACGATTTCCTACTTTATCACCATTTCATTGACTAGAACCTAAAATCAAACATACGATACGATTTCCTACTTTATCACCATTTCATTGACTAGAACCTAAAAACAAACATACGATATGATTTCCTACTTCATCACCATTTCATTGACTAGAACCTAAAAAAAAACATACGATATGATTTCCTACTTCATCACCATTTCATTGACTAGAACCTAAAATCAAACATACGATACGATTTCCTACTTTTCACCATTTCATTGACCAGAACCTAAAATCAAACATACGATATGATTTCCTTCTCCATCACCATTTCAATGATTAGAATCTAAAAACAAACATATGATAGCAGTGTAAAATTGAGATTTAATGAAGTCTAAGAGCTGAAAGACGCCATTGAAAATTAATGGGATTTATAAAATTACAATACCATACATAAAAGGTGTGGTCAAAAACCATAAAAGTATTTCTGAGGCTATGTATACAATGAAAGGAGCTAGTACTCTTTAATATAGTACTATAAATCGTGTAAGGGAAAATACTCAAAAGTTCAAGTGTATTTGTTTGTAAAGAATTATATAACCCTTGGAGTTTTTACATTACTATGCGAATTAATGTGAACACGTGATAATAATACAAGTTTTCCGCTGTTAGCAAAACGTTTATTTGTCAAAATGACTGCTATTTTGTGATCGTGTTTTGTCAATCAGTTAGTTACGAGACACAACGAAGCTACAGACGCGTTAAATTTTGTTTTTTTTGTAGAGGTAAACTTAACTAAAGTTTTTTGTTTCTTATTTTTGAAGATGGATATTTCTTCGAAAAACGCATTTAAGATTGTTACTTTGAGTGAACACACATAAATGACTCAAAGAGGCACACATCAAGGGCTATAGTTAAAACTAAAAAAAAAATGATCGCACAACAAAAACAAAGGTGATTGAGGAATAATTCAGACATGATTCAGAAACACGCAAATATCAGAAAAATGTATAAAACCTGTTGATTCTATGCCAAATCTTGTACAAGAAGTTATAAGAGCTAAGGGAGCACACATATGTTACTAAAAAAAATTAATTGTAATTGTTTCTGTATATTTTTTCCTCAATAAAGAATATTTCTTATTTTTTCTAATTTATCACTTGTGTTCACATTAATTCGAACAGTACTGTATGTTAACCTAACGGTAAGCGCTCTTCTTGAAGGTTTTACAAGATTGAAGAAATTACATTGGCAATGAGGAAAGTGTGCATATTAATGTTTCCAAGAACAGGTAGATATTCCAAGAATAGATAGCAACATCGGGAAAAAAGACAGAAATTACAATTAAAATATTTAATTAACTATTAATTATTATGGATGTGATCGATTCCAGAGTTGGTTGGCTCAAATAATAATAACCAGATATTATATCCACCATTAAGTATGAGAAGATAAGATGATTAGGTCACGCACATAAAATAAAGAAGAATAAAATTTGCAAGACGATTATGAAAGGGTGATGCTTATTGCTCTCGAAGGCAAGATAAGGGTTTTATTACACTGTAATAAGGGCTCCAGATAATAAGACTTCCACTATCAAGATAGCTTTGTTCTTTAAGTTATGGTAGCATCAATATTCTTTATTGCCTACAGACATAGTTAACATTCCTTAAAACTATAAATGAGAATATTAAAAATATTACTATAAATACAAATAGTTAAAAGGAAAAGACCATTCTATAACTTTACTAGAAAAATCGGAATTACGGTAAGATTCGGACCGTAATCCATCGTGATTTCATAAAAAACTGTCAAAGTAATGCTTACAGTATTTTTGAATATAAGTACGAGAATACCATTGAGAAAGGTTTTGAAAGAGCTTTATTCTCATGGGTTACTGAAAATAAAAGCTTTGGCGGGGGGCAAAAAGCATCAGGATAATTAGTTGAAAGGACTTGGCGAAGTTCGACCAAATACCGATAAGTTCAATATCCACTAAATGAAGACTTTATTCTTCTCAGCCTTTTCTTTTTACTACTTTGACTAGTTTTCTATTTTTAATAATTAATCAAAACGTCTCGCCTACCAAGTTAACAAAACTGGATACAATTTTATACCATCAGCACAAATTAATTATGGTAAATAATTCTAGAATCGAGTACAATCACCGGGTATTTTCTCTATTTGTCTTGATTCATTCCAATAGGCACCTTCCTACAATTTACATATTGTATTATTGTAATACAATTGTATATTTCTATGAATTAATTATTTAAAAAAAATCTAAAATCACAGCAATGTGATTTATCTATATTAAACAAAATCTCATATTTAGTTCTCAGTATTTTGCATATGGTAAATAGTCTGAAGTATTTTTTAATTTTAACATATCAATTATTATTAATTAATGCTTATTACAATATGTGCGTAGTAAGGGATCTATTGATTTTTTTAAAAATCTATTCACATTACATTTTTAGTACAGATAATATTTAATATAATAATATTTTACAGAGATCTACATAGTATGTATGGTTTTAAAATTTGTTTATTAAAATTTACAACTTAATTATTACAATACAACAAGTAAATATAATGAATGATACGTAAAGATATGAGAAAAGGCAAGAACAGAAACTACCAAGTGGTAGTAATCGAATAACAAATTCAACTTCGAAGGTCACGAGACCATCTTTATTTCAGACACCTCGGAGGATTATTGGGAATTGAAGAGGAGACTAGGTTTAAAACTAGTGGGTTTGAGTGGGAATAAAGTTTGTCATGAAAGGATTGATATCGAGCCAAATCAGCAAAAAATTGAAAATAGATGCCCTTATTGATGACTTTAATCGTTACCAAGTAAGGACCATTATGGGTTTAAAACTGATTTGGTACAGATATTACATATGAAAAAGATGTTTAATGAAATCGTACCACGTTCATCACCTCAAACTATAGCGAAATTATATGCTAGCAAATTTTATACATTATTTTTAGCTGATAAACTGTATTTGGGTAGGACGTTAAGGCTCATCAAGTGGAGATGAAAATTCGTACAGGAACAGAAAGTTCGTAAATCGTAACTCGGTTTTATGAGAAGGAATGTAAATGAGTACTCTTTATTATAAAAAATAAAGTTTATGGAAGTAAGAAAGAGCAAACTTTCCTTTAATGTATGCTTAATTTATTCATTGAAATATTCTCCACTCCTCTTTACAAGGTCCGATGATGAGAGTTGGTTCCATTGCACCTGGATTAGTTGGGTAGCTCTTGCAAGATGGTAACGAAGGTAGAAGACGAAGACGTGGATTGAGCGGCTCAATCCATTACTCCTTCAGCTCCATTAGACTGACGGCATGGTAATCCCTCCCCGTCATAATATCCATAGTCAATGGGGGCGTCTAATATTCCAACCGATCCAGGAATTTTCAATATTATCGTAACTATGTTCGAGATTCATTATAATTTTAATATGGCATGACTCCAGAAATGTGATATTAGACATCCTGCTATATTTTTTCCGAAGAAAATGATAAACTTCGGGAATTTCATAAATTATTTAATATCAAATAGAAAATCTCATATGAATATGAGCCAGAAAATAAGGTCTTAACCAATTTCCAAGCCAAACATATGAAAATAAATAGCTTTTTCGTCCCATTAAGGTAAAAAATAAGGGAACATGAAAAAACTATATCAAATAAAACTGGAGATCGGATAAGATCAATACCAACTAGTTTGATCAAACTACAAATCCTGTGAACTGCCATCCCGTGTACCATAACTGCTATTAGTGGAATCCTCCAAACTTTTCTGAAAAAGATAGCTATTAATTAATTAATTCTGAAAACCAATTCTAAAAAAAAAATTGTAACTTTTAAATTACTGTAGGTACCTACAGATTAGTGCCATATTTTCTTTGGAAATCAGAGTCTATTGCAATAATGGATCGAAGGATTTTGGAAGCCGGCGTAAGTGCATTTTTTATCTGTTTCATTATCCCAGCATACAATTAAAAAATACCGTGGTATTACAAGTGAATTACAGAAAATACTAAAATACTTAGTGAGAGATGTGTCTGATGATGGAACCAACTAGGTCATACCTTTATTTTTAAGAAAATTATTTGGCTATTTAGAAGCTTCAACAGTAAAATTAAGATCGCCATTCTAATAAAGATCATCCGAAACAGATAAGGCACAGAAAGAAGAAGAAGACTTCGTACTCACACTAAGTACTCTAGACTTCCATCAGCGATTTTTAAAAATCATGTTTTCGATGTAGTGTATTTTACTTGCAACCTCACGACAGATAGTAAACATACTATCTAATAACACATAGTAGTGATTAAAATTTGAAACAATTTGACAATTGGAATGAACTTTGACAACCTTAGTATGGAATAAGGGTACGTTTGCCCACCTCGTGAAGGTATTGTCTTACCCAGCATGTCGAAATCGTGAAGCGATCAAGAAGAAGTACCCAATTAGACCTAATTTCTTCTAATTCAACTTGAGGACTTGTAAAAAGCCCGTTATAATGTTGCCATATATTTTATTCTCAATACAACTATTATAATGTAACAACTAAGAATTAGAACCAAATATTAGAATTATAACAATTAACAAAAAATAAAATAAATAAATTATAATAATAAATAATGACGTGTCAACAAGATCCAAATTAAAGTTTAATGAACATACTCCCCGTGTATACATCGCGAATTGCGAGAACACGGAGATATAGGACCAGTGAAACTAAGGATATGTCTAGCTGAGAAGCGAACCAGAATGGCTTAGTTGGTAAAGCACCACGACGGATACGTTGGAGACCCGGGTTCGATTCCCGGTCCTGATCATATATTTTCTTTTCAAATAAAAATATTAAAATGAAGTGTTTCCTTGTATGTTTCTTGTAGGAGTTGGATACTGATCAAGCCTTCTCTACATTCGTCTTACCATGTAAGGGGAACTGATGGGTGGAGAAAGGACAGTGGTGAGAGTAAACGTGAACTGCCTACTTTGTATCCCACCCGAGCCCTCAGAGGGGACGTTACTCTTCGCTACCGAAGAGACACTACTGAGAGAGATTTTAATTAAGAAATGGGAGCTGTGAGGAAGCTTTCCATTTCCTAGGCCCTCCCTCCCAGCAATTTATTTGGTAGACTTCCGAACAGGAAGGCTGGGGTGGGGACGGAGCAGGATCTTGAAGGAAAATCGATTTCTGTTCCTGTCGATATGTAATTCTTCGAGTAGTTAAGTCTTATTATGTATACTTGTAGTTATTAAATTCAGAAAGTGACGTATAGAAACCAATGCCGTAATTGTAAGCTTTTTGGACATTGAAAATTTATAATTAAATCCGTATTAGAACTTGAAAATAATCAAAAACGTGATAGCTGTTCATATTATATATCTTACATTGTTTTAATTATGAATAAATATATTTCAGTATGACGTCTATATTCATTAATCCATTTTTAACTTCCGGGAATTCAAAAAACCATGTTTGTGAAGACAAATCATAACAAAACTCTCCCAATAATTTTTATATCTCTATTAACAATTATATGCTTTAAAATGTTTTTGTTACTTTGTAAGAAATATTTTTTTATATTGAATACACATTATTGATTACTACCTAAATTAGATTTTTATTTAATGTTATAACAAATAGACGATCTTTCAAAGGATTACTTTAAAACGAAAAAAAAACTGTGATCTTTTTGCAAATCATCTTAAAAATATTTACAAGAATTATGATTGTTGAGGCGTGATTAGACTGAATAAAATTTGATAGGAAGCAAATGGAAGTACCACGGGAATTTGAATAAAATCTCAGATATTAACAAAGCGTTTGATTTATTAATTTGAATAACATGCGAGATATCTTTTCTTAAATACTATTAAATATACATGTAAGAGAAGATAAAAATTAATAATAGCTTCTACAAGAATAACTTAAGACTAAACATGCAATAGCGATCTAATGAACAAAAGTAATTTAAAACAAAAAAAAATGATTAACATGAATGTGAGCGATAATTAACAATAACAGAAATGCTCCATGGCCAAAGATATAATAACAACAAAATGAACTTGAATGTTATAATGAAGATTTCAATAAGGCGCGAAGATGTGCGAATTATTATTATCTTCGCCAGTGATCACGGCATGAAGGAGCAATGAGTATGATATCATTAATTAACTTGAACTGTCCGGTTGGTACCATGTAATACGTTGATCATCAGGAGAAGAATTAGTTGACGATTTGAGGCCTTATGATAATGAAATGGGACTTACAATTTGTGTGATGTATACCCAATTATCATCATCTCAGCATTGCTTCTGGCGAGTAACAAGTTTTAAGACCTCTGGACGTTCTCATAGGAATAGCGGCTTGAAAGCGGAGTGATTAGCGGCAGTGTGCGATGGTCGTTGATCCAGGCCAGTCAGGCAGCGAGTGTCTGGTAGAACAGTCCAGCTCGGCGATCAAACAGCAAGTGCCCCATCATTCCCCATCTCCTTGATTCTGGCGGTAAAGCATATCCTCCGATACGAGAGGCAAGGATCGGTTCGTTCCAACGGGCGGATAGTACATGTTCGCGGCTAAACAATGATATACAATATCAGTCATATATCTCCTTATCAATAAAAAAATGATATACTTGGAAAGGACTATACTGTTTTTAAGCCAACAGTTGTTCAGAAAGAAAATCAGTCCGAGTTCAAGCACAGAATGTTATGAGGTTCCTCCGATTTATCAGCGATATCCCAAAGCTCACCACGGGAGCTAATTGATAAAATATAAATAACTATCTGTCACAGCTGGTCTCAAACCTATAATATTTATAGCATACGCGCTCTGAAACATTTCCATTTATAAAGAGTCAATATAACTTAATGAAGTATTTTTTCAGGGGATTTTGATTTGGCGAGCGACAACGTTATTCATCGATTGTCTTGGAATAATTACAATTGAACAGATAATTTATTCACTTCACTAATCAAAAATGTCTCCTTTATTTTACAACCCCATCGTTGTATAAATATTTACGATGATTAATACAAAAGTTATGTCATTCATTTATTAATTTCTATTTTACATCAATTCATTTCAACGTAATCTCCTGAAACCACCGTCTGCTAGTTCAAGCAATAAATACAATTTTATCATGCATAGTGATCATAATGTGTATAAAGTATCATAAATTACCTTTTAAAGGATCACAGAAAAATTATATATTTTACAAAATATATAGAGAAATCCTGACACATAAATGTTAATAAAGATATAAAAATTATTGGAAGAGTATTTTTACAATTTGCCTTCACAAATCTGCTTTAATAGAATCTCAGAATTTAAAATTGGATCAAAATATGCATCATATGTATATATCTTACTAATATTATAAATGTGAAAGTTTGTATGTTTGTCTCTCTTTCACGCTAAAACTACTGAAAGGATTAAGGTGAAACTTTATAGTAATATAGGTTATACATCAGAATAACACATAGGCTATAGGAAGGGCGAATTTAGGGGAGGGCACGGGAGCACGTGCCCCCCTCAGACAGTTTATACTCCACATAGGTACTGTGTAGAATCCATTATAGTACCATAAGTAAAGGCAAATCAGGAACTTAACATCTTCAAATTTGTAGATAGGTTCCTTGTACAGTTTAAGAAAGAAATTTGGATAATTCGACCCCAAGGGATTATCCGTTAATATAATAGGGGTTCAAAGATTGTATGGAACCCTTCAGTTTTGGAGTTTAACATCTGAAATTCTGGATGTAAGAGTAAATTAATTATTTATTTAAAATGATCTGTCAAGAAACTTTATGTGACAGACCATATTCTATGGGAGCGAAGCCTCGGTCAAAAGCTATCCGTTAATGTATATAGATAGATATATGAAGCCTCTAATACCAAAAGGTAAAGAAAGGCAGCACTAGTATATATATATATATATATATATATATATATATAGGCAGCACTAGTATATATATATATATATATATATATGTGTGTGTGTGTGTGTGTGTGTGTGTGTGTTTATGTAGTGCATATGCAATTCGTAAATAAAGGAGGGTAAAAAAAATATAGGCTATAAAATTAGAATATACTTTATAGTTTTGAATATTTTCTAATTCAAATGCGGATTTAAATATAAATATTAAATGTCCAAATGTTAATCGAGAAAAGGCTCAAAATTATATCAAGAATTCAAGGTTTCTTCAAGAACTCAGCTTATTAAATGATATCTCTTTCAGTATACTTTAATGACGTTTTTATTCAATTTAGCAGGAAATCTAATATTTTCTTTATTCATAATGGTATAATTACACGATATTATAATATTATTTTTGAGTGTATATTCGAGTTCACTTAAGCCATCAAAATTACTCAGAAATTCTAAACCTTTCCCCTCGAGGCTAGCGCAAGTACAATGGATCGCGGAGTCGGGACGGCCTTTAGAAAGAGTTGAGTCTTTAGAAAAAGACTTGGAAAGTAAGGGGAGGGAAAAGAAGAGGGAAAAATTAACAATAGCTACTCGGATGTGGAGGGACCTACTTTATTAAAGTTGGGCGCTAAGCTCTTCACAAAGTTTTCAGATTAATTTCCTTAACTTTTTATTATAAAACTTAATTATTGTCGTGTGTAGTCCTGCCCTTTGTATTATTGTTATGTTTTTTTCCTAAAGGATCCTTAATTTATCTAGCATTTATCTATATTTCAATTTATTGTTAATTCAATGTGATTTATTACATTTTCATAGTTGACTAACTGGTTTTGTAATGAGTAACAACTTAAAAACCCGAACGATGCTAACTATACTACGCTGAGCAAAAAAGCATATTCATTATAATTATTTTGGTGAATAATTAATCCAGACGCACTATATATTTAGGAATACTATATTTATGGTTGAATTTAGGTATTAAGTTGTCTGATAAGTAAAATGGGAAATACAAAACCAACATCTGGGGTTTTGTATTTGTATTAAACGAATCCTATTTAAAATAAAGTTAGGACATAAAAATAAATAATAAGTTGAATAATTATCTTCAATAATTACTTATGTCATCCAAAAGTCAATAGAATTAATTAAAACATATTTATTCTCTTATAAAATAGTAATATACATTTCTTATTTCTTTCTATGTACAACATAAATCAACAAAATTCATATTCTACGTTAGGATATACTATAGCTAATAAGATCATTCTTACTTAAAAGAAAGTAATGAATTTTATTGATTAAGGTAGTACAAAAAAATAATATATTATATAATATATATGTATTTATTATATTCTCAGGGAATAAATATGTTTTAATTGAGTCTACGATTAACTAAAATTAACGGAAGACGATTTTCCGACTATTTAGAGTTTGGCAAATGAAAAAAAATTAAAAGGGTTTCGAATTATCATTACCATTTCCCCCATTAACCTAAATTTATTTGCAATCTAACTGAAAAATCAGAGTGAAAATCTTTCGAATTTTCTTACGCTTTTCCTCTTTTGCATCAATAACGGGTAAATAGATTTATTAGCCAACTATTTTTTGTTTTAAACATGACATTTCATTAATTTTTAGAATAGAATAGAATGCGATAGAATATAAGAAACTTTATTCTAGGACCAAGTCAATTAAGAATAGCAAACATGAACATAAGAAGAAACATAATATATGTCTGCCAGAAGACTACCTAATAATACAAATTGTGAAATATTTAAGAAGTACCAAACATTTATTAAAATAAAGATAAAAACGAAATAATTAAAAAGTACGAATCATGACAGGATATTAACCAATTATAGAGAATACATATATTGATAACAACAATTAATAAATAAAATAAATGAATAAAATTAATGAGTTATAGGAACAAAAAGAAATTTTAAGGTAGAAGATTTACATTTGCCCATCGTATAGCAAACTGAAATAAATATTGCTATGTTTTGGGGTATTGAATAAGATTTAGATAAAGCTGTTTATTTTGCGATGTCAGAGTAATTATTGAAGTTAACTAGTTATCTTATTATTTATTTTAATATCCTAGCTTGAATTTTATATTGGATTTTTTCTCGAGATGGAATGAATTCATCGATTTACTAATGAGAGAACTTAACAACTTAATTAAACCATCAATATATTTTTCATAAATATATAGACCGTCTGGATTAAGTAAGCACCTAAATAGTTATAATGAATATAGTTTATAGCATAGAATATACTTTATACGCAGCAATATTTATGAGTGTGTACATAAATCATTCACGAATAATATATTTGCTACAACACATAAATATAGAATGTCTCGCATAATTATTGCTCTTCGTTGTGTTTGCATACGGGCTGGGTGAGCCCAAGGAGGGTCTCTACATCCCGCAGGGTCCATTCTTCACTGTTAAGAGATGAAATAATTTATCTGCCATTACATGGACCTCAAGGCCATTACTGGAAACCTCAAGCACAGCAGTCAGCAGTCCTCATACTGCGCAAATCCAGATAGAGAGGAAGTTATAATCATAGTATAAAGATAATTTAACAGTTTATTTGTATTTAAATTTAATTAAAGTTTAGCTTTAGGTTTATGAATTAATTATAGCATAGTAATTGTATGAAATTGTCAGTCAATGATTACACAAAATATTTACTGCACTCCCGGAAATTTCATACCATTATTAAAATTATCCAATTAAATAGGGTATATTCTATATCTGATTATGTCATTATTCATAAGATAAATATAAAGCAAAAAATATTTATTCAGTAATAATAAAAAAAATACAAATAAATTCTTATTTATTAATATTCGACAAAGTTGTAATATCACTTTTGGATTAAAATAAAAAAGTTTTTATTAGTTACAAATTTATTTTTTAAGGCTGAGGTTGTAATCTCAAATTTAATCAACTGTAGGATGAGAAAATTGAAATGACTAAACATTAAATTTTTAAGGAGCATTTTAGAAAACTAAGGCTGGAGGTTGGATTGAATTTTAATACAGAAATCTCATTAACTTGTTTAGAAAATTACGGTCTTCCTAACCAAATTATCTTTTAATCCCAGAAAACTTTAACAGGACATTTAATCAATCTGGAAGGTAAAAATAATTATAAAAATTCCGTTTTTCAATAATAATATTCTACATAAAACTCTTGGCGTGTGTAAGACATGAGTGCACCCGCTCAATTAAACTATAAGTATGTGGCAGTGATCGTATTTCTGAATCATATTAAAATTAAACTCTCCATTTGCCGCATCAAGTACTACCATTTGAGAAATTATTAATTACGGATTAAAGCAAAGTATATACCTACAATAATTAATATTTACAAAAATAAAAAAGTAATCTTTATTATTCAGTGATAATAAGTCTTGGCGAGTAAATTAAAAATTAATTTTTCCCTCATTGGATAACAAAATTGCTAATAAACATTTTTATAAAAATATACAAACAATTTTTATAAGGATTCCTTTTTATTCAAATGTATTTATGGCCTAAAGCTTGTTATTTGATATGATCATAGCGTTGACTTCTGAGTAAACTTCCGTCAGTATTCAGAGTTGAGCACATTCTTTATACTTCTCAAGAACCACTTGTTTTTTCTACAATTACTAATTATTCTTAATTTATAAATATAATTTGTAATTATTTATTAATAAAAAAACTAATAAGAACATTAGAATTTAACTACATATTTGCAGACTATTTTTTTTTACAGTTTATATCTTTTCATAGCCTATATTTAACGGTTTTAAATATAAATTTCTTGTATTGATTTTGATTCTTATATTGAGAAAAGATATGCCCCCGGCCGGGTTTCTCTTTAAAAATAAAAATATTTAAAAATCAAAATAGCTGACCAATAATTATATAAACAAATGAAAAATATAAAAAAAAGTAAAAAATTCGTTGGATGGTTTAGATGATTAATATTAGCCATGTTGAAATATCTTGATTTTGAGTAACAATGAAACTCGGAACTTCTTTACGATTTGTCTTTGGTTTTAACAATGGCAGTCGATTACTGATTTAATACCCCCCCCGGCTGTTAATAAAATTAGAGGACAACTAATTTATAATCAAAAATACTTATATATAAGAATTAAGAAAAATCTATATAAGTAAATGACTTTAGTTTCTTAATTTTCTTCTTGCGTAACAGCCATCTAAGGACCACGCTATTTCCAACTACTTTCTCCGTTGTGCTTTTACTTTATTATTTTAGTTTTTAATTTGTTTTTAGTTTGTTTTAGTTTATTATTATATAAAATATTAAACTTTTATAATTTACCATGATTTTAGGATACTAAAGTCATTTTATTATTTAGGGTAAAATTAACCAGATTCCTTGAAAATGAGATACCATAACTACTTAGAACTTATTTTGAAACATTGGTGGATAAAATCTGGTAAGGATCGTAGGATATTGAGTCAGTTAGGAAGACACTGGAGGCAATCAGGCCCGCACTCTCAAAGGAATGTCCCAGTTCAAAAGCCTCCGTTTCGACAAAGAGATCTTTCGTCGATTTACAGATCCTGGCACACAACTATTCCCATCTGCCTAAGGGAACATATCTTAAAGTCCTCCTTTTTTGGGGGGCCGGGCTCAAGAATCTAAAGAAAATATAAGAAAAAAGTTGCTAACAACAGAGCTCTTCTTCGCCCTTCTTTAGTTGAAAGCAGTGTATGAAGGAATGAAATAAAAAAAAAATAAATGAAGAAACTAAATTAGATTGGACAAATTTTAACTATTAATTTATTAGTTAGATTCTACTTCCAAAAAATAATATGTTTACAGATCAAAAATATCTAGTTTACATTTCACATGCAATATATAACATGTACAATAACAGTTTGCTATGTTTTTACTCTTAAATATATCTTGAATATATATATTGATATTTGGGATGCCAGAGTCTCATTTAGGATGAGTACTCAAATTATTATTTATATTCCTAAATCTTAATTGGGTTCCTTTCCAAAGGTCTATTCTTGTGTTTACCAATTTACTTATCTATTATACCTTCAATATATTATTTATAAATAAATAGTGTATCTGGGGTATGTAAGCACCAAAAGAATTATAATAAGGGTCGTTTATTTATTTAATTTTAAACAGGGTTAATGATTCAGATTTTAAATATATAAAAAGGATTGCCATTAAATACATTACAGGAAATAAACTAAACTTATCTGTGGACAGGGATAGATTGGTTTACTGGTCGTTCTTCGCCGTGCTGCCTCCGGGATTCTCTTCTGCCAGATCTCTCCTGCTTGCTGTACATCTCCAGAGTACATCCTTCCTGTTCCACCTTCGTCTCCAGAGTACCTCCTTCCTTCTCTGTGTCTCTATCTCTCGAGTGCTTTCTTCAGCCTCCTATTTCAAGAGTTTTCTTCTCTCCCCCTCTCCTTCCTTCTCCTCCATCTTGGACCATAAAACTCCATATGGGACCCAAAAGGTCTACTCTTTGTCCCAAACATATTCATGCCCGCATCAGTACATAGCAAGTGCTTCATAAAAAGATAACAGATTATTTCGATAATCAAAATTTAATTCTATTCAAGATAAGCTTTCACCATTTTCCATTGTCAAAATTTCAAGAAAAATAACTGCCACTGCAATCCACGTAGGGTCTTGGGTGCCCTACATGGTAGAGACTGTACTGTTTCTGGGGCAACGGTTGTACAAAGAGGTGATTTGTTTAAGATCTCGCTCAATCACCAGCTTCCCCCTTTATATTTTGGGCACCCACTTTATAGAGGCCGGGTGAGTCCAAGAAGGGTCCTAGATTCCGTAGGATTCATCCCGGCGGTTAACGGATTAAATATAATTCTGCCAGCGAGCCGGATTTCACCCAGGATCTTCGACGTCGTAACTAAATGAAACTAGAAAAAAATATTACTTTGCAAACCTTAGATTTTTTTTTTACTATCTGTGTATTAATAAAGCTTCAAGATTTTTTAAATCATATCCGCCTGATTTTAAAAACAACATTCGCACCTTTTTTGCGGTTATGATAATTCAGAAAATATTGAGCACTAAGTAAAGACTGTAGTAACTATTCTATTATTTAAATAGCTCAATAGTTGTTTTCAGATGGTTTATAGTTATTTATATACCTATTCATACACCTACTTGTTTAGTCGCGGACCTGGACTACCCGCCAGATGGAACGAACCGATCGCCTCTTCGATCGGAAATGTACTGTACCGCCAAAATTAAGGAGAGGGGAGAGCGACGCTATTGAGTCACTCACTTGCTGTTTTGATCTACTGTTCTACCAGACCTTCGCAGCTACGACCATCGCACACTGCCGCTTATCACTCCGCTCTCAAGCCGCTATTCCTATGAGAACGTCCAGAGGTCTTAAAGCTTGTCACTCGCCAGAAGCTATGCTGAGATGCTAATTGGGTTTATATCACACAAATTGTAAGTCTCATTTCATTATCATAAGGCCTCAAATCGTCAACTAATTCTTCTCCTGATGATCAACGGATTACATGGTACCAACCGGACAGTTCAAGTTAATTAATGATATCATACTCATTGCTCCTTCATGCCGTGATCACTGGCGAAGATAATAATAATTCGCACATCTTCGCGCCTAATTGAAATCTTCACTATAACATTCAAGTCCATTTTGTTGTTATTATATCTTTGGCCATTATGCTAGCATGGAGCATTTCTGTTATTGTAAATTATCGCTCCCATTCATGTTAATAATTTTTTTCTTCTTTTTTTTGTCTTAAATTACTTTTGTTCATTAGATCGCTAAGTAGCATGTTTAGTTTTAAGTTACTCTTGTAGACGCTATTATTAATTTTTATCCTTTCTTACATGTATATTTCATAGTATTTAAGAAAAGATATCTCGCATGTTATTCAAATTACTAAATCAAACGCTTTGTTAATATCTGAGATTTCATTCAAATTCCCGTGGTACTTCCATTTGCTTCCTATTATATTTTATTCATTCTAATCACGCCTTAACACTACTAGTTATTTATAGTTATTCATATACCTACTGAAGTTAAGTTAAATTTAATTATTTTTTTATATGAAAAATCAAATAAAAAATAATAATAAAAAATAAAACGGAAAGTTTCAGTTTTTACTGCTTCGTAATGTAAATTCACTAATTAAAAATAAATGCCATCCAGTTTAATTTGATTTATATGTTGCAACCTAGATCCACCTAGTAAAATACATAATTATTCTACATCACTCATTTCTTAACTGCGGCTATCTTTGCTGTCATTAAAAGCGACAAATTAACTTATAAATATTAAAAAACCAGCGATTTTTCAAACAGTTCAAACCGGATATCAATTTAAATATGGAAATTTCAAATGAATAATTTATGTATTAAGAGAAGATTCCAATTAAAATTCGTTCCCAAATCAAATCGCCCGGATTAACAACTTAATCAAGCAAGATTTATATCTGATTTGTGTTTATTTGCGCTTTATTGATATTCATGATCCGGGGAAATGATAGAGATAATATTAACGCATTATTATTTTATTGTTTTATTAACCAATTTATTACAATCGTTATCTGTAAATGAAGTAAAGAAATCAGTAAATTGTCTGACTAAATAAAAATATTAAAACCATATAAAAAGCTTAAAGTTATCACTTTACAATGTATTATTTCCAAATAATTACTTATCAAATAAGAAAAAATCTTATTTTCTAAAATTTATTTATACTGTTCCTGTAGATTTTGACATAACAAAATACTTTATATTTTCACCTTTCACCATAATTCGTAAAAAATGGATAATGAATTTAGTTATGAAGGTGTAATTTTAATCTGAAATTTTCAATCATATTTCAATTCTAAAATGTTGGAAAATTATAAATTAAAATTAAGATAAATATCTAGCTTGTATTTAAAAATTAAGCTAAGCTTATTTACTATTAGTCTTTTTATTATTTTTCAACATTTTTTTAAAAGAAAAATTGTCATTAAAACTGTCAAAGATACAGAAAACTGGAAACGAGTTTTCAACTCGAAAGGGAAAGTGGTCGAGTTGTACCCGACATTAAACTATCAAAAACTAAGAAATAGTTATTTCTCAATTTTAATAATTTTATTAGGTTTTATTAGTATAAAATACTAAAAATGTAAAAACATATTTATAAAAAAACATATGTTTTTACATTTTTATAGTGTTTTATCACTTATACACAAACACACACATTTATTTATGGTTCTATAATTTATATATTATTCTGTAGGTATATCATTAATATATATATTTTTTATTAAATATATATATATATATATACAGGGTGTCCCATTTCAAGTGGATCAATTTTTTTTTAACTTTTAATCAAAACAAAATTCAGAAAAACGATTCAGGTAAAAGTTGTAGTTATTCAGGCCTAGTTTGAAGAGAAAGAAAACATCTTTTGGTTTTTCACTTTAAATGGTCAATATCGACCATCAAAAAATGTAGTTTCCTCTTGACCCCCATTCATTTTTATTTTTCTGAAATTTACAATACAAAACATGGAAAAAATTATTTAACATTTTTTTTTTATCTTTCATAGTTTAAGTAGATAAAGCATTCAAAGTTTACCACTTTAGTATACCTCCTTTACGAGGAAAAATAATGTAGCATTAAGTTATTTTATTTAAGAGTTTTTATTCGAAATAACTTACTAATCAAGATATTTTGAATCTTTCAGAAAATGTCTAGACATTTAAAAAACTTCTGTGAAGACAGCATACTGAACTAGTGAACTTCTTCTACTTGACCTATGAAGGATATAAACAAATGTTACATACATTTTTTCCATGTTTTCTATTGTACATTTCAGAAAAAAAAATGGGGGTCAAGAGGAAACTACATTTTTTGAAGGTCGATATTGACACACAAAGTGAAAAATCAAAAAATGTCTTTTTATTTCTTCAAACGAGGCCTGAATAACTACAACTTTTACCTGAATCGTTTTTCTGAACTTTGTTTCGTTTAAAAGTTTAAAAAAATGATCCACTTGAAATGGGGCACCCTGTATATATATATATATATATATATATATATATATATATATATAAGTTACAAGTGGAACTAGGACAGTATTATTGCTAATACCATGAATGTAAATGTTAACACTGCAAAAGATATAAAAGCAGGATTATAAGACAGAATAAATCAGTATTGTTGTTGTTTAAAAGTCTAACAGTGTGTTTCATTTCGTTCCTTTTAAATCTCTTTTTTTTTAATATTATTCGTGTCACGACACATAAGTTATATATATATATATATATACATATATATATATTATATATATATATATATATATATATATATATATATATATATATATATATATATATATGTATTATATATATATATATATATATATATATATATATATATATATATATATAATATATATATACATATACACCAATTAGAAGCAGACCGGTACTGAATCACCATCCCGAACAATAACCCCGATAAGGTATTATCCCCTTAAGGCTGTAGTCAGTCGTTAGTGAACTTGGTGAAGTTTATAGGTCAAACTGTGAATTGTTACTTAGTTTACTGCTTCGCTTTAAATGATACATAACTTCACTGAGAAACTCTCCACTCATGTTAATCAGAGCTTTGGAATATTAAAAAGTAATAGAGACAGGTATAAAATATATAAAATTGTGGAAAGTTGACAATTTGTAAAAAAATATTTTTTTTATTAAGTGAAAATTCAATTGAATATTTAAAGAATTAATGACTTTCATAATGTTATTAATTTCTAAGATTATTATTTCTTCAAGATAGCGATAAATGAGAAGTTTCTTTTAAAATCAAATCAATATATCCTGTATTTATTTTACAAATAAATCTATCTCTTGTATTAATACATGGTAATATTTTTCGGATTTACGCCAAATTTTATTCAAATGTTATTAATTTGTAAAATACAAGGGATGGGTAAGGGAAATCAAATATGCCGGAGCAGAGAGTATGCTTCAGCCGGCACGACAGTAATGTGTTGCGGGTACTGTAGATACCTGGCGCCGTCACCACTAGCTTAGCCCATTCCATTTGTCCATTAGCTTCCCCTGTGTGCAATGATATCGGTGAATTCCGATTTCGGCCACTTCAAAACACTGAATTAAACCGAAACTATGCATGCTTCTTATAAACCGATGGCAATATGATAATTTTGTTTCTTTATTCTGAACATGATCTTCAGGATTAGTTATTTTTAATATTCGAAGGCTCAGTAATGTACCAAGTACTTAGGCGTATTCTAAATCATACATGGCTTAATCTTTGAGACTTGCATATACTGTATATCACTATCAATCGGGGGATTTCGCATATATGCCATCCAAAAAAATGTATAGTTTGAAAATGTAAAAAACACGCTTATGAATAATATTTAAAAAAAAATTAAAGAACAGTAATTGGCTACAGCTAGCCGTACTAAATTGTATAACATAAATAATTGTTTAAAACACACTTTAATAGAAAAAAAAACTAAAAAGTTGAAAATAATTTTCAATAAGAACAGAGCTAAGAACGAAACATTTATTTTTTGGTAAACAATATTTACTATATTTACCAATATCACTCAATTAAATATTTACAACAATTAACATTACGTATCCTTCGCAAAGACTATTATTATACACATTAAACATTATTTTCTGATTTATTTTAATTTTATTTTCTGTGAAAGCGAATAGTTTAGTTTTTTAAACTATTATTTATTTAAAATATTATTGACATCAATTTAACTTTTAAGTGGTAGAAGTGATAATTAAGAAGAATTATTAAAATACTGTTTAAATATAATATATTTTTATTAAACTTTATAAATTTCTGTTTCATGATTATTATATTGTTAGTTCATTTAACGTCACTTTATGCTGCCATGGCTAATATGACTAATTGGACGATGCTACAGTGGGAGCTCTAAATTAGATTATTATATTTAAAAATCAGTTCAAATTAAAAATATACTACAATTCCAAATTATTGTAGGTAATGTTACTACATATCGGGGAAATGGTGCGTAATATGTCCTATGGATTTTTCTTAAAGAAGAGGATGGGTGAACATAAGTTCATTAAAATTGAATATGTACCTAGGTAAAATTACAGATATATGTTCATGTAAATTAATGAAGTTTATTAATACCATTTCGTAAAACATGTAGGCCTAGTTATGTGTAATAATGTTTTAAAAAAGGAATTAATTTGTCGTTTTTTTTAAACAACAAAGGATTTTACCAACGATTTTTTCAAGTATCTTCGACTTCATTCATTTTTGCAGCATTGATTCTCACACTTTTCCAGTTAAAAACTTGTGTTTCTGTTTTTCTAAACATTTACGAGTTGCCATTATGTATTCTTAAGATTCAGCTCCTTATTAGACCCAGGAAAGTGAAAGTTGATATGGAGAGGTTTCACTCTAAATGTCATATTGAATGGGTCATATATAGCTCCATAGCCTAATACACGACCAAAAAGACGAATACTAAGCTCAAGTTCTATACAGAAGCAGCGACGATTTTTCCTCCACGTGCTTTTAGTAGACTACCTTTTGTGTCTTTTGGTATTTGAGATATGCCTGAAAAGATGCTCATTAGAGCTATATAAATCCAACGACAAACAGTTTTGTTAAAACTTTGATAATTATAGATTTAATAAGCAACATGCTGATTTAATTAATTATATCCTAATCGCTAAAAATAATTCCGGGTTCAAAGGATTTTTGGACTAGATTCCTTGAGCGTATATATATACATTTACTCGTACTCCCACATTATTTTAAATTATCCAGTCGTTGAACGTTAAATGATGTATTTGCAATTGCTGATACATAATTGTGTCCCTTATGTATTTTACTACAAGTCCATATTACATTTTTAAATTTTACATTAACACATCTAAAATATATTTATATATATATATATATATATATATATATATATATATATATATACATATATTTTTGTATACATTCATTATATTTACTTGATGTACTCTGTTATACAGTTGTAAATCTCATTGAATAAATAAAAATAAAAAAATTATCATTATGTAAATCCCTTATATATAAGTTTTCTTAGTGGAGGTTGGGGGTTTATGAAAGTTTAGAGAGGGAGAAGTAAACAGACCACAATTTTGCCTCTGATAAATTAAGATATTGAAAATTGCATAAAGGTTTGCGTACATTGTCGTATATTTACAAGGTACCGTTATTAAATCATCCCAAACCCAAAAGATTCTGACAATGACTTTTTTCCATATATTGACAAACAAAAGCATTGATTTCTAAATTGCAGTGGACTCATTTTCTAATGATAATTCTGGATTGAAGGGAACAAAGTCATGAGTAGAGATTGCATAGAACAAATAACAAATCATTAGAACCTTTGAAAGGGTGTAGGGTTCATTACATGGTAGTGACTTTGAGAGAAGAAAACACTTTATTGAAGCATTACAATCTGCCTGTTGTGGGCAATAAGTAATGGTGCTATGTAGCTTACAATCATTCCATAAAAAATCAATGATATAAACGAAATAAATGCATAAATAAATATATACAAGCGAAAAAATATATACAAAAATAAAGTAAAAAAAAATATATATATAATAAAAAAAAAATAATAATAATAAATAAAACATAAAATAAATATACTGCACACATTCATACTCTATTTACAATTTGGCTGGGGTCCCCGAACTGAGCTTCTTCCTCATGAATGAGGGCAAAGCAGGAGTCCGGGAGGCCCCAGCCCCCTTTCCCAGCCGCGTCACTGGCATTAAACGCGCTTCACACACACACACACACACACAAGTCGTGAGTGGAGAATCTGGCCAGTGCCAGTACTCCAAATAACATTATTATATCAGGTCTCGAGGTCATTGCCGGTTAAGGCGGCGGGGTGGGTTATATGGATGTGTGGAACTGGATAATGACTCAGCCAGGGGGTTGGGATGACAGTCAAGGTTTTGGTGAAAGTTTGAAAGTTTAGTAGGGATGAGATCGAGGACGAAAGGAATGTTGAGATCATTATGGAGGGTTTTGTTGGAGACATAATAAGGAGCATTGACAATAGTTCTCAGGACTTTGGATTGAAAGGATTGAATGCGTCTGATATTCGATTTTTTCGCGGTCCCCCACAGTTCCAGTCCATAGGTCCAAATAGGTTTGATGATAAGGTCTTGTATATTAGTAGTTTATAGTCTATTGAAAGATCAGAGGTCCTACATAGTAATCTGTATAGTTGGCTGAATCGTATGTTAAGTTCTTGTCTTTTGAGTCTGGTATGAGGATTCCATGTAAGTCTTTTGTCTAGGAGAAAGCCAAGGTATGGTACTGTGTCGGAAATGGTTAGGACGGTTTCATTGAATTGGACAGAAGGACATGCTCCCCGGCGAAGTGTAAAAGGGTAGTGACTTTATTGTCACTATATGGTAGTGACTTAGATCACACTCAGCCGCCAGGTTTATCCTTGTTTCGGGCACCGACTTTATAGAGATTGCGTGAGACCCGGAGGTTCGTAGATCCCATAGGTACCATCTCCTGCTGTTAACAGATCAAATAAAAGTCTTGCCCGCAGTAGCTTTGATTGAAGCGACGAGGATTTGAACCGAGGACCTTCGGCATTACAGCTCAGTGCTCTACCACGGAGCCACTCCGTTAGAGATCTTTTAGTAGTTACAATTTTTCAAAATTTAGTACACCAGAAATTGTTTTTTGAGGCTTTAGCTTGGAAATAGTTACTCGGTGTCTTGGCTACGCACAATGAATTTATTTAGATGGCAGAGGAATGAGAACGATAAAGAACCTGTTTAGAAAAGTGTAGGAGGAGAATGGAACTTATTTCTATCCTTTTTGGAATTATTTTAGAAACACTTCTGTAAAGCACATGAAGTTATTACCAACGCTATTGCTAATGAATGGGACATGTAAAACGAAATTACATAGTTACCTTCTAAATTTCGAGATTGTTCTATAGGCTAAAAAAAAATAAAGATGCAATTTAAATAATATGAAGATCTTAGTCAATCATTCGCGTGAGTAAATTAAAACCTTTTTCCAGTCATATATTATTTTTCTTTATTTTAAAAACGTTTCAACAATTCTATGTCATTCTCAATTTACATTATTTTTACGTCCTTTAATATTATTTAATTTTAAAAATATTCTCTAAAAATTGTTTATATAATAATATAAACAAGATTATTAAAATAATATGAAGATTGCAAAAAGCTATAATAAAGGGTTGGTAAAAATTAAATTGTGTTCTTATAATTATCATTACTAAAACAGGGGGGGGGGCATAATTCTTGTAATTAATTCGTGAGTTGGTTGCAGCTAGTGGTTGCTGCAAGAGATGAATGATGACGGCTAGGGTTCGGCTGACAGGAGGCTGCTAGGGAAAACTACTAGGGTTTTCTTCAAGGCTGTAATCCGAACCCTCCCACTTAATTAACTGCTAGCTCTACCATCTCTCTCTTCTGTCTGTATTTGCTCTCTCTCTCTCTCTCTCTCTCTCTCTCTCTCTCTCTCTCTCTCTCTCTCTCTCTCTCTCTCTACTAATTTTTACATGATTTATTAAACTCTTTGTAGGTTATCACACTACATAATTTATCATGTCAATGATGCATTTATGCATTCTACGAAATTCATGAATAAAATATAACTTTATATTGTAATTAGGTAATTATCTAAGGTTAAGAGATTATATAATTTTTTTAAATTACTCTTATTTTTACCTCCTCTCCTATGAATTATTTATTAGGAGTAATATTAAAAAATCACAAATAAAAATCAATATTATAAACATGAAAAAATAAAGATTTTTTTTTATTCCTCTAAGATTTTGAGATTCCACTAAGACTTTTTCAGTCATTCATTAACGGTAGAAAAGCTTATCGAGTATAAAGATCTGAGTTTTTCATAAGTAATAGAGTCAAATTCAGAATAGGAAATATTTATCATTTTTAATAATTATTGGTAATTTTTATTGAATTTTTAAATATTTTTATTTTTTAAAGAGAAAAGATAGGCCCTCGACCGGGATTTGAACCCGGAACCTTCATGCGGCCTTGGATAGCTCAATTGGTAGAGCGATGTCACGGTGAGACAAAGGTTCCAGGTTCAAATCCCGATCGAGGGCCGGATTTTTCTTTTTAAAAAATGGAAATATTTATCATTTTATATTAATGCCAGTCGGTTATCATGTTTGCAACTCAAAAATGGATATTTCAAATGAAAAATATCACACCAATAGTGTTTTAGCGCTCCAACTCTCCTCATTTCCGTACAAAAGATATTGTAGATCTGGTTTTCAAAAAGAGTTGCATTATCAACACATCTGATATCAATATGATGACATTTTGACAAGGAAATTAAATTGTAATTCTTTCTGATCGTATAATGTTGTTCACAAGATTGAGGAAGCGTTGATTGATCTTTTGTAATTAACAATTATATTTACAATTATAATTATCATCTCCATCTGCATCACAATATGAGGCATGTTATTAGTTGTTCTTATTCCTCATCTTGTCGTTATTTGTACTTTGCTGTTCTATACAAATAATATAAAAGTACCACCACTTAAGTAATCTCAAATCATCTATTTTGTTGAATAGTCAATACTACATTGCTTGTAACATATCACTTTGAACATCGATGTGCCTAATCATGTAAAGATGTACTTTTCAACTGAAATCAAAAACCACTCAGCACTTGGATCAATCATCACCATTTGAAAGTGTATCTCAGTAGATTGAAGTGGAAATGAATAAATGATAAATTGATGGAATCCCATCGAATTCGCGTTAGTAAAAAATATGATTTTTTTTTTTTTACTTTTAAATTTTATCAAAATAAACATGCCTGTGTAAACTTGAATTCACATTCCGGTCACTGATTTAGGAAATGCAGATCTGGCCGGAGTTTTAATTATTAAAAACCACTTTAGAATTACAAAGATCTGTCAACGATATTGATTTACAACAATGATTATACCCCCCAGCATTATATTAGAATGTGGTGTAATAATATATAAAATTGGAGTAGGATATAATAGAAATAGTGGAAAGAGGCGAATGGAAGGCAATCCAGTTGATATTATGCGAGAAGCCATAAAAAACTTGCATATCATTCATGCGTATTGTTCCATTAAAGCATAAATTTCAATATCCAAGGAAATTCGGTGAATATTTTGAAAAATTTTTGATTCTTTAATAAAAGCTTAGATTTGAAGGTTGCCCTATTCACTATTTATTTTTAGTGAATATATACTGCAATAATAAGTATAATAATAGTAATAGTTATTTTAAACCTCAGTAGTTGAAATTTATAACTATATAATGTATCAAGTAAATACAAAGAAAGATAAAAAATATCACGTGATAAAGGCAAGTAGATAAACTACCCAACGATAGTACTCAATGATAGTAACAGTAAAATCATCAGAGATATGTTTTTACGTTTATTTATTTATAATTTAAATCATCTAATACTTGAACAAGGATACTCGGTAGTTCTTGTGTACAGTATATTTTTGTGTGAAATACATAAGCAGCCGAGATACTTAAATTTAAATGTTTTCCGAATAACCGTTTAAATAATTTATCCGTATAATAATGGCCGTATTGTGATTAGTTATTAATTGTGTTATATATTGATATAGAATCAATAAGGAGGGATAGGATCAGAAACACCATAATCAGAAGCAAAATTGGGGAAGAACCATCTAAAAATATAATAGAGGAAAACGGTTGCGCAAGTTTGGCCTTGTGAGCAGAATGAAAGTTGAAATGATACCTGCAGTACTTTACGAGGAGAGTGTAGAAGGAAGAACCTAGAAACGTATGGAAAGGTGAAGTCACACAGCTGGAGAGACAGGCATGGATTAATGCAGGCGCAATCAACTGGTACAGGGCAAGATCAGGATTTACTAACCGAATCCCCATCACCAATCACGGTAAAAAAATAAAATATTAATAATAAGAAGAAGATTAATAATATAAAGTTATCATAATTTATTAAATAAAATAATAATATTTCGTAATAATTTATGTCTTATTAACAGCTAATAAACTCTTGTATGAACATAAAAAAGGCAATCTGTTGTCGATAATTTTTTCTAAATACATCTTAGTTTTCATTTAGGGCCCAACCTCCTAGATTCAAGAATACTGAAGTCTGAATTTTAATAAAAATGTAACTGATTACTTATAAGGTAATCAGTTACATATTTTATTAACAAAAACAAGGACAATTGTTATATTAAAGCCTTTGGAAAAAGCAGTTAAACCTCATTGAAATACTTCACCAAACCAATAAATATATGCGAAAGTACATTATATATGGTTTTTCTCTTTATCATGATAAAAAATAAATTCAGAGCGATAGTAAAATAGTTTTTTTGGATTAAGTGCTAAGAGGTTGGAAACCACAAATGTTTAAAGAAAAACAGAAGAAGATCTGTTTGGTTTAAGACAGAAGAATTACAACCTTTATTTTTGCTCTATAAGTTTCACTTTCTTTTTATTGTTAATTATTTTAGATTGGACAACTAATATTATCATTTCATGCTTCAACTGTCACTAGATGAAATTATTTCTGTGCTATATTACCATAGGACAAAATTGTCGACGTTGTGTGTTTGCTCTGACCCCACAATTAGTCTGTAAACTAACCTTTGCACAAATCCTTATTCATGATTCTGACTGTTACATTTCTATCATAAAGGATCCTTCTACATATTTTCTTTGCAATTAGAAATAACGAGAATAATATTTCAGGTTATTACATCGCATAATTATTGTATTTCTATTTGCTTAATTTATTATATTTTTTTTCTTAGGCATATTTAGACATTTCTTCAGTTCTTTCGGATTATTTGCTACATTCAGTATGAATATATCGTCTAAAAGCATTAAACTCCTAAATAATTGATGTTAGCTGTTTTAAATAAGAATTCCCAAATAAGGGCTTAAAGCTCTCTTTACATACGCGTGTTATAACTACTAACCTTAAAGGTTCTTCAGCTGGTGAAATCAACCCTTTAACCTCTTTATTCGTTTTTTTTTTCTAGTGCACTAAATGAATTTCCAATAGAATGTAATATTTTAGAAAATGGAATGATAAATATATAAAGTTTTTCGCTAGCGACTTTCCCGATCTGAAGTCTTCTCAAGGCTTTAAAAGGTCAGCTGAAAAAAGGGCCTAATATTTCAGTAAACTCCGAGCAAAACATTTTAGACACCCTTATAAATGGAAAACTGATTGGCCGAAATGTTTTTCTAAGTAAAGTGGAGATAGAAAAATGGAGTTAAGACTTTAGTAAAAGATTTGGCCTCAGAAAGTGACGTGTCAAGAGTAAATGCAATGTTCATACTTTCTTTAAAAAAAATTTAATATCATAGTTAGTTTCTGAAAAATTACTTTCTAAATTTTCATATGTATGTATGTTCTATGGTTTCATAAGTCTTAAAGTAATTAATAATTATGTGTCAAATTAATGTATATTCTTGAATTACAACTTACGTCTAGAAAACAACCATAACTTTATATTCTTGCGAAATAGATGCCTTTAAAAAAACACATTCATTTTTTATTGCTAAGGTGGATAACGAATAATTTCCAGCGCAGCCAATAGTTACAATTTGTCTAGGTTACATTGTTACGATTAGAAATGTAACATTATCTCCGTCGGAGCTTAATGTCAAAATCGGGTATTTCCTCCTGATAGCTTCTCGATCTTGACTTGCCTGATGAGACAATACCTTGACGAGATGAGCAAGCTCGGACTAAAATTGTCACACTGATTTTGTCACAAATACACTCTTATCTGATTGTTTATCGGCTAGCGAGTGGATACATACTAAAATGTTCATAGTTCATAGGAAAGAAAATCAATCACAGAAACAAAAAAAGTCAAATTTTGTTCAGATAAAGTCAACTTAATTAATAATCTCATTTTGGAGAAATTTCGAGTTAACCTTTTATTCACCAGGGCTGTAAATGTCATTATATTGGGGAGGGAAAGGTATTATCCAGTTCATTTCTGAATGCATAGAAATAAGAACTACTCTTGAAGATGCAAAGAGAATGCGTTCGAAATATTTTGAGTTTTTTTTTTTTAAAGAAATAAGAGATGTTTGCAAACAAATGTATATTTAATTTTATGTTTGATTAATCTTTGATTAATCGAAATAGCATTGGAGGGCTTTAGAGCAAGATTAGCCGTAACGTGTAGTAAATCTACTAATCATTGGAGCCGGGAAGGGCGGCTACACGCGCATCATCGGATAGCTTTTGTGTAGACAATTTTGCTAAAAGGTGGCTTCCCTTTAGTTTACACAGCCCGTTGGCTTTTCATTCCTCCCGCAACAGCTCCAACAGCTCAAATGCTCGTCATTCTTTCCGGGTTTCGCAGTTAGTAACGACGGGTTGGCGTTTCAGAGAAATTAGTCGACGTTTACTCTGTACACTGAATGGTTGCAACCGTAAATTTAAAAAAAAATTGACCAGTCACAAAAAAAAAAAAATAGTGACCATGTAGTCAGAAAATGGACCAATTTACTTTAACCAGCTGACTAACTGCAATATTTTGTCGTTAATATAGGGAATGTGTTGACTTGATGTGAGATCTGATCCTCTATTCGAGTCTAGTCGAATTTTGGTCGAAGAAAGAAAAAGTAATTTTCCATTTTTCTTTTTTAAATATATAAAACCTGTCACAAGTCCTGCAAGCCGGTATTCAAAATAAATATGCTCAATGAATCTAAAACTTATATACCATTTTTTATTGTTCATAAAAGGAAATATGTGAACATGAATATACATATACAAGGTGTGGCATTTTCCCAAAAAATTTAGTTGTGGAACATATCTGTCTCTACAACTGCTTATTTATAGGATTTTTGTTTTTGATTTAAGTGGCTTGATTTTGAAATAAATATAATGAAACGCAACTGCAACTTGGAATCCGAGATGATATTCCTTAGGCAAGAAAATGCTAACAATCCAAAACGGTGGTTTTGGCATAAATCTGAAGGAAACTATGCCAATTGGATAAAAAATTGTGGGTACAGAGAGAAAATATTAAATTTGTCAGCAACGTAGATTATCTGAGTAATGAACGTCAAAAGAAACAAACATTACTATTATGGAAGAAATGTTTGGGATAATAATTCATTGCTGAAGGAAATCACCAATGAAGTCAAGGAAAAAATCGCCTCCAACAGCTGCTTAATTCCTGTAACGAATGCCAGACATCTTCCACAAAATCCATGAATAACAGTTTGCACACAGGAGAGCACAATAGAAAAAAATGGTATAAGAAAAAGAACGAAAATTGATAAATGAAGGAGTGAAGAAAAGAAAACACAAGTGAAAGCGGCGGTCCAACACTTATAAAATTTCTTAAATTGAGATGGAGTGGAAGCCTGGCAAGGAGAAAGGGTGAAAGATGATCCTTTAAAGTTCTGCAATGGGCGCCCTAGAAATATAGGAAAGGGATCGAGAGGCCTCTGAAGGGAATGATGGATTAAATTTAATTTAAAGAAAGGGACCTAGAAGGATGAGAAGTGAAAGTAGAACAGAGAGAGATAATACAGGGTAAGGAAACATCATCGCCTCTGTTTCTCCTTCGTGGGGTAAGAATAAAATATTTAAAAAAAAAAATCGATTTATTAGTCGACTGCGATCTGTATTCTGGTATGAATTGTCAGGATTAAGTAATGATAATGTTTTTTTTATTTTAATTTTTTTGATATTGTAAACTTACGTTTTGATCCAGACATTTGGTCCATCATCAGGTATAAAATGTTTGACAGGAACATCGGCTTTCAGAATAATAAGATAGGGCACAGGCTACATTTTTCATAAATAAATAGATTACATAAACAAAAAAGACTTGAATGTTGAACTTTTCTATCAAAATTTGAATTCCACACGCACATTTAATATTATGATGTAAAAATCTGTAGAGAAAGAAATTAGGGCTATCATGGAGGAAATTAAATTATGTAAATGTCTTATGGCGTCATTCTCTCATTTAAACGGGTAGTTCAAACAGTAAAACTACCTGAACCACCATGTTCTGATGAGACATGCATCAAAACATAGGTCTTCATTAAAATATTTTTACTACATTATTTTTACAATCTTAATTTAACGCCACCCTGGTCATTTGTGGCGTCTGTAAGTGGTTGGAGATGGATACGATACCCACAGAAGCCCCAGAGAACTCAGCCTCTATAATAAGGGGGAAAAATCTGGGGGTTGAGCGTGATCTAAGAAAAATCACCTTCATGGATAACCGTCGTCCAAGAAACAGTAAAGTTTCAACCATGTACTGGACCCCAGACTCTTCACGGGTTGTAGTAGTACAGGTTAGGTTAAAACATAAATATTTTGTTGGTGGCCATGAACATCATATATTTTAAGTTTTGTGTATATGTTTGTGGGATAGGGATTTCATATCTCCCTTATTTCCCTTCTGCTCACGCCTTTGCTTACATAAGCATTATACATCACTTTGTTTGAAATGTCGAATCAGACTATAGTTTGGAAGGGTGAGTACTCCTGAATATAAATTTCCGAGAGAGGGAGAACTCCCCGATGACAGTTGGGCAATGTTTGATGGATGGCTTGCATTGATTAGGGATAGCTCTTGGGAAATCCTCCTTCAGATAGATCAGTTCCTAAACCGCCGGGCCAACTTTTAATGAACCGAGTCACAGCTTCTATTAATTACCTTTACTTTCCATCCGCAATGTGTCAAGGGCCTAATCATCCTTTTTACTGGTTTTAACGACTTTTTCAACTTTTTACTAAACAATCCATAAGTTAGTTAGAAATAATTAATCATATAATTTATAATAAGTTTGTTTCCTCAGTATTTAAGCAAGCTTCAATGTAACAAATCGTTCATTGCTGCTAACCGTGATAAAATAACAAAAATATTCTGGGTGAAAAAAAAACAATTATAAAAGTAATGAGAATTGACGTTTCATAAATGTAAAATATTTTAAATATATATATATTTATAAATATATAAACATAGACACAGCTTACTACCTCCCAACGCTTACACGGGATTAAATTCATAAACTATTAATATTATGGGATCGGAGTGGCTCTGTGTTAGAGCGCTGAGTTGGCGTGAGAAAAGTCTGGGGTTGAAATTCGACGGCTTCAGATAATTTATTTGAATGTTAATAGTCGGGGATGCATCTTGTAAGATCTGGAGAACATCCTAGTGCTCACAAAGCCTTTATATAAAGGGTTCCCTTATTATTATTATGGGGAAAATCTAGCGGTAGAATCTGATCCCGGATAATTCATCTCCGTACTCAGCTGTTGTCCTAAAAACAGTTGTAATGGTACAGGTTTTTTAAATTAAGAATATATTTAATTATACGGATACTATATGCAGAAAAAATAACTATAATATTAAAAGGAATTAGGTTAGTTTACAACAAAATATTAAAAAAAAAAAGAAAAGGAAATATGAAAAGGGAGGTAAAGATAAAATTTATTAGTATACAAGTCATCTCCCTTCACAACCGTTGTCCTGAAAAAAGTACAGTATCTACCACGTACTGAAACCTTGACCCTTCATGGGTTGTTGTGATACAAGTTTTTTTACTATTATGTTTATTTATTACTATTATGTGAGTGAAAGTTGGGTTATGTTTGACAATCACTTAGCCGTGCAGAAATGGATGGACAGTGTTGGAAATGCGATCAGAGACAAGCTACATGTGTCCGAATTTCCATTGGAAACAGACAGTTAAAGTGGTTCGGGCATGTCTGTCGCTTAGACGAGGAACGGCAACCAAGAAAGATAATGAAGGCCCGACCATTGGGCATATGCCCCGAAGATAACATCAAGATCATGTTGAAGCAACAGGAGCAAGGAGTGGGAAAACCACGGTTAAAATGAAAAGGATTTTTTAGGACCGAGAAGGATGGCTCCAACGAACCTGATCGAATAAAAAAAATTTAAAAAATGTGGCATTGAGATGTTCTTTTCACTGTTTTCACTGGAATCAATTTGAACGAAATAAAACTGCAACCTTCAATACTTGCGTCATACATTACAATAAGAATTATTATAATCTCTTCGTCCTTTTAAAAGTATTCAATATAATAATTTACTTACTACACTTATCGAATCATACATAAGTCTTTAATAAACCGATCTTAATATTCCAAAACTTCATTGAAGCAAAATACAATACTAAACATATTTGGGCAAGGCGTGGCACAGATTTTCATAATCTTATTTTCTCCAAATAAAAAAAAAACTATTTCTGTCTAAAAACTAGAGTTTTACGCTTCCAGATAAAATGAATCCAAAAAAAAACAATATAAAAAAATCTATCTGCCCACCATCCTTCTTTTTTGGAGAGCACTGGACCGGTTTTATTCATGGTTTTACACAAAAAGTGGTTCGAAACAGAAGTTAAAATGATTCTAGTAATTCCCTAGACCAAATACCTACGCTTTATTTTAAAATGTCAGCTGTTTATAAACTAATGGTTGATCCTCTTATAATGAACTTTTCTTGAGATAAAGGTTTCGTATGATATTATTATTTGAATGTCTCTAATAAATATTTTCTCCTTTATTGTGGTGTCTATAAATATTTGGAATTAAAGTATAAGGTGATGACTAGCAATGTTGAAATAATATTTAAATATTATAGTTCACTTTATTATCTCCAGAAAATTCAATAGCTATGATTATGGAATGATGAAGGAAATTGCGATTATTTAATAATTTTATTGGTAATGAATATAGTTCTGTACTAATGAGACTTTTAAAATTCTTAGACCCTCCAAAAAGAAATACAAAATTTTCTATTTACATTACTCCATCTGTTTCTTCTAGCCAACCGTTCAATATCGAAAGTCATGTGGGATCCAGGTATTTGAATAAAATTGTTTCCTTAAATCAAGGCAGCAAAAGAATTATTTCATGATTTATGGAGTTATGGTAGAATAGATGAATGTGTAAAATTGTTGCAAGAACTTGTAACAACCTTCGAAATGTTTTATAATTAAATTTGAATCGACAATGTAAACTATTATTATACAAAATTAGTCGCACCTGGGAAAATTACCATTTTGGAATACAGAATTTTAAAAAACTGGATTTTTATGAAGCTAGTTGGTTTTTCAATCTTATAATTCGCTCGTTGATGTGCTAATAAAGATTGAATCCGTAACTAGCTAAGCCGAAGAATGTATTTCCTACACAAAATAGGCAATTTAAGTGCAAACGAAGGAAAAGTGGGCGACTTCCTTTGTCCTGAAAGGAAAATCAATCACTTAACAATTACGAGAATATTTAATTAATATGCATTGGGCTATTAACGTCTCGACAATTATCGTACATAGTCTATCTTTTAAAATATTATGATATAACAATTTCCAATAATAATACATAAAACTGTAATTATAATGAATTGTATGCCTTTTCCATCAACCACTACCAGATGGATTACTATTATCAATCATTTTGCTTTTTTTGAATTTCTAACGAAGTTCGCACTTCCCAAGAACTGGAGTTGGAGATATGAAGGGCGGGCAAAAACATATTAATTTAAACTAAGAGATTCAAAATATTTGTATTATAAACATTGAATGGCGTTCCTATATATATATATATTGGATGTGATAGTTTCCGGAAAAGATAGGAGTCATGTAAATTTCCTACTATCCAACACTTCCGTTTGACTTGACTTTTTTTTCCAATAGCTGCTTCAAATGGATTTAATTGCTCCATTTTTTAATTAAATCGATTTTGAAATGTATTTTTTTAACAACAGAACTTTAAATTCGCTTAAAAAAGAGGTGTAAAAACGAAGATTGCCTTTACATACCTAATTTCAGGTCACATACATTTGCAGATACATATTATATTTTTTCTCAGATAGAAAGAGAAATTCGGATAGCTGTTCTTTCATTAATTCAATAATGTTCTTAAATATTGGAAAGCTTGTGCATGAATAAAATAAAATGTTAAGCTTAAACCGTAGGTTACTATTAACTTTGTGTATTAGTACTATAAAGTTACAATATAATTAAAATTTATAACTTTAATACTACTATTACTTATTGATTAAAATAATAATTATTAAATGTTTTTTATTAAATTGGTAAATAATATGATTGATATAAATCATATATATATATATATATATATATATATATATATATATATATATATATATATATATGTGTCCAGGATATAAAGTACACTATAATGAGTAATATTTTAATTAAATTGTCATAAATAAATACTATGATCAATGCTTCCATTTACTAGTAATACCTATAACAATATTAAGAATTTTCTTTAGCTATTTCCAAAGTAGCGAAGAAATAAATTTTAAGTTATGGAAATTTAGTTTTCCTGAAAAAATACAATAATTTAAAAAAATGTAACGGAGTGGCCTTTACCTCCAAAATACAGATATGATGAAAGATGATCGATCGTCTTTGTAAATGATTTTTCATCATATGATACATATATTTTTATATGAATTATTACAATGCGCAGCGTTGTAAATTAATTTAAATGTATTATATTATTGCAGATTATTATCCTTAGGATGGGACAGACTAGATGATGCTACCAAAAATTTTTGTTAAAGCTAAATACAATAAGTGAAAGTAAGATTCACGATTTTTATTTAAATTAGATCTAAAACTAATTCTGTGTGTGATTTCATGATGTGCTTTAAGGGGGGGGGATCTAAATAACCAATAATTTCCTGTAAATTATAATTCTTGATTTATTTCTGAATACTGGTACGCAATGGATCTATGAGGTAGATATTAGTAGGAGGGGATTGGATACTACATACTAGATACTAGATACCGGATACTGGATGCTGGAATGGTGTGGTACGGTATGTTGTGGCCGGCGGCTTATGTGGCTTGTAGTTTAGGGCTCTCTGGCCAACTTATATGCGCTCGAGGACACAGCCTTGTATCTCTACACGCCTTCATATCCTGTACGCTGCTGTTACAAATCAAAGTATCCTTCGTTAATTTATACCATTTTGACAGTTTTAAACATGAAAACTTCATAATATCGAAAAAGAATGCTGTAGTTTGGTTGGAGAAAGATTTTCATATTTAGCCCGCGGTATAAAGATTTATGAGGAATAAAATCGAGTGATAACTAAAAGTGGCACGTTACTTTCCTTTCTCGATAAGATGGTATTATTGGTTTTACATAATGGATAGAAATTTAAACTTGCACTGCTATTGTACATAACATATACATACGACATTCCACAAAGTCCTAACACACTGATCGTGTTACAACTTAAGCTGACGACACCGCCATGATCACCAAACATCAAGACGCAACAAAGGCCTCATAAAACTTACAACACAACATACAAAAGGTGCCAACTGTGGAAAATCAGACTGAACCACGAAAAGTCACATGTCACTTTTACTCTAAGATGCGAAACATGCCCTACCATTTTCCTTAATAACGCACCCATCCCACAGAGAGACAAAGTACAATACCTTGGACTAACATTTTATTGGAGAATGACATGGGGTCCTCACGTTAAGATGAAACGCTAATCACTAAATCACACACTCAAATTAATGTGCACGCTATTCAGGAAAAACTCCAAATTAGATTTAAAACAGAAATTAAATAAGTACACTTACTTACTAAAACCAGTTTGGACATATGATTTACAAATTTACCGCATCACTAAACTTACTCACAGAAAACGACTGCAAACTTTTCAGTCCAAAGTACTTAGACTTATCACTAATGAACCATGGTGCGTCAATAACAAAACTCATACGCATACGGACATAAAAATACAAACGGTTGACAAACACATACGAACGTACTACAAACGCTTTCAAGTAAAACTATACGGACAGCCAAACCCATTGATACAAAAAATGGTCACGACTCTCATACCTGAGAACACTAGGAGGAGACTAAAAAGGACGTGGATGAGAGATCTAATACATTAGGAAATTAAAGCAAGCCAATGGAGAGGTGCCGCTGGGTACTTTTCTTCGTCATGCCTTCCATGTCACTCCGTACTATTTTCCAGTCAGTCTGTGCAGTGACTATATAATTGTGTACAGTGTGTAGTGTATAGTGCTACTACGACGGGAGATTGGTGTACTAGGAAATGGACAGGCAGTGATCATGCTGGGCTTAAATACACCACCATTGGATTCTGAAGATGAGGCCCCTTCAAAAAAGTAAAGACAGGGAAGAAATCGGCCAAGAAGAAGACAAGGAAAGCAGAAGAAGCGCCACCTGGAGTGGCATCGAACAGCGTTGCCGCTCTAGCTAATTTACCACCAACTGAGGAACTTAAGGTTCCCCCACCGAAGAAGATTCGTCCAGTTATAATGGACCGAGAAAACTACCTTAAATGAGGTGACTGATTTCATGAACAAAATTAATATTTTATCAAAGCGGCGAGGACTGAGATCCATATTTCCATCCAATTAGAGACCGACCGACCCACATTAGAAAGACATCTAACAACTCGCGGAGTTGGTTACCTCAGTTTTGCACCACGACAAAACTCTCAAGCAAATTTGTGATAAAAAATATTAATCTTTCTATTCCCATATATGATGTCAGGAAGGCATCTATTCTGGACGCTTTAATTAAACTCGCCAAGATTTACTCTATCGCTGAGAAGACCCCGAAGGCGTTCTATTGTTACGGGCTACTGGGTATTAAAATTAATTCCTTAATTAAAGATACTAATATTTATTAACAAAATGATAAAAAGGATACAATTAAACTATTAACAATTAAATTAGTAAACTAAGATAAATTTATAATAACAATATTCTAAATATTTATTATAGCCTATTTAATTATTACAACAATATAAGATATTACTAATTCTAGATAGCTTAACTAGTTACAATAGTTTGTATGAATATTATAAAATTACACTACAATTTATAACTAATAATTAACACTTACAGTTCACTAGTCCACAGACCGTAAGATTCTCCAAGTCTCATGACAAACTGACACACAGAAAAAAACAGAAACAGTTTATTACACTCGCGAGACGGTCACAGTCCACTGATACACTTATTACACGGGCCGGTTTAACACTGACTAGTTTATCACACTGACACTCACTTATCACAGATCTTCCCTGGTCTACTCAGACTAAGACTGACCGGGTCGAGGCGAGGGAAGTATTTAAACAGGCAAGGCCGAACATTCTAGAACACGGAGAGGCCAGACAATTCTGGAATCTTCTTGATCCTTTTCCGACAAAAACAGACGATCTAGAACGGTCCTAATCCTATTTTAACTTCTTCCGCCGACGGATTTAAGCCGCTAATCCTTTGCTTCCTCTGGCCGTAACACTATCTATCTAACCGTGCAGGATCTTGGCCTCTTCAGTGATCCTCCTCCACTCCGACCTGTCTTCGGCTGCCCTTCTCCATCTCCACCCAATAACCAGCGTTAACAAGAACAAAAAATAACAAATAAAACAAAAACGAAATGAAGAATATGCTTTAAAACACAACTTTTTATTGAGTCAGAAATGTTTTTGTGAACAACGTATTTCCACAAAAATAAAAAATAATAACTCAAACATGGAAAAGTAATAAGATAAAACATCATTAATTAATTTATTACATACGGAAATGATAACTACAGAATGTAACCGACGTAATGTGGCGTCTACGTAATTTCTTATGCCTGAGGTATTGGAAATATTCAATGATCTACACATATCGATCTTTCAAAAGAACAATATAACTAAAAAATTATTAAGCTTTTTAATTCAGGAATATGAATCTGATATACCGTTCCCAACATTTTAATGAAGTCATGTTTTGAGTTGCGTCATGTTTGAACTTGAATATGTGAATAATGGCATAAGTTAAAATAAAAAAAATTCATGCTTTTTAAAAAATTTCTAATGGTAGATAAAAAAATCTTAATATTTTAGCAATAATTAGTTTTAAATATTTCAATAATTGATCATAAATTATAATATAGGAATGCTTTGCTTTGCCAACACTGAATTTTCTATTTTTTTTAACAAGGAACTTTAAAAATACCTCTATATTTTTCAATCAGTTTTTTTGAGTTATGGAATTGTTCTTATGAAGAGGCGACCTGTGGGATATGATTGTTTCTGAAAAAATACATGATTCACTAGCTTATGCCCGCGGCTTCGCTAGCGTGGAATTTGGTCTGCCACATAAAGTATCATGAAAGATCATTTGAAATAAATAATTTAATTATTTTTTTTAAACATAAGCTACTCGTACATCCAAAATTTCAGATGCTTAACTTCAAAACTGACGGATTCTAGACAACCTTTGAACCCCTATTATATTAAAGAAGAAACCCTTGGGGTGGAATTATCCAAATTTCTTTCTTAAACTATACAAAGAACCTATCTGCAAATTTCAAGATGCTAAGTTCCTGATTTGCCTTTAATTATGTACTATAAGAGGGGGGTACATGCCCCCGTGCTCCCACATAAATCTTCCCTTGCTATAGCCTATGATGTATAACCTATTTTACTCAATAATTTTCATCCAAATCCGTTTCAGTAGTTTTTGCGTGAAAGAGAGACAAACTTACAAACTTTCACATTTATAATATTAGTAAGATTAGTAGGATATCAAAAAAAATGTTTCACTCATGTTATTTCGTTTATTTTAACTACTATTATCATGTGATTTACCTTCAATTATGTACTATTATGGATTCTCCACAATACCTAAAATACAGTAGGGGGGGAACGTGCCCCATTGCAACCCTCCCCCATAAATCCGTGCTTGTTATAGCCTATGTGTTATTCTGATGTATAACCTATATTACTGTAAAGTTTCATCCAAATCCGTCCAGTAGTTTTTGCGTGAAAGAGAGACAAACATACAAACATTCGCATTTAATTTAATTCGTAAGATTAGTGAGATTTATATTTCAGGTCCTCTATCGCAGATCGTTTTCATTCATCAAAATTAATTTGATGGTTCTTTATATTTCATTTCAAAATTCAATTTTATTTATATACTTTTAGCTTCATATATATATATATATATATATATATATATATATATATATATATAAATGAAAAATATTTGGTAAATAGGTAGGCTATGTAGGATTAATAATGTAATCTACACTTACTAGTGAAGTAAAAGTTTTGTGTACTAAATGTTTTATGTTTTATAGTCTTTTGTCTCATTTTGTCAATTGTCACATCATTACTAGAGCCTGACGAAGAATCATTTTTTAAAATTTTATTTCTTAATAAAATTATTAGCGAAGCATACACATTTTCTTTTTTTGATTAATTATTATAATTTTAAATACTTTTATTTTGAAGAGAAAAGATATGTCAAGGGCCGGGATTCAACCCGGGTCTCTCATTTTTCCGTCATATGCAAGTCTCAAAGATTAAGCCATGTATGCTTTAGAATACGCCTAAGGTACAAGACATTACTGGGTCTTCGGATATTAAAAATAACTAATACTGAAGATCATGTTCAGAATAAAGAAACAAAATTATCATATTGCCACCGGTTCATAAGAAGTATGCATAGTTTCGATTTAATTCAGTGTTTTGAAGTGGCCGAAATTGGAACTCACCGATATCATTGCACACAGGGGAAGCTAATGGACAAATGGAATGGGCTAAGCTAGGGGTGACGGCGCCAAGTATCTACAGTACCCGCAACACATTACTGTCGTGCCGGCTGAAGCATACTCTCTGCTCCGGCATATTTGATTTCCCTTATCCATCCCTTGTATTTTACAAATTAATAAAATTTGGCGTAAATCCGCAAAATATTACCATGTATTAATATTAGAGATAGATAGGTATATCGATTTGATCGATTGAAACTTCTCATTTATCGCAATCTTGAAGAAATAATAATCTTAGAAATTAATAACATTATGAAAGTCATTAATTCTTTAAAAATTCAATTGAATTTTCACTTAATCAAAAAAAAATTTAAATATTTTATTTGAAAAGAAAATATAATATTCATATGTAGAAAAGATAATAATCTTAATGACTTAAAGTCAACAAGATCCAAAAATAAAGTAATCTTATATTAACATTCTTGTCGTGTATACATCGCAATCAGTGGAAGGAAGGGATATGACTGACCGAGAAGCGAATCAGGATGGCCGAGATGGTTAAGGCACCAACACGGAGAGTTGGGAGACCCTGGTTCGAATCCCGGCCCTGGACATTCTTTTCTCTTCAAAATAAAAGTATACACATTTACTATAATTACATTCTCATTACCATACTAAAGCTCACGATAGCTTGCATTTTCGGAAAATATTAAAAATGGAACGAATAAGCCATTAAAACTTGTAATTCAACTCGAAGTGACAACTTGCGGAACAGATGCCTATATTTTTTATACTATTGAACTGGGACTGATAAATCTTTACTAAATTTTAATTAAAATAATTTCTGTTTGTTATGATAATTATGAAGAAAATCAAGCGTTTACGAATTTATGGCTTTTTGATTAACAAAGTATCACTGTATCACTAATGAATGTTCTGAGAATAAACGTGAAGTTGGTGAACTTTTTCAATTCCAATATTTATTTTATAATGTTAGTTAGGGGATTCGAGACCGATGGGGAAGCATCAGCTAGTTATAAATAAAATAATTGATTCATTAGTATCATTATAATTATTATTATTATTGAAGTACCCGATGATGTTTTGATGTCGAAAACAAGCTCCCTAAACTAAACTCATCTAATCAGCCCAACAAAATCCTATTTCGTTAATCTTCAATCTAATAAACTCGTCCCAGTGACCTTTCGGAGTATCATCAATATCAAAAAATAACACTCTCCCTATATACGACTAAATATTTATTTAGTGGGATAGATCAACTTATCTTATAAGATACAAAAAAAAATAAGGCAATGTTTTTTTAATTTATTGATTAAAACTGTAACTAGTAATAAATGATTCACAGATGACAAAATCAGTAATCAGCGTTAACTAGAATAAAAAATAACAAATGAAACAAAAACAAAATGAAGAATGTGCTTTCAAAACAAAACTTTTTATTCAGTCAGAAATAAATTTGTGAACAGGGTATTTCTGAACAACCAGGAAAAATTATTTTTAAAGAGTTTACATATATATTTTACATATTTTACTGAGATAAAACAACAGTAATAAATTAATTACATGCAGAAATGATAATCACAGAATCTAACCGACGTAAGGGGCGACCTGTGGTCTAGTGGTTAGCGTAACAAACTACTAAGCTCAAGATCGCGGGTTCGTAGCCCGGCAGGTGGCACTAAGATTTTTTAAAGGGAGTAAAAAATCCTTAGTTACGCCGTCCTTCGGAAGGGACGTAAAAGGGACGTCCCGAGCCTGTACGATGTCAGTTACTCGTTAAAAATCCCTATCCTAATTAAACCTGGATAGGCAAAATTTAGAGCTCCCACTGTAGCATCGTCCGATTAGCCATAACAGCATAAAGTGACGTTAAATGAACAAACAAACCGACGTAATGCGGCGTCTCTACGTAATTTCTTATGCCTGAGGATGAACCATAATTTAGTTTATCTTTTGGAGGTATGAGACAGCATAACGACAACTCACCGTTATATCATTCTTGGAGTCAAGAGTTTTAAACAGGCTGTAAAATAACAAAAAATAATTATTTATTCGATTCTAGTGTTTAAAAAATATTAAAATAAACAAAATGAGTAAATTAATAAACGCATTACAGTAAACTGTTGTAAATACGGAATATGATGTTACAAATGGACATATTTTCCAACGAAAAGGACCTTTGTGACAGGACTGATGCCCGCCTAAGTGAATGTGTCTGTACTTTCTTCCCTCCCTCTCTCCCCGTCCCTCTCTCTCTCTCTCTCCCTCTCTCTCATACCCTCTCGTCCTCTCTCCACCACTCTCTCTCTCTTCCGTGAAGGCTAGGCTACGTGCACCGAATCAGAAGGCACATTGATCTCCTCTAACTTACACTGTCACGTTAAATTTCGTCTTTTAAATAAATGTAGCACTGATCATCTAAGTGACAGATACATTCATTTCGAAATATATATATATATATATATATATATATATATATATATATATATATATATAAATATATAAATAAATTCTATTTATATAGATTATAAATAACTTCTCCTCTTCTCGGCAATTGTTCCATCCGAAAATTTGCATTTTAATGGAAAACAAAACGTATGCCCTGTGGAATAAGGAAGGGTAGAGATCTGTCGTTAGGCCAATGTTATTTCATGTACATTCACACGGATCACAAGTCTGGATAAAGATCATACACGATAAATTTGCATGATTTTGCAAAACATTTTCTACAAGCGTGAAAGTTTATAATGAAAGCAGCCTTGTAATGGTATTGTTCCTGTACCGCTTCAACTTATGAAGAGTATTGGGTTCAGTTCGTTGCAGAGACTGTACTATTTCTCGGACAGCAGAAGTGCAAGAATGGTGATTTGTCTTAGATCACAATCAATCGCCAATTTTTTAATCTATTTTGGTCAAACACATTATAGAGGCTGGGTGAGCCCGAGGAAGGTCCCAAATACCAAAAGCTCCGTCCTCGACTCTTAACAGATGAAAAAAAATCTGCCACAGCTGAATTTGAACTTGGAAACAGACTACCACTGATCCACTCCTCTCCTTTTGTAGCGATATAGGATGTGAAAAACATGTATACCTTTAGAATCAATAATTTCGAATTTCATCCTGTTTAGCCGCGGACCGGTACTACCGCCAGAAGGAACAATCCGATCCTTGCCTCTTCGATCGGAACTATACTTTACCGCCAAAATCGAAGGAGAGGGGGTGACGCTTGGAGCGCGGCACTTGCTGCCTGAACGCCGAGCTGGACTGTTCTACCAGACCTTCGCAGCTACGACCGCTCGCCGATATTCTTCATTGAGAACGTCCAGCGTCCAGGAGGTCTTGCAGCCTGTCATGCACCAGGAGCTCGGCTGAGACACCAGATGAGAGGATAATTGGTATAGAGAAAACACAAATCGTGAGTCCCATTTCAGTATCACAAGGCCTCAAATCGCCGACTAATACGGTTGCTGATGATCAACAACTCATTGTGTTATATGAGACCAAAAGACAATTCACGCTAATTAATCGTATTAACCCTTCAGGCCGTGATCACTTAATTCTTCATTATATCGTTCATATTTATTTGTTATATCTTGGCCATAATGCTAGCATGGAGCAATCTCTGTGAATGTTTCTTATCGCTCCTATTCAATGTTAATTTTTAGTATTAGTAATTAATCATATTTGTTCATTAGATCGCTATTTTGCATGTGTAGTCTGTAAGGTCTTCTTGTATAATTGCTCCCATTAAATTTAATCATTTATCAATTACTGCTTAGTTAAGAGAAAGATATTCATATGTCCTTAAAATTAATAAACGCTATGTTAATATCTGATATTTCATTCAAATCCCGTTGTACTTAAATTTTATTCAGTCTAATCACGCCCTAACACATCCGTTCTAGAGGTCTACAAAGAAATTCGGTTACTTGTTGTTTTGTCTGTCTTCTTTAGAAAAAGAAAAGTATAATATAAGGAATCAGAACTAATGTGAGCTTGACATTTTCAGGAATCTTCGAGGTTGATAACTTAAAGGTTCTTTAAGATCATACAGTATTAAAACATAAAAAAACAATATAATAATAAAACAAAATAACAAACAGCGGCGTATTTGATAAAAAATAAAAATCATGGTGTTCTTACTTAATATTCAAAACATATTCTTAATGCAAAAGACTTTATTGGTTTCTTCTGGTTTAGACCGTGTTGCTCAATTTTTCGCCAACGTTTCGCCAGCAATGCTGCTGACTTCTTCAGGGAACATTTTCATTTCAGCCCTGAAGAAGTCAGCAGCATTGCTGGCGAAACGTTGGTGACAAATTCAGCAACACTGTCCAAACCAGAAGAAACCAATAAAGTCTTTTGTAATAATAATGGCCGTTGAAACCTAAAAGAATATTCTTAATGGTTTATAGTAAATGATGCAAACATAGAACAAAAATACTTGTGTCATGTATGTTGTTTTGTAATTATAACAATACATGATTTAGGGATAAGATAAGCTGATAAGTCCTGCAGTTTTAATAATTGTATTTATTAAATGTTCATATACATCTTATAACAATATTTAAAAAAAATGTTAATTATTATTGACAATAATTATTCACACTAACCATAAGTACCACGTACTAGAAATAAGAAAAAACATTAGGTGATTAAAATGTGTCATATCGATCTATTTTATGAATACAGAATGTATTGAAATATTTTTTAGAGTATATTGATAATTGTATCGGGAATTTATTTAGTTACTTTCAGTTTACTGACATTATTAATATAAGCACAATTGATTCATTTCTAGATTGGAATGTATTATGCAAACTTGTACATTATTTTAATTTATTTATTTTAAACTGCTTAAAATTGATATTAGTGATAATTATCAATTATTAAAATATTATAATATTTTGAACCTCTTTCAATTTACTCTTCAGAATATTCTTTCTCAGCTACCATTATCTCAAAAATACCAAATCAATATATCTACATGTATCAATTGATGTGCTAATGATCACGAGTGTAACCTTACTAATGAGAGTTTTTCAAGATTTCCAAATGCCAACGAACTTGTTATAGTACAATTAGGATATTAAAATTAAGATATATATTTCATTGAAAATCCTCCATATACATATACATTAAGTATAACTAAAATATTAGAAAAAATGAAAACATTAGTTTCTTTATCTATTCATAAGACTACGAGTAATATTCACTAATATATATAAAAAAATGTCTACATATTTTCTTTTTAGCTAAGTAAGTAAGGGAATCTTTTTAGCTAAGAGCGGATTAAAAGATTTTGGAAGATTCTAATTGAGTAATTCAATCCACTATTTTAGGGAAAAAAATCTTAAAATTTTACAGACAAGAAAGTCAAATTTCTCAAGTTAACGAGGTTAGTTTTTTATATTTAAAGTGTGATTTGCTTTATTAAGTGTATTTATATTTTTACATTTTTTCCTTTTGTACGATACTTGAACCCGGAACTATTGCTCACATGATAATAAAATAATAATCAAAATCAATTTTACTGTCCATCTCTGGAGTATTAAAATATTGATACTCTTATTTTGTTATTTTTTAAGGTATTAAATATTGTTTTTTTCGCTTGTTAATTTAGTTTTTATATTTAATTATGTTAGTCTTTACTTTTTCTTTTGTGTCTGTCATGGGGGATTATAACAAGTGGTTATTAGTGAGATAGTGACATGTCATAAATGAGATGAAATATTTTATTTAACTGTATGGGTGAAATTTATACCACAGACTCTATCAGGCTCAAAAATTTCCAATTAGTCTCAAATTATTTCTGTCCTAGGAAATGAGTATCATAAGAAGATCTTTTCCGAAGAGCTGGTTTATTTTTAACGTTCAACTAAAAAATTCAGTTTTCAGTTCAAATGTTCTGATATACCAAAATTTACAGTTCTACTACCATTGGATTTGTATATCCATATATTGTATAGATGAATATTTACATTAAATAATATATTTTATTTATATTGTATATATTTTTTTTCATTTTTGATGAGAGACTCACATAGTGACGAGTAGGCCAGCCAGCAGCCAGAAGCAGGTCATGCTCAGTGCTTGGTTCGCGCGGCACTGAGCTGTCCGAATCTTTCGTTCCTGCAGTTCGGAATAGTTCGGCTCTTTTCGTATTCCTCGCGATCTTGGGTTCACATAAATTTAGTTCGTCTAATTTATTTTTGAGCATGGAAACAAAATAATCGCGAAACTTCATGTCAAAAAAGATAAAATTACTAGTTCATGACTACTCAAAGTAACAAGAGATATATATATACATATAGACTGCTTCTTTGAAATCAGAGCAATTATATTTTAATTGTATCTAAAAATTGTTATTTTATCTTTCATTTCTTGTTAAAATATGAGAAATTTAGTTGGTTCTGACATTTGACAATAGGTTCTATCACAAAAAAGTGGTAATAATAGGCCAGCTGTAAAAAAAGTAAAATGAAAATCACTATTAGTCTAAGTAGACCGGTGGTTCCCAAACTTTTCTTGGTCAGGGACCACAATGTAGGTATTATAAAAATAAACTATAATAATCAAATTGAAACTTTAATTAAAAACTCAATAGGAAATTACATAAAAAGAAATAATATTATTTTTAGGATAAACTTCTGCAATTTTGTCTTAATGTGATTTCTGAGATTTCATCTTCTTCACCTGTTCGGCTATCCTAGGACAAATATTGTTACTTAAAACTACACGCAAATCTTAGTAAGTAAGTAAGTGACACGTACTTTCAAACTTTTTTTTTTTTCAAATCTCCATTTATTCATATTAAAAAACATATTTACAATATATATATATTGTATCCGTACATTTATAGTACATTAATTATACAATACAATACATCTTGGACCCAATCCATGTATGTATATATATATATAAAATAAAAAAAAAATATATATATATATATATATATATATATATATATATATATATCTATATACATACATGGATTGGGTCCAAGATGTATTGTATTGTATAATTGTATGTAATGTACTATAAATGTACGGAACATGCAGAATAATAAACGTCCTTCACGAAGCGCTACTGCGTGAAGGGGGAAAAAAAATATATACATATAGATATATATATATATATATATATATATATATATATATATATATATATATTTTTTTTTTTTTTTCTAATTTGTTCCCCTCATGGTAACCCCATGGAGGGGCCGTTTATTAATATTAGGACATGCTCCATACTTAAGTAAGCATATTACATGTCATTACATGTGATGTTAATAATTACAGATCAATTTGGTATCATAATTACAGAATACATTTTATAATAATTTAACAATACAAGAAATTCAATATTTATAGTTTGACTAAATTGATAATTTCTGAGAATAAAATTAAAATTAAACTTGTAATCCTAAATTATGTAATGAAAAAATAAATAAATTTAACAAATATACAAATAAACAAAAATGAAAGGTTTTATGATATAAATGATGTAACTACATATATTTATATATATATATATATATATATATATATATATATATATATATATATATATATACACACAATACATACAATATATATACGGAAATAATTATAATGCTTTTCCTACCCGGGGGTATATTTTCAAACGATTCCTTGCCTTGTTTTTAATTACCAAGAAAGCAGAAAATTCTTGTTCACATAAATAAGTTGTTGAGAAAACCATAAAATAGCGTAAGGCGATTTCTCGAGATTTAGTATAAGAAATGGCTTTTTTGCAAAAAAAAAACGACTCAAATGAATTCGATTCGAAAAGCATCATTGCAGTTTCTGTCATTTTGGAATTCAAGGAGTTCTTCCATAATTCCTTCAGTAACTTCACCAGCGTCCGTGTTTTTACCTAAATGGCCGCGTCATTAAGACATTTCGATCACAGTGCAACGGCTCACTGCCCGCTAAATTTAAAATCATTTGAGGACCATATTTTGGCTTCTAAGGACCACTGGTTGGAAACCACTGAGGTAGACGGTTGAATATATCAATTAATTTAAGAAAACGAAATATTTTGGACATATACTTAGTTATTTTTCAAAAAAAAAGAACAAAGCTCAAAATGATCGGTAATATTGTGTATATTACACTAGGCGTTCGTTTTCTCGAAGATTTTATAAACTTGTAGCAATTAATATTTTCGGGAGTCGTATTTTATTTATATCTTAAGGAATACACTGAAACTGAATTATATATTTTTTCTTGTTCCCTTACCAAGGATATTTTCTTAGACAGAATGAAAGTAAGATGAACGAAATGGAATAAGTAGTATGATATGTAATGGAGTTAAATTGGTCCGACAATTGGGTCTTGAAAGATTTCATCTTTGCATATTAGTCCGCAAACTAGTCCATTCTTGTCTGAATTCTACTTATTGTATTTCAATTCCATGTAGTTGTACGGGTTATATTAGGAGTCCTTATACTGGGGAAAATATTGAGAATTATCGCAATGAATTTATTACACTATGAATTAATACACTTCTGTATGTCCTCACTCGATTAGTTTATCTAGCCGATGTTGACTCAGAGGGAGAAAGTAAGATTGGAATGTATTATACAAACATGTACATTATTTTAATTTATTTATTTTAAACTGCTTAAAATTTATATCAGTGATAATTATCAATTATTACTATATTATAATATTTTGAACATCTTTCAATTTACTCTTCAGAATATTCTTTCTCAGCTAGCATTAACTCAAAAATACCAAATCAATATATCGACATGTATCAATTGATGTGCTAATGATCACGAGTATATCCTTACTAATGAGCGTTTTTCAAGATTTCTAAATGCCAACGGACTTGTTATAGTACAATTAGCATGTTAAAATTAAGATATAAATTTCATTGAAAATCCTCCATCTACATATACATTAAGCATAACTAAAATATTAGAAAAAAATGAAAACATTAGTTTCTTTATCTATTCATAAAACTACTAGTAATATACACTAATATACACTTTCTACATATTTTCTTTTTAGCTAAGTAAGGGATATTGAGCGGATTATTAAAAGATTTTGGAAGATTCTAATTGAATAATTCAATCCAGAAAGTAAGATTAAGCATTTCGTGTTTTTCGTGTCAGCTTATCACTAAGCGTTATCATTAAGTGATAAGTAATGATAACGCATTTTACTTGTAAACGTTTAAACGATAGTTTTGCTTTTAGCCACAACTTTCTTAACGATTGGCACTCTCATTATTCCGTTGGAGTTATTTTTCATTTCGTTTTTACAGTAATTGTCAAAACTTTTCTTAATTTCCTTAGGCAAGAATCAAATGACATACTTTAACAATCCAGAATGATGACAATAAAACATTAAAATTAAGGATATATTGGATAATTATAGAATATATTTAAAGAACTCCAAATGCGGACTTTTTTTTCTGGTTTAAGGATTTTCGGATTCAAGATTCAACATATTCTTGATCGGTTTTAACGATGCAAAAGTAGAATGGATTATGCTCTGTGTACCGAGACATTTCCGGACATATCGCGTTCACTAACCTCGCCTCCCTATCCTCCACACTAACCTCCCCCCCCACACCCCACCCTGGGGCAAGAAGTTGAGCAACGGTCCCTAGGGGCTGTAAAAAAGTGTCATCATCATATCTGGCTAACATCGAGAAGTCTCTGCCCTCGCAGCGACTGACCTCCTCGCTTCTTCACTCCGTCATTTGCTGTCCCTTAGAATATTCTTTACATTTTATTGTTTCGTTTATGAAATAATTAAGCTTTATAATTTAAAACGATTAGCATTTAAATGAAAACATAATTGAACTGCTTCATAGTAAAAGGGGGTTAGCCTAACTTTTTTCTCACAACAGTACTCCATTCATCATAAATAGATTATTTGTATTTCTTTGTTAACTTAGTACATATGTTTGAGGCAAAACACATGCTATTGTTTAAATTAAGATCCATTTATATCAGTGATTTTTAATTATTGATAAACTATAAGTAATCGATTTATTGAAATATAATGGATAAAAAAATTTAACCTCTATGCCAGCGACTGTTATGTGTTGATAACTACTATCACTGATCCTTGTTCACATAAGCACTATTCGTCTTCAAGATGTTCTTGTCCATATTACGAATTATTTAGGCATAGTAAATAAATAAAACTTATTTTATATGTTCCAAATACTTTATTTATTAAATGTAAACCATTAACATTCATATTAAATGTTCAAAGTGATTTCCTTGAGCATTCAGACAGGCTCGGCATCTTTCTTCAACAGCAGCAGTAGCAGAACGGCACTGGATATGTGTTATTGTTTCAGAAGACTCAATTATCATTCTTCGTAAAGAATTAAGGCCATTCACTGGCCTTGCATAGACTTTTTAAAATAAACCGTTAAATATCAAACCAACTATTTTTATTGTGTGTCCTTGTATAGTTGAATAGAATAGGAAATTCACTTTATCCTGGGACTTGATCTCTTTAAATTTACAATCATCAACACAAAATGAAGCATAGTACACATCAAAGCTCGGTAAGATACATGATAAACAAATCTCAAGGTATTTAAAAAGAGAATAAATGCGTATGTAAAAGCGAATCAAAATATAAAATGTAAAGATGTTTTACTATAATAAAAGATTTATTTAATCCTTAATCTTTATTTAAAATATATAAATGAATATTTGATCCTTATCATCATATTATGTATTCTCTAACCGCCTAAGCAGCGTGAGGAGGAACTCAGTATACTTCTCTCCAGCGGTCTTCAACAATGCTCGACTGTTCCACTGGAGTCACCTCTTCAAGAGAATGAAATGAACATTTGAAAAGCATAAAATATGTTTAAATATAAAACAGGATGAAAAGAAACTGGAAATTATTTTTAATTTATGAATTTTTTAGAAAGAATAGTTTCAGGCAACTGCAACACTAACTAGCTCTAAGATCCCAATTAATTATAAAAGACTCATATACATGACTATTATAAGACCTATTTGGACTTACGGAATAACAGCTTTGTGACTCCACTAAGCCATCAAATTCCTCTCGTATCCAATCCTTGCAATCTAAAATTATTCGTAAAATCCTTATTGCTCCTTACTTTGTTACGGATAAAGTCATCCATAATGATCTCCATGTCCCACTTGTTGCTGATTTGGCGCGAATCCGGTATCAGTCGAATATGTTAAAAATTTGAGAGTAAATTAAATCGGGTGATCCCGTTTAGTGATACAACTGGAGGTCACAAAAACTAAAAATCAATAATACCCTGTGAAAGTAACCGAATTAATACAAATATGGTCTAACATTTATTAAACACGATTTTAGTTGATTATAGTAAACTAAAATATTATATTTAACATTATTGGCAATAAGGTTCAGCAAGAATAAAACGAACAGGCCTCAGAAGAAAGAAGAAAGAAAAAAAGAAGAAACTAACTAATTATAGCTACCAACCAATTATGAGCAAAAGGGATAATGATGTGTCAACAATTACAGATTTAAATATCTTAGCTTTTTTTAAGTTAACAATTAGCAATAAAATCCTAAACCTTTTTCATCTATTTATTTTAATTTTATTTTTTAATTAAAACTCAAAATTTAATTAGCTTAAATAAAATTGTACAACTACTGACAAAACATTATGGATGACCACAAATCCTGAAAGATCCTGAAGTTCAAAGATTTTAATCACCCCCTCCTTATAATGAATCCAATGTCTAGTCAAGATCTGACGAAGAAAAAGCTCAGTTATTCGGCCAACATCTCTCTAAAACTTTTCATGCACGTCCTAATATTGTGAATCCAAGCCACCTTAAATATAAAAAAGCCGAGTTAAATGTTCCCCTCCAAATGACCCTTCCTCGCAAAGCATTCCATCCTTCAGAAATATCGAATATTATTCACAGATTACCTTCTCGCAAAGTTGCTGAGATTTTGAGGTGTTTATTCTGATTTGCCATTTACAAAACCACTTTTCTAAATCAAATAAATGATTTTGATGATCTATAGATGCTAGGTTTGGTTCTGTGTGAAAAGAAATAATGGCTGTATCGTCTGCGAAGGTATAGATGTTGGAGCAAGGGTGCTGCGGAATATCAGAGGTGGATACGGAATAGAGAATGGGGCTTAAAACACTACCTTGCGGTACACCCGTGTGTTGAGGAATGAAGGAGGAAATCGAAGAGTCGACGTAAGTACAGAAGAATCTGTCTTGGAAATAAGATTGAAAAATTAAAAAGTATGTAGGAGGTAAGAGAGGTTTTATTTTCCAGAGAAGACCCTTGTTCCAAGCGCTATCAAATGTTTTTTCAATGTCAAGAAAAATCGCAGAGTAATATTCTGTTTTCTCAAAAGCGATAGATATTGCATCCACGATACGATGACACTGTTGTACAATAGAGTGATAAGAACGAAAGCCAAATTGGTGGTTCGGTATCACTCCTCTATTTTCGAGGATAGGCTATATCAGATTAAGGAAGAGTTTTCAAATAATTTAGACATTATAGGGAGGAGTGCAATTGGACGACAAGCTGAAGGATTAGTGACAGGTTTAGAAGGCTTAGGTATCATTTTAATCGTGGAAAGTTTCTAAAGGAGCGGAAAATAGGTTATGCGCATGATTGAATTATAGATGAGGGTAAGAAAGATAACAGATTTCCGAGGTAAGTGGCGGAGGATGAAGGGAGTGATGAGATCAAAGCTAGGAGCTTTTTTGTTTGGCATTTTGTTCAGTACTTGATAGATTTCTTTTGGGATGAAATGCCGGAGGAGGGAGTGATAAAGGTAGTGCTGTTGTCAAGTCGCCATCTATTTTGTCAGTGAGAGTATTATCTGAATTTCATTTGCCTTAAATATATGAGCAAGATGTTTTTTAAATTAGTTAGGTTTTTCTTCGCTCCTCATCGCCCAAGTGTTGTCTGTACGTCTAAGAGGATATTGAACCACCTTTTGCTTTAGTATACTTCTTGTAGCTGCCCATACTGGTCTGTCTCTATTATTTATAAAATTTCAATAGTCCTTGTAATTGTTGTTTTTAAATTTTGATAATTCTTGTTGTAGCTTTCAGATTAGTTTGTTGAGTTCTGTTTAGTATGAAGGATATCTTGTTCTTTGCCATAAAGCTCTGATTCTACGTTTTTCTTTAATAAGATTTTGCATTGGTTGAGGTAAGTAGGAATCATGTTTTGATAAAGTCGCCTTGGTGCTGTGGAATGCCAAACTGCGTTTTGAATACATTCAGTCAAATGGTTAAAATCATTGTACAGGTCATCGGCTGTTGGTTTGTCAGTATTAAGGGTGATTTTGTTGTTTAAATAATTTTCGAACTTACTCTAGTTTATATAGCCATTTATTAATGCCATGGGTGCAGGTTTTGTAAATAGGTGATTTGATAGCTCGAGGAAAACTGGACTGTGATCTGAAGAGAGATCAGAAAGAGTGGAAACTTTGCAATGTTTAAGTGGCAAGGAAATCGATAACACCGGGTGACTTTGATATTGCTGTAGGCCAATAAATAGATTCAAAAAGGGAAATAGTTCTATGCATTTATTTAGCCTTATCCCGCGAGTATTTGAAATTCGAGAACTCCTTGTAGTATTTTTAGCATTAAAGTCACCACCTAAGAATGGTTTACCCATAGTTGAAAACAGGTTTTTAAATTCATTTATAGAAATAACTTTGTTCGGAGCAATATAAACTGAAGATATTGTTAGCTGATATTTTGGTGAAGTTAAGCAAATAGTGGTGAGTTGTATTCGTAGAAGTGGAAGGAACAAAGTAATGATTCAACGACTTTCCTACAATGATTGCAGTACCTCCATTGGCCGAGTGGTCCGGGTGGTCTGTTCTATATACTTCGTATCCATGAATTTTGAAAGTTTGTTTATCTCTTAAATGAGTTTCAGTTACAAGTGCAATGTTTATGTCGTGTTCTTTTAGGCAAGTTTCTAGTTCGTATTTTCGATTGAGCAGACCATTGGAGTTGCCAAGGAGTAATATAAGAGAAGGTAATAGATTTTTAGCCATAAGAAGGATTCAGAATTACGGAGGAAGTTAATTTAGCGAGAAGTTCAAGAATAGGAGATAAAAAGGATTTGAGTTCTGAAAGAAAAGATTCAACAGATGATTTTATAACCGAAGAAATATCGAAAGATAAAGAAGGTGGGTAGGAAGAAAGAGTGGAAGAATAACTCCCTGTTACCTTTGTAGCTGTTTCTTTAGTTCTCTCCGACGAAAAAAAGTGTTCAAGTGGATTTAGGCCTGATTTTTCTTGTTCATTTATTAAGGTTATCATTTCATTTATCGTAGAGGTATCAACGACATTTATAATCTGAGCAGAAGACTCTTGGTTGACTAGTGTAGTTAACGCGGTTCTTGCAATGGTTGTAAATTTATTATTACGAAGATTTTTTAGCGATTTAAAAACTGAGCATCCTCTGTAATTTGCAGGGCGAGCACCGTTGCAGTTAGCGCAAGTTGCCGGAGTTTCTTTTGTCTTCGTACATTCAGTTGTAAGGTGTGGTCCAGCGCACCGGACACATTTGGCAAGAAGGCTACAGTAACTTCTTGTGTGGCCGTAGGTCTGGCATCTTTGACATTGCGGTGGTTCATTTTTCATATATGGTTCTTCAATTTTAATTTTTGTGTGAACCAAAAATTCAAGTTTAAAGACATCTTGGTTTTTCTACTGCTCTAAGTCTATGAAAAATATAGGTAATGGTATTTTCAACCTTGGATGCTGAGCATTGATAACATTTTTTACTTTGTATCCATGTTCTTCAAGCTCAATTTTCATGTCTTCAAGTTGTGTTGTATAGTGTAGATTTCGTATAACGATGCGAAAAAATTTTTCGTCCTGAAGCTGATACGTGTGGAATAAAGCGTTTTGTGCTTGTAATATCTTTATTATTAATCGTCTGAAGTTGAAGGGTAAATGGTTGTCTGCGTTAGGCTCGAACTGCAGTAAAATCCTTGAGGTCCGACTTCCGATGAAAAAGTTTGATACAGTTCTGTATAATTTTCAATATTTTTTTAAATGAATAGGAGGAAGCTTTGACGTAGGGAACGTTAAAGGTTTATCTTGATTATTAGATGGGTTTGGAACATGTTGAGATATGGTTTCGTTAGAAGTTGCTTTTTCTACATTTGGAGGCAAAATTAATTTCTTGATAGCAGTTTTAGTAGAGGGTATTGGGTAGAGGTATGAGAATTTAAGCCTTCCATTAATCTTAATAAAACAATGTAACCTATGTAATCGATATTATAGCTAAGAACAGTGGATTTTATCGATAATGTAGATAGATTGCAACTAAAATTAACTTAAGTGAATTATATATGCCTGTCATGGATTGATATTTATTTCCTATGACAATTGTTATAGCCTGTGAATATTCCTTAATTGTCTAACGCATGCTTTACCATATAATAATATATTAACCCTATAACGAGAACTGCTGTGTTTTTCCAGTTCAAATTGTTAAAAATTATTCTTTTTAATGTTATAATAAATTTTAACATATGTTTTATAGCTAAAGTAAGTAATATATTTATCATTAAACAGGTTAGTTGAATTTTTCGAAGTGTAAAAATGGAACCTATTTCGGACGTAGAGAATTCTAAGGAAAGCTATAGTCAGTTCTTCCAATCACTGGAACCCAATGGCGATGGTAAAATCCACGTATCAACTTTCAAAGAACTTCTGAAGAAAGGAATGGGGGACAAATACGACGAAGAAAAGATGTCAGGAATGATCGCCGATCTAGCACTAGACGTTGACGGGAAGATATCAGTTGACGAACTCGCCGAAACATTCTTAACGGGACCCCGTAATCCAAAATTGGCTTTCGCACTACACAACCTCCTTCAATATTTTCCGGAACTCGTGCCGACTTCCGACTTGAACCAGTTCTTAGAGATTTTCGGGATCGATATTTCTCCTGAAAAAGCCAAGGATGTGATCGAAATGACGAGAGTATCTCTCATGGAATCACTGGGGAAACGATTCGAGAAACAGCCTTTGCCGAAGAACAAGGAGGAAGTAAAGGAAGAGAGGATTCGGTTGAGGAAGAAGTTGGAGAAACAGATCGTAGAACTTGGAGGGACGGTCCCCAATGTGGAAGACGAAGACGTTGAATCCGATTAGAAGACTGTCCAATTATCCAAAATAAATTTATTTAAATTTCTCAATCCATATCAATAACTTATCAAATAGAGAACAAAATAATTTTTTATCTCAATTCATAGTATTTAAGTAGATGTAACACGAGTATGTATTACATCTTAAATACGATCGTTTCGTTATTGGAATGTTCTTGGGCTTTTTTAACTAATCCCAAATTATTATACTTATTTACTTAAAAATATTTAATTATAATCCTGGTTCTTATGATTAAAATCTATACCTTTATCATTACAATCTACATTCTTTATATATATTTATATATATATATATATATATATATATATATATATATATATATATATATATATATATATTACTTCATTACATAACAACAAGGTTATTTTCTAAATATGGTATAGGCAACAACATCCACTATGTACAGCTATACAGCTACCAACTTGTGCTAGGGATGCGCAGGATAGAGACAAAAATAATGTTCTACATTACCGTACAAAAATATGATACCAGCTATATCTGAAGGTAAATCGCGAAACTAACGAGGAAAGCTACATCAATTCCTTGATTAAGTAAAAACCCTTCCAATCCTCTTCTAAATATGTTAACATTTGCAACACACGCTACTGCCATTCGCTGTTAGTCGAGTTGTTACGCTAGATGCAAGACTGACAATTAAAAAAAAACATAAAGAAATTCCATCAATTCATAGAATTTTAGATTTAAATGAAAACGAAATAATTGCTTCAAAACTATCATGTATTTAAAAACAAGGAAGGTAGTCAAGGAACAAGATATACAAAACATTTAAATTCCATTTGAATACAATTTATAATATATAATCTATAATACTGCAATCTATACCTTGAAGTCATAGAGAACAAATGACCATTTGTGAAGGAGATTATAAGAAACTAATCCATTCACAGCCTACTGTTCTCAATTGTAGAATTTATTTTTAATTTCAGTTCAAACTGTTTTCATTTTATATATATATATATATATATATATATATATATATATATATATAAAATAAGCAAATTCTTCTGCTACCTTTCGGTAATGTATTCAAGCCAAGGCTTGATTAAGTTGTGAATGCATTGTATATATTTTTGTTATTTTTTTTTTAAAGTAGAAGGATGTATGTCATTAAAAAAGGCTGGATTTAGAGCAGGATGGTCCTGTGCGGATCATGTGTTCACCATTACACATCTGCTAGTGAAGAAATTGGCTTGTGGTCGTGAAGTTCGCCTCTTTTTTTTTTTATTAAAAAAGCACACGATACCGTTCCATTGAAACTTCTATGGATGGCACTGGCGAATATGTGAGTTTCAAAGATCTTGTCGACATTATTGAAAGCTTATAATGCGGTCAAAATAGGAAACCTGTTACGTTGAAAACTCCCGCGAAAATCGCCTGAACAAAATTTGCCCCAAGCTCAGTGGAGAAGGGTGGGATTCGATCCTATGTGCGGGGATATCGCCAAAACAAATGGAAACCCCAGTAAGTTTAAAAGAGAAGAAAACACTTTATTGAAGCATTACAATCTGCCTGTTGTGGGCAATAAGTAATGGTGCTATGTAGCTTACAATCATTCCATAAAAAAACAATGATATAAACAAAATAAATGCATAAATAAATATATACAAGCGAAAAAATATATACAAAAATAAAGTAAAAAAAAAAAAAAATATATATATATATATATATATATATATATAAATAGAAAAATATAATAATAATAAATAAAACATAAAAGAAATATACTGTACACATTCATACTCTATTTACAATTTGCCTGGGGTCCCCGAACTGAGCTTCTTCCCCATGAATGAGTGCAAAGCAGGAGTCCGGGAGGCCCAAGCCCCCTTTCCCAGCCGCGTCACTGGCATTAAACGCCAATGGAAGCTGGTTAAGGGCGCTTCACACACACACACACAGGTCGTGAATGGAGAATCTGGCCAGTGCCAGTACTCCAAATAACATTATTATATCAGGTCTCGAGGCCATTGCCGGTTTAGGCGGTGGCGTGGGTTATATGGATGTGTGGAACTGGATAATGACTGAGCCAGGGGGTTGAGATGACAGGCAAGGTTTTGGTGAAAGTTTGAAAATTTAGTAGGGATGAGATCGAGGACGAAAGGAATGTTGAGATCATTATGGAGGGTTTTGTTGGAGACATAATAAGGAGCATTGACAATAGTTCTCTGGACTTTGGATTGAAAGGATTGAATGCGTCCCAGTAAGTTAAAATATTAACTAGAATAATTCCGCAGGTACCTAAATAAAATGATAATGTGTAACAAACATAGCTACTCATTAGCATCACCTGGACGCCACGCTATTTAAAGAAAAGTAAATAAAAATAAATGAATACCTAATAAAAAAAAAATTAGAAAATTTCTAAAGAAAACGCTTGAGAAAAATAGCGAAACCTCAGACTGTTTAAAATAGAAATAAAATACTATTTATTAATTTAAACATTTTCTTCCTTATTAAATTGAAGTTTGATTAAAAAAAAAAAGAGAGAAACAAAGATAAACTCTAAACTAATATACATAAAAAATTAATAGATAAAAATATGTACAAAAAAAAAAAATATTATACTCAAATAAAATGACAAGCTACTTCTAAGAGAAAAAAAAAAACATAACAAAGAGGAAAATCACCAATATCTTCCATTACTAATTAATCACTATTTAATTATTGATAAATTACAAATTTACAAAAAGATATGAATTCCAGCTCGGAATTTGAATAGAATACAATAACTAGCAGTCTTTTGTTACATACGGCCAATTGGTGGTGTTGCCATCATGGCCCTGGTGAATTTCGAAGCTCTGGCTTCTTCCTTCTGCCTCTCCTTCAGATTCTCGCAAGACGGGAGAATACCTCGATTCTCGCACGTCGGCAGGGACACAAAAAAAACAGTCTGTAATATATCACGTTTCACGTCAAACACTGGGCCCAGCTCTCGCTTCCCTGACGTATATAGACTGCCTTATCTCGAAGTCCGGGCTTAATCCCAACTCTCTCTCTCGTTCAAAACAAAGGCTTACACACCGTTCCACAACAACAACAAATAGAAAACAAAAATAATACCTAATACTATGCCTTATTTTAACATTTGCCTTAAATCTAAATTAAATTATCATATATCTAAATACATTTGACCATCAATTTTCTCCTAAATAAAAAAAATTAACAACGTTAATGGTTACAAAAATTTAAAAAAAATATTCGTCACAATTCGTTTGACAGATAGTTTCTCCATCACCAATGGCCTAAGACATGGGTGTAGTTTATCACCCACCCTTTTCGACTTGTATCTGGAGAAAGTTTTGAAAGAGTGAAAAGGAAATGTCGGGTTTTGGGTATAAGAATAGGGGAGAAAACTTTATACAGTCTGCATTTGGCTGACGATCAGGTGGTGATTGCTTCTGAGGAAGATGATGTTATTTAAATATGCTAAGGAAGCTAGAAGAGGAATACTCTAAATGGGGTCAAGAAATCAGCAAAGAGAAGACAGAACACAAGGCCCTTTATCAGTTCTACATCTTCTCTCCCATTAGAAAATTGGTCACCAGATCGGAGTGCCCTCTTCAAGTTTGGGGGTGTATATAGATAGCAAGTGAAAGCATGGTAAACACCGTACTGTAGAGCCCAAATGTTTCGCTATAAACCAAAAAGAGGATTTTTCATTTCTTTAAAAATCTTAAAGAAATGAAAGATTGTAACCAAAGTGTAACCCTTCATGGTTCGGAAATGTGGGTTATCCCAGAGATTAGACGGAAAACAGACCGCCCAAGGAGAACTTGGTTGCAAGGAGTTGAAGAGGCGATGGCAGCAAGAGACTTGGTGGAGGGAGATCGGGATGACGGAGAGTATTGGCGACAAAATGTTCTTAGTTTTGGCATATGACTCAATGTTGTAAAAGCCCGAAAAGAATATATATTTATATGTAAGTGTAAACTGAATTCATGTTTACAAAAAAAATTTAAATGTTTATTTCCATGAAAGAACCAACGGGAATCGTAATTTTCCTTTTAACAAAAGCAAGTCATGCAACTCAGTATAACGAGATAGAGAGATTTCAAAATTAAACATATTATTAACTTATTATCGATATTTTGTCATATCCACTTCAAGTATTAATTATTCGTTGAAAGTCGAGCAAAGAATTGCAGTAAATGAACTAAATAATTTTAAAATAATATACATTCTAGTAATGTCACTACTAGACAATATAATCTCCATGTTTTCAACTCTTAAAAGACTGACAAATTTCCTTATACTACTCTTCATATTTATCTCCTCCAATATTTTAGTTCTGTCCTCTGAATATGAAACTAATTACTCGACTTACATTAATATAAAAACCAGGACATTAATTTAGCTGCACTTGCATTTTATTTCTATCAGCACCGGAACATTTGAAATTTCCAATCATACTAGTAAAATACTAGATAAAGGCAGCTTTTGTTTCATTTGGTCGATGAAATGAAATTTAAATGCCAGATATCAGTTGGCAAAATGATTCACAATAATCGAGACATTTTACTTCGTTCTTTATGCGAGGCAGGTGAATTTTCCTCATGGAATGATATTTGAAGAAACCGCTTATGGAATATAATGGGGTGTATTAAAAAAAATGACCGTTTTTTTCCCAAATATTTGTACTATTATTTCTTTGATGGTGACTAACAGTAACAGGCCTACCATAAATAGTGTATCTTTCGACACGCCCCACTCCCTGGCAAGTTCGCGAGTACTTGTGGACGGATTTGACTCAACAGCTTCCTTCAGAATCTCATCAATATCTATTAATGGTCGCCGGAGCCCTTCTTCTTTTCCAACGTCGTATCTCCACTGCTATTTTTTTCAAACCAACGCCGCGCAGTGCACTGGTCAAGGACACCTTCCCCTTCATATTTAATAATTTCACGAGTTGCTTCAGCGGCTGTGAAATTTGTTTTCCAGTAATATCATAAAATTACGAGAATTTCGTAGGGCACTGTCATGTTTCTTCTTTGAAATAAATAACTAAACTGAGGATTTTATTGAAGAATTCCAGTGTTAGTAAAAAAGCTTAGAGAATGCTGTAAAGATATTATTGTGTTGGTAAATAATCAATAGTATTAAAATATTTACAGACTTTTGAACTCTGGAATTTGATAAAACGGTAATTTTATTTTATACACCCTATTACTATAAATGTTGGTATATTATCGGTGTGTAGGTTGAGCTAAATCAATAATGAATGCCCGATTCCGAGCTGCCTAAGGACCAGTTTGGAGAGATTAGGACTAAATCAGTTTTAAGGTACTATCTCTGTTAATATAAGATTATGTAAACGGGCTTTTATCCCATGTGACCTACCATGCACTGTGGATATCTTTCAATGGACGTGGGAGATACAATTATGCCAATAAAACCCTACCACGATTATGTAAATAACAATACCATGTAAATACTACGACCAGAGAGATTGGCTGTTTCGCTGCTTCGTTGGGTTTCTTCCTTTTATCGTCCTCAGACCGAAGCAATTACTGCATCCGTTGCAGACAATAGAAAGGAATCTTGTATTGTCATTGCAGTGGGATTCACATCGATGGCAATAACTATAAATAACTGATATATATATATTATTATAATGAATGGACTTGTAAATTTTAGGTCCCAAATACTGATGAGGATGTCATATGTAAAAAATAATCATGTTCTGTCCATAAGTGAATCATTTCTTTTGATCTATCTCTGAAATCGTTTATTGATTTTTTCTCAATTGTTTGGGTAATTGAGCATGTGCTTGTGGTGGTTTAATTCAAGACTTGTTTATACCATTTTGTTAAGCACATTAGTAACAAGAAAATTTTAAACATATCTATTTAGAATTTGGGAATGGTTGTGTGAATTTTGGAATCCCAAAGATTGTTGAGGTTTTTGTCTATAAAAATTAATTATGCTCTGTCAATGAGTCATTTTTTTTTTTTATTTATCTCTAAAATTGTGTAGTGTATTTTTTCGGTATAGAGTTTGGGTGATTGAACAGGTGTTTAGGACTGTGTAAAAGTCCATTGTTTATGTTTTTATGATCGTATTGTATATATGATGGTTAATTTAAGTTCTTGAAATGCTTTCAACTAAAGTAAAAAAGTATTGGTCTTATTTTTAAATTTACCCATAATAAGGCTTGATATATTTGTTAGATATTCTTATTACTTCTAAATTATTTCGTTTTATTTGATCCCGTTATCAGATAATATTATCATTACACCTTAACTTTCTAATTAAATTATCAAAAACAATTACTATCTCTAACTCATCCAAGTGGCGTGGAAATATCATTTATATCATTTAATAGCATCATCATAAGCCTTTTGTGTCTCAAATTACCGCAATCAGTCATCCCTAGCTCATTTAGCTTATCTAAACGGCTTCGATAATCGATAAATATTGATAAAGGATTGATTAGTCATCACGACATAGCTGGAGGCTTTAGAAGACATTCTGCTTCAGAAGAGCAACAATGAAGGTCTTCCAGTTCGTCCTAGCGGTCCTAGCTTGTAAGGGTGTCCTCGGTTTGGTAAGTCCTCATATCTTTTAACTAACATTTTATATATTTGAATAATATTTTTATCTGTATATAGATATATACATAGATAAATAGATATTGTATAATATTTTTATACTATATAATATATTACATTACATTACATTATATCACATTATATTATATTATATTATATTATATTATATTATTATATATATGTATATATATAATATTTATATATATATATATATTTATATATATATAAATATATAATATAAATATATATATATATATATATATTTATATTATATAATATTTTGATATTTTTTATAATTTACATGCACTACTGTTGAGCTTGACTAATTCGAAACTTTCTTCCGTCCCTTGTAATCTTTTAAAGTCATATTAAAAAAAAAAAAAATTAATTTCATTTTTATTTAAAATAAATTTGAGTAAAATTTAAAATGTTTTCATTAGAAAACTCGAAGTACATATCTGAAGCATCGGTAAATAAGTGATTAAATTGAATAGCGTCCAGAATTAATTAAGTTTTTTCAGGCAATCATGTAGTTTTGGGCTTGAATTTTAGTTGTAATATAAGCATTAACTCCACTTTAAGCCTGACTTGACATCTGAAGCATTACCTGCCAAGTCAGGTACAACGCCGCTTATGCATTACGAGAATAAAACGAATAGCACATTCTGTACAAAGTCATTCAACTTAACCATTTATTCACCGAGGATGTAGATAATTCGGATTATTCACGTACTTTCTCGATAGATCATTTCAATTAGAGCAAGTCAACAACAGCCATTTATAATACGAGTGAGAATTCGTATTCGAAACTATATAAAAAATTTGTTCCACCAAATATCCTCTGATTAACCAAGAGTTTCGTCGTGGCCTGAGTTTGTGCTTAATCCTATAACAGCAGTTAAAAAATGTTATGATTTTACTAAATAACTAAATTTAAAAATGCCCAGTTAAAAAACGGGGCTTATTAAAAATAATTAAAGATTTTTTTAGATATTAACAAAAATTTTGATTCATAAATAGAAAATTAGAATGATTATTATTTTTTTTTTAATATTTCAGCCAGCCAAGATGCGAGAACGGATCATGCTAAGGGATACGATGAGTGCACTTCGCGACCAAGCCATTGATAAGTGCATTAAGACTTTTCAAATTGATAAATGTAAATATGAATTTAATTTTTTTAATTATTAATTATTATAGATATATTAATATATAAGTTATAGATGATTTCAATCATTTTTTTAAAGTGAATTGACGATAATGTTAAGTAGGATCAAACTCGATAACATTTTTATACATCCATTTTATTTATGAATTCATTCCTATAATAAAATCTAATTTTAAGGAGCATATGCAAACAAAAAAAAAGTAAGCCATTGCAAGAAATTAAACAAATTATTAATGCAATAAATTAATGATTGCTATTACAGTTATAAATCAAATAATTGTGCTTTCGTGTGGCTTTCAATGACTTGGAACATTAATTGGGTGATATTTCACTATAATTGCGAATAATAAGAAAATTGCATTATTGAATCATAGTAAAATTGAATCATTTTACTTGTGCCATATCATGTTCAATATTAATGATGTATTTTTTTTCATTTTTTTTAAGATTCTATCATTGAATCTTTAAGTCAGTTCGAAGTTCCAGACGAACCAATGTTTAAAGTAAGTAACAATAAACTATTACCATTAAAATCCAATCACACATAAATTAATAATTCTTCTTTTATTTATTTCATTTCTTGATAATTTCAGTGTTGGTACAACTGCTTCATGCTGGAAATGGGATTTGTGAGTAAAGAATTCTTAATTAATAATATTCAGGAACTAAATAAATAAAACCAATTATGTGTATTCCAATTGCAAAAGCTATTTACATTTTAAGTTTATCAAGAAGCGTTTAACGTACCTATTTTAAAAACGCTAGTAGATTCAGTTAATTTATAAATAGCTAGGTGTACAAATCTACCCCTCATGTTTCACTTTCACTATCTACTATATTATTTAATTTTCGTTATAAACGATATCTATCCTATATAATATTGAAGTATTGTGTATACTATTTGAACTGGAATAAACGTTAACGCAGTTAACCATCAAAATTGGCTTTCTACAGAGAAAGGGCAGAGAAATTGACTGGGAAGCTGCTAAGAACTTCACCAAATCACAGCTGATCGATGAAGAACTGTTTGATCAGGTTGATGAACTTTATGAAGAATGTAAAGTCGAGGGTAAATTTTAAGTAATTAATTAATTGTTATTATGATTTCATTGAGACTTCTTCTAACGGACACCTCTGTCTAAAGGACCCTACTCCTGAATTTCGTTAATAAAATTAATAAACCTCTCACACAAACACTTACAAAACGATAAAAATCTGATATTTCATCTGCGAATCGTCGCAAATCTCGTATTTTCTTGCTTTCATTGTTGATATTAAAATAAATATCAGATAATTTGTGGATTTTAGAAGGTTTCAGAGTGACAATGACGATAAGATGTCCTTAATTTTCATCGTTATGTTAGTATCCGTTCAGAGATGAGGTATCACATTTAAACTGGTGTCCATTACCGAAAAGCTCTGTAATTTTATTCCTTATATGGGTGAATATCAGAAAATTCCTTATATAGGTGAATATCAGAAAAAAGAAACACAGGGGAGAGAAAAAATAGAAAAATGAGAACATAATTTTATTGGAACATGTTCTGGGACATATTTTCTGTATTTGAGTTAGTGATGAGGGATCACTGTTAAAGGAAATTCTTTCCTCTGCTTCAACACTCCTTGCACTATTAAAGGCAGGGGAGAGAATATTTAGAGGTTATGAGAGCCTAACTCTCTTACACAATACTAATAAAGTAAATTGTTTGGCAGTCCATAAATTACTTACCATTGTAATAATGATTTGTCATTAAACTTGAATATTCCCCAAAATAATTGATCCAGGGTAGAGAACTTTAGAATAACCAACTCGTTATTTTTTTTTCAAACATTTGATGATTTTTTGTGTTGACTGATTGACTGAAAACAAATCAAAATGAGGCTATATTTACTTACATTGGAGTTCTTCTGTAAAATCAGCTGTTTGAAAGTACAAAAAAAAAACGTTTACAAGAGTATAGCGGGAGTTTTCAAATGGGCCAGGGTAGAGAAAAAGAGGAGTGGGACAGCAATAAAAAAGTCGACTAACTCTTTTCAGTTATTTTTTTCCCGTGACACTAGATTATTTAATAATTCTGAAGTGTATTTTATATATCTGGCCCATTCAATACTAGCTAAAAACATAGACAAAGCCTTCAACTAAGTAGGCAAAGTTTTGAACTCAGTAGTGGGGCATGGCGGGGAAGGGAAAATCAAGATGTTAAGGAGCCTTTTAAAGGATTTTTTTTCCAAAGAACATCTTTTTCAAGACTTACATTTTAAGATTCTGCAAAGTTTAAAAAAGGCTTGTCTACTTTTATTATGAAATATACCAATCGGACATGATATTACCACATTTTGTGATATTCACCCATATTTCAATTTAATCAATTCCACTCCATTACATCCAACCTCATTCTAACCCATTCCAGACTTATGTATTCTTTTTCTTATAAAAATTATTTGTCGATTAAAAAATGGACTGATGTGTTAGTTTAAAATTATTTCTCGTTTAATAAAATTTCAAAGGTAATTCAGTTGTAGAGAAGCTCTTTTTCATTTCAAGTAAAACATTGTCTAGTTTTTTATTCCAGTAAACAAATATTAATGACACGTGAATTTTATACTTTCATCCACCGATGAGATAATGATATTACTTCCTACTTAGGTAATCCCTCAGCATTTTCCAAAAAGTTTTATCCCGACTTTTTTCAACAATTTTCTTCTTATTTTTTCTGCTTAAGTGTGAATTACTGGAATTTCAAACCAAGATGAAATTTTCAAAAATTGTTTATTTTCTTGTTAACATTGTCTTTATGATGTTTAAAAAGATAAAAATAAAATTAAAGAACTAATTTAATTTAATATTTCGCAGTTCCCCAACACTACAGAGATCATTGCATAACAGCTTACGAATTTATTTTGTGCGAAGTTCGCAACTGGGCTAGGGTAAGTATCAAAAACATTTTATAATTTAATATATGTCCTCTCGTATGTGCTTCTATAACTATGTATTTTATAAACTCCAGAAACGAACAATGTATTTAAGTCTGATCAGTAATGAAAAATCGATTTTTTAATAAAAAATGTATTAAAAAATTCAAGAGAGGAACATTGTTATAACAGGAGTGCTTCCTTTATTTTTGATAATTATATTTTAATAAATATGTCCTTTTTAATAAATCTTCATATGTTCTTTCTGAAGACATATTTAATGAAAATGTTTGGTTTCAAATTTTTATTAACAGATTTCTGTTATATTAACCCTTTTATGGCTAAAGTGTCAAAATAAAATTTTAAAAATATCTCCTGTGACTTTTTCTGTTAAAAATGGCCTAAATAGCCATAATTTTTTTTCAATTTTTTCGCCCTACCATTTTTTTTTTAAATAATCCAATAATCCGTCCAAGCTGAGGTTAGAAAGACTAGCCTGCCTGTGCTGCAATCTGTGACATGTTCTGGAACTATTCATGTAGAATACTGGCTACACTGGGCATCAAAACGCTAACAGGAGTACATAACAGATGTAGCCAAGCGGTTACATTAGACATGAAAGGGTTAATAAATATAATGATTGTTATGTGAAGATATGGAGCTGTTTATCCTCAGTTTATTATTATTTGGATGATTCCATTTTAACATTGTTTATTAGTGCCCTGTACTGTTTTCTGTCACTGGTCATCCATTAAATCATTTATTTGTCTATTTATAAAATGTTTATATTGATAAGTTCCTCATGAATATACTTCATCACTTCTTTCGAATAATATAATGTAACCAGCAGGTAGGGAAAACTTTTGAGTGAAAAATTTATCACTGAAATGTAAGTACCGTGTCATGACCATTTCTAGAACCTATAAATTCATTATTTATTTTTTTTGTCCCAATAATTGATCCTAACTAATTAATCCATAAGTCATAGTTTTCAACTTATAAATACATTTTTTTTTTTTTAGAAGAATGTCTGCTAAGTTTATTTTACGTCAGTACCGTAAATTTTATTATCATTCTTGATATTCTGAAGTTGTAGCTAATTCCTCTCAGGCTTTCATTTTAAAAATAAAATCGAGTAATAATATGCATTAAAAAATAAAAAAGTTTAATTATTGAGCGTTTAATAAAAATTAACTAAATTTCAATTCATAATTTAATTAAAGTTTATAATCAAACAAATGACAGAACAGAATCGCCCGTATGCCGCGTTCTGAACCGAATTCATGCTTGTGTACTTATCAATAATTATTAATTTACTGTTAAGAAGTTTTTAGTTTTGACTGTAATGGAGAGTAAATTTATCTCTGCTAAAGATTAATTATTAATTAATAATATATTTATTTATTATATAATTTACAGGTTGGGTTGCCTTTGAGCTGAAGAGTCATCAATTTTCCTGCTGCATTTCTGAAGGAGTTGATGCATTTGTATGCAAAGATGTTTAACGTTATTTTTTTTTTAATGTCCAAAACTGACAAGTAATTTTTCATATTTAAACCGAAGCAAATAAATAAATACAAATTTGATTTGACCTGTGTATTAATATTGATTTTGCTACACACCCTGCAGTACCCTTTCCTTATCAGACCTGTGCGTGGCACATCAGCTGACCAGAGCCCAGAGGTCAGCCTATGGCTATTGTATCCATTGTCACCTCTAAGCTTGATATCATCTGTTCGGTCCCAACTCCCACTACATGGATCATGTACTAAGATGTATTTTGTATCTAATGCATTTATTGGCAATAAATAGATAATTAATTTGACCAGTTGATGCTTCTCTGAATATTAATTATGTTAAATAATGACTTCAACAATAAGCGTAACCATCAATGGTTCGGAGCACAGTTTCCGAAACCGTTTTTTTTTTTTTTTTAAATGTTACAAAGACCCTTAGCTGTACTGAGAAGGGAGAGGTAGAGTTCAACCACAATTGATATTTTAGTGACATCGTTATAACTGAAATGGGTAGCCAAATCAATAGAGCAACAATAAAGCTTGATTCTGTTCACAAACGTTCTTGAAACTTCTGTTAATGTGGCAATTTGAGTGGATTTTTTTATTAAGCAATTTGCACTAATTTATTTATTTAATTAATAAATACAAATTATATTAATATATACTATACATGAGGTTCTCGAGCTTCTATTAGTTCTTCCAACTTCTTTCTGGCTTGATGATCTGGCCGAAACCTCAAGTACAATAATGATGGATTGAATTATTCAGTCAATTATTTTCGACTCAAACTCAAGTATAATAATTTATAACAGTCGAGAAAAGTATTAATAGATACTTATATATTAAAGTATTATTTCAGTGGTTGTATTCATATCAAGTTTATTAGGTAATACCCAGGAGAAAACCTTAAAATATTTATGAGATGAAAATAGTTGACTGGATGATCTAATGTAAAGGAGATAGTTGGGGGGTGCAGTCAAAAAAAAAAAAACACTGAATAAGTAATAAACTTATAATTATGTGCCGACGTTTCGACCTACAGTGTAGGTTATCTTCAGGGCGATTTGGAGAGCGAAGTCGTTGGGTGTAACGGCTGGCTAGCAATCCAGTTATTGATTATAGCAATATTATATATACAATATACTGGTTATTGGTTATAGCAATACGGATTGCTAGCCAGCCGTTACACCCAACGACTTCGCTCTCCAAATCGCCCTGAAGATGACCTACACTGTAGGTCGAAACGTCGGCACATAATTATAAGTTTATTACTTATTCTGTGTTGTTTTTTTTTTTACTGCACCCCCCAACTATCTCCTTTACATTAAAATATTTATTTTTTTAATGTTGAATGTATTTAAACACTCCAATTAAAAGATGATAATATAAATACTAAAATCAGTATAAATGACACAATTTAAAAAATAAAAACAACTAAATAACCTCAAATATGCATTTAACACGAGCAATACTGCTGTTATCTAACACCAAATAACAACGGAAATAAAAAGTGACACATAAATATAGCAACGTTTCCAGTATGAACATGAAAAAAATACATAAATTAAACTAAAACAAATATCAACCGAAAGCAAACTTCATATGTTTGATGATGTATTCACAAATATTAGAAAAAGAGTCACAAACTCAGAATTAATTTAAAAAATCAAATTGCAAAATGGATTCTGGCCACGTGAACATGGCCACCCTCTGTTGTTATGGAAACATATCATTAATGTAATAAAGAAGGGGTACAATGTTTTACTTTTTCTGTGAACCATTCTAATTGATATAAAATATTTTAATTATTGATTAAACCATTAAGCTTATTGTTATTTAATTATTTTTGTATGATTCTGATGATACAAATAGGCGTAATGCCACTAGCCGAAGTATATCTCCACTAACAATCAATATCCCTTTCCTTGAGAGTTGTTCCTTGAGGACTACAACAGACGCTTTTAGGGTTTCTACCTCCGAAGAGGCACAAATATTATTTCAGAGGAGAAAAGGTTGTATTGTTGAATCTCTTAGGGGTGTCAACGGCTGGCCTCAAAGTGCTTTAGTACTTCAACGCTAACATTCATCCTGTCTCGGTTAGAATCTTTTTGGTCTATAAACTTCGAAAGAAAGAGGGCCATCAGATCACAAGGTGAATCTATGGCGTAAATAAACATAAATATATGAGAAAATCGATTTCTTATTTGTTTGCGATGAAATGATGCTTCAATCAAAATTAAAATATAGATCGAATTAAATTTAGAAGTAAATACTGGAAATACTAAAAATAACATTCTATAAACTAAAATTAACGTTATTATATTTATTAGTATTTTTTCATGTTTGCTTAATATGTAGTAATATATAATTATTCTTCATGTTCCTAGGGAGGTGTGGAGTTTACTAGTCCAATTAGGTTCTATTTACTTTAATCTTTTTGGAAACCTTGGAACCAAGTTAAAGATTGCTCCAAGAGTTTTTTACAATAAAGTCTGAGCGAGAAAGACGTGGTCTTTTGTTTTATTCAATCATTGAATGAGTTTCCTTAACTACCCACATCGAGTGATATTTTCCAGTTACACGCGAGACAAACTACCGCGTCATCGCGTTTATGACCGATCTTAATCCGTAGTCACAGCAATGGTTGAAATGAAAGATGTTCAACTGATCAAGCTGAGTAAGGGCGATCCTTGGGTTTTACACGTCGCATAGGTCCCCCCTCCGGGATTCACTTCCATGCTCATCCATTTTATCTTCAGCCGAAATATAGTATCATAATTTCATCATTTAATGGACGTTATTTCCAAAAAAAAAAGTATAATTTGTTTATGTTGCTGAACACCTAACACTATTCCAATCGCTATAAACGGAATTGAACTGAATCAATTATCGGGACCGAGAAACTCTAGGGCATTCTGACTTTACAAAAAATCACATTTTTAAGAAGGGATAGGATTTTAATAGTCGTACTGTTAGCCTATTAAAGTTGCGTCTGAATTAAGTCATTTTTCACAAAGTCTTTTGAGAAATATTTGTCAATGTCTTTGGAATCAGTTATGATTTACTTATTGTTAACTTTCATCCAGTATTTCACTGTTCCTTTCCGACACATTTGACTATTATTATCTGAAGCTATACTCCGTTCATTAGTGTCGGGATATTTAAGGAACACTCAAGGTGTTTCAAATATTCTTTCCTGATTTATTTTATAACACTATTTGGGATGCATCTCAGTCTTTTATATTATACAGCGTCTTTGAATATTTCTTATGATGTTTTTTTTGTGGAAGATATAATAATTTTATTCTCATTATAATTATTAAAGATTATTGCTTTTGAATCCATTTATTAAATAATACTTCTGGTTTCGACTATTCTTTCAAATTCTTTGCCATATTTTTGCTAGACATGCTGCTAGTTTCCTCCGTGCTTAATCTAAAGCCGAAAATGTCCTTTTATCCTTCGGTGATTATACCAGTTCGGATCCTATATATTACCACCTAAGGATAGAGGGCCGTTTTCAGTTAGAAAAGCTAGCAGCATATCTAGAGAAACGTCGGCAAAGAATTTGATGATACGATCGACACCAGAAAAAATATTTGATGGATTGATTTAAAATATTGGCCGTAATTTAAGAGAGTATTCTTGATTTTGTATAGGCAATATTAATATATATATCCTATTCATTCCTATGGGTTTTGTAAATCATTCAAATTCTCAGGAGTTTGATTTGGGCTTTGGAAGTGGTGGGATGTTTCCTCTCGTTAGTCGTTAGCAGAATTTTTAGGTTTTGATGTGCTTTATTCGTTTTTTTCCTCTACTATTTTATTATCTTTCTGTCCTTAAGATTCCTGATTATATTATTATATATATAAAATAAGATTATATAGTTATTTATATATTTTGTTTTTTGTTCTTAGTTTAGAGACTTAAGGTTTTTCCATTAAGGTCTTTACATGTATTTTGTCTGTTTTGAGCTTTTTTCTTCAATATATATCATTAATATTTAATAAACAGGCCCTTTTCTAGTTAAAACAGTTTACAACAAATATCCTGGTAAAAACAAACATATTCATTTTAGGTATATAGATTTTCTTAGTAGGGAAAAACACGAAGGAGTTACGAATTCTTTTGTACGGGGACAATGAGGGCACGAACGGAAAGAGGTTTACGGCCCCTCCAGATGTAGCCCGCTCCAACTCCAGCCTCCTCCAGCAGCACAAACATACCCTCTCGCTTCAATGGCCTATTGTCGTATGTTATTGTAAGCTACAATCCGGTCAATCCACTGTATATTATAACTCTAGGACGAACTGTTTAGACAAAATATAATAATTTAAATGTTCAAAATAAACTATTAAAGCATTATATTCTACTTTCGAAGTTAAGCATATTAACACTATCTTAAACCTTACAAAAAAAAAAAACTCTACAACTAAAAACCATGAAGGTTCATGGGTTCAATTCATGGTAGAGACTGTATTCTTGTAAAACCACGGTTGTGCACAGAGAGTTCGACCACAGGGTTATTCCTCTAAATAAAGATACATACTTTATAATGGCTGCATTAGCCTCAAATAGGTTTCCGGATCCCAAGGGTCATCCGTATCTTTTAAACAGATTAAATAATTAAATAATATTTACATATAATTATATTTTAATAAGGCGTCTATGGTCGGGTTATAAGTAACGAAATTTTCGGAATGCTATAGATTTTAAAATCGCTCAAGGATCTCTTTTTGACTTAATCTATAATGAGGTCTATAATTGGGTTAAGGATAACGGAGTTTCATAAAAAAATAATATCGATTTTAAGATTGAATGTTAAACAATCGATTTATTTAAAATTGTCGATTTAATTTGAATTAAATGCAATTTTAGAGTTTTAGAGATGTGTTTCCCAAAAGAGATGAATATTACAAAACAAAAAACAGCGTTCTACAGTTGTTATTCCAATTATGTTTCTTTTCAAAGGAGTAAAAATATTTAAATGAGCAATTATTCCAAAATATTTAACAATCACTAATACAATTACTTAGGATTCTGGCCTGAGCCACGGTACAGTTGACATCGTGGTCGCGCTCGTCTTTGATTTCATAGTGAAAAGAGCTTCAATCGCGATAAAATTTTACATACATGTGCGATTATAGTCAGTCGGAAAACTGACAACTTCTGGTGCCGTTACAGTCTTCATGGGAAGAGATATCGGAAGAGCATTGTTAATGGGATTAGCAAGCGGCCGGTAGGAGGAGGGATATTTAATACCAACAAGACTAACAGCTGACACCACTGATAACTGTCAAGATCGAAACAATATCAGCTGATTTACGTAAGTAAAATCAAATTGAAAATTATTCAAAATGGAAAATAAATTAGACGAAATCTTGCAGAAATTAAATAAACTAGATAATTTAGAACAGCACGTAAATGAAATTGAAGAAAAATTAAACCAGGATATAACAGTTATTAAAGAAGACATATTAAAAATAAAATAAGATTTGGAATCGTACAAAACAAGGGAAGGTAAAGAGAAACGAAAATATAATATTTTGATATTATTCTCTATAATATATTACCAATATATTCTCAGTGAAATAGAAAATATTCTTAAACAAATGAACCTGCTCTCTCAGTTGCAACACATAGATTACTTTTATAAAACCAATCAAACAAAGAAAAAAGCCCTGTGTTAGTAAAATTTAATTCAATGCTAACGAAAAATCTAATAATAAAAACAAAAAGCATTACTAAAAACATCTGAACATCTCCACAACATAACAGTAAAAGAAGATTTTCCGCCAGCAATCAGAAAAATAAGGGAACAATTATTCACCCACTTACTAGAAGCAAAGAAAAAGAATCAAAAAGACGATAAAATAATAAGGTAAATAAGGTACGATAAATTAATTATAAATAGTCAGACCTTCAGCTTAGAAGAACTCCAAGTACAAGGAATTCTTCCGGGAAAAAGGTTCAGAAGAGAAGAAAAATCACAGAATGTTATTAGAAAAGAAACAAATACTCCAAGAAACAAGAAAAAAACCAAAACAGATCTGAAAAAAATCCAAAAATAGATCGATGAGTTTGGAAAGATATGTTGTACAAAGGTCAAGAACGGATTCTCGCAATAATGAAAAAAGCGATGTGTCAGAAGACGAAAGGATATGAAAACATAGCAAAAGAAGCATAAAAATAGACTGAATATCGGCACTTTAAATACCCGGACACTCCTAGGACAACAACGATTATGGGATTTGGAAGGAGCTCTGGGAACTATCAGACAAGATGGCGAGATGAGATCGTGAAAAAAGTAGGAGAGTGTTAACCTACTGTGGCAAGGAATAGGGACTTATCGGCCAAAGATATAAAGAACTTGCGAAAATAAAATGAGCATAACATTTCATTTAAATATTGGCAAAAATTGTCTTAATTTTTTATTAACTTTATGTAAATATTGTATTCATTGAAGAAAAGGAATTTTTGTAAATGTTTGTTAAACAGACTCATACCTCCCAAGAGAGAGGCTCAATAAAACCTGTTATTATTATTATTATTATTATTATTATTAATACAATTACCTAAATGACATACCATGAAAAAAAAAGTAAAAGAAGCATTTTACTCTCGTGAAACTGACAGACAGTAACTGCATATCATTGGGTGAATAATAGAAAATATTAACAACATTTCTTGCCCAAACTCTTAATAATATTTTTTTTGGATTCCTATCTTTTTACTGCTTAAATTTATTACTCTACACTTTAAGTTAGTTTTTAAAATGAATAAATTATTTTATATCTTAGATATAAGTTCTAAAAAAGGAGTAATCAGTTTGATATATTTTTCATCGTTAGCCGGGCGCAAATGTTTAGAGCCATGTGTTATATTCTCTGAATTAATTCAAAACAAACTACGTTTTCTTTTTTTTTCTTCATTCCTAATTTTATTTTAATGAAAATTTGGGATTAACTAGAGCTGAAAAAGATGCAGTATCTTATTTTCAAGAGAAAGGTTTATTGGCAAAGAATGCTACATGCGATCAGAATCATGAAATGTAAGCGATGTATAGAAGGGGAAGAATGTTCATTGAACATTACTTTAATTAGGACCTTTTTTTTTTTTTTTTTCCTTTCAAAGTAACCCCTACTCCACCTCATAATTGATTCTTCCCTAATTTTGAATTTTATAAACGAAATTGGTGTTTTTTAAAAAGATGGAGACATATCACTTTGTGCTGCCTCTTTTGCTAATTTATCCGCTATCTCATTGCCCTCGATACCAGAGTGACCCTTTACCCATATTATTTTTACAGAGAAATTTAGAAGCCTAAGTGTGCACAAGTTCATTCTGATATTTTCGGTAAGCTCGTCATGTACGTCTGTGTTGAGAACTGATTGTATCAAGATTTTGTTATCTGTGTGTATGACTATGTCTGTATGTATGTTGTTTGGAAGGTCAAGAAGGAATTCCGTCGCTTTTACGATTGCGTACTTCTCAGCTTGGTTGTTGGAACTCGTAGAGCCTAGTTTGTACTGGGCACATAGCATCTTCCCATTCGTGTCCCAAAGTAGCCAAGCACAGCCTACATTATTGCCTTCTTTACTTCCGTCTGTGTATATATTAGTGATTTCTGTACCCGTTCCGTTATGTTGTGTCAAGTGCGTGTAAAGTTTGGCAAATGTTGAAGGGTGTAACCAATCAAAAGGTTCAGATTCCCTTTCTATCATAGTATATTCGATTTCTCTAAAGTTATCGTTACGCAGTTTAATCGATGAGAGTTGTACGATTTCATTAATTTTAAGATCGATGGGTACAATTCCTGCTAAGACACAAGCTGCGTCATATGATATAGTTTTGTATGCCTTGACAATCCTGATACCTATGATTCTTTGTAGTCTCTGAAGTTTCCGTAGATGGCATTTTTTCTCAATTGCTCTATGCCAAATCGACACCGCGTAAAGCATTTTGGGAATCAATGCCCCCTCGTATATTGTCTTCAAACATTCAGCCCCGAGGCCCCAGGTTGTTCTTGCAGCAATAGTCAGGGAGTTAACTGTTTGCATAGTCCTGACGTATACTCTTTCTATGTGTTTCGACCAACTCATTTTTCTATCGAACTCTACGCCAAGAAAGGTCAATGTTTGAGTGCTCTCCAATTGCTCATTGCCAATGACAATGTCTAAATCCGGTAAATACCTTTTTCTGCTAAAAATAATGTATTTGCTTTTCCTTGTGTTGAGTTCTAGTTAATTAGGACCTTGTTGACTTATTTATTTTATTTTACGTTTTTATTAATTGTTATAATCTTACTAATATTATAAATGTGAAAGTTTGTATGTTTGTCTCTCTTTCACGCAAAAACTACTGAACGGATTTGGATGAAACTTTACAGTAATATAGGTTATACATCAGAATAACACATGGGCTATAGCAAGCGCGGATTTAGGGGGGGCGCACGGGGGCACGTGTCCCTCCCCACCCCCGACCGTTTTAGAGGTACTGTGGAGAATCCATTATAGTACATAATTAAAGGCAAATCAGGAATTTAGCATCTTGAAATTTGCAGATAGGTCTTTTGTATGATTTAAGAAAGAAGTTTGGATAATTCCACCCTTAATAAGGGTTATAATAATAAGGGTTCAAAGGTTGTATGAAATCCGTCAGTTTTGAAGTTAGACATCTGAAATTTTGTACGAGTAACCTATAGTGAAAAAAATTAAATTATTTATTATTTTAAATTATTGTTAAAAAGCACTGTCAAGAAACTTTATGTGGTAGTCCAAATTCTATGCGAGCGAAGCCGCGGGCAAAAGCTAGTATATTTATGTATTTTATATATATATATATATATATATATATATATATATATATATATTGTAAATATATATATTTTTTTATATAAATAAATGGAGATTTGAAACAAAAAAAACCTTACTCCTTTCCTATACAATTAACAGACTTTTGATGCGAACACAGAGGGCGTGATAGTCAGGTCTTTGCAAGACATGTTGCATTTACATAACAGGTATGTACAGTCTTTTAAAACTGTCATGGAAAATGTTTCTGCTTCTTTCCCAGACTACAATGTAGTGATTCACGCCAAGAAAGTACCCAATGTTGAGCGCCGTGGACAAATGCCCTCTCAACAATTGAAGTAACAGTTGTGATTGCTGGACAACCATATGACAAACGGGATATCGTACTTCGAAGTCGCGATGAGAATCTCCATAAATTTTTATTTGTTAACCCACATATAACTTTCGAATACCTCTAATGTAAAATTAGTTTTTTTGAGTTATGATGTTCTTTTGAAGGAGCGATATATCAAACACATGTTTCAGTTTATTTACTACCATTAAGCTGGCAGCGACATAAATTTTTCGGATTTTTAAAAAATTCAAGCCGTGAAAATAAAAATTTGCTTTAGAATTCCAAATCTGTGATAAATATTAAATACACAGATTTTCCAATAACCAGAACATAGCTCGTTCCATATGATGGAAAGCCATAACCTAAGTTAAGGCTAGAACACATGTTCAGTTAGTCACATGTTAATTTGATAGGACATATACACACGACACAGGAGGAACTAAACACTCGATTTTAACCCAAATTATAAAAGGAGGATGGTCTGCTTGAGCTGCATCGTGACGTTCCTCATGAGCATCACGGGGAGTATCATCGTCCTTGCACTTCCGGTTCTCAGCTGGTTTAGGTTCTGGCCCGTTCTTCAAGACGCCTGGAATCCATTGGTTGAAGAGAACTCCGATAAGAAAGCCAAGACTCAGTAAAAACTGAATGTACAAAACCATCAACACTTTTGTCTAAATACACTTTCGTACGTCTATATATATTTTTTAATTTTTTTTTTTGTAGAATGGTATACTTCTGTTGTATCTAACTTTTTATTACAAATTTTACTCCTGTGAAGTTAGCCTATTGTCAATGATGTGAACTTTTTTATAGTATGTCAGCCTCCAAATATTTTTAGAGTTTTGCTCAGCCTAGCATTTGCTTCATAAATGAGAGGGGAAAACAAAATTTGTTTTTGAATTAGAATAGAAATAGAAATTTGATTTGAACAAGAAATATTTTTGTAATATTTCAAACAAACAATATCTTTTGCTACAAAAATCAAAATTGTGCAATTTAGCCGAAAAAAAAAACACCTTCAATTCTATTCAAGATTAAATTTTTAAAATCTACTCTCCCTATTGAATAAATGATTTGTTTTAAATGTTTTATAAACAAATAAATACATTTGCTCATTTTTTTTTAAAAATAATACTAGCAAAGCACATTACTAATTATTTCCTTAAAAAATATACATTAACTAGCTTATGCCCGCGGCTTCGCACGCGTGGAATTTGGTCTCTGCCACATAAAGTTTCGAGAAAGATCATTTTAAATAAATAATTATTTTTTTTAAATATAAGTTACTCATACATCCAAAATATCAGGTGTCTAACTTCAAAATTGACGGATTATATACAACCTTTGAACCCCTATTATATTAAAGGGGAAACCCTTGGGGTGGAATTATCCAAATTTCTTTCTTAAACTCTACAAAGAACCTAACTACAAATGTCAAGATTTTAAGTTCCTGATTTGCCTTTAATTATTAATTTAATTATGCCTTTACTATAACGGGGAGGGGGTCACATGCCCCCACATAATTCTGCCCTTGCTGTAGTCTATGATGTATAACCTATTTTACTCAATAAGTTTCATCCAAATCCGTTCAGTAGTTTTTGCGTGAAAGAGAGACAAACATACAAACTTTCACATTTATAATATTAGTAAGATTAATTGGATATCAAAACAAATAGTTTCACTCATGTTATTTCTGTTATTTTAACAACTATGATCATGCGATTTGCCTTTAATTATGTACAATCATGGATTCTCCACAGTACCTAAAAAACTATCGGGGGGGGGGGGGTACGTGCCCCCCCCGTGCAATGCCCCCTTGAATCCGCGCTTGCTATAGCCTATGTGTTATTCTGATGTATAACCTATATTACTGTAAAGTTTCATCCAAATCTGTCCAGTAGTTTTTGCGTGAAAGAGAGACAAACATACAAACTTTCACATTTATAATATTAGTAAGATTAGCACTGATTCAAGTGTTTAAACAAGACTAAGTCTTATTTGATTTATATGAGATATTAGACCTTGACAATTAATAAAATCTCCACAAAATTTAATTTAATTCTAATTAATCATTTAAAATAGCCTACCAAAAATATACCTCCTATCCCCTTCTCCTCTGAATAATAAATATACCTCTAAGGATATATATTGATTCTAAAATTTTCCCAGTTGAGTGATAAACAGAGCAGTTAAAAATTCTAAATTCAGTCATTTCTTCAACTATAAACTTTTTTTTATAGTTTTTTGAATAATTTTCATCCACGAAACCCACCAGTGACATACAAAAAATAACAGCTGATTGCCTGTTGGTAAAATTGAAACAAAATATTATGAGAAGCTTGATGAACAGCATCCACTGGTAATTCTTATGTGGCTTGATCCAGTTTTTCATGGAACTTATATCTCATCTCTCATCCATTCATTTCGTTAACCTCCTCTTGTTCTCAGGTATGAAAGTAATAGTCAGTTTTGTTTTTTTTCAGAAGGTTTGGTGTTCATTTAATTTTAGTAGATTTGCTTCAACCTTATTTTTAATTATGCAAAGTTTTGTTTAAAGCCTATCATTACGCTTTTGAGATACTTCCAGCTTCTTTGATTGAAAATTTTTTGTCATTTTCTATGAATCTGTTTAGCAATACTATAAATTTGTAATTCATAGATCTAAAGTGGTTTTAATACGTATGTGTACCTGTTTCATTTAAATCTTATTTGTAATTTGGAGTTTTGTTTTTTTCTAAATATGAGTATATTAAGTGGAATTTTGGGATATAGTGCTCAAACTTAATTAAAGAAACCCAATGTCTTCTCCAAATAAATGTCAGTCCAATGGGCTCTGAGGCACTCTGGCACGATTGGTCTTATTGAAGAAAGTTCTGAAACCTGTTCAAAAGAGAAAAATATATCTGAAAAAATAAGGGAGATATTAAATAGTATGAGTAGGGTTATAAAACAAAGCCAAGACAAAGCCCCAAGTACCAGACTTTTTTGAATACCGGAAGCATTCCAACTGCATGTAATATTTAATCTAATGTGATTTGTTCTTATTGAGTTCCTGTTGAGATCTTGTTAATTACAAAAAAACTGAAATGATAGGAATGATCTTTTTTTCTGCTGTTAAATTTCAAATCAATTTAATAGTTGGTAATAGACAAAAGTTAGATAAAAAGCCTAATGAAAAATTGATAATTATATATTGAAAGAATTGAATTTTAAATCAATTTTATTAAATATGGTTTTATAAGACATATTCTAGTCAGGTACAACTTTATCAGCTGACTTATAATCATATTTCTTTATTTCTTCTTCACCAATGGTATTAGACAGTAATTTGGTGTAATCTAATTCTTTGTCATCAAGCTCTGCCATTTCTTTTTTGAAGTCTTCTTCTAGTTTTCTCATAGTTAACATTCTATAAATAAAAAGTTGATTTCCTTAAAAATTATTATATTGTAAAAAAAAAAATTTCTTAGCAGAAATTTAATCACATTTTCAAATAATTTGCATTTTAAGTATCTATTAAAAGTAGTAATGATGATTAAATTGATTTAATTTCATCATTAGTCTCATATTTACGAGCACATTAATACAATTTTGAGCTCTGCCAACATAATCTTTTCAGAACTTAATATATTTGTATTGTATATAAGCAAATATGCTTATATATAATAAAAGCATATTTGCTTGTTTATTTTGTTTGCTAAAAAATAAACTAGGTTAAGAATGTATTTAGACAATGGGTTTCTGAATAATTAATTTTAAAAACTAAAATTAAACTTACATATGAATGAGAGCCTTGTATTTAAATCTGAACTTGCTCTCATTAGGCTGGATGTTGAGAAAACTCCACTTCTTTGGCGTGTCACCGTGGTAGAGGCAATATAACTTAGTATTATCTCGACACTTCTGAATGTAACTTGTTAGGTCATGGCAGTCTTTTGTGATTTCCTTTTCAGTTTTCATTAATTCCCGTCGAATCTGTATTATAGAAAAAAACCTTATGAACCATAAGTTAATGTCAGCGGGAAATATTAACCTATATTCCTAGCAATAGTTGAGACAATATTTATACCACAAATCACAAAAATTAATAGATCATATCAGTTAATATGATTTCTACTAAGATATATATTATTTTATAATATCTGTGGCACCTGCGCATAGTGGGATAAGTCGAATTTTGTGAATTTCAAGCTATCTACTTAGAATCGTAATTTTTCTGAACTTATTTTAAGTTCAAGATTGGAGTATCAGCCCACGATTCACAAAGGAATATCCTTCATTGCAATAGACGGAACACTTAGCGTGTTAGACATAAGGAAAGAGAAAAAAATTATGATTCTAAGTAGATAGCTTGAAATTCACAAAATGTGACTTAGCCCACTATACACAGGTGCCACAGATATGTGATGCCAACAACCACAAGAAAAAATTAAAAAGAAATAGCAAATCATGCTTATGCAGCAATCATATTAAATGTAGAATTAATAAAACAGTTCAATTTTTAGATATAAATGAAAGATGAAAAAACTATAATTTCACAAATGTGAAAGTTTATAATTTTTCTCACATCACACTGTAACTTGTATAAAATGTTAACTTAATAGAGCATGTAACCCTATTGGTTAAATATGCCTAATGCCACAATGACAATAGACCACAATGCATTATTCATGAGTAGTATAGTGAAGTATAGTGTCCTCTTATTATGGGTATAACGAGACATGAAAACCACTTATCCATCACTGGTATGCTTTATGAGTGTTACTGGATGTACAGGAGTAGCAAAATGGCTGCAGGTGTGGCTTCATTAATTGGTCATGATCTTTTATTTTGTGTTTTATAATAAATTAGATAAATGAGAAATTGATAAATAATGGAAATGGCTATTCATTTCTGTGAATAAGAAATACTTCTGAATATTTACCATTTCTTTCTGATCTAGGTCTTCTTCTTCCTTAGGAAAATCTTCATCATCAGAAGGTTCTAAAGCATCTGAATCTGAATCCCCAACAGTATCTTTTAGCCTGTTTCTCACTTCATCCTATTATGATCAACCAAAAATTTAAATAAAATATGTATAATTTACAATTGTCTACTATGTAATTTATCAATTTAAGGAAAAAGAAAAATTCAATTGTGAGAGAGTAATGAGTTTGACTCTACCACACTCGTAACTATTAATCTCTGCAATTTATCTTATAGATCTCAGATTGAAGGAGGGGATGTATATTCTTAAGGCATAAGTGACACCCGTAACTATCCATTGAAAGTGGTGAACAAAATCAGCTACCTTTCAATCAATGAAAACACAAACAAAGATCTAAGTTCTACAGGTACTTCAAGGTTCATAAAGGTGTTTGACTAAACTGGTCAGGATAAACTAATAGAATGACGGCACAAGGGCAGCCAAAAGACTGTAAAGGTTCACTATAGATGGGATAAGATGCCGTAAAATGGCAGGGCAATGTTAAAGGAATCTCTGAAATCTAAGAATTATTATTGACCTAGCAAAGGGTACAATGCAGTGAGGCACACTCTTCTGAGCAGACCAAAGATAGCTGCCTCTGTTTTAACAATAAAAGAACAAGAAAATAGAGTTCTACCAGACCTCTTAAGGGCCACCTATCCACCTATCCAGTTGTAGCAGAATTTACCTCCTTTTACAACAAAGGGCCTTCAGATACAGTCAATAATAACCACTTTCAAAGAATTTTATCTTTAAAAACTATAATAAGAACAAAAGTAAAGTTCTTCAAAATGCTATCAAGTCGATACAAATAAAATTTGTGGTTTGGGTGCCAATTTTTTTTTAGAATCAAAACCAGTATTTCATTTGTAGATGAACATAAAACACTAATTAAATGATCTATCTTATCTTATCTACTATATCTACATAATTTTTTTAAGTTTTTATTCTTACCAACATAGAAAACCGAATGGTGTCATGAGGATCTGCTTCATCACAAGAAAGTTTGTTACTAGATAGCTTCACTGATTGGATCACATTGTCTAGGTCATATATCTGGTCAACCACAATGATTTCCCTTATCATTTGGTTTATCCAGACTTGATGATCTTTAATCTAAAATTGAAAATATGTTTTAATATCTAAACAAATGCATAGACAAACATTTCCTCAAAATAGTTATTAGTCTGAAATATGGTCTATTAAAAACAGAAAGAATGATCTGATATCTTTAGTTTAAATATTTTGCTTGGAGTTGTTTTTCTTGGCTCTCCTTAGCGAATATGTTTTAGGATCGAATCATATCCTATGCAATAATCATCAGTTATTGCAGCGCAGCAGTGCTGTATGTATCCATATTTGTATAAATTATATCTTTACATTTTTGTTATTCTGACAAACAGTAGTGTACAGGTAGGTATTTAGATACGCTTCAGAAAACCCCTTTTACAAATTTACATTTGTACTTGGTATTTAACTTGCCAGGGAAAGGTAAAGATGAGAGCAAAATGCAACTTAAGCAATGAAAAATGAAAACTTGTGTTAATTTATTAATTGTATTGTTAATAACTTATTAGTGCCCTTTTTTTTTCTGTGGTTTAGAATTTTTTATATTAGTTAAATTACAGTAAATACTTTTACTTTACATGGCATTACATGTATTCCTACTCGTGCACATTGTGGAGAAAGAAGAAAATGGTGATCACTATTCGTTTAAGCTTTTTATCTTAGAAGTTAGTATTATATATTTTTTTTTTTATCGTAAAGTCAAATAGGATTACTTTGCAATAGATTTTGGATGAATACATTAGATTGGTTGCTCTTTTGATATTTTGTTCCACAGGAATTAGAAAAAAGTGAAATTTATATTTCAGTTTCTATAAATGAACAAAAACGTTCTTGGTATCCACTTTATTCATAATAGTTTAGTTTATTTATTTTTAAGTAGAGTGAATCATATGAACACTTATTTATATATTTAACAAATCAAGGTGCCAATAATAATACATAATAAAAAATATCTAATGCCTTAAAATATTGGACTTAAACAAAATATGTATGGGTATGATTCTGTTTGTTAATCATTGTTAGAGTTTCAATCATTTTGTAGATTTGGCCATTTTTTTACTCATAGACTCATATGAGATTCAACAATAATATGGACTCTTGTCCTTAAGTTATGAACAATAAATGTATTTTATAATAATAATTACATTATTGTCTTGTAATAATAAACAATTAATTCATATAAATACCAGGATATAAAACCCTTAATGGAATAATAAAACATAGTTAAGACTGAAATTATCAATTATGTAAGCTTAAATACACAAAATGATGATAGTAATAATAACTAAGAGAGTAAAGGGGTTAATACTGTTTTTCTCGATTCTGGCAGCTCAGAATCATCAACTGGTTTAGAATCATCAAATGAATCAACAGTCATCTCCGATTCTCTTATGGACTGGATTTTTTCATGTTCTTCAATAACAGAACCAACCCAGCTAGCAAACCGTTTTTCTTGCTAAAATGAGAAAACAAACATTTTTAAACATTTGAAATTAATATTTCAATATGCTAAAAATGATAGAGAATATCGTGATACCTCATGAGCAACTTCTACTTTTAATCTATCATTTTCTTTATCTAAGTCAAAATGAAGATAAGAATTTCCACTAATCTTCTCCAGTTCCATTATCCTTTTCAGTTTCTCAAAACCTCTTATCCACGCTTCTTTGTGATGCTTTTCCTGAGAATGAGATTTTTTAAAATTTATTATAACACTACAGAAACAAGGTGATATATCTCATATCTATATAGAATTAATAAGTTATATACATGATTAGCATTATTAATAACAAATATTGAAATAGTTACGTATGGTGATTGACATCATTACCTTTGGAGATTCTTTTTCATCTGTTATTTTTTCTTCAACATCCTTTAAAGTATCACTCTGTTTCTTAGCATTTATTCTTTGCTTTTCTTTAATAAGATGGTGAGTTGGTATATAAGAGGCCAAACAAGAAGCACGATCCAAAGCTGCAACTTTTTGAGGACTATTAATCTCTTCCACAAATTCATGCACCCAATCGCCCTTGGTTTTCTTTAGTAAAATACGAAATATTTATTTAAAAAAATGTGTTTTTCCCAATGGAAGAGATATTTGTTCCTGACTAAACACTTGATTGTTTTATTAATAAGTGTAGATGAACACTGGGCTACAAATCTCTTGGTAAGAGTATAGAGTTTAAAACTATTATACAGAGTTTTTGATTGACCTATTGCTTTATATTTATTTTTTACATACATTAATTTCATTCTTTCAAATTATTTTTAATTTTCTCATATTTGATACATTAATTTTGCTGTACAAAAAACAAAACAATCAATATTAGCTGTGATCCACAGTTCACCCTAATTCAATTAGACTTTTTAAAAAAACCTGTACCACTACAACCTTTGAATGGGTCTGGGGTTCAGTACATGGTAGAGACTTTATAGTTTGATGGACAACGGTTCTAGGTCACGCTCAACTGCCAGATTTTCCCCCTTATTTTGGGTACCCTATGTTTATCTTATTTTAAAGAGGCTGGGTGAACCCCAGGTGGGGTTTTTTTTTTTAAATTAAAAGATATTTTCAAGTGACAAGCTTAAAGTAGCAATCAGTTCGTATGAATGGAAATAAAACCATTATTACCATTTTGTTTACAAAAGGTTGATTGCTAACATACTCCAACCGATGCAGGAAGGATATTTAAAAAATATATTATTTAAACACATAATTGCAATTTTAAATGTAATCTAGAACTATAATATAAAATTACACTGTAAATGGGCACTTCACTTTAGCCAGGTCCTAAATAAAATAATATTGTAAAGGAACCATATGCAGAATACCTCTTTCTCCGGAATATTAGACTCTGTAGATTCTTTCTTACGGAAACACTTTAAGTTTTGCTGAAGAAGGAAAGACGAACTTTCATCAACTACCGAAGATTCCTTTTCATTCATCAAAGTTTCCTCTTGTTCTTTGTTTAATTCTTTAATAAATTCCAGTACTGAAACATTTATACATGAACATAGTGAAATTCTCAATCTTAAAGAATTTATTAGTCCAATATTATATTAGAAAATGAAACTAGTTTCATTGTTTTTAGCTTTTTTTTTTTGTTTAGATTTAACTAGTTAGTGAGTGGAGTTTGTGTTGTTTCCCCTTATAAAAATTCAGATTGCTCTTATTTAATCTGGCTTGCTACAATACAGACACAGTCAAAACTCAGATATGTACGCCACTCAACAACTAAAATCTTACAAACTATGAAAAAATTATCATCCTTCCAACCTTTCCAAATGGGTCTGATAAGTGGCTGATAAATTTGAAGGATGGACAAATTATTTAGGTTTTCAAAAATAGGATGTTGCATAGAATATTCAATATTTCAGGGGGACAGGTCCGGTGGAAAAAAATTAGGTTACACAACGTGGAGTAGTGGAGGATTTACCTGGTTGGTATAATTATTATACCATTATATTATAAATTATAGCATCATGAAGATATAGATGAGCTCGTAAAGTATTTGTACAAAGGGATTCCAAAAAAAGCACTGAGCTGACTAGTAATTGTCTGTGGAATAAATGGAGGCTTCGGTAGGAGGATCGCATCAAGGGTCAGTCGTCTTACCGTTTTGAGTTTAGATGATAGTCTGTGCAGCAATTGGTGGCATCAGGATTAAACCTTCGAATTTACTTAGCTTTTTTTATGATTAATATTATTATTATAATATTATTATTATTATACAATATTAATTTATGTATTGGATCTTTTATGTATATTTCAGCTTATTGTATAAGGAGATAAAAAGATTATTCATTGTGAAAAATTCCATAGTGACCTCAATATCCCATTTTTTGCTGATTTGGCCCAGTCCCGATACAATTCTTTTCATGACAAAACTTTATTCCCACTCAAACCCACTAGTTTCAAACCTAGCTACTTCTTAAATTCCCGATAATCCTCCAGCGTCTGCAAAGATGGCCCTGCGACCTCGTGACCAAGTTGATTTGTTATTGGAGTACTACAGCTGGCTAATTTATCATTCCTACCATTATATTTACAATATTATATTGTTATAATACAGTTGTAAATTTCAATAAATAATTTTTTTTTTAAAAAGTTTGCAAAATTATTTAAATACAATTGATATTACAAAACAAGTTCTCTTTTCCATATAATGTGAAATGGGTGATATTGCTGAATTAATTTTATTATTTCTATTGTAGCAAAGGATTCAATATTAGTATGATACTAAAAAGTTCATATTTACTTGAATCTTCTTTCTTTGGTGGATTTACAGAAGCTTCACTTTCATCATCTCTATATGAGCTAGTGTTATCATCAGGTATAAATGAATCAGTGCTGCCACCTTGACTGTCATCTTGAAAAATATAGTAGTCAGTATAGTTATTTAAGTTAATACTAATGTAAGAAAATAAATTCATTTTATTATAATATAGCTTCAATAACATTAAAATTATTTATTTCAATTATCTATCATTTATAGAGAACATCATTAAATAAATTGAGAACATCATCAATAAATTGAGCCCACAAAATTGATTATATGACATGTAGTGATTATTTTCTGTAGTTTATTAATTATTTAATTAAAAATTTGAATTTTGTAAATACAATTGACTAAATATTTTTAATTAGGCGGTATTGCCCTTTATTTTAGAATAGAATAGAATAGAATAGAAAATAAACTTTATTCTGGGACCAAGTCCCTTTAGAATAACAATAATGAACAAATAAAAAAACCATAAAATTCATCTGGCCAGAAGGCTACATAATAACACAAATCATGAAATAATCAAGTGTGACAAAACATTGTAAAAATAGAAATAGATAAGAAAATAAATAAAATACAAAGAACTTGACTGCTTTTTAACTAATTATCGAAAATAAATATATTTATATTAACAAAATAATGATTAATAATATTAATACAGTAGTTGATGACGAAATTGCTAACTAAAATAATTGATTAGCATAGTATGCGATAATATATTTAAAAAGTCGTTATCATCATTGTTGTTGGAAAAATAAACAAAACAAAGGGTAGCGGGATCGAGTTTATAATACTGATATATTCAAGCAGACATTTGACCTGCTTGGAGAGCGACTTTTTGAGATGCCAAGAGATGATGGAAAAGCAGGGATTTAAATTAAGCTAGTGAAGAGGAATGGCGAATGAAAGGAGGGATTGAATTCCACACAGTGGTGGAGCGGGCGAGGAAGGAGCGCTCGAATGCCTTAGTTCTGTGGGAAGGAATGTAGAAATCGGAAAGGCGAGATCTTGTTTTGTGGTGTTGGACAGAGGATTTGAATGGAGGAGACTATAGATATATGAAGGGTGATGCGAGTTGATGGATTGGTATAGAAAGACGCTAAGGAAATATTGTCTACGGATGGGAGGGAAGAGCCACTTTAACTCATCATAGTGATGTGACACCCGGGATCGCCTCGGAGATTACAATTGAGATTACAATAGTAAAAATAAATAAATTAAGAGAAAAACACATGAACAGATGTGGCGAAAGAACATTCTTGAGATGAATAGAATACTGGCTGATAAGAAAGCTAAGAAATGATATAGAAATGAAACGCTTGGTCCTTAAATGTCCATTATTACAGGAAGGAAGGAAATATACATCAGATATGTATTCAAATCAACGGTGTTCCCAGAAAATTGGAAAAAGATATAGAGTGATCTGGAAATACTATCAATTTGGTTTTAGTAACGTTTTGAAGTAAACTCCAGATTTTGTGCTAGAAATTCAAAATTCTTTACTTTTAGAAGTGGTGGTAATAATAATATTTTATTGTTAAGATAGTAATGAGATTCAAGGTCTTTAATGAAGAACATAATTTCCAATCATTGTTTAAGAATCTTATTATTTTTGATCAATAAAGTATTATTAATCAATGTGGCGCCAGAATAATTATTATCCCTTAATAAACTATCTATCTCTGTTGGGACATGACAAAATGTTTTCAACATCATTTGATATATGAAGATTAACTTTGCTCTGCATTCTTATTATAATCCCTAATAAGATATATAATTTTTTGGTGGGATATGTTCATAAGCTTACCATCAGGTGGAAGAGAAACGGTTAGAATTCCTGGTGTTATAACTTGTGAAACTGAAAAAAAAAATTTTTTTTTAGAAATTTCTGAAAGTAAAAATTAAAAAACTATATTACAATAATCCATTTGCAACTACAATCACAAAGTTTTGTCTTCTTATTTCTAAATTTAAAGCTAAATCATTTATTAGCTCAGGATGTATTCAGAATTATAAGAAAGACACTATGTTCATTAAACTCGTAAAGGATAACATTTTTTATCCAACTGAATATCATTTATAAAATAAGTATATAAAATGTTTGTTTTGTTTTTTTACACGTATAAATGAAAAAGATATTTTAATTTTAAATTAACTGTACAGGATGGATAAAACAGTTTTACTTACCCACTCCTTTTAGACTGATTTTAGATCCTGTAAAAGATTAAAATACATTACAACATGCTTAAAAATTGTATAAATTTATCTTATTTAGTAAAAAAAACTTTTAAAAATCGCTATAACAATGTCATTAAAACATAAAATCACCAACACTGAAAGATTGCTATTTCATATAACAAAGAAAAGAGAAATTCTATAGAAATAAATAATAAAATGCAAAAGATTAGAAAATGGAATATATGGCACTTGTTCCTCACGAGCTGTGGACACCAGGCCCAGAATGAGTTTGGAAATAACTGATGATTGAGAGTAATCCTGACCAATTACCTCATCGTATTACTATTATCAACAAAAAGAATATTTTAGATAAGTAACAGTTTAGTTGTTAACATGCCCACAAAGAAAACATAAAGACGTGCTTTAACATGAAGTTGAGCTACAGTACGATACAATCTAATCTATCTTTTCTATTTTTTAAAAATCAATTTATTTGTTCCATTAATTACATTATAATCTGTTAAAATTTCATTTTCTTGCATATAATTATAAGTTTATAAAACAGGTACTGCCATAATAGTGTATATTCAGTAGGTATTTTAACTTTTAAAATAAATTCCTAGCATTTCCATTTTCCTAACATTCACATTTTCCATTTTACTGTTTTCTTCTTCTGCAAAAGAAACTGTATCTAATGCTATATATTGTCGGCACTGATGCAGGTGGCAAAAAATGAAAGGGGATATGTTTTGGACAAAGAACAGACCTTTTGGTTCCCTTATGGAGCCTTCCCTCTGGAGATGGACAGCAGCAAAGGGTCACTCTAGAGATGAGCACGGAGAAGACGAGGCCAGATAAGCAAGAACACTAGCAAGACAGATCCTGAAGAAGGAAGCAGAAGATGGAGAGTCCCGCAAGGCCGACCTGTAACCAATCTACCCCTGTTCACAGATAAGTTTAATTTATTTCCTGTAACGTATTTTATGGCAATCCCTTTTATATAGCAACATCTGAATCATTAACCTTGTTTAAAACTGAATAAATAAACGATCCTTATTAGAATTCTTTTGGTGCTTACATACCCCAGATACACTATTTATTTATAAATAATATATTGAAGTTATTATAGATGAGTAAATTGGTAAACACGAGAACAAACCTTTGGAAAGGAACCCAATTAAGATTAAGGCATATAAATAATAATTTGCGTACTCATCCTAAATGAGACTCTGGCATCCCAAATATCAACCTACATATTCAAAATATAAGTTAAGAGTTGAAACATATCATTATTAATGGCATCTATCAAAAGAACAATAAATAAAAATACGTACTAGTTCTGTGTAAGTTTCAGATCCCATAGATGGTAATATAAGTTAATTAATTATTAATAAATCAAATTAAATCATTAGATAAATAAATAATCACCTCTAACAGTATGTCCTTTCAGAGATAAAGGAGTTATATTTTCATCCAACTTTGAAAAAAAAAACCTTAGTTACTTTAAATATTTAAACCAAATAAGTAAAACTTTTTATTAAAATTATTTCTGTTTAAACAAATAAAAATTGGTAACTCAAAAAAGACTTAAAAAAAAAGATAACAATTGTTCTAAATTTTTAATGGTATATACAAATACACATCTCTATTCATATTCTTATTTTCAGATTTTTTTTTTTGGGGGCTTGGAAATTTTTTTTTCACCTTCAGTAATTTACAAAGTTCATTCATAATTTAGAAATTATTAATTTCTTACTACTGTTAGCAATGCGAGATTGTTAATTACTTCTAACTTACAAAATTAAAACTACTTTAGAAAAAAAATTAATTTAAATTAAGACAACACCTAATTGGTATTGATGACAATTTGATTTTCTGGAGGAGAAATTGGTAGGTAGGAGATAAAAATAAATTCTTAAATAATAAGAAATATTTTAGGTTTCTGTAATGATTTTGCTAAAAATTGTTAAGAGTTGTTTTTGAAGAAATAGTAAAAATGTGCAAAATTATTTCATATTAAATTTCTGTAATGTTGATCAGCAAAAAAATTGCTGTAGGACTCCAAGCATAAAATTATCTGAAATAGGACTGTCTTTTATTATTTAGAGTTACCTCGTATACATTTAACGAGACTAGTCAACAAGATCCCAATTAAAGTAATGTTCAATGAACATTCATACCCGTGTATACATCACAAATATTGCGAGAACAGGGGGATATAGGATCGATGAAGAGAATAGAATTGTCTGGCTTGGATATGACCCCTGGTAGCTCAATGGTTTAGAGCACTGCACTAGAGATGCAGGCGACCCGGGTTCGAATCCTGGCCAGGACAAATCTTATCTCTTCAAAATAAAAATATTTAAAAATACTCACCATCAAAAGATCAATTAATAAAAATATGTATCTATATTAGTTTTGTGAAAGTTTCAGATCCCATAGATGGTAATATAAGTTAATTAATTATTGATAAATCAAATTAAATAATTAGATAAATAAATAATCACCTCCGACAGTATGTTCTTTCAGAGATAAAGGAGGTATATTTTCATCAAAATCTGAAAAAAATAACCTTAGTTACTTTAAATATTTATACCAAATAAGTAAAACTTTTTATTAAAATTATTTCTGTTTAAACAAATAAAAATTGGTACATCAAAAAGGACTTATACTTTTCTTCTCACATGAAATAATTGTCAACAGTTTAAATTTATTATTCATGGAAATTACATTTAGTTTCCATTAAAGAATATAATCATAGAAGTTGTTTCTATAACATAACTTGAAGTAATTAGCACTCTGTCACTTTCTGATTATCGATTAGATAACAATTGTTCTAAATGTTTAATGGTATATACAAATACACATCTCTATTCATATTCTTATTTTCAGATTTTTGTTTTTTGGGCTAGGAAAATTATTTTTCACCTTCAGTAATTTACAAAGTTCGTTCATAATTTAGAAAGTATTAATTTCTTACTACTGTTAGCAATGTGAGATTTTTAATTACTTCTAACTTACAAAATTAAAACTACTTTAGAAAAAAAAATTTAATTTAAATTAAGACAACACCTAATTGGTATTGATGACAACTCGGTTTTCTGGAGGAGAAATTGGTAGGTAGGAGATAAAAATAAATTCTTAAGTAATAAGAAATTTTGTAGGTTTCTGTAATGATTTTGCTAAAAATTGTTAAGAGTTGTTTTTGAAGAAATTGTAAAAATGTGCAAAATTATTTCATGTTAAATTTCTGCATAAAGTCTTTTATTATTTAGAGTTACCTCGTATACATTTTAGGAAACCTGTTTATTTGTAGTCAGTGAACCTTAAAATGTTTATCTCGTTTGAAAACTTAATTTTAAGGTTTTGCTAGACCATAATGTATTCTCTTATTAAATATTTCACAAATTAGTAAATGACTATTAAAAAAATTATTAAAATTTCATTTTTAATAATATATTTATCGCATCAAAATTGTGGGTCCTTCCACCTGGGATGCAACCTAAATATCCACTAGCTGGAATTCTTCAATGTTTTGTATTACCAGTACTAGGACCCTCCAAACCCCTAAACCTAGATGGCCCCACAATATTGCATCGCCCAGGACTCCTCATATCAAACCCTCCTCCATGGTCGAATTATATCATGTTAAATCAATTATAAATTTTAATTTTAACATTTAATCAAAGGATGCTGATGACAAAACAGTTACATGGTTGTGGAACAGTTGGTAGTCCAAGAAAGAGCAAACAGTTGATAAACAACTTCCAGCAACAGAAGAGCATTCCAATTGGTGTTGGAGGAGGCCAGGACTTGTGTTTGGGTTTCAGCAACAATATTATTATAATAATATAGCAGAAATAACTATTTTATGTTATTATCTCTTCATTTCAGATTTTTGAGAAGGAGAAAACAATATTGATGCACAATAGCTACTTGTATACCCCAGTAAAGCAATTATATACGAATCTAAAATTAATTAAGGTAAAAAAAAAAATAGAAAAATATATTATTATGGCCACTTACTATGTTTTCCATTATCCTCATTGATATCAGAGAAATAGCTTGAATCTAACAAAAAAAAATTAATTATAGACAACAAAAAAAAATATTACAGGTAATTTAACAAATACTAAAATTAAAGCACTGAAATATATATTTTTTCAAAGATTCATTAAGCTAAGAGATATTTTAGTTTGACACATGAACTCAATTGTTGATAATACAATAAGTTAGTATCACCACATGCTTCGTTCGAAATTTGACAATATATTGTGAGTTAGTGTAGACTTGGACCCACTAACTTTCTGACCACATTGGAAAGTTACTGTATTGTCTACATTTCAGAAACATTATGTAACACTTTTTAAATGAGAAACTCCTTTCATGTCTTTCACATATCCAAGAAGTATACTATTTCTTCAATATCTTCTCTTTTCAATACCTTCTTGATCTATCAGATTCATCACAGGTATTTTCCGTACCAGTCTTCCTGATTCATCCCGCAAATGACAGGAAAATAGAAGATAATCAAAGCTAAGGATTAGCTTGACAAACAAAGAAAATATCGTAGAGGAGGAGAGAACATAAAGCTAGAAGTCTACCCTACTCACAAAACAAGAGAAAAGAAAAAGTCATATAAGAAATAATAATGGTTCCTTGTTCTTGTCAGGGTCAGAGACGCCAAGATCTAGTTTATTATATTTAACCAGCCTAAGAGAACCCTATTAAGAAGATCCTGTTAGAAAATACAGCATGACCATTATCTTTAAATAAATCAAGTTTACATACGTGCTGAATATTTTCCAATGTCCATCTTCATTAATTCCTGACCCATATCTGTCTCTGATCTGCATTGAATCGGAACTAAAATATACAACATAAATTATTCTATGGGATTGATTACTTTATTTAGCATATGTGTGTGTTCATGTGTATATAATATTTTAACTTACATCCAATCTTGTTGGTATGTGTCTCATGTATTCCCTTCTCAGCAATATCAGCTCCAATTCTCTTATTTAAATTCTCATAAAATGGCATTTCAGTAAGATTCCCTGGATAAAAATAATAACATTAGTGTATAATTATTGGCAAGAGAGAAACAGTAAGTAAAATCGAGCACAAATTACACAAATTTATTTATAACTTCTATTGATCATTTTAGAACTATCTTAAAATGAAATATAAACTCATGATAAAGATATCATACTAGGAGAGAAATCACGCTCCAAATCTTCAATGAATCCTATTCCTCTAGTTAAATCTGAAAACAATTAAAATTAATTATTATAAATAATATCAACAATAAAATACAGTACCTAATGTCTATTTTTATTAATTAAAACATAAACTCAAGGACAAAATAAATAGATCACTCAGTTTTGTATGAAGGAAGGTTTTCATGTGATTTCCTTGGCATTGATGAGAATGCTCTTTTCGCAATTTATTTAATTAATTATCATGAGTTTTTGAGGCATCCTTGCTTCAGATTGTAAAAATAACAATCTTTTAACCCATTCAGTGACAATGAAAGGAACCTAAGGCAACTTAGCATCACATAAAACTGACATTAAATATGAATTGTATCAATGGTATATCTGTGGATAATTTCAAAGTTATAAACATACTACCCCAACATCAAAGGGGTTTTAAAATATTACAGTTTCTTGTGATTATAAACAAAAGAACATAACAGAAAAAAATATTGAACTTCTTTTGAACCTGGTACTTCAAACTAAGGAAATAAGACCACAGAAAAATAAAAAATAACTACACATAATATCATTATAAAAAAATATTTGAAAGATTTAAAATAAACATAATTTTTAAAAAATGGAATATGAAAGAAAGAAAGAAATTCATGAAATATCTTAGTATCAATACAAATACAGTTGACATACAAGTCAATTTTGTCAATAGGAATTTTTTCTGAACCCTCGAGAAAATATTGATTTTCTAAATAAAATGAAAATGACAACTCTTTATAATTTTATGAGGAAGTTTACTTCTTAGTTGAGAGGGGCAGGGATGGACTGTCAAGAAATTACGTTACAAGAGAGTACACACCATCTCCATCCCACTATCATATATTTTAATATTTATGCGGGTATTTATATGTAGATAAAATAAAATTAAGAAAACTGAAAAATTGAAAATAAAAAATAACAAGGAAGAATATTAATTAGAATTAATAAGGATATTTAAATATTGTACATATATAATCCTCGTCTATTTTCTTATCTTTTTTTTTCCACATAATTTCTTCTGACATTTCCTCTGAACACTCCTCTTTAGAGATTTCCTCTGAAGTGTTGTTATCCCCTTCATTTCTAGGTTCAAAAGGATTATCTGGTTTTTCGTTCATCACTGAAATTTCAAAGCAGATATAAAAATGGAATTATATATAATGCTTTAAAATTGATTGTTTTAAACTACAGTATTTTAATCAAGAAGAAATGTTTTGAACCATTTTTTTTGTTTTGAACTACAAGAGATTCAAAATTGAAGAAATGTAATTACATTGTATTGATATATTTAATATAAATAAATAGATGGAGATAATAAATAAACAGGATGTATGGCACAAACAGATAATTGAAAAATAAGATCAAGAGCTACCATATTATTCTTAAGTATACTAAAGTTTTGATAAGTGTAAGAGTTAGCGTTAGGTAAAATTATCTAATAATGTAAATTTTAATATTGTAATAACACTGGCTCTTAATAACCATTTATTATATGTCCTAATAACTACGGTTCTCACTCCATCAGAATTAAGTAGACCTCTTAAAATAAAAATATCGGAGAAATGGCAAGCCACATGAAATGTCTTAATGTCCAACATTATAATAGCGGAGTACTTCTTACCGCCTCTTCTCCACCTCTTTCCCTCTATGGCTTCCCGAGCAGCTTTGATTGCAAAATCAATGGCATCGATTGTCGATCTGCCCATCCGAAAACCATACTGGTTATCGGACAATCCTCCGGCTCCTTCACTGAATTCATTCAACCTCCCATAAACATGAGTGTGTGTGTGTATGCCTGCTCGTGGGAATGAGTTGTCTGAGTGTTTTACTTACGAAACAAGATTTTATGGGAAAACCGCAGGCATTGATGACCTAAGGGTTTTATGCCTTAAAACACCAACAAACAAATAACAATATTTGGTAAAAAAAATTAACTTACTTGATTTTGTATTAGAAGCACTTCCATCATAGACTGCCTCTTCTTCTTCTACTTCTTCTTCTCTTTCTTTTTCATCTACAATAATCATTTCAGGAACATCCAAATTATAGAAACCTATATTCTCAAGATAATATTTCCACAAAGATTTTGTTCTTTTTGAAGGTTTTTTTTCACTTCCCTTTAATAGTTCTTTTTCTGGATCTCTTTGTTTCTCAAATATGGCAAGAAATTCCTCATCAGTTAAATCTCCATATCCTCTCAAAAAAGCCAAAGGATCATCCTCATCGTATTCATCTTTGATCTCCTCAGCACCACTTTTTAGTTCCTCCCCACCTTCATGATCTGATACCTCTTCTTCTAAAGTTGCTTCGAGTTCCTCTATGCCCAGCTTATCAAGTTCTTTTATTTTACTTTCAAATGGTGGTTTGACTTTTTCTGTTAAGTCTTGTTTGGATTCTCTTAAAAGTTCATTCTCTTCTTCACCCATTTCTCCTTCCATTCCAAGCCCTTCTGTATTGATTTCTTCCTTTAATTCCTCTTCCCCTTCAAGATCCATTTCACCTTCGAGATTGGTTTCAACTTCTATTTCAGCTTCTTCTTCTCCTTCAGCTTCTTGTTCTTCTTCCTCTTCAAAAACGAAACCCTCTTCTGAAGACTCGACATCTTGACCTATTCTCCCTAGATATTAAAAAAAAAATTCCATTATAATTTTTACTTTTAAGAAATAACATCTTTAATTGGTAATCTTTGTAAGATTGTCTCTATCTTTCTTATAATAAAATAAATATACAATTTTGAACATAAAAAAAATAATATTCAAGGCATGTGATACATTAAAACCCTAAAATTATTTATTGATTATTTTTCTCTTGCATAAAAGGGAATGCACTTCTAGGAGCCAATGGAGTCGAGTCTTTCTCTTCCTCCCTCCCTTTACACAATTTATAATGGAATATTAAATGACTTGAACTACATTTTAACTACTCAGCCAAAACTTTGGTCAGTATATCGATTCATCTTGAGGGCTGAAATTAAAAATTTTGAAGGTCATAAATAAAAATAAAAATTTAAATATTCAATTCTTAATATGAAAATAAATGATCCAAGATATAGAAGAATGAGAAGACATTCTGTAAAGAATTTTTTTCTGAATGTAACTTTAAACCATAAACAATATTATAAAAGAAAGTGTAAATTCTACAGTTAAAAAAGAACTGGAAATACATGTGTTTATTCTTAAAATATAAATAATAAAAAAGATTTGGTCAGATTAAATATAAGAGAAAAAACTCCTGTATTATTTTGAGAACATAGAAGAATTTTTTTTTCGCAAATCAGCTGTTCTTTAAATATGAATAAATTAAACAAATAAGTACTATTAATACCAAACCAAAATAAAATTGTTATCACATTCTTCAAATTTAAATTAACCTCACCAAGTTATTAACTAAATTCATATTTGTTTTCTATTTAATGATAAACAATAATAATTTAATTACTAAAAAAATCCTTGAACTGGGATTTGTCTGCCTCTCTTAAAGTGAACACAAGATCGAAAAATTCTTTTTGGTCAGCGTGCTCCTGCAGTTTTCTTTGGACTGCAAAACAAAATAAATTATGAAATTTCGATGCTATATTTTAAATTTCAATAAGAAATTAAGAGCAGGTAATGAGATAAGATTCAACAAACAGAACCTCTATAAATAAGGGCAATAGGACCTTTACTACTGTGATCAAAAAGTAAGTTGAATTTGTTATTAAAACGTAAATTCTTTATTTATTCTTCCAAATCAATTTCATCCCCTTCAAAGTAATCCCTGTCCAATAAAACACACTTTTTCCAACGCTTTTTCCAGTTCTTGAAACAGTCTCAATAGTTTTTTTTCAGCATAGCCTTCAAGACCTTCTTCAATTCGGTTTTTATCTTCTCAATCGTGTCAAAACGGCGTCCCCGCATTTTTGAGTTTGTTGACTAGCCAGAAGTCGCATGGAGCCAAATCAGAAGAATACGGTGGTTGTGGAATGATATGAATCAAGTTTTTGGCAAAAAAGTCGCGAAGAACCATTGCAGTGTGAGCCAGTGCATTATCGTGATGAAGGAACCAAGAGTTGTTCGCCCATAATTCCAGCCATTTCACACGAACAGCTTCATGCAAACAATGCATAACACTCAAATAATATTCTTTGTTGACAATTTGGTTGTAAAAAAAATTTACCTGCCTTCCTAATGCCCGAGAGTTTTAAATGACAATTTCACCTTACTTTTTTATCACAGTAGTATATGTCTAACTAACACTAACTTAACAAAAGATCATTTTAAAAAAAGAATTATTTTATCAATTAAAAAATTAACCAAAATTAAAAATTAAAGGTAATGACAAGAAAACAAATTATTTCAGCACCACATAACATCCTTGCACACCTATTAAACTACACAAAACTATAAATAGGTAGTTTATATCTTATATACGAAGGTAGTTTATTTATAGTATTTAAATATGAAATATTAAACATTACCTTGTATTAAATAAAGTGCAGTTAATAAAATAAAATTGTTTTGTTATTTTTTATCTGAGATACACATTTTGAAATTTTAAAATTAACAAATTCCTTGCAAAACCTCTGAATTATAAAAATCTGGTGCATAGGTACATCACAAAATTTTCACTTCCTCGCTATCTGAAATAATTGCAATATTCTGTATTCAGCTTCTAAGAAGTTATTATTTTATTTTTTTTTTTTGGAGCTAGGCTTACCTCGAACCTGCGTACATATAAACAGAGTTAAAGGAAACATAATTTTTCAAGTATAAACTCGGATAAAAATGTTTTCATCATCAGTATACAGAAACCTTACTATATAGATATAAACTGTAGACACAGTCACGGTGATTAAGTGGTTAAGTCAAGTTTTGTCCAAAATGATTTTCTTTTACGATTCTGTTACCCTAAACACAACCAACTCTCCCTCTAGATAAAATCCGACTTTACCACTTATTCAACTTGGCTGTAGATATATTGTATATATTAAAGTAAAAGTAAAAAAAATACAACAGAAAATTATGTATACTTTTAAAATAGGATGCAGGAGGAATCCTAAAATGCATCAAACATTCAAGGCTGGTTCCTAAGACATAATCGATGGTGAATGGAACACCTTCCCTGGGAGTCCTGAAAAAAGGAACATCGGTTTCAGCATTGTCAGGAACCTTCTCTAAAGGAGTCTTTGGCCACAAGTGTTTTGCTTCTTTCAGAGGTTGCCATCTCAAGTTTTCATCACAGTAGGCAGGCTGGGACATTACTGTGTCACTGAGAAATGGATATACATCTGTAAACATATATTTTTTACAATAAAAACACTTCTGGCTCTAAAATAGGATACTTTTAACTTCTGATTCTAAAATAGGGTTACATGGGTTCTTCTTTAAACTCAATGATCATTCATTTTATTTATTTAATTTTTCAATCCTATCCTATCCTAGAATGTTGCACCCAGTTCTTTGGAACACAGTCATCTCAACGGACAACAAAAGGCGTATTTTCAGAAGCATTGTTGAGCCCTCCCTCAGCTACGCCTCAGAGACCTGGACACTGAACCCGGGACTCTACTCCAGATTACAAGCTGCAGAGATGGACTTTTGGAGGAGATGCCTGAGGATCACCCGCCTGGATAGAATCAGAAATGAAGATGTTAGAGACAGGCTGGGCATGACCGAAGGAGTTACGGAGAGGATTGGAAGGAACAGGCTGCGATGGTACGGACACTGCCAGCGGATGCCAGAACGTAGATGGCCAAAGAGACTTTTGCTGTGGGAACAGCCAGGCAGAGGAAGAAGAGGAAGACCCCGAACCCGGTGGAAGGACTGCGTGGAGGAGGAGATGGCCGGCAGGGGACTTGAGGAGGATGACTGGCGGAACAGAGAAAAGTGGAGGGACGCTCTGACTTAACCAGTCAACCCATTGAAAAAACCTGTAAAAGTAAAGTAAGTAATTTTTCAATCCATTTCATATATTAAGCATTTCTCAGGATTTTGTTTGTTATTAAATCCTTTCAATGACGAAGGAATTTTTCCTTTGGGGATTATTTTAATTCTTTAAAATACTTTATTGTCCTTCCAAAGACAAAAAAATCATGAGAGGATTGAAATATACTTAAGAGTTTTTTTATTTCTTTATTTTATCCCAGATTAATAAAACATATAAATATTTACAGAATTAGAATTATGAAAAAGAATAGTGGGATTTAGTGTGGAAGAGAATGTCCTTAATATGAGCACATCTGCAATAACCGAGAACAAATTTCTTCTAAAATACAGCAGGCACTTATTATAAACAGTTTAATTTTACAAAAAAAATTAAAATTATTTAAAATTATACTGAACAATAAAAGTATGTGTTTAAAGGTAATAATAGCAATAACCAAAGTATTTTCTTCAATGTGCTCGCTATTTTTTGACCAAGTTATTTAAATTCCATGTAATAAATTCTGATAAAAATATTGTTACTGTATTACTAATAACTATTTTTGAAATAAAAGTTAAAATTAAACCTGTAATTTAATTAAAATAAAAAAAGCGTTTTTTAGCCATACCAAAATATGTTTTGCATATAATCTAAATATTCTTCCGCATTTCAACATATAGAATAAATAAGTGGTATATATAAGTTGGTCATCTTACACAACAATTAATAGAAAAATGAATAATTATGAAAAGATTTAAAGCAATGAATAATTTTATTGGGACTGTATTTCATTAAAGTTTAATTAGGCTTTGAAATTAACATAAAATAAATGGCCTGGAATTTATATAAAAATATGTATTACCATAATCACTTGCAATGCCCAAAAATGAAGTTTCGCAAGCCATGTAAGGATCAAAAAACCAAATTTTCAGAACTCGGATCAATTCGTATACTTGAGCAATATAAGGATCTTGGCCTATTTGTTTCCGAACTGCATTCTGTGGAAATTCATATAAATATTGAAAGTTTGAAAATCTATTAGCATTTTATGACTATTTATTTTAATGGTGGGAATGAAATAAAAATATAAAATAAAATAATCAAACAGAAATTGAGAAAATTATTCTTTATAGGAGTATTAAGTTATTTTGTACATAACAAACCCTTAATAAATAAATTTGTAATATTTATGTGAGACAGGATACCTAAAAATTTAAATTATGGTTATGGTTAGGTGTAGAGGAGAATATAGGCTTAGGAAAGAGGTTTCCCCAGCCTTGTGCCATAGTCAACTCCTGGTCCTCCAGAACCACATACACTCACAAATGCGCAGGGCTGATAGCTCTACTACTTTTATGGTTGATAGCCCTGCTACCTAAATTAAATTATGCTGAAACCCCACACAAAATCTTCAAACATAAACAAATAATTAAGATAGCAAAAAGTTGCGACAGAAAGGAGGATCGCTCGGACCCTGAAGAAAAAAAATTTACCAACTCATTGGTTTTATATTATGTGTTTGAGGATTATAGTTGAATTTATAATTTTTGGAATTCATTTCTATAGGTGGCTTTAGTCATATAGAGTGTTCACCCTCAGATAATTAAATGAGTTTTAAAAACATAATTGTGTCTATGAGTAAATTTCTATTCAAAAGATTACACAGGTCTGAAAAAAACACTTTTTTGAAAATTGTTTTGATTTATTTGAATGATCTTTATGAAGTTTTTTGCGCTGATTTCAAAAACGATGTCGTTTTTTTTTCTATCTTGTAAGGCTTGGCTACAAAATAAAGTTGAAGTTTTTGGAAAAAATAAAAAAAAAAACGGAAACATTTTAATTTGGTTTTATTATTTTAACAGGAAGTAAAAATAAATAAAAAAAGATATCTAGCTAAATGAGCATAAACATGTTGCTCATGTGTTTTAAAGTTATTTTAAGTCTTTGTAAAAACGTTTTCTTTTTCCATCAAAGCTTCTTTTGGTACTTTTTCGGATATGTTCTTGTGAATTTTCCCTTTTTAACATCAGACAGTAGTCTTCCAAACAGGTATCTGTGCTCCATTTATTTTATATCTTGATGGAAATGTTCTCATCTTGTTCCTCACTTACAGCCCCAAGATTTTCTGGAAAGTAGTCCAGATGTGAGTGAAGGAAATGAACTTAGACACTCATGTTGCAGCCCAGCATTTTGTAGTTTTGTAACAATTTAGCAACCAAAGTTTTGTAGTTTGGATCATTTTTGTTTCCAAGAATGCCTGCTACAACAAGTTTAAATGAATTCCAGGCATTTTTTCTTCCATTTCCATTTAAGTGACAAAGCTTTCATATTTTAAAAGTTTTCCGATGTCAGGCACAACAACTCTCTCTTTCAGTTTAGCATCGGATAAACCAGGAAACTGTTTACAAAGATACTTGAAACATTCTCCTTCTTTAGGTATGGCATTCACAAAATGTTTCATTAGCCCCGATTTGATATGAAGTGGTGGAAGTAAGATCTTTAAGGACCCACTAAACTTTATCTTTCAACATTTTTAACTCCAGGAATAAGAGCCTTTTTTATTATACGTCTGCTTGACATAGTGTTGTTTCCTGAATAGAAATATACTCATAGACACAATTATGTCCCATTCACAGAGGAAACATGGAAAATTTGTGTAACCACTTTGTTGACCTAGTAACATGTAAATAATTTTCAAATCCCCACAAACGGTCCATTTATGGTCAGAGTAGCCAAGCTTATTAAGAACAAACTCAAGATTTTCGTAACATTCTTTCAAATGGACTGAGTGACCAACATGCACAGAACCATATCAGTTACCATTGTGAAAAAGTACAGCTTTCAAACTCCATTTTGATGAATCAAATAAGAAATTTTCAGGTGAACTTTGTGACTTATGTAGGGATGATGGAATTTTTTCCGTAATCAGCACAAAAAATACTGTTGAACCTACTTGTTAAATATGCTACAATTTTTTTCATCGTAGACCTGTGTTATCAAAACTTCCAATAAGAACAGAAAACAGACTCCAAGCTATAAACTGATCTTCCATTCATTGCCAAATATTGTATTTCAGAGTTATCTTCAACAAGCACATTCATGAAGCATGCACCCGATGCATATTTTAGATCAGCATTTCAATAATCTTACTAATATTATAAATGTGAATGTTTGTATGTTTGTCTCTCTTACACGCAAAAACTACTGGACGGATTTGGATGAAACTTTACAGTAATATAGGTTATACATCAGAATAACACATAGGCTATAACAAGCGCGGATTTATGGGAGGGTGCAAGGGGGCACGTGCTCCCCCCCGACAGTATTTTAGGTACTGTGGAGAATCCATTATTGTACATTAATAAAGGCAAATCACATGATGATCTATGTGGGGGCACGGAGGCATTTGCCCACCCCCGTTATAGTACATAATTAAAGGTAAATCAGGAACATAGCATCTTGAAATTTGTAGTTAGGTTCTGTGTATAGTTTAAGAAAGAAATTCGGATAATTCCACTCTAAGGGTTTCCCCTTTAATATAAAATTGTATAGAATCCGTCAGTTTTGAAGTTAGACATCTGAAATTTCGGATGTTCGAGTAACTTATATTTAAAAAAAATAATTAAATTATTTATTTAAAATGATCTTTCACGAAACTTTACGTGGCAGACCAAATTCCACGCGTGCGAAGCCGCGGGCATAAGCTAGTCTACAATAAATAAAGGAATTTATTCATTTTCTTTCCATAGTTAATACAGATCCAATCTTGCCCTTTTCTAAAAACAAACCACAAATGTAAGAAGTATTTGAATAGTAACCTACTCAATATTAACATTTAATAAATAGTATATAAACTTTCCTACAAAGTAATTGGCAAAAGGTTGTGAGAAGTAATTCCTCTTGTGTATATTATCTATATTGTATTATAGACAGACGGCACTTTGAAGTGACCATTAAGATCATGTTAGCATGTGTACTGTGAGATCCAGGGTTTGGGGAAACAACAGCCATTGTGTTCTGAGTTAGTTGGCTTCCTACTGTTGTTCTGGCTGGATCGATGTTGGTGTGTGAAGTGTCTGTCTGTATGCATGTATATATATATATATATATATATATATATATATATATATATATATTTATTTATGTAGTGTTTATATCCAATAAATCTGTGCTCGTATCGTTATAACTTGTACTATTGTTTTCCCTGCACTTTATCTCCTTTTTACTCTCTATGTTAAAAGGTTGACCCCATGGTCTACTGTATAATAAAAATAAACATAAATATTTTGACAATTACATAACCATTATACTAACCTTACATACACCAACGAAGTTCCATAAATTTTGCATTGACCTTGTAACATATCCAAGTTCTCTAATTTCATAATCATCTATCTCTTCATAAAAGTAACTTTCATCAGATTCTGATTCTTTCTCTAAATCTTCTTTTACTTTACGTTCCAATTTCATCTTTGTTCTGAAATAGTCTTTTATCATCCTATTCAACACTTCTCTTTCAGACAATTTTGTTTCTAGAGGTATAGTTTCTTCAAATCTTTCTTCATCTTCATAGAATTTATTTCTATATTCATCCTTTGTGATGGTTTCAGTTGCAGATTCTCGTGTTTTAAAGCTTTCTTTATCAGACTGCAAATCCAACTTACTCATATTTTCTTCTGCCATCCATTCCTCCTCTAAAATTTCCTCTCCTTTGCTGATGTGACTTTTTCTTCTCAATTCATTCTCTAACCGAGCGATTTCTTCTTCCATATGTCTTTTCCAATATGAACGAATTTTATTTTTTAATTCATTCCGTTTATTATGCACTTCCCTTCTCAACAGTTCTATATTCTTTACTTCTTCAGGTATTTCTGTCGCATCACACAACTCATCCATATCATCATCTTCTGTCATTTTCACCTCATTCTTGAAGAATTCTTCCTCAAGAAACTGTCTAACTGTTTGAAAATCTATCAATCCTAGTCTTAAGGGATCCACGTAATCTACCAGGATTTCCGCTTTCTCTGGTAACAATCTATACTCATCTTCTAATTTTTTTCTTTTTTTATCCTCTTCTTTTTCAAAATACCTTTTATCTTGCATAACTTGATAATAGCCCTAAAATTAGAAAAAATAAATTTTATATTAATTTTTACAAGAAAATAAGTTAATTGTGACCAGTCTTATGTATACCATAACAAGCAGATAGAGTGAATTTAGGTCTGCTTTCATTCAATTTAAGTATATGTTGCTAACGTATAGGTGCACTCACCAATAATGCTATCCTACTTTTTGCTTACACAAAATTTCCATACCAATTTTAATATTTAGTTTATCATTATTTTTTAAGCAGTTGATCAAATGTCTATGCGTATCACTGCATTAAGCGTTATCTTTTTTTATCTGCCAGATTTGGCTGAGAAACATAAGGAGTAGGAAAATATAACCATAAAAAATGGGGAGTATAACTTATAGTGTGAATATTTCACAGACAAATATTTACAGGGAAGGACAAAAATAATTGGACAAACAGCAATACAAACAATAATTTTATACTATATGAACCACATCTTAATAGATGAAAATTGAGAGAGTCCTATTAGTTTTAAAAACATACAAATATTTTATATTTGAGGCCATGAATAAATTAATTACCTTCATAAGTACAAAATTTCAAAATTATTTTTCGAACGAGAGGGCTCAGTGGTATAGCACTGAGTAGCCATACCGGAAATCCTGGTTCAAATCCCGCTGCAGGCAGTTACTTTTATCTAGTCTGTTTGCAGCGGGAGATGGATCATATGGGATCTAGGACCCTCCTGGGGCTCACCCAGCCTCTATAAAATATTATAAAAATAAGGGGGGAAAACCTGGCGGTTGAGCTTGACCTAGGACAAGTCACCTCCTTGCAGAACCGTTGTCCATAAAACAATACAATCAGGGTAGAGACTGTAACATAGTACAGTCTCTACCCTGTACTGAACCCCAGACTCGTTCAGGTCATAGTGGTTACAGGTCAGGTTTTCAAATGAGTTTAGTAGATTATAAAATAATATATTTTAAGGAAATGTAAATTCACTCAAACTCACATTTATTATCATATTATCAAGTCATGCAAAGAGCAATTTTATGGATATGCAGCATTTTTAAAAATTTGTTCCCAGTAAAAATTAGGTCCAACAAAACTGACCTTCCTTTATAAAATAAAATTGTTATTTAATTGCTGAACTTATTTTTCTTCAATCTTCATGTAAAATACAGTATAATGAAAAATTATCGAATTATTTGTTGTTATTTAATATAGACGGTTTTTATTGATAATTTGTTTATTTTAAAATTACAGTCAACTGATTGCTTTATTTAAACTATTATAACAATTAGTATGGGGAGGTCAATCAGTAAGGGCACTACTAAAAATCTTTAGTTTTCAGATTTGAGACTGACTAAGATAAATTATCTGTTCAGTTATCAGCTAATGTGATTTGATCATTTGATTTGGAGACCTCTGGCGGAAAAAAAAAATAAGTATTTTTTTCACAGCTGTTGAATCAGGAATAATACAATGCTTGTAAAGCACTGAACCTAAGACACTTCAAAGGTAGAAATAGTACTGAGATAGGTATATATATAAATATATATATATATATATATATATATATATATATATATATATATATATATATGTAGAGTAAGCAAAATTCTTATAAAACAAAAACATTTACCTTCCTGAACCTCTTATACATATTCTCAGGAGAATAATAATTCTCTTCTTGTTGAGCATGAGCCATTGACCTTTCCCACATCCTCCAATATGGTATTCGGCCACGTTTCTTCTCCACGTCCCTGTAGCTATTAGCCAAAGCATTGAGTGCTTCTATACGCTTGCTTCGAATATCAGCCTTTGTCTCTTCTATTTCCAAATTTTCTTTTATTTTCGACCACCTCCATTCAGCAACACTTTTATCTTGTTGAAATTTCCACATATTGTATAATTTTGCTCTTAAAGTCTCATCGTCAATTAGACGAGCCAAAGATTTAATGTTGGGATATTTTGGGTTGAAACGATCTGGGACTCGGAAAATCAAGCTACCCATATCCACATCAACAAGATGACAAGTGTCTGCCATACCCCATACTGGTATTTGTTCAAGGGATTCCACGGGGAATCCTGCAATCTTTAAAAACAATTAAAAACACAATATAACACACTATATAAATTATATATACTGATGTTCATATGAACTTTTTTGTATAATATCAGACTGTTTCTAGATGTTAAAATTTAGACCTATTGTTTAAAGGCACCCAGTAAAATAAATTTTGGGTATGCATTTTAAAAGAGAGAACAAGTAAATCATAACTGAGGAAATTATTACCTTGCTAATTATTACTAATTATTATTGCTAATTATTACCTTGCTAATGTACAATTTTAACTCTGTGCCGAGATATGAAGTGAGAGCTACAACTTTTGCTTTATCAACTAATGGTGCTTTGGCCAGAAAACAAGTTGCATTAAACGTAGCATTTTCCATACATGCAAATATCACCTTGGTTTGATCTTCCATATGGTAATTACAAAGAAATCCATAAAAGCCATAGAGAACTTTTTCCAAGTACAGAAACTTTTCAATATCCATTCCTGTAGTCCTAGACAAATTGATTTGATTAGATAGTAACATGTTTTAGTTCTGCAGATTTTTTATTAAAAAACAGTAAGAAAATTTTTTGTTGTTTTAGGAAAACAAAATGCTTAACTGAGGCTTTTAGCTTAGTCATTTTAATGCAAACTTCATCAAATTAATAAAAATAAGAAAATCCAAAAAGCTCAAGCATCGTAATGAAATATGCATCGTGTCTATATTAAAGCAGACCTATTTGTTCTGGTAAGCAAATGCAATATCTTGTAATATATGAGCTACAATAAAACCTCATGGAAATAAAAATTTAAACCAATATTTACAGGCTGATTGATATGTGGTGACCACATTTATTATTTAATTGAGTGGTGATCCACATATACATATATTATATATATTATTTAAATTTATAATGATAGATGATATTAAATGTATAATTAGTTATATAATATGATTTGATTAGATGTATCCGTATTGATAAGGATAATTGTATTGATTGATTTGTAAGTATTATTTGACGTATTAAGTATAAAGTTTAATACGCATCTCTTTAAGAGATTGAATTAGGTTGTATTGTTAGATTGTATATTTCGTCGTTTCACCTATGTACCGGGATATGTATGTTTTGCCTATTAACGATTTGTATTCAAATATATGAGTCGTCGTTTCTATTGGCTGAGAAAAGAGAGGGGGAGGTGATATCAGAAAAGTGGGGGTAACGCTAAGCTTTTTGAGGCATTATTATTTGACGGCACTCTATCTCTGACGGCCCGTTGAAGACGCTCACCTTATCTTATCCTCCTGCTCATCTCAAGGCTTGTATTAGAATAATTGAATAATTGTATTAAATATAATAAGTAATTGCATGTCATATTGTTTTATGTGTATATATATATATATATATATATATATATAGATATATTTGAGAATGTATTTTATTTTGGGGTTTCCATTGTGGACTCGTTTGTAATTGGCCTTATTTTCTTCTTTTTTTTTATATATACCACACTCTGCTACCAGTTGTAATGACCCTTTTCCCTTAATTGATATAATAATTATTTAATATGTCCGTGGACGTTAAAGAGGAGAAAATAAGGCCAATTACAAACGAGTCCACAATGGAAACCCCAAAATAAAATATATTCTCAAATATATATATATATATATATATATATATATATATATATATATATATATATATATATATATATTTATACACACATAAAACAATATGACATGCAATTACTTATTATATTTAATACAATTATTCAATTATTCTAATACAAGCCTTGAGATGAGCAGGAGGTAAAGATAAGGTGAGTGTCTTCAACGGGCTGTCAGAGATAGAGTGCCGTCAAATAATAATGCCTCAAAAAGCTTAACGTTATCCCCACTTTTCTGATATCACCTCCCCTCTCTTTTCTCAGCCAATAGAAACGAAGACTCATATATTTGAATACAAATCGTTAATACGCAAGACATACACATCCCGGTACCTAGGTGAAACGGCGAAATATACAATCTAACAATACAACCTAATTCTATCTCTTAAAGAGACGCGTATTAAACTTTATACTTAATACGTCAAATAATACTTACAAATCAATCAATACAATTATCCTTATCAATACGGATACATCTAATCAAATCATATTATATAACTAATTATACATTTAATATAATCTATCATTATACATTTAAATGATATATATAATATATGTATATGTGGATCACCACTCAATTAAATAATAAATGTGGTCACCACAGATATCAACTGTAAAACCACTCCAGTTAGGAATTTCAGCCACTGCCACTGAAGAGAATTAGGCAGCAGTAATAACTGTGTGAATACATAACAGAAATATGTTCTCTGTTTAAATACACAATATGTTCCAACAAATTACCAAAAACTACTAATATAATACTTTAAATGTCAATTACAGTAAGTTTTCAATAGTTTTAAAAATATATAAATCTGTTTAGATACTCTCCTTCCAAGAACCTCTTTTAAAAAAAAAAAGAACACTCGCCTAAGAAATACTTCATCTGTATAAACTATAACCTACATCCAGAATGATAGCTTTTATTTATAAAATATAAATCAAAGTATTTCCAGGACTTTTTCAAAACAAAAGTTAAGAACTTGATTGCAATAGGTAAAAAAGAATGTCTATAGAAGTGCAGCGATTACAAACACTGTCTTTGAATCCAACACTTTTTTGGACAGCTACAGATCTGTCGACCAAATATTGGAAAGCAATTACAAGGAAAGAAAAAAGACATGATTTCTGCCATTACTGAAGAAGATAATTTTACTGTGAATCTTAAGAGGACTGATATTTTTGAACTGTCTCATAATGATAGGGAAACATATTTAAATATCAGTTTTAACATTGATGCACATAATTAAGGATTGTTTGAAGTATAGAAGAGAAATGGGCAATTGGGGAATTCTCCCATCTGATGTTAGATACTGAAGTAATATATGACTAAGTATCAATCCTTTAAGACTAGTAAAATTAATATATTTAAGAAATCAATACTTGCCTAAATTTATCACCTAAAAAGATTAAAAGATCACAATTTTTTATTACATCTTCGAAATCATCTACTATACATATATTTATGTTGCTTTCCACAGTGCTCAGCCTATCAAATGTTTCTTTGAGCTGTTCTTGTCGTTCATCATGAGATTCAAATAGTTTTATGTTAATACCTCTCTGAAAATAAAATATAGCTTTATTCACTGAGAATCATTTGGATCCCTAAAGTTCCAAGCAATAAAATCAATAAAGATTTACTTATTTTATTCCACTTTCATACATATTTCGACATTTAGTTCACTGTTACCCATAATAAAATGTTTCCTTGATACAATGTGTGTCAGTGGCATCAAATTAGGCCAATTAGTGATGCCAACAGATCCCAAACTTGCTTAAAATCATTTTGCCAAAGCTTTGAGAAATTTTTTCAGAAAATAAGAGACACAAAATGCTCATTTACCGACTGGCCAAAAGACCACAAATGGGAATGATACCAAGATTTTCTCGCTTCAAAAAGCAATTATAAGTGGAATTAGTGTAACCAATATTTATTCCTAGCACTTTGTCAGAATGAGAGATCCAAAAACTTAAGTTGAAAACTTAATTATTACTAGTTTGTTTTCATAACATTAGTAACGTAATCACTTAAAGGCTGTCAGAAACAATATATTCCTAAATTAGTTTTACTTTGTTTTGTTTTTTATTCTTTATGTTTCACATGAATGTTTTAAAATAAATTTTGAATCAATAATTAAAAATAATGTTTAGTTTTTCATAAGCATCAAAATTTGGTAACAATAGATCTCACAGATCTTTGTATCCCTAACTGAAAAAAGCTCATAGACATTTTTTTCTGCAGAACATTTGATATATTAAAAAAAAATAATATTTTTGTTTTACCCAACTGTTTTGTCATATTTGCTTAAATAAAATATATTAATTACAGGATTAAAAACTTCTCTGGATTCACCTATCACAATAAATCATCGACCAGCATTTATTAATTAACAAGAGGAAAATTCCAAAAGACCTTTTCTCCAGGAGATAAAATAGTTTTAAAACAGTAAAATTTTTAAAGCCACATCATTCTACTCAAATGTTTTTTAGAGCAAATAAAATATGTTTCTAAGGTAATTAAACCCTATACTACATATACATAATACACAACTAATTTGTACTATTTAATTAATAAAACCATATTTTTAACTTTAAATTTGTAAAGCACTACTATATAAGCATAGAGAAGTTTAGTTCTGATATTAAAATTTTAAATATAACATTTCTCACCCTGATAATTGGAGTTTTAGTTGTCATCAGGGCATATAGGAGAAATGAGACAGCATTGTTAGACCCAGCTCCAATAATAGATATATTAGCACCAGATCCTTTATTTCTTGCTTCTTGCTCTTCAAGTTTTTTCCAGTGCTAGAATGAAGTGTTCATTATGAGATTAAGAAAAATAAAGAAAAAAAAAGAGTTCTTTTTTAATAAAATATAAATTTCTTTATTTGATGAAATGAAGCAATAGGTTTGTTTTTCTGTATTTTATTTGTGTTATTTATAATTTATCATTTCTGCTCATTTTCTTTAATTTTATTAAATCTGTCTTACTGTATTATATCTGTCATTATTTTCATTTTCTTTTCATTATCATTAATTTTGTTATATCTGTCTTTATCTTAATTTTATTATATCTGTCACTATTTTAATTTCTTTTCATTATCATTAATTTTTTTAAATCTGTCTATATCTTAATTTTATTATATTCTGTCACTTTTTTAATATTCGTTATCTTTCATAATTTCATATTAATATTCGTTATCTTTTTTAATATTTGTTATCTTTCATTTTCATATCTGCCACTATTTTAATTTTCTACATTACTTGTCACCATATTATTGTTACTGAACATTTTTATATTTTTTGTTCTGTTTGTTTCTCTCTCATAGCCCTGAAGATGACCTACACTGTAGGTCGAAACGTCGGCACATAATTATAAGTTTATTACTTATTCAGTGTTTTTTTTTTTTACTGCACCCCCCAACTATCTCCTTTACATTAGGTCATCCAGTCAACTATTTTCATCTCATAATCTCATCAATTTTATTAAATGGAATAGTTGTGAAATTATTCGGACAATGTTTCTATTATTTCATTTTTATTTATTAATAGCTTTTGCCCGCGGCTTCGCTCACGTGGAATTTGGTCTGCCACATGAAGTTTCATTACAGATCATTTTATAAATAAATTTAATATTTTTTTTTAACTATAAGTTACTCGTACATCCAAAATTTCAGATGTCTAACTTTAAAACTGACATTTCCATGCAATCTTTGAACCCCTATTATATTAAAGGGGAAACCCTTGAGGGTGGAATAATCCAAATTTGTTTCTTAAATTATACAAAGAACCTATCTGAAAATTTCAAAATGCTAAGTTCCTGATTTGCCTTTAATTATGTACTATAATGGATTCTCCACAGTACCTAAAAAATTGTCAGGGGGGCACCTGTCCCCACCCTAAATCCTCCCTTGCTACTGCCTATGTGTTATTATGATGTATAACCTATACTACTGGAAAGTTTCATCCAAATCCATTCAGTAGTTTTTGCGTGAAAGTGAGGCAAACATACAAACTTTCGCATTTATAATACTTCTTTTCACATTGTCGCCACCCACTTCCACCCACTGCGACCAAACTCCCTTACTACCACCTGGAGACCAAGAGGTATTTACCACCCCAAAGGGAAGTTGATTGGGGTTGTTGGTGATAAGGAAAACTGTGTATTTAGGTACTAACAAAGCGTTTTATAATATATATTAGATTTTACCTAATATTATTTTTTTAAACTATGCATTATAATTTGATGATTTCAGAAAAAAAAAATGTTCAGAAGCTTCTAGAATGTAATTCATATAATTTTGTATACACTTTGATTGCTATGATTTTATATTGTTAATAATTGATTATGAAGTGGACATAGTAGACACTTGCACGGGTCAGCAAATAGACAGACCTTTCAAATGATTATTTTGAAAGGAAAAAAATATTAAAATAAATAAAAAGAGAGTTTATTTCAGAACAAAATTCATTTGTGAATGGAAATTCACAGTTGCAACAGTTTTGTTACAAATTAGACCATACACCTTATTATTTATACAAACAGATTTTAAAAATCTGCCCTGCATGTATTTACATGATAGAAAGGTGTTATTTCAGAAATAATGTATAAAACGAAATAAATCAGAAGACATTTTTATAAATAGTTTATAAAAAGATGGTTACAGGATGGGGAGGAGAGCATGGCAGGGAGGGGTATTAGAGAAGAAGACTGGCTGGAACGACATCTATGGCGCGACCTTTTAGATACAAAAAACAACTAAGTTGTGAAAAAAAATTGTTGTTTATTTAAAAAAATAAAAAGAATAGTAATTTATATTATGAAATACTTATAAATATTTAGAAAACGATTCAATTAAATTTACATGGTGTGTTCATAAATTTGCTTAACCTAAACAGAAGAAATGCCAAGCACAAACACAAGCATGTTAATTACGGGCGATTTCCAGAAATTTAAAAAACTGAGCTATTCACACCCATAAAAACATATTAGTAATTTATATAAATAAGCAAACATTTGAATGCAATATTTGCACTTATGTAGCGTTGACACATCTAGCAGCATTGGAAAATCACTGGCATTTCCTAGCAAAGTTGTCCCCTTTATATGTCTGGCTCTCCTAAGCTTGGTGAGAAGACACCTTAAGACTAGTCAAACATTATTAAAAACTTACCTCCGTCGACATTTCAATGAGTTCATCAACATGCTCGGGAGAAAGGTTTCTGGAGACTTCGTATTTGTCCTTCATATATTCCAGAAGCGTTGGCAGACCACCAAGGAGTACCTTTGGTCCTCCAGAATAGTTTTGTTCCCGCCAAGAAAGGACCTTTTCATTTCTTAATTTTTCGAAATCCCAATTCTCTTCTTTACATATATTTCTCAGCCAGTCCTTTGAATGATGATCAAGATCAAAAATAATAAAATGTTATTTTATAAATAAATACTATAATTGAACAGGAGTTTTTAAAGTAAGAAGAAAGTTCGTTAATGGACACTGGTGATATAATATTCAAGGAAAACCACACCATTTCAACCTTCAGAAGTGTGATATTTATTTATACTTTTGTCAGACTTTTACCTCTTCTCCAGCAATGAATTAGACATTAATGAATAAATAATCAACATTTTGGTGTACCCTACTGTAGAAAGTTAAAATATGTACAGCATAGGCGAATAGGTCCCCCCAGACGGTGTTTTATGTACTGTGGAGAATCCATTACAGTACATACTGGGCAAATCATGTGATGATAGTTGTTAAAATAACAGAAATAACATGAGTGAAACTATTGTTTAGATATTTTAATAAACCTTTCTATAAATACTACTAGTGTATTTCAAAGTTATTGGTGATTTTTTTGCCCGTCTGCCCTTTGTGTCCCCTCAGAAAAAAATCCTGGATCCGCCCTTGATGTACAGAATAAACCATCATAAAAGTATGAAAGACTGTGATACCATCAATATACTATGTTCTGATAACAGATGGCTGAAAAGTAGGGTTACCAGATCAAAAAATGAAAATTCCGGAAAAAATTCCGGACATTTTTTAAAAATAATGTTAATGTCGTTTTGTGATAAAACGGAGCTAATTCTAGTATTTTCTCGTGAGAGTACATTCTACACTGTGTGTGTCATTGAATGAATGGAGGCGGGCGACGGATGTTACCCTATCCCCCACAGCTCACCCCTCCACCTCCAAGACCTCTTTGTGCCTACGTCAAACCTTTGTTTAGTCTTTCGTCTATTTTCAGATTCAATTAGATCCGTTTTTGAATAAGGCTAATCAATAAGTGCGACATTTCTTTTAATAATGGTGTCAATTTGTGTTAAACATTACGAAAATGGCGTCAAGTGGTAGAAAACCAACTGAAGTGATGAAAACCAAATATTCCTTTAAGAAAGTAGGAAGAGAGCCAACTGTAATTTAACAATAATTTATAATAATGTAAAATTGATTTTTAATAAAAATCTTGAGTTTATCTGATTTTTTTATTTATTTATTTACCTGAATTGTAGAAATTCCGGACGGCTTAGAATCCCCCCCCCGCATTCCGGACTTTGACCGATATTTCCGGACATGTCCGGAAAATTCCGGACGTATGGCAACTCTACTGACAAGAGAAGAGAATCAACTCGAAGATTTGGGAAGAAAGTATATAATCCATAAGTTGTCCCTATGCATAAAAATGCTGATGTTGAAACTATTCTTTGATACGAGAATATTCGTGATAGCTGAAAGACTAGGATATACGCGAAGTTTCTTCAGAGTAGGAGAGGAGTCTCCCAGATGGCAGTAGTTATGAGAAGGGAAAACATTGCAGTGATACATAACAGAATCTAAAAAAAAAAATGGAAGAAAATAGTTCGTCATGCAATGCATGTAATTTAGAATTTTTTTTATTGTTTAAGAGATTTAGTTCCATTTGTTAGTTTTGATTTTAACTCAACAAAATAGTGATCTCTTAAATAATATTGTCGTTGATATAGTCGAACCTTCTCCTAAGGTTCGAGAGGAAAATATTGAGAAGTTTGCACCAATGGGATCTAGAGGATAAGGACGAACGCTGAGCTAACAAGACTCTAAAAGTACCCAGATATTTTAAGGGTAATAAAAGTAGGCCGGCTTCGATGGGCAGGCCATATAATTAGAATGAACCAGAATCAGATTTCTAAAATTCCTAGACTAGTGGAGTGGCGGCGGAAGCCAGGTCCATCTTGGGAATCCACAATTGGAGAGCAGTGGTAACCAATAGAGAAGGCAGGCGAGCCAAGCTGCAGGAGGCCTTCACTCTACAGGAGTTGTAGCGCCACGGATGATGTTGATGGTCGTTATATGTGTACTTTTTCTGTGCATGTACTTTTTCTTTGTGTAATACTGGATTAAAAGGCTAAATTATAAAGGTTGTGACTGTATTATTTTCACTGTAGACTAAACGTTTGCAGGCTTATCTAGGACTCGCTATGTATATACCCTGTTGTTGCTCCATCCATGATTTAGGGTAGCGATTACAGGTAATGAATTTGGTATCGTGAAACAGGCAAATGCAATCCCTTTGCAAGCAGGCAAAAAAAATCCCGAATGCTTTCATTATTCAATCTTCCAGGAAATGGATACCAGTGAAGTCAATATTAGCTGTTATCTGTTAACAATAATATTGCCCTATTTCAAAAAACAACTATTCACTTTAATGTTTGTAGTTGTCAATGCTGACACGGAAATTGAGACAGAATATTATGCATTAGCCTAATGCTTGAACAATGATTTCTATAACAGCAAAAATCATTAGATAAAACTTGGAAAATCCGTCGAACACAAAACTCTAATTACATAATTTGGTCAGGAAAACAATTCGAATTTGGAAATAATCCGATTTATTAACATAATAAGGATTTAGGAGGAGACAGATTCGTTCTCCTGAAAACGTGGCACAGAAAAAGACTTTGTCTAAAGCAGAGCTTACACAGGAGTTGACATTTTTTCCCATCAACAAATATTGACAAGATTTTTTGCTCCTAAATTTGACTGAATTCTATTTGTTGGCATATTGACAATGCTGCAAATCAGGTCTTAAGAGGTTTAGAGAGTAGTCACTAAATATAGTAAAGGATATTTGATGTAAGTGCACCAGTTCTGGGTCTTGATTAAGCTTTTTTTGTGTGTGTGTGTGAGGATTTAGAAGATAGAAGTAGCTTTAAGAACTTGTAAAATTACATATTTAAAAACATGCTATGATAAACTTTCGTAGCACTTGATGTTAAATGAGTCTCTAAGCAAGCGTCTTTTAGTGGTGTTTCTCGTAATTAGCAGTGTGACTGGCAATAAATTGTTTCATTGGAAAAATGCTATCTACATTTTCAATTTATGCTACTAAGCCTTATGATAAGTAGTTAAAATGTTGAAACTCATTTTCAGTATCTCTTTTGAGATACGTGGCTCACCTTCCATCTTTCAGTTTTCATTGGCATCAGTTGGTAGAAGAAGGTCTCAAATTTTTCCTTAGTGATGTAAAGAACATAACTGCCTATGACGTAGCACCGAGAATCATAAGGTCCAGCTAATACCACAGACATTTAGGCGGATATAAACTATCAATAAACTTTCTTTAAACTATTAACACTTCAGTGTTTTAATATTTGTGCCTCTAATCACGTGTTGGTTAACCTATAAATATATTTACGAAATAAATGCACTAAAATGCTGTAAGTCTATAAAACATCAAAAAATAAATGAGGCGTTTAGGATAAAAAATGGATAACTCCGAACTTTAAAAAACTTGACCTTATAACATTTTTCTATTGTTAAGAGAAAAATGTGATAAATGCCAAGAAAATTTTTTGCTCCCTAAACTTCAGGTTCGCAAACTGGACTGAAATCATGAGAAATAAGGCGGCAAATACTCCAATCATCCGCTTTTGATCAAGAATGCCTCAACTGATGATCAGTGTTAAAGTTATTATTAATACTCTTAAGAACATTGTTTGAGAGATTTGCAGTGAGGTTATTACTTGTTTATTGTGATCATCAAGCTAAAATATTTGTGTAATATGTATAAAACATCTGTTTATTTGGATCCAACCTGCGTAATTTTATAGCAGTTATGTTACACAACAAGTATAATTTGTTAGTGAATAGACAGAGAGAAATTTAATTTTACCACTAATTTGAAACAAGAGAGATATTTGGTTAGTTCTCATCAACTCAACAAAGCAGATGGTTTGCATGTGTGATTTTGTAGTTATTATCAATGAAGGGAAATCTTTTTAGAGATACCCTTTTGTAAGGATAATTAATCTAACCTAGATTTACTTATCTTCATTACCTGACACCACTCAACTGTTAACAAAATACCAAAATTGGATATAAGCTTGGTGCATCATCACCCAATCTGGGACGGAAAATGGAATGAATTCACTTCCTCCTGAAATGGTTTTAGAATAATTTACTTTCGAAAATTCGCTCATAACATGTTAATAAATTACTCAGTTGTTCCCTGTAAAATCAGTCAGGACTTGTACTGTTGTAGGTAACTTTTGTTTTAATTGTTGGCATATTTGTAGATTACAACTGATACAGGTCACTAGCCTAAATACATTTAAGTTATAACATATTGTTTGGATTTCTTTTATTGAAAATTATTTTATTATATGAACCCTTATTAATATGTATGTGAAATTAGTCTTATTTGATGAATAAAAAATGGGCTCAAGGGAGCATGACAATATCGAAAGGGATCTCTTAGCCTCTCTTCTCCGACTTCACTCTCACCTTCCCATGGTGGGTCCTGCTAGTCCCAGCTGAATGTTAGGAACCTAATCCCTAAGGGAAAATGTGACAAACCAATAACAAACGCAGGTTCTGGATTTGTTATGAATGACATAATGGATTCCAGACCCTTAATCTAGGAACTGTTTTTCTGGAAGCCGCTATTATTAGCCTAATTACCCGTATGAATGTTAAATAGATTCAAATAAATAAATTAATTAAAAATATAGAAAAAACCTCTACCCTGAAAGGCATAAGGAGAAGGAAAAAGAAGAGGTTGAACAAAAAAATAAATTGCTATTGCTATTTATGAGCAGAGGGGAACAGGAAAAATATGGTTAAAGGATTTAGGAGAAAACAATTTTTTACAAAGATAATTTATTTAAAGAAACTGTTAGGATTTATAAATATTTCACATTTATTTAATTATGAAAAAATTTAAATTTTGTGGCAGCTGTCTCTCTGGACAAAAACTTGGTACTCTTCACAATATATTCTTATTTTATACATACATATATATATATATATTTAAAAAATGCAATACAAACATACCATTCAAACACTGAACAAACATTTGTAATTTAAAATGACTAATTTAAATTATTAAATACATATATTTAAAAATGTTTTACAAACAATATTTAATCTAATCCGAGTTAGTAATGTTAGTAACTTCATTATGGAATAAATAAAGCACAATTACTCGTATATTATGCGACGATTATCATTGTGATCTTATATAAAAAATAATAGATTGTATAATAATTACGATCACTTGCTATCCATAATAAATACCAAGATTTGGCACAAATAACGATCTTCTATGTTATTATAGTTATATGTTCATCAAAGGGTAATGAATAATTTACAACTATTTAAGAGAAATAAATTGCTAATATAAATTTTAATAATTTGACTAAAACTTTTGACAAAATTATTTTGCGATATATTCTACACAATCGAAAACTTAAAATATTAATTAGTTGTTTTTATTTTAAATAAAGGAAGTCATTAATATCACATTGATAATAACCAATGAGGTTAAGTTTACTAAGTTATTGCTTAATCATATAAATTAATATTAGAAATGAACTGAGAAATTCCAAAAGGACAGTTCAATTTTTTTCATTTAATATTATGAGCAATATTAATTTATTGTAAAAAAGAAACAGGTATATCATATATTCCTAAGGTGCTTAGACATCTTGCATATCAACGTTTCTTTTTTACTTGCATTAAATTTGTAATTTGTTATAATGTTGAAGTTGAAAAAAAAAATTATATAACATTATCTGATTCTATAAAAAGCAATGAACTTAACCATTATTTAACCTCATTGGTTGTAACAATAAATTTTATTAGTTTTGTAACATGGCCATTGATAAATTCAGGAGAGACAATAACTTAAAAAAGAACATATCTAAATATACTTAACATTAGTTAGCGAAGAGTAGAACTAGGAATTTTTTTTTTTAATATCACATGGTAAAACTTATATATTTAATATTAAAACTTACAAGTACAATATCCTCATAAAAAGCTTGGTTAAATAAAACTTTTAGCCATTCAAATCTGCTTCATATTTACAACACTTGATTTTATTATGTAAAATATAAAATATTCGAATATGATACAAGAATAATTTATTTATGAGGCATCCCTGTCTCTTTGTAAGATTCGCGAAACATTCTTTATTTTTAGGATTGATAACAATTTGCTCAATGAATATACAGCATGAAAATATTGAGCAATCAATGATAAATGAAGTTTTAAGATCTTTTATGATAAAATCAATTAAAACGTGATATCTATGTGGCCTTTGTAGGCTGATTAGCAAAAAATAAAGCAAAACAATGTAATATTTTTCTTTTTTTAATGAATCAACAACTATAAAATTATTTTATGAATGGTCATTATTAGGTTTTGAAGGTCTACAAGTCCGTAAGTGACTCGTATATAACTATACAAATTGAAGGAACTCTAATTAGCAAAATCTAACACCTAGTAGAGATCTGTAATTGTAAGATCGATACAGGTTTTCATTTACAATATTTTTCACTACTCCCAAAAATAGTAAAAAATAAATAGAACTGAAAAATGGAATGACAACTGTATTTAAGCGGATTATCAAAAATAATTATATACTTAAAATTAACAGCCAATTAAGTACCTATGACATCTATTACTATTTTAATTTACAAAATTGAATTGTTTTGAAAGGTTTCCAAATAAAGTTATTTTTAATTACTTAAAATTAAAACAAAGCATTAAAAAAATTTAATTCTGAGATATGCAAATTATTATTTTAATTACTTCATGTAATCAATTCATTAATTACTGATTACTTGTTCATTAAAAACATATTAGCATTACAACTGACGAACAAATATAATTAATATGGCCTTGAGTATAGTTAAATTTCTCATACTAAGATTAATTTAAAATAGTTTAATAGTTTAAAAAATAAATTAAATGAAGTCATGATAAGATTGTCATGTTATCGCCCAATTTTTAGGATTAACGTAATTGATGTAACATTTAATTACTATATAGAAATCATATTTTCTCCCATTTCTTGAAACTGAATTTGATATGATTTTTTTATGAAGGTGCAAACAAATTTATGGTTTCACGAACAGGCCTTGATGTTGATATTCTTGTTATTCTCCTTGTACGATGGTAATTCGCATGACAAAGATGCGATAACGATAAAGATATGTAAAAATGACAGATTATCATAGGTAGACTCGGTTTTATTATTAATTATCAAAATTTTAATCACAGCAGCCTAGGATGGTATAGTGTCTCGGAGAGGAAATGAAAGCCATGGCGGGATGGAAAGAGGAAAGGTCTTAGATTAAATATGAGGTATTTTACGAAAAAAGAGCGTTCTATTATTTTTTTTTTATCTTGAGATCATATCTAACAAGAAAGTCGTTTTTAGAAATGATGAACCTTCCTAACTTGACTTCAGGAATTTTTTGGGCTAGTTAAGTGATAAATATAATAAAATACATGTGATCTATGTGCCGTGGCAAAGATGTCATGTTAATGAAACCAGCTGTATGAAAATATTTATATTTTATAACAATTTTCAAGATATAAACCTTTATCACCTTTACTAACCTAATCCAACAAAACCCTAACTCCAGTTTGGCCCATTCATTTCTATCTATACCCCCTTTTTTGAGCATGCTTTGACTCAACTATAAATTTTCTTGAAAATGAACAACCTCTTTTGCAATGAAAAAAATTGAATGGGATTCATTTAATATTTTTGATTAGGTTATAATTGAATTATTTTTCCACAAATGAAAAAAAAAATTACCAGAAGTATTTAAAATATGTAATGTTGAACTTAAAAGATGTTTCTACCAATATAAGCCATACTTTATATTTTTTATTATTTTTTTTTATAATTATTGGTCATTTTTTATGAGTTATAAATATTTTTATTTTTTAAAGAGAAAAGATAGGCCCTCGACCGGGATTTGAACCCGGAACCTTTGTCTCACCGTGACATCGCTCTGCCAATTGAGCTATCCAAGGCTCTCTCAGAGGGTTCAAATCCCGGTCGAGGGCCTATCTTTTCTCTTTAAAAAATAATTATATTTTTTAAATTCAGAACATATTCAAGATTTAAAATCATAATAACACTTTATTATAATGATCCTGATTTTCTATCTATAAGGCTCTTTTTACTTGACCCAGTTGGTATTTTTCTTATAAAACTTTATTCGCTATAATAACCTGATATCCTGCTTATAATGAAAAAGAATAATTTGGTTTTGAAAATTTGTTACAATTTTTAAGTTTATTTTGTTTTGTTTGTTTATAAATAGAAGAAGGATTGTCTTAAAATTTTAAATAAACTAAAAAGTTGGCAAATAGCACTGTTTTTTTTTTTGGCCATGGGAGAACCTTATAATGAAGTGTTACTTATAATTTCATTTAGATAAAGGGACGACCTGAATCATTGGAGAGAAGGAAGGAATTAACTGCATTTAACAGTACTTAGTATTAATTGATGTTATGAAAAAATTGCAACTGTGCTGATTTCAATCATTTGAGGATTTTAAATATCCTTTCCAAATATAATGTTAACTGTTAAGGTTTATGCTTCAAAATATTTATTTCAAGGTTCATGAATATATTTTCATTAAAAGATAATCTCTATTTAATATTTATATGATTCAAAAAAAAAATTTAAATCACTTATTCTAAGGATTCAGCTTATGGCTTTTTCTCATTATAAATAATTTTTATATACTCTTGCATGGCTTTCACAAGGATGGTTATTTAATATTATAATGTGTTGCAGAAGAGGTACTCGCTCTCTGACAATAATACTTCCATATCAGAAGGTACAACATGAACACCTTCCGCTGGGGCAGCAGGCGTTTGAGACTGCACACCCTCTGGATTCTGTACAGGTGCATTTTGTTCAGGTGACTTCTGGCTGCTACTTCCTTGGCACTTTTCTGGTGACAACGGTGTCTGTGTCGTGGATTTGGCTTCTACCGAGGTCATCCTCAGCAGATCTTGCCCCGGGGCCAGGTTGGCACCTGGATTAATATTGGCGTACACAGGCTGCTCTACAGAAACCAGCCTTTCAACATCAGCAGGTTTCAGAGATGTTTCCCCTTCTTTCTTTTTTGCACGTTTCCTTCTCTTCCTTTCCTGGACTACAATTGCTGCTCTTGGTGCTCTTACCTGCAATCAAAATATTAATTTCAAAGTAATTTTAAAAGTAATAGACAAATCAACACTTAAGATTGTGATTATGTAAAATAAACAAGGAATCACAAATTGCTTGTTTGTTTGTTCATTTAACGTCACTTTATGCTGCTATGGCTAATCGGACGATGCTACAGTGGGAGCTCTAAATTTTGCCTATCCAGGTTTAATTAGGATAGGGATTTTTAACGAGTACCTGACATCGTACAGGCTCGGGATCCCCGTTTAACGTCCCTTCCGAAGGACGGCGTAACTAAGGATTTTTTACTCCCTTAAAAAATCCTAGGCCCACCTGCCGGGCTACGAACCCGCGATCTTGGATCACAAATTGCTTACTTATCTCTGATACTCAGTTAATTAGTGATTCGGACAATCAATTACTAATTTTGATTTTTAAAATACTTCCAAGATACTTTGTCAGATTGACCTTGTATTATTCTGTATAGAAGTTTACTTTTACCATTGGACATAAATTTTATTATTTAATAAACAAAATAATAACTTTTAAAAATGAGACTCATCTTTATTGATGCAATCATATACACTATTTTTGTTAAGAGACTACCGATTTTGTATCATTCACCCAATGATTGAGAGTTAATGGTTTTTAAAATCAGTATCGATTTTATGGACCAATATTCATCCCCTATTTAACTATATAAATATTGAAAGGAATATTTTTGTTTATCTGACTGCAAGATCTAATATAATTATATTTAATAAAGCGTAAATAATTCATCACAAATATATTTTAAAGAGACATTGGTCAAAATTTTGGATATACCTTAGTTTAGATCAAAGTATTATTGATGAACTATTTCATATATCCATTAATTGTTATCAAAATTCTTTTATAAATGTTAATATTTTTAAAAATATAATAATCAATGAATACCTTGAGCTCTTTTACAACAGTTGTAGCTACTTGAGTCGGCTTCCGTAGCTTGACACTGAGTTTAAACGGAGGCCGATACATGACGTGTAGCTTCACTTGCTCCTTGCCCGGTGGTACAGTTCTCTTGGTGGGGCTGGTGGCCAGTGAGTTGGCTCCAGCTGTAGGAGTGGTTGCATTGGTAGTCCCTGTAGTCGGGAAGCCGACAGGTGATGACTTGGACTTCCGCACACCTGTGAGATCTATATGTGAATTGAGAAGCCAAGCTCTAACTTTGCTAAGTGGATCCTCTTCTGGAGTCTTTGCTGTAGTCTCCTGGCTTCCACTGTAGTCTATTACTTGCTGGGGGGAAAAATGAGAATAAGTATATTAAGGGACAATAAGCAGAGTATTCCTAAAATTAATTTTCAGAATTAAAAAAAAATCTGATGTAATCTTCACATGACTTCCGTGTATGACTATCAAACTATAAATTGATGACTTATATAGTGATCTTAAGCAAAATGAAATTAAAATATCTGTGTACCACATCTATTATCATTAAATTCACTTTTATTAATTACAGTTACAAACATGGTAAGATCTTTTTTTTTCACATAATGAGTAAAATATTGTTCACCCCTCAGGGGGTTTGCTACAAAATGGCTTGAAATTTGTTAAAAATGCATTGGAGTACAGGACCTAACAGCGGAACTGGGCTATAGATATAAGCTGTTCGTGAAAAGAATTATTTCGGATACTAAAAATAACGTACCTCTCCTTTTACTCTTTTTTTGTGGTTTCCCTTGGCAACCTGTTTTCTTGGAGATCCTCCCTTACGCCTTCTTGTCTCTCTTACTCTTCTCTTCAAAGGCACCTTGCTTCTTACAGCTGGATGTACTGTAACCCCTTCTCCTCCTTCAGGAGGTAATCTGACTGTCTCTGTTGTGGAGCTATGGATGATAGTCATACCTTTCAGTTTCAGATTAGTTGTTTTACCCAGGAGTCTTGTACTCAAAACCTGAAAGGAAATGGAGAACATATTAACTCAAGATACAGTATTAATAAGATACAGGCCCCATGACTCTGATCATCGAATTTTAAATTTTGAAATTGATCAAAGAAATTAAAATCAAATGACATACACAAGGCATAATAAAAGTTATATAAAAGAAATTAGCATTGAAAGCGTGTCACATAATATTTCAGAATGAAATAAATAATAAACTTATAACTATTCGGATAACTACAACATGGGAAAGAATAAAAAAAAAATAAGAAAATACAATTAGTATTATATTATAATTTATGGTCAACTGTTTTGATTTTTAAATACTTTTATTTTAAAGAGAAAAGATATACCCACGGGCCCCCGGATACTCTGTCTCTCCGTGACAGTGCTCTAACCATGGGATCGGATAAGAGAAAAGATTTGTCCCCTGCCGGCAGGCGACTCTGGTGGCTCAAATGGTTAGAGCGCTGTCACGAAGAGACAGAGAATCTGGGTTCGAATCCTGGCCGGGGGCATATCTTTTCTCTTTAAAATAAAAATTAGTAGTATAATTTATTTTATTTTCTTATTAATTGTTATAATTTTTATAACCAATCTTTTCTCTTCAAAATAAAATATTTAAAAATTATAACAATTAATAAAAAAATAAATTATAAATAATATAATGATGTAAGTCAACAAGATTCTAATTAAAGTATTGTTCAATGAACATCCTTTCCCGTGTATACATCGCAAAATTGCGAGAGCGCGGGGATGTGGGATCATCCGTGAAGAGAATGGATTTTTCTGGCCGTGTTATGAGCCAGGGTAGTTCAATTGGTGGTAGAGCACCACGACAGAGACGTGGGCAACCCGGGTTCGAATCCCGGCCCTGCACAAATCTTTTCTCTTCAAAATAAATTAGTATTATAGTTATGATTAGAGATATTCATGTGTTTGAGTGAAAAACTTTCAGTAAAAATTTTCAGTAAAAATTACAATAGAGAAAAATCATACCCTGAGAAGCTGAAATTTAAAAAATTGTATTACATAAGTTGACGTGTTATTTTTACTATTTCTTTCTTTTAATATTTTTATTATAAGTTGATTCAATAATTTATAAATTCATAATTTATTGATATTTAATTAATCAGTAAAATTCTTATTGCATTATAGTCTAAGACCCTATAATCCATAATCTTATTCTCCATAATCTTGTCTTGTAATGCTATTCTAAATGGAATTGTGTCAGAATAAATAAAGAATTTATTATTATTATTATTATCATTATTATTTGAATTTTTGCCCACGACATGGAAATCTTATCACTAGTTACAATATATTGCTTGGGAAAATTGGGGCTTACCAAAATTAGGAGAACACCTTTAACAATGAGAAGAGCATAATACCAATGATCCAGAATCCATTTTTTGAATGATTCAATGCTTTGTTCTGACAGGAGCAGTCTTCTCAATGTAGCTAAAGGACCAGAGGGGTCGACCTGAAAATAATTGAGATATTTTTACTACTCAATATGTAAATTTGAGGTAGTTGAATGGTGTATAATCCTACCTCTCGACATTTCTGGAAAACATCACAATACCCATTATAATCATTACATGGAGTTCCTGGTTTCGAAAACATGTCTGGAATGTCATACGGTGCACTGTTCCAAAGGAACGAAGACCTAAATTTACCAAAACAAAAAAACAAATATAGAATGCAAATGGTTGAATCTTTAATAGTTATTAAATTTATCATGTTAAATTAGAGAAACATGCGACACAGGGTAACATGTAGTGATGCATGAAAGCACTTCCAAACCCCAACCGACCCCATAATCTTTGACTTTTTGGATTTAAGGTTCCATTTATTTCACATGAAGTAATGAGAAAAAAATGATAGTATAGTCTTATTGATGTACCATTAACAAGACCAAGAGCCACGATAATAATTGTTATGGCTATATTTTAGACAATAATAATAAGGATAAAAAATTTAACAAACTAGGCCCAATCTAGAGCGTCTAGAATTGTGATATGATAGAAATAACCACTTATGATATGCACTATATATATATATATATATATATATATATATATATAGTGCATATCATAAGTTATGAAAACACTTAAAAGATCTGTTCTTAGTTATTTTATAATAAAAATCCTTAATTTAATGTACTGATATATTTATTTTGTTATTAATATTGATTTATTATATCATGCATTACTGTTACTTTTACTTTCCTTTATATGAAATAAAAATTAAATTTTTCCATAGGAGCTGAATGGAAACATTTAAAATTTATTTTCAGCTTAACAAATGAATGCATTTATTATAATAAAATGATTAATGTTTATTAATTTATCTAAAATTATTTTCTATTCCTAATAGGTGGTAAGTGAAAGCTGAGTCACACACTAAACCAGATTTTGTTCCAATTTTCATATTATTACGTAACTAAAACAATTATTTCTGTGAATTTAAAAAAAAATTATTATCAATGTATAATACCATTGAAATTAGATAATTTCACTGAAGATAGGTTGAGATAATAAAAAAAAAAATATACATTAAAAGGCATAAATAATGAACCTAACTTAAATAAGCATACTTTAAAAGTAAAATTGGCATATATATTAAGCATAAGATTAAATTGATGAAATATATTAAATGTTTAAAAGTCTGGCCATTGCTGATAAAAGTACTTAGTTTGTTAATCTACTCCAGGTACCCACCAAGGATGGTCTGATGGATGTGGTGAAGTTTTAAACTTCAGTAAACAAAAGTGTTTCACGAATATGTCAGAAAGTTTCACGGCTGATCCAAGTTACTTAACTAAAATTAATGGAGTTGGAATATACTCAAAGATAAACAAGTTAACAAAACAACAGGATTCAGTTAAAAACATTCTTTTTTATAACTAGCACGTTGAATTAATTTACTACAAAATCCGCAATCCAAAACCATTAAATATATAATGAAAGTAAACATGATTTTTTAATTATTTTGTTAGTTAATTAAAAAAGTTCAGGTTATAGAGGTAAGTTAAAGTAACTTATCTGTAGATAGGGATAGGACCAGTAGATAAGGATTTTGTATGTATTTTTTAATTAACTGTTTTAATACATTTTAAATAATCATGTTTAAACATTTTACATGGTGTCATATGAATAGAATTTCATAGATTATTTTACTTTATTTATTTATTCTAAATATCTTGTTTTTGTAACTGGAGTGCATCTTTATTAGTCAATCATTCACATGAGTAAATTAAAAACCTTTTCCAGTCATTATTATTTTTCTTTATTCTAAAAAACGTTTCGACAATTCCATGTCATTTTCAATTTACATCATTTTTTTTTTTTTTTTAAATCTTTCAACACTATTTAATTTTAAAAATATTTTCTAAAAAATTTTTTGTACATTTTCAACCTTTTTGGTTAATTGTCATATAATTTAAAAATAAAGCTTAGAGTTATAGTGTACTCCATGGTCAATTACTAATTTTTGTAATTTGTTAAAAAATTAGTAATTGACCATGGAGTACACTATAACTCTAAGCTTTATTTTTAAATTATATGACAATTAACCAAAAAGGTTGAAAATGTACAAAAAATTTTTTAGAAAATATTTTTAAAATTAAATAGTGTTGAAAGATTTAAAAAAATAAAAAATGATGTAAATTGAAAATGACATGGAATTGTCGAAACGTTTTTTAGAATAAAGAAAAATAATAATGACTGGAAAAGGTTTTTAATTTACTCATGTGAATGATTGACTAATTTATTTATTTATTATAGGCACTACTTGTTTTATTAAAAAGGGCAACAGTACAAGTTGGTCTATTAACTACATCGTGAAATATTGAAAAATAATAGCATTAAAGTATTTATACTAGGAAATATTAAATTAAAAAAATAAACAAAATATTATTATCTAATTAAGGCAGTAGGTTTACCTAAAAATCAAGTATTTCAATTTTGTTACTCTCAGTTATATGATAAACGGAAATACCACAGAGGTACCGCTGATATTAGTGATACACCTATGAATAAATGAATTAAAAATATATACATAAAAGAACTTACAAGCAAGGATTGTTCTCTCCTGGTATCTTACAACAAAGTTCACAAGCCTTAGTTGGAGAGTCTTCTGGTCCAGGTAGGCATTGGCAAGATTCGAGTCCATAGGCGAGGCAGATAGAGCCAGTACATTCCTGTAAGGGAACACAGTTGTTTTTAATGTACATTATAGAGTGAATATCACTTTAAATAGTTATAACATAACTAACACTTTAAATAGTTATAATAATAACTTACATAACAAACATTTTATTAGTTACAACAACACTGTAATCATATGAATTAAATATTTTTATTTCATCTACAATATTTTGAAATAATATCAGATTAAAACAGATTTGATTTGATAGAAACAGATTGGATTTTAATAAATCCAATGAATACAATTTTCATGATTAAATACAAATCAGTTAGCTAGCATAAATTCTGATAGATAGCACTAGTGTGTAAACTGATTACAAAACAGTATTCTGGAGGATTATTTTAAGTTTAATAAAAGATTTATAAATTGAAAAAGAAAACTGCTTCGTAATAGGATTATCAAAGTTTCCAAAAACTTAAGTTTTGTGCTACTCGCCTTTCTCCGGTTTTCATAGAAATCACATTCTATGAATCTGTCTGTCATGCTATCAGTAATTCTATAATGCCTATCAGTCAGATTCTTTCTTTTAACTTACATTTTTACTTACTTCATTTCACTTCATGAAAAATAAAAAAGCTTTATGAATGAAAGTTGTTGCATATTTTGCATACACAATATTTTCAAACACACATATCATGTTGAAAATACTAGTTATTTAAATATAATACAAAATTGAATTTTTAATTAACAGTTGCATGCTATTAATCGGAAATCTCTACATAAAAAATGTAAAAAAAAAAAACGGTTATAATTTTAAGTAAACACTCACTCCCATAAAGCAGACAAATTCTTCATTGCAAATAGTCTTGTTGGGTTTATTAATGGACGGAGGGCAGTGTGGTCCTCGGCCGTCGCAGTAACTCGAATCTCGGCATCCATTGTCATCTCGGCACTTGTCGCCAAATTTGAGGCTACATTCAGCTGTACAGCAGGGGCCCTAAAGCAAATTAACATGTTTGAATAGGTTTTATGGTGAAACTAATCTATCTCAATATTATGCTCAAAAGCAATTAACAAAAATAATTACCTGTGAGGGGCTACAAATAGAGTGCGGGGTGAGGTGGCACGGAGGTTGATCTGGTGGTGGGTGCCTTCTTTGAGGATAACAGCAGTCCTCTTTGCAGTCTTCTTCCCAGCCACAGTCGCACTGCTCCCCAGCCTCAACCACTCCATTACCACAAATGGCTACTTGTGGCTCTGTAAAATATATGTATTTAGCCCTGTGATAACACTTAGGTAGGTCAAATTGTAAGTCTCACCATAAATGGTATGGAATGGTTAAAAAAAATTCAAAATTTAAGATGTGACAAAGGACAGATGAACAGTTTTTTGTAAAATAATACAAGCTGTTATTTAAATTTTAAAATTGTGATTAATGTGGTTTGGCATGTAAGGTATTAGATTTTATCTGTTGTTATAAAAGGAAATATAATTCAGAGTTCAAAGTGATAAATTACTGAAAGACGAAAAATTTGCATTTTGAATAGATGAAAAGCGTTGTTTTATAATGTTCTCAGAAGGTTAAGATTATGTTGAATGTATACATCTTTTCAATTTTATTTTATACAATTGTTAAACATAACATAAAAATGTATATTACAGTTTGTTAATTATATTCCAAAATTTCACTTTAATTGAAATTATTATTTTTTGGTAAAATTTTAATAATAAAGTGGGGAATGAAAAAGGGCTCTTCATAAGCTGGACAGTGAACGAGAAGGAACACCCTTGTCGTCTAGGAGTGTGGAGTTGGGCGATCAGGGGTGTGAAAAATAAAGCCTTTGTCTACAACGTACCCACCCAACTCATATCAACCACAAGAAAGTTACAATAGAAGTTTTTGTTATATTTTATTGTTTTGTTTGGACTATACAACAGGACTATGAACCTTTATATGTAGCTCATTAGGAATCATTTCACTGTAGTTTTTTTTTTTTTATAAACTTTTTTTTGTTTTTTATGAGGATTTTATTTTTGGCGCCCAAACTTCCAAATTTGATTTTTAAATTTAAATTAGATTACTTCTTTGTAAGGTTGACGTAGTAAAGAGAGCATTTAAAGTCAAAAATGAAAAGAAGCTTAATAGGCATTAGGAATATATTAATGTTTTCTTTTAAACAATTTCAGTTCTGAAGATTGGAATCAATGCCTCAAAACCTAATTTAATTTTTCAGCAATAAAGCTATCATTCAGGAAGTTTAAATGCCATAATTCTAAACTTTAGTGTTTTTTTTTCTCTTTTTTATATATCATGTTCAATATAATACTACCATAAAACAATATTAACTCCTTGCAAAATAATAATGTAACAAGAAAATATAATTTTTGCAAAAGTAATACAAAGTTCAATTACAATTTCCTTTTTAACTAAATGTTCCACCTGAATAAATCTGAATGTTATAACATACCTGTGAAACAGCCTTTTGTGCTCCTGGCCTTAGAATTGAGGACGGGATTAATACTGTTCAAAGAACAGGGAGAAAATTTGTTGTTATTTTTCTTGTCACCTGAAGTCGCTCTTGCGAACATAATAAAATTACCATCTTCACCGCCTGGTGTGCACTGCTCTGGATCATGCTACAATTAACATTGATTAAAATTTTACTTTATTATAAAAAAAATTGACATTTCATAATGTGTAAGTTTTTTCCACAGTTTTTAAGCTTTATTTTAAAAAAGCTTATTAAATATTCAAACACTAAAAACATAAACATGGACAATTAAGACCAAATAGACCAATTAGATTCTTCTATTTTCCCTAATTCTATTAAATTATAAGAAATTCTTTAAGATTTATCAACTTGTAAACAGAAAAAAAACTAGAAGACTACTCACAGGTGATCCAAAATTGTGTCCTATTTCATGTGCTAATGTCACATGAGAAACAGCTGGTGGTACGTGTTTTCCATAATTGAGGAGAGTTACTATTCCTGTATTTAGACTTTTCATACTCCCTCGGTAATGCTGAAAATTCATTTATTTTTTTATTTTAAATCTTTATTATTCTTGTATTAACATCATTAAATTATCACTCTAAGGTTCAATCACTCTTACAAGAAATGTTTGAAAATGTATTGGGAATCCATATGGAAGAACAAACTTTTGTAAAAGCAGTTCAGACTGAAGTGTTATGGTTCAAGGCAACCCAAAATAAGGGCTTATTAAAATTTGATGAACCAAATCTAGTATTTTACCAAGTATGACAATTTAAATTTCTTTGAATCATTTGGATTCTTAAATCAATTAACAGAAATAAGAAAAAAAATATTTTATTTTTTATTGTCAATACTACTTACCCCATTTTTCTCACAGACACCACCTGCATTCTTGAGATCACCGGTCCAGGCCAAACCAAGAGTTCCCATTTCAAAGTCCCGGTAAGTGAACATATATGCTAAACAAAAAGCATCATAGTCTTCTTCTGCAAGACAGAACACAAATACATCATTATGATCATGTATGCCATGGTGCTTATACTAGAATTCTTTATAAACTTAATGACTTCTGATAAGCTTTAATTTTCTTTTATAAAATTACCTGAAAAGAGTTCGAGAAACTTTTCAACACCGTAATTCCCAGGAAACCTATAACTGGGGTCATTGAGAGATTCTGTTGTGTGTACTTTTATCCTCTTTATCATAAAGCTTATATTGTCTGGTTTTCCATCCATATTGAAATCTACAAGCATATATTAAATTCAAATGCGAACAAAATTAATGAATATGAAAAATAATGATCTAGACAATATTGATTGTGTTTATGTCACAAAGAACATTGATTAGAACAATAGATAAATTGTTTTGAAATATCATTGACACAATATTCTTTTAAGAAAGTTTCTTGTGATGTACAATGAAGTATTAAAAGATATCTCATATCATAATATGCAAGTTTGAAAAGAACATGTATTATGTATATAATTATGTAAGTATGATTCTATATGATAATAATAGTGGTATAATTATTACTCTAATTTCTTACTAAATAAACTGTTAAATAAGAGAAATGGCTATGAAATGAAGAAAAACAATGACAAGATGCGAAAAAACAAAACAATCCAAGAACAAGTAAGGGAATGATTGTCATAACACAAAATAAGGTAAATGTCAAATTAATTAAAAATATATAAATCAAGTAAAGGTTGATAAACTAATTTAATTACTCAAAGACATGTCTCTGCATTTTGAAAAATTTATTAAACTTACGTGAATGCAGACCAGTAACCAATCACATTTCAAACTAGAGTCTAAACAAATATAATTGGTTCTTCTTTATAAGTTAATATGAGAAGTGCTGTTTCTGGTCTAAAGTCATGAGTGTGAAAAGTGATATCTAAATTAGGGAAAACTTGATCAGTTATCAGTTACCAGTATTTGACTGAATGAGTCATTCATTAATCTAACAATAGTATTCTAGTAGTAAAATATAAATTCTAATTTTGAAGTTTAATGTTTTATCAACAATCACAGTAATAATTTCCTTGATAAAAATAATTCAATTAAAAAAATAATTGTTGCGCTTCCATGTATTAAGGGTATAGGTGTTATAAAACATTATATATATTATAAAACCTTGATTAAAAATAACATATATGATGGTTACACATATTTCTATACCTGTGTTCCTATAGATGGAGTTGACCCTCTGTACATGCCTGGTCATAACCTCTATACAGGCTTCTTCTGTGCCATACTTTTGGAAGAAGAGGTGGTCAGCCTGCAGGTACAGCATGCAGGTCGTTTTTTTCGGGTCTATGATGGCCCTTTTTGATACGTGGGCCCGGAAGTCTTCATCAAAAAGGTTTTCTTCCGGACCAGCTCCAAGCAGGATCTGTTGGAGTAATTCCACTTTATGTATATAATTTGTATTATAGATAGTCAACACTGCAAAATAAACACTAAGATCATGCTGGCATATGCCATTTGCTATGTTGTTTTATTGATCACTTGTACTGTTGACGCCTGTCTCTTTGTGTGTTAGGACCGTTAGGGTGTAGCGTGCGCCTGTCTGAGAATACAGTTACATCCAATAAATCTCTACACCTTATTAAATTGTAGTTTTGTTATTTCTCTGCACTCACTCTAGGTTAAAAGGATCCCTAAAATAATGAAGAATAAGAAGACTTTGGATAAGATTTCACCAGAAAATTATATGGTATCTCCATTCAGGGTTTGTAAGGACTTATATTCTAGTTATAAATATAGATAATTTTTACACTTAGTGGCTTCACTCAGGTTGACATAAGTAACTTTCAAGGAAGTACAAATTTCTTATTTTAAATTTTCAAGGACTGAGTAAAATATTAAAATTGCTGATAGCATACCTTCGGTTTGGACGGCCTCTTGATTATTATATCGGTCCTGTTGGTACGCCTTATCTCGTAGGCGTCAGTGTCAAAGTAGAACACCCCGGCTTGCCTCCTCTTCCGGTCCAGGATGGCGGAGGCGCATGGCGCCTTGGGCTGGATAATATCAGACGTCCGGTAGACGACGGAAGAGTACCCAGGGTTGTCCTGACGGTATCTGGATACTGGCTCCACATAGTAGGTCTGGCTTCCGGTAGTGATGGTACCATCGAACAGGCCTTCCGCTGTCACCATCCCCTGCACCACTGCCTGGTCGTCATCTGTGGGCAAAAGAAAATTCCATCAAGAAAAAGGTAAACTGGACAATTTCAATAAACACAGTTTTTTTTTTTAGAGTTGTTATAGAAAATAACACTTCAATATCTCACTTCTAAAGATAATTACTGAAGAAGAACAAGAGGTTCATTCAGGCTGAAAATCGAACCATTAAACGCAAAGAGTAGTGCATTTCTAGCCGTAAGACTTGTTAAGATAATATACTGAAACATCACTAATGAAATATATGCATTTAAAATCAGAAAGTAAATAATAAGTAGAAACGGTCATACGAGTGGTACTGAAATCTGATGCAAGTTTTCTGTCTTTCATGAGAGTTTTAGGAGAAAAAACAAGAAAGCAAAGGAATATATAAAAAAGGAAAACATTGTAGAATGCATAGAAAAAACAAAACAAAAGACGTTTTGTTGGAACTCGATTCTTCTAACAGAGTACATCTTACTAATATTATAAATGTGAATGTTTGTATGTTTGTCTCTCTTTCACGCAAAAACTACTGGACGGATTTGGATGAAACTTTACAGTAATATAGGTTATACATCAGAATAACACACAGGGTATAGCAAGCGCGGATTTATGGGAGGGTGAAAGGGGGCACGTGCCCCCCCCCCCGACAGTATTTTAGGTACTGTGGAGAATCCATTATTGTACATAAATAAAGACAAATCACATGATAATAGTTGTTAAAACAACAGAAAGAACATGAGTGAAACTATTTGTTTTGATATCCTACTAATCTTACTAATATTATAAATGTGAATGTTTGTATGTTTGTCTCTCTTTCACGCAAAAACTACTGGACGGATTTGGATGAAACTTTACAGTAATATAGGTTATACATCAGAATAACACACAGGGTATAGCAAGCGCGGATTTATGGGAGGGTGAAAGGGGGCACGTGCCCCCCCCCGACAGTATTTTAGGTACTGTGGAGAATCCATTATTGTACATAAATAAAGACAAATCACATGATAATAGTTGTTAAAACAACAGAAAGAACATGAGTGAAACTATTTGTTTTGATATCCTACTAATCTTACTAATATTATAAATGTGAATGTTTGTATGTTTGTCTCTCTTTCACGCAAAAACTACTGGACGGATTTGGATGAAACTTTACAGTAATATAGGTTATACATCAGAATAACACATAGGCTATAGCAAGCGCGGATTTATGGGAGGGTGCAAGGGGGCACGTGCCTCCCCCCGACAGTATTTTAGGTACTGTGGAGAATCCATTATTGTTCATAAATAAAGGCAAATCACATGATGATCTATGTGATGGGCATGTGCCCCCCCGTTATAGTACATAAGGAACTTAGCATCTTGAAATTTGTAGTTAAGTTCTGTGTATAGTTTAAGAAAGAAATTCGGATAATTCCACTCCAAGGGTTTCCCCTTTAATATAATAGTGGTTCAAAGGTTGTATAGAATCCGTCAGTTTTGAAGTTAGACATCTGAAATTTCGGATGATCGAGTAACTTATATTTAAAAAAATAATTAAATTATTTATTTAAAATGATCTTTCAAGAAACTTTACGTGGCAGACCAAATTCCACGCGTGCGAAGCCGCGGGCATAAGCTAGTACATTAATAATGCCGACTTACATTGCCAAGAGAAGCTCCGATAGAAGTGTGTATAAGGAGGGAGCTTCGTGGATTTTAAAAGGAAATCGAAATGAGGAATATGCATTTCCACATTTTTTCTCAAATGCTAAAGTAATAACTTATATTGAACTTGGCGAAGAAGCCGGCGTAGCCTCAATCAAATCAGAAAAGAGGACCAGTAATTCCGAGAAGCCCTTTTAATTATTTATTATTCCATTGTCCTGACGCGCTTCCCGGCAGGCGACGAGTCCTGAGGGCAACCGACCCCCCCCTCTCTTTCCTTTCAAATAATCTCATTATGCTAATTCCGATTCGAGCCCTTTTCAAAGGATGCAAATGCGCTTTCATTAACTCCTTGTCACGGGAAGAAATTATAACGAGACGGAAGAAGCGGCAACTTTTCCTATATTTTGAACGGCTCCTTCATGAATAGTGATCCTTGGTAAAAGCCTCATTAGAGGATAAATTAGCCAGAAGGGCCTCGGGGAAGGAGAGGAAAGGAGGAAGAGGGGGATGTCGAATTTTATTTACTAACTTTACCTGCCTGCAGCAATTTTTCATGGTTGGTAGATATTGGACATAGATCAACCACAGTATTATGAAGAATTTCACAGTTAAAATCTAAGAAAGTCATTTAATAGTGATATGTTTCATTGATTTCCACATGCTCAAATATGAAATATATAGCAATAGAAAGCATCGCTCTTCTTCACTTTGCAATTTCTAGCGTTGAGAGCACTACTATCGCAGGGACTAGTTCATGTTCCAGACTAGTAAGCAATAACGCTCCCGTGGGTTCCTGAGTTCAGTACGACTTTCTGAGAACAGCACACTTTACCCTATATTCATACACAAGGTCACATACTGTACTCTCCTCAGAGCCACCTTCCCAGAGAAGACTAAAGGTTGGAGGGTAAAGCCAAACAACAAGCGGTCCCAAGTCTCTAGCACTGGGTCAATCACCAGTCCGAAGTATGGCCGATTCAGATAAATTTGCCTTGGTTGTGGAAATTATTGACGGAATCGAATTGGAAACTATTCGATGGTGAAAAATTTCGAATCCGAGTCTTCAACGAAAACACTAATATTTTCTAAATACACAACAGTCTCGCCAAATGGCCTGTTAAACTCAAAAAAAGAAAAGTTTTACGCAATTCAAATCTATTATTTAAGGGAGGCATATGCCTTCTAAAAATTTTATACTAAAATCGTATAAATTTAATAGAAATCATACAAGTCAAATAAAAAAATCTGTTAGCATAAAACAATGGGAAGTAATTATAATGCAATTGGGAAAAACCACAATGCACCAGCTGGGAAGGTTATAGAATCAGCTGATCCTTTAACCTTCCCAGCTGGTGGCGTATTACTTTCGTTCAGTTGTATGTTGAACGTCTTGGTGGTGGTGTGCTGTCTCATGTTTGGAGCCTGTTTGGGCTGTTGATCGTTGGGATGTATTGCACCTTTTTCTTCGAGATGCGATTCACATAACCCCCTTTTTGATTTTGGTGTCTTGATAATGCCTGAATAGGCGAAACGTCGACTGGTAAGTAGGTGTAATTTTTGAAACATAAGGCTTTGCATTGTGGTTTTTCCCAATTGCATTGTAATAAATAATAGTGTTTCTTTTTGAGTTTTTGGCTCTATTTTAGTAATGGGAAGTAATTGTGCACAGCTAAGGAAGACTATAACAAAAGCACATGATCAGTTGTTTTTTTTATTACTTTTTAATTCCTTCCATTATTATCTCCTATTTGTTCATTGCCAAAGAAATATATTGCAGGCTCTACAGCCGTTGTAGGGCCCTGGCCTCCACAACAACGCCTCTGCAGTCTTCCCTGTCAGCAGCTCGACCTCTCCACTGTCCGATTCCCATCCTCTGCAGAGCGTTATAGAGTTTATCTAATTTATATCTTATTTGAACACGGGTTCTTGAATCACTCGGTGCTACTGTCAACAAATTATATATTCCTCATGATATAACAATTGCATATTTGATATTCTGTGATTTGATATCCTCATCCTTTTGTGGTGCTAAATAAAGAAACAAACAAACTATCGCTAATGCTGCTTTCGTTTAAACTACACGACAGTTGAAGTCATGACAGCGTTTAGGATGTAGTGTGGGACTGTCATATAAGCTTAAGATATCGAACCTATCGATCAACCTGATCTAATTTACTTATCAACTGTATATTCCGATTATATATTAAATTTCGATTGATTTTGCCTAATTTTGTTGCCATTATTTAGTTGCTGAAAAGGAATAACAATATTGCTTTGTTTTTCATCAGCTTTTTTTTTTTTCAAACTTCACGTGTTTCATAGCCAGCGTATGTATGGCAGGACATTGACACACACTATGTTTTTTATTGTGGCTGGGATATTAAAATGTCGCTGTGTAAATCTCGACCGTGTTCAAACACTACTATTCCAACAAGGTCACCTGTGGTTAGCGTGACAAACTACTGAACCCAAGATCGCTGGTTCATAGCCCGGCAGGTGGCCCTAGGATTTTTTTAAGGGAGTAAAAAATCCTTAGTTACGCCGTCCTTCGGAAGGGACGTTAAACGGGGGTCCCGAGCCTGTGCGATGTCAGGTACTCGTTAAAAATCCCTATCCTAATTAAACCTGGATAGGCAAAATTTAGAGCTCCCACTGTAGCATCGTCCGATTAGCCATAGCAGCATAGAGTGACGTTAAATGAACAAACAACAAACTACTATTCCAACTTTCATTAACTGAATTAGATTTTTACCAGGGCGACTCTATAATTGATCTCTTATTGCACCATAGTATACCTGTAAACATTTTACTACAGGAGTTTTCATAATTTTAAGTTTTAGGGTAATCAAAAGACATATTTTTTTAATAGAAATATTATTATCACTAAAATGGAGCCAACAACTCAAAAAGAAACACTATTATTTATTATAATGCAATTGGGAAAAACCACAATGCAAAGCCTTATGTTTCAAAAATACACCCACTAACCAGTCGACGTTTCACCTATTCAGGCATTATCAAGACACCAAAAACAAAAAGGGGGTTATGTGAATCACATCTCGAAGAAAAAGGTGCAATACATCCCAACGATCAACAGCCCAAACAGGCTCCATAAAACTGTATGGAGTTGTATGTTGAACGTCTTGGTGGTGGGGTGCTGTCTCATGTTTGGAGCCTGTTTGGGCTGTTGATCGTTGGGATGTATTGCACCTTTTTCTTCGAGATGTGATTCACATAACCCCCTTTTTGTTTTTGGTGTCTTGATAATGCCTGAATAGGCGAAACGTCGACTGGTAAGTGGATGTATTTTTGAAACATAAGGCTTTGCATTGTGGTTTTTCCCAATTGCATTATAAGAAATATTATTATTTTTTAATGAATAGTTTTGATATTTTAAGAAATGCTGAAAATAGTCAAGGGGTGCAGCCAATAAATTTTACAAATAATAAGTGTAAGTTATTCTTAGGCCATAATCAGGGCTGAGAATAAAACAAAACGTAGTAACAGTCTAAGCAGTACAGTTATTTAGAGGAATAGATCACTGGTAACAGTAAAGAAATACAATGAATAGAAAGTTAACTATAAAATAATTGATGAGAAAATCTGGTCATTCCTGTCATTCTGTTTATATAACCTATTATATTTATAACACTTAATTAAGTGGTAAAGTCTAATTTTCTCCAAAATTAGTTTCATGTACTTAAAGAACCGGAATCTATGCACTATTTTCGTTGTGAATGAGGGGCTAAGTCAGACATTGGATTGAAAAGGAGACATTACATATATTATAACTCTATTTCAAGTCAAGAACTAGGAGAATGGTATAATTCCGTTTCACTTAATATAGTCAAGTCTCTCTGGACAACCTCAAGGTAGTATCTTTGGCCCAATCCTTTATACAGTTTATACAGCTGACATCCCAATCCTGATATTATCCTTAACACGTATGCTGATGATACATGTGTATTATCAGCCAAGACCAATCCAGTTATTGCATCCAAAAGCCTCCAATCCCATATCACTGTTCTCGAAGAATAGTGTCAAAACTGGAGAATTTAAATAAATTCTCAAAAATCGCATCAAATCACATTTACCATACGTCGTAAACCAGTGACTTCAGTAACCTTTAATAATAACCCACTAATGCCTGTAAAACAGATGCGATACTTAGGGTTGCAGCTCGATAAACGATTAACCTGAAAAGACAAGAAACCACTCTACGTTTCTGGCTACTTCAACACTTACTAGAAAAAAGACTCATCTACATGACCATCATACGAACTATTGGGACTTACGGAGTAGAGCTTTGGGGTTCCACTAAGCCATCGAATTCCTCTAACCCAATCCAATCCCTATAACCCAAAATCCTCAAAGCTATTTATTTTGTTAAGAATAAAGTCATCCATAACGAGCTTAATGTCCCATTTGCTGCTGATTTGGCCAGTATCTATCCTTTAACCCGGTATCTAGCCTTTCATAACAAACTTCATTCCCACTCAAACCCTCTAGTTTCAAACCTAGCTTCCTTTTCAATTCCCGATAATCCTCCGAGGCGTCTGAAAAGAAGATGGCCACGTGACCTTCTTAGTTGAACTTTGATTTGAGTACTACCAGTAGGTAGTTTCTCTACTTGTCATTATTTCATGCCATTATGTTTCACTTACCCTATTTACTGGGTATTATTGTAATACAGTTTTAAATATCAATAAATAAATAAAAACCGGGGCTGTAGATACATTCTCTTTGGCACTGCACAGTTAACATTGTTATTATGTTTTCTTTTTATTCTCAGCCCTGATGGTGACCTAAAAATTAGGCCAAAAAGTTGTAAAAAAAAATAAAATTATTTTGTGTAATGTTTATTGATTTCACCACCCGACTGATATATACAGTCAACCATTTCCACATCAATTTTGACATTTTTCTTTAAAAAAATTTTATTAATGTTTCGGATGTCTGGAAATTTCTCTAAATGAATTAAAGGGAATAAAAAAATATATACATTCCTAAAGTAAACAGAATGATATATGGCGGAGGGGCTTGGAGAGGAAATAATTCGTTTAGGTCTATTACGAAGGCAGTGACCAGGGCAGAAGGGATTCCGCAAATTCATGAGATTTCAGAGGCAGTTCATATCCTCTGGAAAATTGGATTGAAGATTTCCCTACCCTCCTGGAAAACCCCATCAATCCCAAGCGCGGATTCCATCCAAGTGTTTTCCCTCATCTACAACATTCCCTCTCCAATTGAAAAAATAAATCATGATGTAGAGAACTATTCAAACCTGACTGTTCTAAAAAAGATTTGAATTAGCTAAAGTAGTAAAGTATTCAGTTATTCAAAATTTTATACGCTAATTACTTTTATATTATGAATTATTCAGATTACATCTGGTGTGTATACAACTGTACGAATTATCGTACATACAGCGTGGTTTAAATAACAAATAGAGAACAAATAAAGTATAATATGTATTAAAAAACAAATAATGAATATGAAATGAAAATAAGGACTGAAAAGGACTGCGAATTATAAGGTAATAGTAATTAAATTAATTTACCGTACATTTATACATTTTTACAATAAATAAAACGGAATGCCTCTTTGTCAGTAAATCCCTCTTGATGAACAATAACCTCACAAAAATGGAAACCCAGGAAAGAAGAAATGCAAGAAAAATCATGGAAAAAAGGGAAAATTCTTCTTCCACCCTTTGTGCCTTTCAGCGCGGGGGCGATTTACCAAGACTTGCCAATCCTCCCAATTAACAGTTGCCCCAACGTTTTGCGCCTGGATTTCTCTATTCGTTCTATCTGATCAAGAAACATCGTTCTGAGGCGTCCTCTTGTTCTCCGACCAGATGTACAGTACTCCATTGTCTCGAGAGGGTCCCTAGGCCTTTCCATTCTACAGACTTGCCCGAGCCGATATAGCTGCTTCTTTTCAATTGTTTCCATGATTGAACACATATTGAGCTCTTCTCTAATAGGTTTATTTCTTCTAGTTTTTCCAGATGTTCTTCGCAAGTACTTCATTTCCGCAGCGATAATTCGACTACAGAGACGGTCAGTTAACACCCAACTCTCTGATCCATACAGGAAAACAGGAAGGTAAACTGTCTTGAAGATTAGCAATTTTACCTCTAATCCCACCTCTCCCTTTCCTACAACAGTGTTACATATTTGGTAGTAGACAGCGTTTGCCTTTCCGATCCTGAGCGAAATTTCACCGTCCACTTTCCCCGAACTTTGCATCACAGCTCCCAGATAAGTGTGGTCCGACACAACTTCCATCTCTTCACCGCTGAAGGAAATATGAATTTCGCCTTGGGTCCTACCCACCTGCAAGGTTTTACTTTTACCTATATTAATCTTCATGCCTTTCTTTGCAAGCTCTTCATTCCATTCTGTGACAGCTTGTAATTTTTTCTGGGAGTCTGAAATCAGCACCATACCATCCGCATAGATAAGAGTCTGTATGACAACAGGTCTAAGGTTCCATTGTCCTAAAAGCGTTCGATGCGTTTTCCGGGTACATATGGAGGCAATTTCATCCATGTATAAAATAAATAGTAATGGGCTCAGGCAGTCTCCTTGTTTTACTACCTTTTATATGTTAAATACTTTAGACTCCATTCCATTCAGCCTAATATTCCCTTTTGGTACGGAATAAGTTTATTGAGTGCCCTCTGCCAGATTCCTTGGTTCATTTTTCCTTCTTAAGGCTTCCCATATTTCTTTTCTTGGTACCGAGTCTAAAGCCGCTTTTAGATCAAGAAAGGATAAGAATATATTACGATCCCGGTCTCAGCTTTTCTCAAGAATCTTTCGCAATGAGAAGATATGATTTTGAGTTTGTCTCCCAGGTCTAAATGCTCTTTGTTCTTTACCAATGCGATTTTTCCACTGGAGGTCTCAAACGACATTCAATAGAATGTATATTTTGTACACAACAGGGTATAAACAGTTTGGCCTATAGTTGGAACTTTGACAGCCTTTCTTGTAAATTGGTACTATAACATTAAATTCCCAATCTTTTGGAATCTTCTTATCCCATACCTTTTGAAAAAGGTTTTGTAGGATCTTTATAAGGCACATACCGCCATATTCAATTCTGCAGCAATGTTGTCCTTTCCCGAGGCATTTCCTGTCTTCATCCTGAGACTTCGTCCGCTTCTATTCTGTCTTCAACCATGTCATTGTTCCATGGTGTCATATAAAGGGGATTTCGAGCATTAGAATTAGAAGAGCATGAAAACTGGTGTTCGTAGAACTGCCTCCAAGTTTCCAGAATCTCCTTTTCATCAGACACCATCTTATTTTCTGAATTATTAACATTTCGTATTTGCTTACATTTCCGACCCCGCAGAGCCTTAATTTTCTTCCATTATGACCTAATGTTTTCTTCGTGGTCCTTAACGAGAGATTTTCCAAAATCTTCCTATGACTTCTGCTTTGCTTCCCGAACTGCTCTTTTGCATTCATTCCTTTTGACAACACATCTGAGTCTGAGTTATGAGTTGAATCATTTCTGCAGTAGTCTTTCCATAATTTTTTCTACTGTTTGATGATTTCTTTCAGCTCATTATTCCACCATGAGGTGCGTTTTCCTTTGGTGGAAACCTGTTTCATTTCACATACTTTTTAGGTACACCTAGGATGTTGTCCCTTATAACGTATCTAGCCAATTAGAAACAATGAAGTTTATTTCGAGAAATACTTCCTGTAAGAAATCATAAAAATGGCATTTGGCACATATTGTATTTTCGATCTTCTTTTGAAAATCTCGCCTAAAGGATTCTCGTGGAAGCGTGTATGGAGAAACCTCCTATTGAAGGCATTGCCAGCGTGGTTCATCTCTCTGTAGTTGGACCCTGTTCAAGAGACGTTTCAATCTCCTTGTTGGATTCTGTGGCAATGTGTCTATCACTAATGACTGCACCAGTAAGTTTAGGTGTCCAGCAAGCGATTCATGAATTGTTTTGTAATTTTTCTTGATTGTCTCAGTCACAAGTGGTATGTTGAGATCTTTGTGCATTGATTTATTAGTTATGTAAAAGCGACAATGTGCAATAGAGCAAAGAAATTTTGATTGAAAGATTTAAAAGGTCTGTAAGAGAGATTTTTTGCAAGAGCCCCACACCTTCGAGGCTACGCTTCACTAGTTTTATTGTAAAAAACATGCATCGTGGATTTTCAAAATTTTCTAAAGTAGATAGAATATTAGTAAGGTTCTATGAATAATTCTTTTTTCAGAATTACCGATAACTTACTCAGTAAAAATATCTTCCAATAATTTCATAGACGGATGCATCTGCGTAGGTAGAAGAATATCAATGTATAAACAATCCCCGAGGGATTTAGCAGAGCTGGCACTGACCTGTGGAGATAGGGTTCTCGTCCAGTGCAGCCAACTGCATAATTCAGATTGCACCAGGCCTTGCAATAACGGAATTATTTCCGGAAGGGCAGCCAACCGTAGGCTTTGTCCGGTCTTTGTCGTTTCTCACCGCGCCTTCTCCGCCGGTAATCCGGCCGCTGTCAATCGCACAGGTAGATTTACCTTTTTAATGGTGAAGATTTTAATCAAAATTATGATATATTCAATAAGATATTAGGTAGCAATGAAATGATAAATTTACATTTATATAACCAGTGGTTATTAACCACTAAACAAAACTGAGGATAAAAAAAATTTATTGGGACATTTTGAGGCAAAATTATAAACTTTCGCCAGAATAATTGCTTCTTGTTATTTTTTTTTACATTAATTTGGAAACATAGCTTGGGACCTAAGGGTGCAATAGGTAACATTCAACAAATTTTAATATTGTTTTGTCATAAGTTTAAGAGGAATAATAAATACTGGATTTAACATATTTTAAGTACCGAACCAATATGTTACGTAATTTCTACAGAAGACAAAAAAATGGTGAGACAATAAAATGCTTCATGATGAATTGCAAATTCAAACCAACCTATAATACAACGCTAATACAATAGACATATTCTCACATTGTAGTTAAAATTTGAATTGTAAATGAAAAAAAAAATTAATAAATTGTAATTTTATTACATTATTGAATAAAGGAGGTTGAGAAATAAAATAATATATCGAAAGATTCGGTTAATGTCATATTTTGGTGATTTTGAATGCTCGACTTAATAACAAAAAAAGTTGGACTAAACCATATAAATATATAATTTTAGGAATTTAGTAAGAAAAGAACATCGTAAAAAATTGTTTGAGGCTAAAAATAAAGCCATAAATTATAATAAAAAAAAAATCATCACTGCTAATCAAATACTCAGATATTTAATTTGATCTGTGGCCTTTATCAAGCAATATTAATAATCTAGACAATGATATAGTACACTCAAAGATGTAATAACGCTTTTTATATAAACATAATTTACATTCTGTATCAAACGAAGGTGTCCAAACGTGGATTACTGTTTGCAGTATGCTCTGTTCAAACATACCTTTATCTGCCTCTGTGATTGATAAAACCATTATAAAGGTAAATTGGAGGATAATGACAGATAGTACTAATTAGGAAACGGTAGCGAAGATGGCGCTTCAGAGTCAGGACGTACAAGAAGTAGTAAAGAACTACCTCAAGTCAGACGATTTCGAAATCATCTCCGTCGGGAGCGCGGATAACAACGATGCAGCCACCGGATTCCAAAGCAACGCGGGCAAGGCTAGGATTAAGTTCAGGACTAGTTATGGCGAAAATGAGTTGGACGTCTTCATTAAAGCCCTTCCGGAATCACCCTACCACAGGAAGTTCGTCACAGAACTAGGTAGCTTCGAAAGGGAATCGATTCTCTTCAACAAGATATTTAACGAGTATCACGATTATCTGAAAGACCATACTATTCCCGCTTGCTACCTCGCTAAATCCGATATCCAAATAATGGAAGATATGACTAAGAAAGGTTTCAAGAACAAACCAATCTACGAGACATTCGACCTCCAGCACTGCGAAAAGACATTGGAAACTCTAGCAAAGTTTCATGCGCTTTCCTTCGTCAGGGAGCATAGGGAAGGACGCAAAATGACAGATATAGTTCCCGTTATAAAGACAGAGACGGTAATGTCCACTGACAAAAATCACTTCGGAAGGAAGTTAACCGAAGTGACCATCATGAGCGTGAAGAATGTTGCGAAAGAGTACCTAGGACATCTGCCACAGGAAGCAGTGAAGAAGGCCCTCAACTACTTGGACCATTCCTTCGAAGAGATGAGAAGTTCCAAGCTTTATCCCAACGTCCTTTCGCATGGTGACCTATGGACAAGCAATATAATGTTCAGATATGATGAACAAGGGAACGTTAAAGAAGCTTGTATATTCGATTTCCAACTATCGTCGTACCACCCCCCGGGATTCGATATACAAATGTTCTTGCACTGTTGCACGACCAGCCAATTGCGAGACAGGCACATGGATCACCTCGTGAAGCACTACTACGTCAAGTTATCGGACACATTGCGGTCTGCGGGGATTGACATTGAAGACATCATGAATTGGGGAGATTTCGAAAATATGCTTCTGGAGACTCTACCGATAACAATGGCCTTGGCAGTTCTTGTCCTGATGTTCGTTCTTACACCGGAAAGGATGTTGAAGCAAGTAATGTCCAGTGACGAGAATTGTAAAAAGTACTTCGAAACGGACAGAACACATTACGTCCTAGAAGCGTTGGCAAACGACGTAGAGTACATAAGGAGGGTTATTCCGACTGTAACGAACTTTATAAGTTATTTTATCAACGAAATATGAGAAGATATTTAATCTCGTGATTGTTTTTTTCTACCTGGAGTAGATATATCCAGGACAGTTCGAGTGAGAAGATGAATGCGGAAGAAGGTGAATTTATAAGTATTATTAATTATAAATTTACTATTTTCTAATTTAAAGATATTGAATTAATATGATATTAGATAATATACTTTTTTTCAAATATTATTAGGGTTATCAATGAAGAATTTTGGAAGTTTTACATTTATTAAGGTTCGGCTTCAAATTTAGTCACTGTACTTATCCTATCCAATATATAAGCAAATTTTAGTTTTCCATAGAAGGTGATTAATCGTATCACTTATTTTATATGATTGTTTGTTAAATAATTTGTTCATTTTCTTATAAAAAGGATATAACATGTAAGGCACATCAAGCCGTTCTGAGAATAGATAATTTACATCACCAATTAGCTCTATGAAATAAAAAAAATATCACAATCATATTAACTCAATATACATTAAATCATAAAGTAGAGATGGATTGGGATCAATTAGGAAAGACAGGCCTAAATTGAACCCGATCACAATTTCCGCCTTTCCTATTTTTTTATAAATTAACCTGAATTACTTCTTCATCCTAAAGAAGATTAGTATTTTTTCTTCCATTCATAATTATGTTGGCTATGATAAGGCGTACAATTAAAATGTTATTTAGACTTGAACAATTTCTTCTTGAAAATAAATTTTGTATTTACCTTTATACAAATACACGATCTTTGAAGTCATGTAAAGCTTGAATCATTTCTGAATATTTCATAAAAAATAAGAATGGTAAAATATCTCGGTAAGTATTCATTAAAAGCATAGATAACAATGATGTATCGACTATTAAAATAAAAAATAAAAATGATATAATAAATGACGTTTCAAGCCAAGGCATATTATACTCCACATCGTACAATAACATCTAAATAAAAAAAACAAATATTAAACGGGGAAAAAATAGAAATTCTGTAATATTAAATTACTAAGAAAAAAATACATAAATCTTGAAATGCAGTTGATTTATGTACATAATAGTACAATATCTGTTATGTTCATTAAAAAAAAAAGAGACATTCAACCACTGTTATTGGCTAAGCTTAACTGTAGTCTAAAGTATTGAATGAAAAGTATTGTGATATATTTCGAATCAAAGGATGAAAAATATTGAATACAATTATCTAATATATAGTAGAATATAAACATAAACTTAAATAAAATTCAATAACTATAGTCGACTCTGATACCGACTAATGTATTGGGATGAATTAGCTACTTAACATATTTATGTAATGTGATAGCAGAGTCATTAAGTAATATATATTTGCAAATAAAATAGGGTTTTATCAGATATTTGTAATTAAATAAATTGTAATTAATTGTAATTGTAATTAATTGTAAATTGTAATCATGTATTATAGATACTATTGAATTCAACAATTTATTTTTCATATCAGCTGTTTTTCTTCAAAGTTTTTTAACTAATCTCTTTCTTAAAGGTAATAAATAAATGTAATGTAAAATAAAATAAATAAAGAAACAACCACTATTCTATTTATTTTTTATTTCCAAATTCATCAATACCTTTCCTCCTTTTTTTTTGTTTGTTTTTGTGTGAATGAGTGCTGGTTTAACGGAGGCTTAAATAATTTTTTTAATCCTTTTTCTTTATTGCTACTATCTGAGGCCAGCCTGAAGTACGAAAAAAGCATATATTTTAGAACCTTTCCTTAAAATGTTTTAATACGAGCTTCATTCAATTGTAAAAAAAAAAAAGAAAAAATAATAAGAACTTAGATTAACTGGACGTAGTTTAGCAGTAAGGACTCAACCCACAATACGTCATTTTTGACTTATCGAGGTTTTTACTTTAGATGTGTATTGCTGTAATGATGTTGTATTTGGAATATTTTGAAATATAATCATGTAAGGGCAAAATATACAAAAATTTTAAGAACCAACCTTTAGGACCTCTTTGGCATATATAACTCATTTTTGACCATAGTGTGGGTTGAGTCCTTTCAGCTAAACTGCGTCCAACTGATCCTATTTAAAAACTTGTTCATGATTAAAGGTTTAATGAAAGAAGGGACTTTTTATAATAAGATTCTTTTGTGTTAAAACTTTAGTTGTAAAAATGTTAAACTCTAATGAAGAAGTTCAATAACTGTTTCGGGCCATGAAAAAGTGCTTCTAGTGGGCACTTAAATATTTGCCTCTATAAGTAGGCCGTAAAAAAACCTTGTGCAGTGTGCCCAGCTTAAAACATTCCCTTAGTCCTCTGTAATAATTTTAGTGAATCCGAACAAATAATGCACTTCTGTAAAATATGATTCAGTTGAATTTAAACAAATGAATATATGTATTTCAGAAGTTTCCAATACCATTTAGGTTTGATGGAAACATCGCCTTTTTATCGAATAATACAAGATAAATAAATTATTAAGTTGATTATGGGTAGGTATATAAATTTTCCGTGAATATTTTCTCTGCATTTTCTTAGTAGTGCGATGTTTGTAGGAAAAGTTGATGTGCTTTAAGGACAATACTTTAGCCGATTTCCATCGAAACCGTTAGAACCGCATTGGAGAGCATTGATAAAAAAAAGTAAAATATAAAGTGATACTTTTTAAATGAAAATATAAATTAGCTCGATTTTAAACGAAAAAGTTGGTGTAACATTCGTCGAAAGTATTTCCTGGCTTCCTTGGTCTTTTACCAAATAATCCATTCCCGCCTCTCCATACCTCTTCGACTTCCTTCAGTTCAAATCCGCCGCACGATCCGTGATACCCTCAAATTTATATAAATCAGACTTTCACATGTATATAAATACATGTTCCTATTCATACATACATACATTCTCCATCTCTCTTTTTGTATAATCCGTCGCGTCAATATTTTCCCCACTTTCAAATCCCGTTTACTCAATTACTTCCAGTCCGCTTAGTTCCAAAAGAATTACAAATAAGTTGAATCAGAGATATTATTTGAAACAGCTCTTATGGACTGAAAAACATAAGGAAGATACCAGATAAATGAAGCATCATCATCAGAGGTGCAGCAACCCAGTCATTAAGTCAGAGCCTACTCGAGCGGCTTTCACCATCTCTGTCTTGAGCAGCCAAGCAGATAAATAGAATCATAATGCCTATATCATCATCATTTTGGAATCATTCATCCTTATGTTCATCATAAACATGCGAAGCCTGTCTAAGCCTCACTACGCAGATGACTCGGATAATGCCCTGTTCCCTTGTCAATGTATAAAGTTTTAATTAACTTTATTACTCGATTTTCAGTTCTCGCCTACTTTCACTGGACCATAGAATCAGCGTAGAATCTACCTCTCAAACACAAGGAGGCTCTGCTCATCTGAATTTGAGACGGACCATGTTTCCGATCCATATAACAAGAAAAGGCGGATCATGCAGAGCCTTATGTAATCTCATCTTTGTACTCCATGTGAGATTATGACTTCTGAAAAATTGTCTTAATCCGAAGAAACATCTGTTTGAAAGTACTATTCTCATACTTATCTCCGCTGTCACGACGTTGTTTATGTTAACCTGTGAGCCGAGATAGACAAGTTCTTCAAACTTTTCAGAACTGAACATTCCCATAGCGATATTTTCTCTGTGGTTGGTTCATCTCACCAGATAGAATGAATTTGCTCTTTTATAATTTAATGCCCAGGTCTAGTCTCCTTACTGGGGGCTGCAGGACCATGAATGCATCCTTGAGCGCCTGAAAGGATCTCCTCATAATGTCGATATCATCGTCATAGGATCGTCATAGGATCTGGGCAGTCCTGTTGAAAATAGTGCCAGTGGTCTGAATACCACCCGTTCCAGTGCAAGATTAAAGAGTTGTTATGACAAGGCACCATCCCTCTTCTGGAAACAAACGGTTCTGAGAGTCCTCATGGGATATCCACCATGCATTCAACGCCTGTCATCGTCAATTGTGTAAGACAGATGAACTTAGTAAGTATGGTTTATCGGTCAAAGTTATAGATGAACATACATGCATTTGATACATTTGAAATAAATACCATAGAAGCATTAAATATTGTATTCTAGAATGAAACAAATTACATAGAAACGAAAATTATTAACAATAATCAACAAGTAGAATTAATTATTAAATTATATTTAATATATAGATGTGTATTTTGAATAAAACAAATATACTGAAAGCACCACTCTGTTAACCAATGCAAGATAGTTCATAAATCTTGATTTATAGAAAAAAAATTGGTTTAACTATATTATTAAATGCTATGAAGTGTTGCATTAACTGGCTAATACCAGAACTTATCAAAACATAAATAAATAATAATGGTGCATTCTTGTACTAAAAAAAGAAATATATATATATATATATATATATATATATATATAAAATAGAAAAGAAAACACCATAGTATAGTTATTGTTACAAGTTTTTATTGTTTTTAAATTTAATCAATAGGGGGGCATGTAGTGTAGTGGTTAGTATAACAACCTATTTCCACGATCGCGGGTTGGCAGACTGGCACGCGGCCCTAAGATTTTTTTAAAAGGGATTAAAAAATCCTTAAGTATGCGCCCTTCGAAGGGAACGTAAAATGAGGGTCCCTTGCCTGTGCTGTGTACTATGAAGGTTACACCTGGGTAAGCTAAATTTATGACTCCAACTGTAGCATCGTCTTATAAGCCATAGCAGCCAAAAGTGATATTAATTGAATAAACAACAAATAAAAATCAATTAGTTTAGATTAATCGCTAAATTGCGTTCATGTAAATGTTCAAGAAGTTCTGAAAAATTAACAATATAATATTCATTTATGTTTTGTTGCACTGGAGAAAAATAATATGATAAGTAGTTCAACAAAGAAATTCTTATGCTTATGTTGAGAGGAATGCAAATAAAATAATAAGAGTTATTGAATAAATAATAAATTTACTATCAGCAAAAAAGTTTATTATATAATGTTTATTAAACAAACAAACAGAAGGCTACAAACAAACAAAAATAATGAGATATGATTTAAGACTATGGTTATTATTGACTCTTTCTAAGGTCTCTAAGTGTAACAGTACGTTTGTCCTTTGGGTTAGTTAGTTTAGTGTGAGTCTGCAGATTTTATAGATTGCACATGTCAAATAATCGCCTAAGACCAAACAAAGGCAATCATAAATTACAAAAAAAAAACAGATGTGTTTGTCAAATAATAAAATATTTAAGAAGAAAAATTGTATTTGATCTATGGTATTAATTAAGAAATTACATTATAATAGATCAAAAAACCCAAGCGATTTTCTCAAAAAATATAATACGGAACCATACTTAAAAAGGAGCCCTAACCAAGCTTTAAATAATAATAATAACAGGCCAAATATAATAATGCAAATGTTGAATTTTACTAAAGAATCAGCGTGGGAAGGTTATTTGATAACTATATTACGTCATTTTATAGCTGGCCTGGCTGTGAAATTTTAGACTTGATGATGACATGAAACCATATATACATAAAGGTCATTTATACTCAGAAACACGTGCTATGTTCAAATAGTACATGAATCGCTGTGATATATGGTTACATAGGGAGAGCAGTTTGCTCTACTCTGTTCAAATATATATTTACTCACCTTCATAACTGATAAATCCAATTTAAAGGGAGATCGTGTGTAGTGGCACTCAGTATTGACGAAGAAACTGTCGCGAAGATGATGCTCCAAAGTCAGGACGTACTAGAAGTTGTGAGGAACTATCTTAAATCTGATAATTTCGACATCATTTCCTGCAGAGGAGCAGACCTAGATGGCGTAGGCATGGGGTTCCAAAGTAAAGTGGACAAAGCAAGGATCACGTTTAAAACTAGTCAAGGCGAAGGCGACATTGATGTCTTCATTAAGGTCCTTCCGGATTCGCCCTACCACAAGAAACTCGTCACAGAACTGGGCAGTTTCGATCGTGAATCGATTCTATTCAATGAGGTATTCAACAAGTACCACCTATATCTAAAAGACCATACTATTCCCGCCTGCTACATAGCCCGATCCGATATTCAGGTTATGGAAGACATGACTAGGAAAGGCTTCAAGCACAAACCGAAATATGAGACCTTGGATTTAGAGCACTGTGAAAAGACATTGGAAACTCTGGCAAAGTTTCATGCTCTTTCTTATATCACGGAAAAACAGGAAGGGAAGAAAATGACAGAAATAGTCCCCGTTATAAAGACCGAGACGGTTATGTCCACGGACAAAAATCACCTCGGTAGGAGGATGATTGAAGTGACCATCAAGAGCATTAAGAGAGTAGTTAAAGAGTACCTAGGACACCTTCCACAGGAAGCTGTGAAGAAGGCACTCCATTATTTGGATCACTCCTTCGAAGAGATGAGGAGTTCCAAGCTGTACCCCAACGTCCTTTCGCATGGCGACATGTGGACTAGCAATATTATGTTTAAATACAATGAACAAGGGAACGTCGAAGAAGCATGCATTTTTGATTTCCAGCTGTCGTCGTACCATCCCCCAGGCTACGACATACAACTGTTCTTGCACTGTTGCACGAATAATGAACTGAGAGAGAAGCACACGGATCATCTCATGAAGCACTACTACGTAAATTTATCAAAGACATTGCGGTCTGCGGGGATTGACATTGATGACATCATGACTTGGGGTGATTTCGAAAATATGCTTGCTGAGACTCGACTAATAACATTAGCCCAAGGCACCCTCTTCCTGACATTAATTCTTATCCCAGAAAGGATCGTGAATGAAGTAATGTCCTGCGACGAGAAATGTAAAGTATACTTTGAAGAAGATAGGACGAATTTCGTCCTTGAAGCTTTAGCAAAGGACGAGGAGTATAGGAAAAGGGTGATCCCGAACATGACAAACTTTATCAATTATTTCGTAAATGAAATATGATAAGATATGAGTTAAACTTCTGAATATATGTGGATTAAGTATAGGTTGGGTTTAACTGATCGCGGTTCCTCAGCCCTGCCCCGGAGTACCTTCGGCCATGGTTGTTGCTAGTGACGAGAATTACCAAAATAGTAAAAACATGGGTATGATTAATAATACTTTATATGTTGTTCAAAATGAAACTTATATAAATAATTTACTTTTATTAGTTTGTTTTAAAACTATATTTAATAATTTATCATTAAATCATTGTCTTACATAACTTTCATGCATTGTATTTTACTTTTAAGATTTGTATTACTAACGATCTTTATTTTATATGAAATATGATAAAATAGAACGGGTTTTATTGTAGTTTTTTTTATTTATACTGACCCCTGATAGATTTTATAACCATACAAAAAAATAAAGTAATAAATATTACGTGATGCAGCCTCATACAATATTTTCATCTAAAACAGTTCCTTTAAACTACTCTCGGACCCAGTAATGGTGCGCCATATCGCTGCTATGAACATATAAAAAATCCTTTTCTTTTAATTAGTAACGACAATTAACTCACTAAAACCCTTTGCTATCAAACAGCAAAATTTATTAGAGGAAGTGAATGGGATGGATCGGAGGAGAGATTCTGGTGCATCTACAACCTCCACATTCTGAATCGCATCATATCACATTTTTATAATATGAAGGCTGTAATGAATATTTGAACATTTATGCCTATAAATGTAAAAGAAATTAAATATATAACATAAGTTATTTATTTTGAATTATTATTAAATATTATATTGATTGATAAGATAACTGTCAATACTTACATATCGATTTAAAGCAGATGCATGTCGAAAATAACTGTTAAAAATACGACGTATTAATACCATTTATGTTTGCTAAATAAATTTTTCAGACGACTGATTAGTTTTCGAATGTTTCTCTACAATGTGATTGTTATCGCTATCAGCTAAAATTATAAAATATGTATTGTCTCTCTATATATTCATTGAACTAAAACTATCATTATTTAAAAAAAAAAGTCGAATGATCCAGCACTGAATGCACTGACGTTATATATTTTTGCTAAATAAATTTTTCAGACGACTGATTAGTTTTCGAATGTTTTTCTACAATGTGATTGTTATCGCTATCAGCTAAAATTGTAAAATATGTATTGTCTCTCTATATATTCATTGAACTAAAACTATCATTATTTAAAAAAAAAAGTCGAATGATCCAGCACTGAATGCACTGACGTTATATATTTTTGCTAAATAAATTTTTCAGACGACTGATTAGTTTTCGAATGTTTTTCTACAATGCGATTGTTATCGCTATCAGCTAAAATTATAAAATATGTATTGTCTCTCTATATATTCATTGAACTAAAACTATCATTATTTAAAAAATAAAAAAGTCGAATGATCCAGCACTGAATGCACTGACGTTATATATTTTTGCTAAATAAATTTTTCAGACGACTGATTAGTTTTCGAATGTTTTTCTACAATGTGATTGTTATCGCTATCAGCTAAAATTATAAAATATGTATTGTCTCTCTATATATTCATTGAACTAAAACTATCATTATTTAAAAAAAAAAAGTCGAATGATCCAGCACTGAATGCACTGACGTTATATATTTTTGCTAAATAAATTTTTCAGACGACTGATTAGTTTTCGAATGTTTCTCTACAATGTGATTGTTATCGCTATCAGCTAAAATTATAAAATATGTATTGTCTCTCTATATATTCATTGAACTAAAACTATCATTATTTAAAAAAAAAAGTCGAATGATCCAGCACTGAATGCACTGACGTTATATATTTTTGCTAAATAAATTTTTCAGACGACTGATTAGTTTTCGAATGTTTTTCTACAATGTGATTGTTATCGCTATCAGCTAAAATTGTAAAATATGTATTGTCTCTGTATATATTCATTGAACTAAAACTATCATTATTTAAAAAAAAAAGTCGAATGATCCAGCACTGAATGCACTGACGTTATATATTTTTGCTAAATAAATTTTTCAGACGACTGATTAGTTTTCGAATGTTTTTCTACAATGTGATTGTTATCGCTATCAGCTAAAATTATAAAATATGTATTGTCTCTCTATATATTCATTGAACTAAAACTATCATTATTTAAAAAATAAAAAAGTCGAATGATCCAGCACTGAATGCACTGACGTTATATATTTTTGCTAAATAAATTTTTCAGACGACTGATTAGTTTTCGAATGTTTTTCTACAATGTGATTGTTATCGCTATCAGCTAAAATTATAAAATATGTATTGTCTCTCTATATATTCATTGAACTAAAACTATCATTATTTAAAAAAAAAAGTCGAATGATCCAGCACTGAATGCACTGACGTTATATATTTTTGCTAAATAAATTTTTCAGACGACTGATTAGTTTTCGAATGTTTTTCTACAATGTGATTGTTATCGCTATCAGCTAAAATTATAAAATATGTATTGTCTCTCTATATATTCATTGAACTAAAACTATCATTATTTAAAAAAAAAAGTCGAATGATCCAGCACTGAATGCACTGACGTTATATATTTTTGCTAAATAAATTTTTCAGACGACTGATTAGTTTTCGAATGTTTTTCTACAATGTGATTGTTCTCGGTATCAGCTAAAATTATAAAATATGTATTGCCTCTCTATATATTCATTGAACTAAAACTATCATTATTTAAAAAAAAAAAAGTCGAATGATCCAGCACTGAATGCACTGACGTTATATATTTTTGCTAAATAAATTTTTTAGACGACTGATTAGTTTTCGAATGTTTTTCTACAATGTGATTGTTATCGCTATCAGCTAAAATTATAAAATATGTATTGTCTCTCTATATATTCATTGAACTAAAACTATCATTATTTAAAAAAAAAAGTCGAATGATCCAGCACTGAATGCACTGACGTTATATATTTTTGCTAAATAAATTTTTCAGACGACTGATTAGTTTTCGAATGTTTTTCTACAATGTGATTGTTCTCGCTATCAGCTAAAATTATAAAATATGTATTGCCTCTCTATATATTCATTGAACTAAAACTATCATTATTTAAAAAAAAAAAAGTCGAATGATCCAGCACTGAATGCACTGACGTTATATAAATAAAAGAGTATATTGATTGGACATTAATTTAATGTAAAAGAACCGGTTTCGAAAATTGCATCGGTGAAAACAGAACTGGTTATTGAACCAGAATAACTGATAACAGCAAAGGACAGTGGAAATTCCAAAAGGACATCCTTCCTGAAAAATCTCCAAGAGACTATCAAGCCTCTCATGAACCTGCTCATGAGAATCCTTACCGAAGTTCCACTTAATTACACGCGATGAGCATAAAGCCCCTAGCAATCGTTCTGTAGACAGCATAATCACAGTGACGAACTTGACATATTTCTACACGACAAACAAATAGATATGCCAACGGTCATACCACGTTGAACACACCAGTTCCTGTCAGATCACCGAAGTTAAGCAACATAGGGCGTGATTAGCACTTGGATGGGTGACCGCCTGGGAAAAACAGTCGGTAATCATCTGGGAAAAAACACGTGCTGTTGGCATCTAACTTATCAGTTAACCAAGTTCATACATTTTTGGCTGTATGGATGGAAGTATCCAGTGCCAAAAAAAAAAAAATATATATTGCTTTACTTATTGAAACACGCATCAGTCACCGCACACATTTCTATATACGGTACTACATCACTTACAGATCAGACCACCCTGACACTTCACATGCCGGATCTTGTATTCTCATTCATGAAAAACTTATCCCATTCCCTTATTCCTTCCATTCCAACTGATGCTATCCAATCAACCTCAGTAACCATAACAACTCGTCCTTTCCATATCACCTTTTCAGCTGTATACTGTCCTCCCGGAATTTCTGCTTCTTATAACCTTCTTGAATGTTTGTTCCAATCTCTTGGTCCGCGCTTCATTGCTGTAGGTGACTACAACGCTAAACACCTTTGTACAACGATGGATGGGTTGTCGAACCTTTAACTCCCGAGGAAATATCCTGTCTTCTATAATATCCACAAAGATTTATTCCATCCTGGCACCAAACAACCCCTCCTATTGGCCTACATCCATCAAAAAACGTCCCGATATCGTTGACAAATTTATCATATCCCAAATTTCCAACAATCAAACCAATATAAGATCCTTTGACGATCCTTTTATTACATTCAAGTTGCGTTCCCAAGCCTCCCCTTCCTAGATTGATTACAGGACGTGCAAACTGCGACAATTCCTGTTATGATTTGGAGAACAAACTGGAATAGAAAATTTATTTAACAACAAGACATTGATACAGCCATAGAAAAACTTACATCATTAAAAAACCCTTTAAATGATAATACATTAAATCATAAAATTAATAATTCACAGAAGACAGACCTGCCTCAGCATATTGGTATCTTATTAAGAGAGGAAGGCAGAGCAATATCGAAGCGTTATAGAACTCGGTACCCAGCAGATAAATCTATCTATACTAAATTGACTAACCAATTAAAAGCAGAAATTAGAAAATTAAAAATTCATAAGTTAACGAATCTAATTGAAAATCTAACGACTTCTGACAAATCATTATGGATGACCACAATATCTGATTAAGAGAAAGCACAGTTATTCGGTCAATTTCTTTCTAAGACTTTTCAGCCGCATCCTGATATCATGAGTCCGTCTCACCATGAATATAAACAAAGAGAGTTAAATATTCCCCTCCAAATGACCCTTCCTCCCAAAGCATTCCATCCTTCAGAAATATGAAATAGTATTCACAGATTACCTTCTCGCAAAGCTCCTGGGCACGACCTCATCACGACCCACTTCTTAAAAAATCTTCTTAGAAAAGCCATTCTATTTCTCATCTACATATAAAATGCTATAATCCTCACCACATATTTTCCAAACCTCTGGAAATTATCCGTCGTAAAAATGATACCTAAACCTTTAAATAAAACCGGAGTACCCATCCTCTTAACGCCCTATCCCACTTTTACAATGTATGGGTAAACTCCTAGAAAAGCTCATCCTGAATACAAATCATATTATCCCAGATCACCAGTTTGGATTCAGAACATCCCACTCCACTATCCAGCAATGTCATCCTGTGGTGGATGTTGTTTTCTCAGCTTTGGAACACGGATTGTATTTCTCCGCTAAGCCATCGAATTCCTGTCTTATTCGATCCATACAATCCAAAATCCTCCGTAAAATCCTCAATGCTCCTTACTTTGTTACAAACAAAGTAATTAATAATGACCTTAATGTCTCATTTGTTGCTGATTTGGCCCGATCCGATATCAATCTTTTCATGACAAACTTTATTACCAGCCAAACCCACTAGTTTCAAGCCTCGCAACCTCTTCAATTTCTGATAATCCTTCGAGGTGTCTGAAAAGAAAATGGCCTCGTGACCTTCTAAATTGAAATTTTTATTTTAATACAACCACTCGGTAGTTTCTCTACTGGTCTTTTCTCTGGACATGATTTATCTTTCGTTATTTTTACAGTTGTAAATTTCAATAAATACATTTAAAAAAAAATTGCTAGACCAATTTTTATTGAGGTACTGATAGTAAATATTGGAAAAGCAATAGGAGGTGCTCTCCGTATATGCTCATGCTTAAGAACTTTCCGATAGATAGGTAAAGAAGAAAAGGAAATACTTTTTAAAAATCCCCATTATTACAATTTCTATTAAATATTTTGTTTACATTTAAAACAATTACTTCTGGCAACGTCATTTAGCTCTTGGTTAAATTGACTTTAAATGTTATAAATAATCTCATTTCTAAGATTAATCAGTTGTATCTAGTTTGTGAAAATGTTTTTACAGTCTACATTGATACTTTATGCTAAACTTTTATGCTGATCAATACTACTTAAAAATCCTTTTTTTAAGAAGAATAATAACAGTAATTTTAAGCGAAAGCATATCTTACTAATATTATAAATGTGAATGTTTGTCTCTCTTTCACGCAAAAACTACTGGACGGATTTGGATGAAACTTTGCAGTAATATAGGTTATACATCAGAATAACATATAGGCTATAACAAGCAAGGATTTATGGGGGAGGTGCAATGGGGCACGTTCCCCCCCTGAGGTATTTTAAGTACTGTGGAGAATCCATTATTGTTCATAAATAAAGGCAAATTACATGATAATAGTTGTTAAAATAACAGAAAGAACATGAGTGAAACTTTTATTTTTGATATCCTACTAATCTTACTAATATTATAAATGTGAATGTTTGTATGTTTGTCTCTCTTTCACGCAAAAACTACTGGACGGATTTGGATGAAACTTTACAGTACTATAGGTTATACATCAGAATAACACTAGGCTATAGCAAGCGCGGATTTATGGGAGGGTGCAAGGGGGCACGTGCCTCCCCGACAGTATTTTAGGTACTGTGGAGAATCCATTATTGTACATAAATAAAGGCAAATCACATGATGATCTTTATGGGGGCGCGGGGGCATGTGCCTCCCCCCTTATAGTACCTACATAATTAAAGGTAAATCAGGAACTTAGCAACTTGAAATTCGTAGTTAGGTTCTGTGTATAGTTTAAGAAAGAAATTCGGATAATTCCACTCCATGGGTTTCCCCTTTAATATAATAGGGGTTCAAAGGTTGTATAGAATCCGTCAATTTTGAAGTTAGACATCTGAAATTTCTGATGTTCGAGTAACTTATATTTAAAAAAAATAATTAAATTATTTATTTAAAATGATCTTTCACGAAACTTTACATGGCAGACCAAATTCCACGCGTGCGAAGCCGCGGGCATAAGCTAGTAAATTATAAATGGAATAATTATGAAAACTACAATATCGCAATGCGACAATCTTAATTATAAATTGAGAAAATTTTACTCATTTAATTTGATTTCATAAAGTAATGTAATATAAATCAGAAAAATTAAATAAAATACAGGAAACGTTGATATGGAAAAGAAAAAAAAAACTCCGTCATTGCATTACAATATAAATAACTCAGCGGGATCTTCAAATATTGTATAACTGGCAGTGAAATATAGTTGTCAAGAAAATATCCCATAGTGTATATGCAAATGAATATTTATCAGTTCAGTCTACTGATAATGATGATATAAAACAATTATAGCTCAAACTGCGCCAGTAGAAGGAAAGAAGTGGGCGCGAAGATGGTGCTAAAGAGCGAAGACGTTCACGATGTGGTCAGGAACTACCTTAAGTCAGATGACTTCACCGTTCTATCTTGCGAAGGGGTCTCTCTAGACGGGATATCTAAGGGCTTCTTAAGTGCGCAAAACAAGGCAAAGATCAGGTTCAAGACTAGCCGAGGCGAAGATGAACTCAACGTCTTCCTGAAAATCCTTCCGGACACCGCTTATCAAAGACAGAACATCTTGAACATGGGAAGTTTTCGTCGAGAAGTTATCCTCTTTAACGAGTTGTTAAATAAATATCACGATTTTCTGAAGGACAATTCTATTCCGCAATGTTTTTTGGCCAGATCCGACGATATAATAGTATTAGATGACATGTCGAAGAAAGGTTTCAAGAACAAACACACCCTTGAGACATTAGACCTACAACATTGTGAAAAGACAATGGAAACTCTTGCAAAGTTTCATGCACTTTCCTTCATCACGGAGAAGAAAGCGAACCGCAAAATGACAGATATAGTTCCCGATATCAAAACTGAAATGATTTTGTCCAAGGAAGAAAATCATGTTGGCAGGAAAGCAGTGCTGGCCTCAATCAGATCCTTAAAAAGGATCGTAGAGGAATACATGCCCCATGTGCCTTCGATAGTGGTAAAGAAAGCCTTCCAATACCTTGACAATATTTTTGACGAGATGAAGAGTTCCAAACTTTACCCCAATGTCTTGTCACACGCCGATCTCTGGTCTAACAATATAATGTTCAATTACGACGAACAAGGAAATGTCTTGGAAGCTTGTATATTCGACTTCCAATTGGCAACTTACAAGGCTCCCGGGTATGACATCCAACTATTCCTGCACAACTGCACAGAGACAAAGTTAAGAGAAAAGCACCATGATCAATTAATGCGCCTGTACTATGACGTTCTTTCTAGGACGCTAAGGTCTGCGGGTATGGACGTCGAAGACATCATGAGCTGGGAGGATTTTGAAAACATGCTAAAGGAGACTCTACCAGTTGTTTTAGCACAGGCCTGCAATTTTTTAATCTTCGTTCTGGTCCCGGAATCGATTTTGAAGGATGTGATGTCTAGCGACGAAAAATTCAGGGAGTACTTCGAAGTGGACAGAACTGATTACATAATGCAGGCGATGGCAGAGGACGCTGAGTTCAACAGAAGGATCGTCCAAGCAGCCAATAATTTTCTGAATTATTTCAGGTTCGTTTAATGAGGAAGATTTTAATTGTATAATAATAATTTGTAATATATGTATATATTAAAAATTAGAAACAGAATAGCAGTAGATTAAATTAATGTTATATTTATTTAAATAAAAAGAATAATTTCTTTACATCTCTTACATTATTATTTACCTGATGGTATCTGATGTGAATAAAACATAGTTTCTTTGACACTTATTAAACTATAAGTCGGAAACTCAAATAGTGGTGCTGAATCAAAATAAAATCCGATAGTACAGCATTAAGGTTGTTACTAAATTAGCAATAATTAATAATTTTTGTCATAAAACTACAAGTACATGAAAAATAAACGTAATACATAATAATCCATTGTATAAAGACAATGGATAGATAAAAAATATTTGCAAGATTTTTTTTCCACTAATAGTGGCTTCCTTAACCTATTGATTCGATGGCTCCCTTCCATAATGTCCTGTCTAAGGTCCATTCTTGATCTTGCAAGATTAAAGCAGTAATAATCGTTCAGTGCCACGCTGGATTGTTAAAAATAAAAATAAAGTATCTTGGAAAGAGTTTCTGATAACAATAAATAACCCATACTTCACTCAGGTTATTCTAGAATGAAAAAATACTGAGTATTTCAGGAATGTATAAAGGCCATCAGCCATTTTGTTTTATCAATGAAATTAGAGAATAAAACCCTTGTTTATTTCTTGGCTGAGAACTTTGCTGAACTTCATAGTAACGCATTAAGGTAAATTGCAACATTAATGTAATATATTAATACCAAATATTTACTCTCTCCAAGCTTGAATCTGAAAGATCACCTTTTATTACGATCAGACATGTAAAATAATGTGGAGGCAAACAGAGATAGAAAGTAGCGCTTTGTAAAAAACACTCATTATACTTATTAATATTTATAAACATTATATACTTATAAACATTATGGAAAATCGATTTCAATCAGGAATTTATGAGAATATAAGATTCAAATATATAAGAGCCCAAATGATTCCTAATGCGATTTTTGCAAGTAACAATATTGCAAAATACTTCAGCATTGTAATGGGAATGTTTTTTAGGTTATTACAAATTATATATGAAATAATCATTAGAAAAACTTTAATATTTAAATTTTAAATAAATTAATGATCGTAAAATTCAATAAATTGGTACAAAATGTGAGTATAACGAGATTATTGATAAAGTTGTGAGCTTATAATCTGCTTGAGGATTGTAAAATAAATATGTACAAAGTATCTATAAAGAAATATTTGGAACAGAAATTATGAATGATGAATTTTATTATTCGCATCTAACTTTACCTGAACTATTAAATACTTACCTTTCAATTTAAGAATCAGTATTTGATGCGCACAGCATAGGACTTCCTTTTATATGCATTGGCAAGCAGTAGTTTATCAATCATGACTTTGTGTCTGTGCTTTGTAGAGCGAAAATACATAAGCCATTGTATAGGTATTTTCGCATAGACGATCTCAAAATAAAAAAAATCACATATTGTTTCGTCAAGGAAAACTCTTTCTGTCTTTAAACTCTTAAATTATCTCTGTTCAAATTTCTGTCTTTTAAAGACTTCCCCTTGATCATCTTATTAATTACCAATTGGATTAGTGTCTTTATGTATTATAGTATTTAAGCCTGTTGACTAATCCTTAACATAAGAACCCACTGGACTAAGGATGCACCTACATTGGATCCGATGCGGTGCGACGCGATCCTATATTATCACATACGATGGTGGGCTGAAAAAACAAATAACTGAAATACGCAGTGAGTGCCTACACTGGATCAGATCCGACATGATTCTATTCTTTTCAATCCGATAGTGAAACTAGTCACTGCCTTCCGAATAAAATAGCATGAAATTTATTCTTTTATTTCTTATATTTTATATATATTATAGTGAAATATAATATATATTAAAAATAATTAATAAATAATCTTAATTTTATAAATTTAAAGAACCAAATGTTATAACAATGAGGTAATATTACTATATTACAATATTTTTGTCTTGCTGTTTGACTATAAACAAATAATTTAGTTGTTTTTCAATTAAAAAAAAAATAGAATTTATTGTTTTTATTATATATTCGTGTTTTATATAATGATTTAATTTTCTCGATTGTGATAATATTTATTTCTTTTGATATTTTGTTGTTCATCAAACGAGTATAAAAAATCAGAAAAGCACTTACTTCCCAGAGTTGCCAACTGTTTAATAAATAAATTAAACACTACGATGATAATTTTATCAAAAGTTAATGTTTCTAATTTTATTTGACGAATTAAAATTGTATGTAGGTATATTTTTTATGTACATTTCTGATAGATATAATTTTATTCAACGGAAAAATAACCTTCGCTACTATATTTAATGGTTCATGAAGATTAGTAATAAAATATTTTAATGAGAATTGAGAATATTTAATTTTGATTTATGACGGATATTTATATAATAGTTAATTATCAAATTACAATGTACATTTTTTAATAAACATTTGAGACAATAAAGATTAAGTTGGCTTACATGGTAACGGCTGGCTCATCGGATTGAAAACTAATGATTTTGAAATGTGAAAATCGCACCTGATCGTACAGTATCGCATCGGATCCAATGTAGGCGCTTCCGTATAAATGAACTATTTGATTCCACGAGCGACTAAATCGCTCGGATTGTTCGGATAAAAATGGATCGGATCGGAGCGGATCCAATGTAGGTGCACCCTAAGGCGGCTGCAAAATAGCCAAAACAAATTAGATTTAAAAAGCTCAAAAAAGTATTTAACTAACGATACATCACCAAGCCACCACCAACGAAAAGATGGAAAAATGATTAATCAAAAAAAAGTTTTAGTGGTGAATAATTATAAAAATATATAAATGAATATAAATAAATGTAATAATATGAGGATAAAACAATAAATAAAAGTTCCATTGTTCCAAATGAAATTCCATTATTTCATTTTGAAAAAATGGGGATCAGCACCTTATCTCAGTGTAATCCTTCGCACTATGGCGGATGTTTCCAAATTGATTGCATAAAGAAAATTATATTCACGAATATTTCCAAAAAATGTAAATTTTCCTTCCATACTAATTCTATTTTGAAAAAATAACAAATTCAGCTCAAAATATCCGTAAAAGCACTCATATTTGCAGTAGTCGTAATAAAATAATTTTAATAACATCTTGAAATGGTTTTATAGTACTTTATTCATATGACACTTTATTTTAGTAAAGTGATGAAAAAGAATGACGGAGATGGAACGAAGTTCGAGCTCTACGCTCCAAGGATAATGAGCCAGGGATTCTTTAGGGAAAAGACTAAAAAACGTGTACTTTGGTCTGCCACATAAAGTTTCGTGACAGATCATTTTAAATAAATATTTTAATTTTTTTTAATTATAAGTTACTCGAACATCCGAACTTACAGATGTCAAACTTCAAAACCGACGGATTCCATATAATCTGTGGTATTTTATTGAAATTCACCCGTTAGGGGATGAATTTCAATAAAATACGCAACACTTCTTCCATCATTTCTATTAAAAAAGGTTTATGAAAAATTTGAAGTAGATTGGATCAAGGAATCACGTTGTCCCATACAAACTCTGCCCCACTTTTTCACCCCCTTAGGGGTAGAATTTTGGAAAATCCTTTCTAATCAGATGTCGGATGTCTACGTCATACAAAGAACACACCCTCCAAGTTTCAGGTCTCTAAGATCAGCTGTTTAGGCTGTGAGTTGATATAATCGTCAGTCAGTCATTTAGGACAAACCATTTTATAGATATAAGGCATATATAAAATATATTAGGGAGGTTTTGTGTCCATACGTATAAATATATATATAAACTTATCTAATATCGGTTATAAACGAATAAAAATAATATCGATATAGAAGAATTATTAAAAAGTTGGAAATTAACTATATTAAGAAAAAATTATCATAGAATAAACATTTTCAAGAAAATATGAAAAAGTTTGTTACTCCTTACATCGAAAGTGAATTTACCTGCGTAAACAAAATGTCCCTTCAACGAAAGATGGATCTGCCACAGAGGAATTTCTCTGTATGTTCCCAGAGCGGTAGGTTCACAGCACCGAAAGCCAGGCAATTATAGCACAGAAAGCAAATTTTAAAACAATAATTGAATTCCTCAAAAAAGAAGATATATTCCATAAAATCTAATAGACCAAAAATTATAGAATAAGGACACTGAAGACCTTAGACGTTAAGTGTCCATAAATAATCAACCTAACCTAACCGAAAGCCAGGTTAGCAATGTTTTACTGGGATAGGGCTAAAGAAAACTAGATAACGCTATTGCACCACGAAATGTAAAATCATATTTATCAATATTGCACTTCAATTATACACCCCTTGTGAAATAATATTGTTAAGATAACAACTTCTATGGCTATGCAAATAAATCGTTATCTAGTGATCGTAATGATAACGGTTGTATAAAAAAACCTAACGATCTAGCCAAGGTAGTAGAAGCAAAGAAGGTGGTGTTGGTGCAAACAAAAACCTGTGTCAAGATGGTGCTTAAGAGTGAAGATGTACGCGAAGTAGTCAGGAATTACCTGAAGTCCGATGACTTCACAGATCTATCATGCGAAGGTGCCATTCTAGACGGAATATCGACAGGTTTCTTAAGCGCGCAGAACAAGGCAAAGATCAGGTTCAAGACTAGCCGAGGCAATGGTGAACTCAACGTCTTCTTGAAATTGATCCCGGACTCGGCTTATCATAGAAAGAACGTACTAACCATGGGAACTTTTCGCCGCGAAGCTATCCTCTTTAACGAGTTGTTAAATAAATATCACGATTTTCTGAAGGACAATTCTATTCCGCAATGTTTTTTGGCCAGATCCGATGATATAATAGTATTAGATGACTTGTCGAAGAAAGGTTTTAAGAATAAACACATCCGTGAGACATTAGACCTACACCACTGTGAAAAGACAATGGAAACTCTAGCAAAGTTTCATGCACTTTCCTTCATCACGGAAAAGAAAGCGAAACGCAAAATGACAGATATAGTTCCCGATATCAAAACTGAAGTACTTATGTCAAATGAAGAAAATCATCCTGGCATGAAAGCGATGATGGCCTCAATTAGATGTATAAAAAGGGTCGTAGAAGAATACATGCCCGATGTGCCATCGATAGTGGTAAAGAAAGCCTTCCACTACCTGGACAATCTCTTTGACGAGATGAAGAGTTCCAAACTGTACCCCAATGTCTTGTCGCACGCCGATCTCTGGGTTAACAATGTAATGTTCAGTTACGACGAACAAGGAAAAGTCACAGAAGCTTGTATAATCGACTTCCAATTGTCAACCTACAAGCCTCCGGGATATGATATCCAGTTTTTCCTCCACATGTGCACAGAGGCAGAGCTGCGAGATAGGCATCAGGATTATCTCATGCGGCTATACTACGATGTTCTTTCTAGAACGCTAAGGTCTGCGGGTATGGACGTCGAAGATATCTTGAGCTGGGAGAATTTTGAAAGCATGCTGAAAGAGACTCTGCCAGTAACGCTAGCCCAAGCCTGCCTTTATTTTTTCATTATTTTGGTCCCGGAATCGATTTTGAAGGATGTGATGTCTAGCGACGATAAGTTCAAGGAGTTCTACGAAGTTGATAGGATGGAATGCATAATGAACTTGATGGTGACGGACAATGAGTTCAACAGAAGGATCATTCAAGTAATCAATAATTTTCTAAATTATTTTAGTGCCGGTCAATGAAGAACATTACTATCTTATGAAGTATATTACTAAACTTGAATTGCATTATTATATCTCATTTCTTATTTTTTAAATAAAAATGACTAAACATTGGATAATTTATTTAATGCATTTCTTAAATTTTATTTTTTAAGGGTAATTATTAATATTACATTCTTGCATATAATGTCTGCTTTTTTGTTTCCTTCGGCATAACTATGTCCCTTATATATAATAAATTTTGTTTTGTTTGTAAACTATTTATATAAACTTACTATAACCCTAAGAATTGACAAAAATATTAAAAAATACATCATACATAAAAATACAAATATTACTATAGGTTTAATCAACTTGTTTATATACATATTAATTATTTCTGTAAAAAAATATTTAATTATATTAAATTTATACGCCAATTTTTTTCAATCAATAATACCTTGTAGTGCTAGTTTGTTTACATTAAAAACATTTAGTGTAAGTATTATGGTATAATACGCAAATTAACAAAGTAAAGAGCTATTTAATGATAGAAAGTACTTAAAATACAAAATAATAATTATGAAAAATATTCATAATACTTATCATTTTTTGATAAGTATTATGAATATTTTTATTCATACATAGTATTATATTATATAGTATTATGAATACGTTTCGACCTACGTTGTAGGTCTTCTTCAGGGCTATATGCAAATTACAGACAATATAAGAAAATGGTACAAATATATTAAAACATTTTAAATATAGATAAACCAAAAGAAGGTGAATACAGGCAAAAAAAAAAGATAAAGATGCACAGTAAGGTAATACAGGAAGGTTAAAATGTATGAGTGTATACTATAAACTACGAAGTGCCAAAAAGGTAGTAACCCACATCATGAAGAAAATAATAATAAAACAGAAAGTGTTGACAGTTAAAAAAATTAAGGTATTACAGATAAAAAATAAAAATTGAGGGATTCACTTATATTCTGAGCTCAACTAGTTTTTAAAAAAACAAGTTGTTGTTTTGGTTATTTAACGTAGCAACATTATAATATACGACATGTCGACATTACAATATGTGGTAGTGTCGCGACATATCATATTTGTTTTTGGAAGAGATATATACAAATGTTAACTTGAAATATAGATTACGAAAATTTATAAATGAACATAAAATAATATATTGAATGATAATTGTTGACCTTGATAATGTATGTTGAAGAAATTGGTCCGGGTAGAGGTCACTGAATGAATTTCTCGTGTAATTTGAGAAAATCTTTATTGATAGCCAACGTTTCGACCTACGTTGTAGGTCTTCTTCAGGGCTATATGCAAAATACAGACAATATAAGAAAATGGTACAAATATATTAAAACATTTTAAATATAAATAAACCAAAAGAAGGTGAATACAGGCAAAAAAAAGATAAAGATGTACAGTAAGGTAATTATGAAGGTTAAAATGTATGAGTGTATACTATAAACTACGAAGTGCCAAAAAGGTAGTAACCCACATCATGACGAAAATAATAATAAAACAGAAAGTGTTGACAGTTAAAAAAATTAAGGTATTGCAGATAAAAAATAAAAACTGAATATAAAATAGGAATGTGAAATGATAAAAATGATATGGGTAAATGTAGAAAGTGATAAGAATTACGCACTAAAAATTATAGGTGATAAAAAAGTAAGACATAAAAATTGTAAAATTATAAAAATCTAGAAATCAATTATATAAAATAAAATAAAAACGAAAATAAACAATTTTTTTTTTTTTTAATAGAAAATACAGTATTAATATTGATAGGTAAAAAATACTTATACATGTGTAAAGAATATTAATTGCATAAGAGAAAATGTAAGAAGAGACTTTATATAAGTGTAAAATATCAATTGTATAAAAAATAGGTATGTTTTAAGTAATGTAAGTGATAATACAATCAGGCTATATTGGACTAAAATACATATAAAAAACGGCGAGAATATGGTATTTATGATATTATGATATTTATGATATTATGCTATATATGATATTTAGGGTGGGAAATATATAACTAAACAAATAAACGCCTTACAGTAATAGTGAGCTTGGAAGTAGTGATAATAACGGTAAATTAAGTATAGTATTGTTTTAGGTTATGAGGGAAAGAAATTAAAATAAAATGGAGGAGGGAGGGTGAGTAAATAGTGCTAAACATAAGTTACCTTTGGGGGAGGCTGGGGGGGTGGGTCCTCTCTGGCTATGAAACTCAGACTGATATAAAATTGAGACGGAAGGATGGTCCCCCACCATTACTAAGTGTAAAAAATTTTTCCCAGAATATAAAAGCCGTTACAATGGCTGTAAAAGAAGCAGTATAAAGGGAAAGAAGCAGATAGTGTAGAAGCCTCATATAAAAACTTGAAAATTCATCCACACACACACACTCGTATGCATATATGTATATCCCTTAATCACACGTTTAACTTTGACCAATCCTCTGTTCTCGCCACGGTTCCTAATCATACCAAAAGACTAATTACAGAATCATTATATATTAACCTCGAAAAAATCCGTTAAACATAAAGACTGACAAAAATAACCTATCAATAGTTTACAGACACATACTAAACCTAATTCAAAAGAACTAACCACCCCCGCTTCCTAATGACTTTCTCCCCCCCCCCCCCCAGCGTGCCAATATTATATGTATGTGTATAAGTATGTATGTATGTCTGTGTATGTATGTATGTATCACTGTGTGTGTGTATATATAAATATGCATACGAGTATGTGTGTGTGGGTGAATTTTCAAGTTTTTGTATGAGGCTTCTACACTATCTGCTTCTTTCCCTTTATACGTTACTTACAGCCATTGTGACGGCTTTTATACTCTGGGAAAATTTTTTTACTCTTAGTAATGGTGGGAGACCATCCTTCCGTCTCAATTTTATATCAGTCTGAGTTTCATAGCCAGAGAGGACCCACCCCCCCCCCAGCCTCCCCCACAGGTAACTTATGTTTAGCACTATTTACTCACCCTCCCTCCTCCATTTTATTTTAATTTCTTTCCCTCATAACCTAAAACAATACTATACTCAATTTACCGTTATTATCACTACTTCCAAGCTCACTATTATTGTAAGGCATAAATACTAAATCATAAATACCATATCCTTGCCGTTTTTTATTTGTATTATTGATTGTATTATCACTTACATTACTTAAAACATACCTATTTTTTATACAATTGATATTTTACACTTATATAAAGTCTCTTCTTACATTTTCTCTTATGCAATTAATATTCTTTACACATGTATAAGTATTTTTTACCTATCAATATTAATACTGTATTTTCTATTAAAAAAAAAAAAAATTGTTTATTTTCGTTTTTATTTTATTTTATATAATTGATTTCTAGATTTTTATAATTTTACAATTTTTATGTCTTACTTTTTTATCACCTATAATTTTTAGTGCGTAATTCTTATCACTTTCTACATTTACCCATATCATTTTTATCATTTCACATTCCTATTTTATATTCAGTTTTTATTTTTTATCTGCAATACCTTAATTTTTTTAACTGTCAACACTTTCTGTTTTATTATTATTTTCGTCATGATGTTGGTTACTACCTTTTTGGCACTTCGTAGTTTATAGTATACACTCATACATTTTAACCTTCATAATTACCTTACTGTACATCTTTATCTTTTTTTTGCCTGTATTCACCTTCTTTTGGTTTATTTATATTTAAAATGTTTTAATATATTTGTACCATTTTCTTATATTGTCTGTATTTTGCATATAGCCCTGAAGAAGACCTACAACGTAGGTCGAAACGTTGGCTATCAATAAAGATTTTCTCAAATTACACGAGAAATTCATTCAGTGACCTCTACCCGGACCAATTTCTTCAACATACATTATCAAGGTCAACAATTATCATTCAATATATTATTTTATGTTCATTTATAAATTTTCGTAATCTATATTTCAAGTTAACATTTGTATGTATCTCAAATGTATTGTACATTTGTATGTATCTCTTCCAAAAACAAATATGATATTCTGATTATGGTAGTGTCTCGACACTACCACATATTGTAATGTCGACATGTCGTATATTATAATGTTGCTACGTTAAATAACCAAAACAGCAACTTGTTTTTTTTAAAACTAGTTGAGCTCAGAATATAAGTGAATCACTCCGTTTCTTTTCTCAAAAAATGATAAGTATTATGAATATTTAAACACTAAATGTTTTTAATGTAAACAAACTAGCACTACAAGGTATTATTGATTGAAAAAAATTGGCTTATAAATTTAATATAATTAAATATTTTTTTACAGAAATAATTAATATGTATATAAATAAGTTGATTAAACCTATAGTAATATTTGTATTTTTATGTATGATGTATTTTTTAATATTTTTGTCAATTCTTAGGGTTATAGTAAGTTTATATAAATAGTTTACAAATAAAAATAAATTTATTATATATAAGGGACATAGTTATGCCGAAGGAAACAAAAAAGCATACATTATATGCAAGAAGTTAATATTAATAATTACCCTTAAAAAATGAAATTTAAGAAATGCATTAAATAAATTATCCAATGTTTAGTCATTTTTATTTTAAAAATAAGAAATGAGATATAATAATGTAATTTAATTTTAGTAATAATATACTTCATAAGATAGTAATGTTCTTCATTGACCGGCGCTAAAATAATTTAGCATGATGATTCAGAAGAAAGCTCAATAATAAACATAAATAAAATGTTTTAAGACTAAAGCACGAAAAGATCTCCAAATATTACATAACCTGTTATAAAAAATGTATGATTATTTAGAGTGTATAGTCTACACCTATCACTGTGAATATACTGTTATCAGACCCACTGTTCGATAACGATAATATATAAAGCAGAAGTTTCAGTAATGAGTCACAAGCGAAGATAGCATTGAACAGTTGGTTAGGGCCATTGCATAACCAGCCTTGATAAGTGATTGATGTAATTGGTTCATGAAGTCTGCTATGTTCTCAGTCTTTAATCAGCTCTCGCCATTATAACATGTAATAAAGGGAACTAAATTCACAGCAGCGGCAGTGAAGTTACGTAACTCGGTACGAAAATGGCGCTTCAGATTGGGGATGCAAAAGTGGTACTCAAGAACTACCTCAAGTCTGATGACTTCCAGGTCATCTCATGCGAGAGATCAGGAATGGAGGGCGTGTCTACGGGATTCCTGAGCGCCCAGAAAAAGGCCAAGATCAGGTTTAGGACGAGTCAAGGTGAGAGAGAACTCCATGTCTTCATGAAACTCCTTCCAGACGCCGGTTACCACAGACAGAACGTGCAGTTCCTGGGCGGCTTCGACCGCGAAGTGATCCTCTTCAACAACGTACTCAAAAAGTACCATGACTTCCTAAAAGACAATACCATCCCGGTGTGCTACTTGGCCAGGTCCGATCTCATTGTCATGGAAGATATATCAATGAAAGGTTTCAAGAACAAGGAACTTTATGAGACCTTAGATCTCCAGCATTGCGAAAAGATGATGGAAGCTCTGGCCAAGTTTCATGCACTATCCTTCATCACAGAGAAGAAAGAGGGCTGTAAAATGATCGAGATAGTTCCTGAAATAAAAACCGAAGTGTTTATGTCAAAGGAAGAAAATCATGTTGGAAGAAAAGCCTGTCTGGCATCTATCAGGTGTGTTAAAGCATTGATAGAAAAGTACGTGGCAGGGCTGCCTTCAGACGTTCTGAAGAACACCTTTCTATATTTAGACGATCTTTTCGATCATCTAGAGAGTTCCAAGCTTTATCCCAATGTCTTGACCCACTACGATCTTTGGATTAACAATATAATGTTTAGGTACGACGAACAAGACAATGTCGTCGAATCTTGTTTAATAGATTTTCAATTGCCTACTTACAAACCTCCCGGGTACGACATTCAATTCTTCCTTCACGCTTGCACTGAAGCTGGTATGAGGGAAAAGTACCTGGACCACCTCTTGAGGCTCTATTATGAAGTTCTCACGAGGACCTTGAGGATTGCAGGCATCGATGTCGAAGATATAATGAGCTGGAAAGATTATGAAAATATGCTGAAGGAAACTCTACCTTCAGCGCTCGCTCAAGTTTGCAACTGCTTGGTCTATGTTTTAGTCCCAGAGAGGATTTTAAAAGAAGTGTTGCCCTGCGACGAGAAGTTCCAGCAGTATTACGAAGTTGATAGAACAGAATATATCTTGGATGCGATGACTACCGACGAAGCCTACAACAGAAGGATGATGGAAGCACTCACTTGTCTTGTTCAATATTTCAAACATGATAAATGAGGGACTTTTTCTTAAATTTAAACAGAGAAGCAATCATGTGTGTTTTTAATTACATCATGTTCTTCCTCATTAGGTCTATTGACGAAAACAATATTTTGGGATAGGGGAATAATTTAAAAAAAGAGAGAGAAAACAAAAGTAAATATAAGAAGTAAACCATTACTGATAGGTAACGTAAAAACGAGATTAATTATTCTTTAGAAATTAAATAAAACTTAAAGTGGATAAGAAGATGATACTTGCAACAGGTGCTAACAGCTGTGTCTTGATAGTATTGGTTAAGTTTAATTTACTGCCTTTGATTCAGAAGTGATTTTACTAGAAGTTAGAATCCTCTAAAGTTTAAATGAGGATACCTGCCAAAAATTGTCATTATTTTTGCCTGAAACCTACATTTTAAACCTCTCAATATTTATTTACGATTACTACCCTCTTTTCATTTTATTAAATGGTCGTGCTAACTGTTTATTTTTTTATTATCCATGTATTTTATTGTTGTGAGAAGTTGTTTATGTTCTTTGATTGTATCAAATATGTTCTTTTCTTACCTTTTACTGCGTATCACGTATTAATTTTCTCAAAATCTTAATAAAAAAAAAATCACTTTTTAGCATGTTTTTGATTTTTTTGTTTACCAGAATGCTACTTTTTAGACTTTTTTCTTAAATAAATAAAATTTTTGCTTTTTATCATATGTAGAAAGTTCATTATCGCTCGATACATTGGATTTATGATTATTGTTTATGCATCAAAAATAAAATTTGTTTTGTACACAAACCAACACAATTACACAAAAATACACATTTTTTTGTCACGTTTTAACTTTTTTTTTTTCAATTAGCATGGACGAAAATCAATCATGTTATTTACTAACCAATTTTTTATTTTTGTTTTACCTCAAAAATTATGAATTTTTTCCTCTTTTAGAAAGGTAATATAAACGATTAGGCCTTTTTTTGTAATAACATTTTACAAACAAATATGACTGGATTCTTTAATCAACATTTAGTATAAACGTTTAATACATTAATAATAATAATTCGGTTTGATGATAGCAGAAATGTTAAAAATAAACAACACAAAAAAATAATCAACTCTATAATTTTTTTTTATAATCGATTTAATTAGACTCAAAAACTAGTTTAAACTTCTAATATGTGGCAATACAATACTAAATGAAGATTTCAACTTAACAAATAAACGTTAGATAATATAAATAAATAACAAGAGAATCTTCAAATATAACCTGACTTTGTGAAATATGGCGAATGAGAAATTCGACCAGATCTGAGTAAACCCGTCTTTATCAGGCTCCTCTGACAGATAACACTTGACTTTATTTACTTTTTTTTATTACAGGTAACATTAAGCATAATACATTAAACATTAAGGTTTCATGGTCAATGGTAATAATTATTTATTGAAAGCAAAAAACTAAACGAATATTTCTAGACACGTAGTGATCAGATCATATCTGTTAGTCTAGAAATAGTGTAAGCAATAGAGGCTCAAATCTAACTAACAGAGTCTCACTAATATTTCGTTTATTAAACAAGAAATTGTGACGTTTATTACCACTAATTCTACCTGTTGGTGTATGTATAGTGATATCTACAATTTTATCTTGCCTGTGGCACATTTGCATGTTTGCTTTAGAATTACATCGGTGACTCATAATTTGCACACATTCACTAATACTATGCACGCGTTTGTCGTATTTTGAAGTTCATAGAAGTGTATTCTGTTTTTTAATTTTAGTTAATAAATATTCTAAATCATATAATTTATAACAGTGTTAAAATTGTATTTTATATGACTTTTTTTTAATACATTCAAAACACTGGCATTTTATACTATTGATACCTACTTTAAAATCCATAATTTAATAACAAAATTTAAATTTAATGAGGCATAAATATGTCAACTCAAGCTTCTCAGCCAGTTTTCTCCACATAACTGTGAAATTTCCAAGGGAATTTACTTTATAAAATTCAATTTTTCAAAACACTTATAATAATAGCCAGAGCGAGGACTCAACCTATTGTTTCAGAATGAATGGGAATTAGAACAACCTGAAAAAAAAGAATCAACACCATGTTTTTTTTTTTACTTTTATGTAATTTTTCTATAACTAAACTGTAAATTCTATACAGTTTTAATGTAACAACACTGTTAAAGCAACAATATTACTTTAAAAGTAATTTCATTTTAATATTTTTATGTACATCTTCTCTTTTAACTTATTGCCAGTTTTTACTCATTTTATTTTATATTGTATAAAAATGATATGCGTAAATGGTCGGCCTGGGAACTCTTTATCGCTTATGTCACGTGGCCAGGCCGCCCAAAGCCAGTCAGGTACGAGAGCTGGTGAAGGGTGGGCCCTCTTCTCGGCTCACTTTAGCAGCATGCTACTTTCCTTCCAAACACCTCCGTACGATACCGAGGGCACATCAGGGCGAGAAGAGGACACATACTTCACTAGCCCTGGCTCCAAAATAGTCTCCACTGGTCTGTACTTATATCACTATATCTGCTCTTGTTCTGACGCAATATAAGCTCTAAATTTATCAACTATATTGTCGGGCACCATTTCCTGATGTCTGTCTTTTCTTCAATTTTTGGGGCAATCCCATAACCCCAAGCAACGGTGTTATTTATCCTCCATGAGGAAGCATTCCAGCACCAAGCAGCGGTGTTATTTATCCTCCAGGACCACCAAGCAACGGTGTTCATTCTCTTCCTGGAGGACGAATCCGTCGGCACCAAGTGTCATGGAGATAAGAAAGACAGACACCAGGAGTGATGCCCAGCCTATTATGCGATATTAAAAAAAAATAAATTGTACCTTATTCACAATAATGCCTTTTTTTTTCTCAAATTTACTCTTAGCCCGCTGCCTCCGGCAAACGCATTCTTTTCAGGACAGAATCAGTTTTTTAAAACTAAAGACTATCATGCCTGAACAACACATTCTTATATATTTTTGTAAAATCAAACATGAAAATCAGATATTGTTTTGTCTAACAAATACGTGCATTTTATTCTGCCTAGATGTATTAAAGGTTCAACTATAATAATTTCTTACCTTCAACTAAGCTATAATTGGCACGAAGGTTAAAAACTCTGAACATTATTACACTAATTAATTATATAGATTTGTCTAAATTTAATTAGTTTTGAAACAAAACGATGACTGTATTATTATGTTACAAAAGCTATCGTGGTGTGAGATGTGACTAGACCCAAATAAAAATAAGATGAATTGGACTTTATTCACTTTTTTTTATTACAGGTACCATTAAGCATAATAAATTAAATTTTAAAGGTTTTCATTTCATGGTCAATGGTAATAATTATTTATTGAAAGCAAAAAATAAACGAATATTTCTATACACGTAGTGATCAGATCATATCTGTTTTATTTATTTATTTTTTTTTTATATTAACACTTTATTGAAATATTACAATCTGCCACTTGTGGGCAATAAGTAATAGTGCTATGTAGCTTACAGTCATTCCATAACAAAACAATAATATAAACAAAATAAAATAAATAAATATATACATGCGGAAAAATATATACATGCGGTAACAGAAAGAAATTAATGCGGAAATGATAATAAAATAAAGTAAAAAAAAAATAATAATAATAATAATAATAAAATAAAATAAATAATAATAATAATACTAATAATAAAAATAAAATAAAATGTACACATTCATACCCTATTTACAATTTGCCTGGGGTCTCCTAACTGAGCTTCTTCCCCAGGAATGAGGGCAAAGCAGGAGTCCGGGAAGCCTTAGCCCCCTTTCCCAGCCGCGTCACTGGCATTAAACGCCAATGGAAGCTGGCTAAGGGCGCTTCACATATCTTTTAGTCTAAAAATAGTGTAAGCAGTAGGGGCTCAAATCTAAAAAACACAGTCTCACTAATATTTCGTTTATTCAACAAGAAATTGTGACGTTTATTACCACTAATAAATAATGTCTTGTCAAACGTGAGTTTTTAAACTTCGTGCCAATTATAGCTTAGTTGAAGGTAAGCAATTATTATAGTAGAACCTTTGATACATCTAGGCATAATAAAATGCACATATTTATTAGACAAAACTATATCTGATTTTCATGTTTGATTTTACAAAAATACGTTTTTTGAGTTGTGTCTTTTTATGTCTGGACGTACCATACGTGGTCAAATTTTTCTAATCCTAAGCTGTAGAGTTTTCTAGAACATTTATTTTTCATAAGCTATCGCTTATTTACACATTGCTTATGTGTATATTTCTGAACACAAAGAAATTATTCAAGACATAACTAGTAATACAGCCCGACCTGTTTGCGATACAGAATATTCAAAGAGTTCTAGAAATGTAGTTAGAGCACTGACTGAGAAAACATTGTGAATTGTGTATTAGCCGGCGGAGCAGGTCCTCGAGTTACTAATGCACAAGGTAACCTCCCCCCCCCCGCCACTCCTAGGAGGAGTTACTGCCCAGGACCTTCTTCTGATCCTGGGGGCTTTGTCCTTATAGCTTGCGGTTGTCGCTGTTGAATAGTTGAATGCGGTTCACTCACTGAATTACACCATAGTGAATAGTGATTGTTATCCGTGAAAGGACGATTAATTTTATGTGTTATAGGTTCCGCTGATCGTATTTTTATTCAAACTATAATTGGTGTTAATGATCTTACTACATCTGCGAGGCTGACATCTCGAGACCTTCAAGTTAACTGTAAAGTTCACAGGAAAACTTAGTCTTGTTTTGCTTTTCAACTCCAATCTGAGTGGGGTAGGTTGACTCATTTTTTTATGTGGGATAGGAAAAATCTCAGAGAAATTTATGACCATACAAAGGAAGAAACCCAATGAGGAAATAAGACTTCTATGAGTCAAAGATGTTGAAAACGAACTTCGGTTGTTGGGTTTCGAATGATCAAGAAAGACTACCGAAGACACGTCTGACATAGCGAAGTTAGGGATAGATAGATAGAATAAGGACATATTGGCAGGAAATTATTATAAAGATCAATAAGTTATGAAGAACGTTATGTTTATGTGCACTTTAGAAATGCTACTTATCACTTTTCTGAGTAATGTCAGCATACTTCCATGATAATTTTTACTAATGGTAATTAATAATGCTCATAATATAGCATCTGTATTATGGCAATAGCACAATCAAAACATGCACACAGAACAAGTCCCAAAACGGATTTCAAAACAAAAAATGGTTGCCAAAGTCCCAGAAAGCAAAAATGAGAATGAATTTTACACTACCATAATTATTATATAACATAGAATACTAAATGGAAGGAATAACCGAATCACATGCGAACTCTTTAGATAACAACTCCGACGAACGCTCAACGCCGTTCTATAGAATAACCTATAGTAAATAATAATATAGATAATGAAAAGGATGCAAACCATAGGTGCTTGTAGTGAGAATAGAGAGAGATTTATCTGAGCCATATACAAAGGAGGGGAGTGCCTATCTGAGGAATAAGTTATAAGAGGGTGCCATTTAACGACTGCTAGAAAGTTGTCCCTTCAAAGACAAACATCAGAATTGGACGGGTCCCGCAGGGAGGAACGCTCGTCCCAAGCTGTATGCTATTGACACAATACAAGCCAAATACTACTGCTGTGGCCAACGTAATTAAAAAAAATAATCATTATAATTATTAAACTATGCATTTTACAGAAGAAGTACGAGGAAGCTCACAGTAACGCATTAACGCATTAAGTTGAAGAGGAATTGAGCAGAGTTCCAAAATGACTGGTAGAAGTGAATCCATACGGCGGTAGAACATACATTATAGAAGCATAGACGTGAATAATCATACAGAATAAAATTCTAAACACTAAATTAGAAAGAAATTATAGAAATACTAAGAATATCCAGGATCAGCGATTGTTCAGCGGCATATTGTTTTTGTTTCTGAATAAACTTTTTGAGAATAAAAGGGCAGAGGATATTCAGCGCAATAAACATTTATTTTTTACTTCTTTAAAAAATAGTCAGATTACACGAATTATAAATCACTATAAATAATATTTCTGAGCTTATGGTTATGTTATTCTTATTATTGTCAACTAAATTATATATCAGCTCACTCATTTTTGTGGACTGAACCCTAAAAAAAAAAAATCGTGTCCGCTTTGTTCATACTCCACATTTTATTTGACAGATTATTGGAAAATGATATATTGTTATTCAGTAATTCCATTTCACTAGATTAGATGCGCGCCTATTTGTTTTAGATAATAGGATTTTTGCATCCAATACTAATATTTCTAAATCGACATCAATTAAGACATGCAACTCATTACGTAATTGACGCTAAGTGATCGATGAAGTATAGTAATTAAAAAACTATCCAGCCCACCAAATCATTTTTACTAAGCAATAAATATCTTTAAGGAAGTACTGTAATACTTCTAAAACAAAAAAAAGACGTGCTGTTTCTGGATCAGCAGTTATGAAATAACATGAATCTTAAGCCAAATAAGGTTATCCATCGTATAGAGGCTAGGTGAGCCTCAGAAGGAAGGCGTTCGATGCCCACAAAATCATCCCAAGTTCGCTAACAGAATAAAGTATAAGTTATGATTAATCATATGGACAAAATATTGCAGAAAACGCTGATCCAACGAGGGAAAAAGTTAGAAGGGAAGTTTTTTTTTTCCAGCTTTTCCCTGGATACCGTCAATTCTTTCCATAGGCCCCTCCCTATCTTTCCAATCTTCACTTTGGAGACCCCTTCCTATCATTGTTTCTCCAATTCTTTGCATCATGTCCTCGCCGGGCGGTCTCTTTTTCTTCTTTTTTCAGGGGCCAAATCCTTTTTCCGGCTATCAAACAGGAATCATCCTAGTTGCTTTCTCAAGAAGTGTAGTGAAACCAAATTTATATAATGTTAGTTCAAACATAGGGCTAAGAGGAAAGTAAAATGGGGGCCCCGAGGCTGTAAGGAGACAGGTACTCGTTAAGGAACCCTATTTATAGCTGGATGGACAAAATTTATGACGGTCCCGTTGGCCATACCAGCATAAAGTGACCTTAAATGGATAAACAAACATAGAAAAAAGACTGCAGAACTAGTTATTGACTCATGATTTTTTAAAAAAATGATAAATTGATGGGGTGGAGGGTGAGCTATGATCCATTAGCCATATTCGATGATGGATTGAATTGGTTAGGGGATGCATTCAAAGATAACCAAACAATCCATCATTAGAATTATCAAGTCGACTATTTTCCACTCTAGCCATATTTAAGTATATACGAGAATGTTAGTGACTATAATCGGAAAAATTATTATTATTATTAATTTGATTTTATTATAAGGTGTCAACGTTTCAGAATCGAGTTTGCCTTAACTAGTACAAAGAAAAAAACTATCAAAATCAATGCAGAAGGTTGAAGGTTGGACTGAGAAGAGGCCACATCTGCTACCTCCCAGATAAGGACAATAATGGAAAAGCTGCAATGACTTTGGGAAAACACTGTTAATGGCGCCCTAACTCGCGGTAAATTATAAAGTTGGGCCTTCCCCCCCTCCTGCCGAGGGCGACAATTACCAGCCGAACCCGGGTCTTTTATTTCAGGTTGGGAACTTAGTCCTATCTCCGACCTAGCTTCTAAGCGCCTTTCTCTTGTTAGTGGGGGAGTTATGGCCCGAGTTACAAAGGGAGCACTTGAAAGTGTTAGGGCGCAGATAAGGCCTTCTTATAGGTTAGGGGATGAAGATAATATACCTTTACCAGCATAGCCCGTGATGGTCTTGCTTAACGTTCAGTATTTATCTGTGTCTTATCCAAACAATAATGTTATCCCTGAATGCAATTAAGCATGTCATTTAGCAAGTAAATCAAAAGCTTATCTCGACTAGAAAAAGCATTACCTCGAGTACTGATTTAAAATAGACCTCCCTGAGTTCAGAAAAATAAATAATTAAAAATGGAGCATGTAAGCCATACAATAAAAATAAATAGTTTAAAAAAAAAGGTAAAACAGAAGCTAACTCAGACTCCTTAAGCAATCATTCATTTCAGTAAAAAGATAAAGAGATAAGAATAAGAAATAAGCGGCCCTACTGAAATTATACCTGCCTGTGAAATTGGTTTATTATCAAGAGCTCAATGATAAGAGGAATGCTTTCACAAATTAGATATCCGTTAATATCTCCCAACTGCACTTATGCTATAATTACTTATTGGTGGGCCCTAAAAGTACTTAAGCCTCTTCTTACTTATACTATACTTCATTATAATTAAACTTTAAATTTTCGTATAACTGTATTAAATAACTAAGCAGAGAAAAGCTCCGACATTTACATGGCGTGTAAAAATTAACGTTTCTAGTTATTGTCCCGCCTAATAATAATAATCTACATTTATATTCATTGAGATTATTGTGATTTTATTACATATTAAATAATCCATATCTTTTATAAAATTTGAAAGTTTTGCCATATGTATGATTAATAAAAATATGTTTATTATAAAAGATTATTCACCGATATTAACAACATTTAAATACATAAAATTAGGCGTCTGAGATCAAAAGCGGATTACTAAGAAATTTCAGAAATCGAAGTTTTCTCATTTTTTGCTACCTCAGCAATTTTTTGCTAAAAAATCTCCAGGTTCAGGACCGGACTAAAACCATGAGAAATAAGGCGATAAAGTGTCGTATAAGACAGAATTGACCAAACTAAGGGAAAATTTCCCTGAGCAACCTAAGAAAAAAAAAATTTATTTTCCTCATAACTCCAGATAAAAATTCCAAAGTCCTCAAATAACTTAAGAAAGTAAAGGCATTTAGGAACTGTAAGCCGGAGACATAATTTATCGCGAAGTCAATTAGTAACGTATGGGATTGCATATACTATAAACAATAATAAATATACTACTAAGATGTAATATACTATAAACAATGTTAAAATTGTTAAATTGATTCATACTTCATTCACTTTTAATCCAAACCTCTTCCTCACCCATTATTTACTAGATTAAAAGGCAATTAAACTGAAATACTTGCTGAGTATTTCTTAATGAGTCAAAAATATCCATAGTTTTTCTACATACTCCTACTAAGAAATATAGTTCTCAACTGAAATTCTGAGTCCATATTCAATAATCCAAATATATTAATTTACAAGATTTAGAGAGAATCCTCAAACCATTAGTAGGAGTACAAATAATCAGCCAACTTATTGTGAATCGATATTAGACACTCACCCACATCGATTCTATCGCAGAGATAATCGAGAATCGGGGCTGGCCCATTTGCAGAAGGGGATAATCCGTTTTCTGTGCCATTTTCGCACATCGTCGAAGCAGTGTCCTAATGGAGTAGGCCGAAATCGGGTTTAGAAAATGGAAAAAAGTAAACACATTTAGGTTGTGTACGCCGGGCACATCACTTATCCCGTGATCGGCATAAAATGACAAAGTATAGTAGACTTCGATAGACAATAAAGAAGAAGAAATGGTCATAGTGTACTATCATTGGTGATGATAAAGAGCAGTTCTTAAATTGGTAGAAAATCGATTAAACAACAGATTCTTTTAAAGGGCACACAAAACATACACTAGCTAATATAGCTTCCTTACCCACAAATATAGGAGGTGCAGATATACATCTATATGGAGATAAAAGAATATAAATTTATCAGGCATGAAATAAATGCAGATAAATTTGGTTTAGATGCATCACAAAGAATATTAAATGCAAGTCTAACAAATACAAGGAAATTAACAAATACAATGAAAATTGGAAAGAGAAAAAAATTCTTCGATCATCTAGTGAAAATAGATGATAGCAGATTAACGAAGGAAATCCTCAACATGATTCAATTTAGGAAAAAGCCGTACTCTTGGTTAAAAGGAATAAAGAAATTCCTCAAAGAATTTGAACTTTGATTGATTGAGAAATGGATGCAATTCCAAAAAAGTAATAATTAAATTCAAGTTTTTTTTCAGGAAGCAACAAAAACTAAAGACCGACATAAAACTAACAATTGAACATCTGGCGAAAAAATGGCTTAAGAGAATATGAAATAGAATTAGTGATGTCATTAGTTGGCCAATTAATAATAAAAATGATACTCTACTTTTGATAGTGAAACCTAATATTGTGCAGTATTGATGTTGGTTGCCAATCCAGAATCTTGAAGAATAGTTGATTAATTTACAAGGCAATAGGATTTGAGTTGTGATTATAAAAACTCGATTGACCAGTTTCCTTTCCTTTATGATATTTTTATCGAAAGTTCTTTTAATCTGATAAGATTGGACACGTGTTTCTAATTATTGACTATTTCATTGTAATTTTTTCTTTAAAGCCTTCAGGTATATAATAAATATTTGAATAAATAACGTGCCAGTACTACATGATGATAAATTAAATATAAATAATTAGTATTTATAAGCGATCGTTAAAGAAACTAGACAAGTTTAGTCTACTTTTCACCTCCCGACCACCAAATCTTGATTCAGACTGTAGAAGTTCATTAGGAGCAGCTAGCCCAAGTCAGTGGGGGGGGGGGAGGGTGCAATTACTGTCTGGGTCATCAAGGTCGGAAGCTCTTAGTGGGCTCTTATGGTGAGTGGTTAGTTCTGGCGCTTTCGAAATCAGGATATAATATAATATAATACATATAATATAATATAAATATATATAATATAGATATATTTAAGTATGTACAATAAGAAACTTTAGTGATAATTAAAGACTTAGGATGGGTTCTATTATTTTATTTTTATTTATTTCTTTTATAATTTGTTACATTTCTCAGAATAAAAATATTGTACCAATAGACCAGTCTCAAATTAAAAAAAATTGTACAAATTTAAATATATCTGTGGAGAATCATAACTTACAATGAAAGAAAAAATGTATAAAAAACTTCTAACAGAGAGAAAAAAAAAGAAACAAAAATAAAATAAACAAAGATTATAAAAATATATTGTTAGTAACTACATATGTATAACAATATCAATGAAATGAAAGAAATTGGTATCCTACAATAATAAATGTTTGGTTCGTTTAGGTACATACCGCTTTGTACTATTTTTTGGATAGTTCCCAATATTTTTTATAAGCGGGCTTTTATTGTTTTTACACAATAAAAAACAATAAAATAAAGAGAGAGAGAGAGAGAGAGAGAGAGCGAGAGAGAGTTGAAGAAGCTCACAACACGATGAGAGAAAGCTTGGCAAACAACACCAACACCACACGGTCCATCCCGGAAGAAGAACATATGCTTATAGCTTATATTACTCTTAAAACATCTTGAGAGTTGAAGACATCTCGGATTCCCACACAAGCGACAAAAGATTTAAACATGGAGGACCACGGGCGGACGCAACTTACCAAGAACAAACAAGAACTATCTACATTAACAGTCCCTATATTTGTTCTGGGGCTCGCATTCAAAGGGAGCGTGTTCAAACTACTGAGCACATAGGAAGAGCAAATATTAATGTGCCCCAAAAAGAAATTAAAAAATTAACATTTAAACAACAACATATGCTAAATTAATTACTTAAGTAATTGACATTAATTATTATTTTATTTTATCAAACTCATAATCAAGTTTTTTTGTTTAAGGAAATGAAAGTTTTTTTTAAACTTATAACATTTTTTTATTATTTACAGTCATTACTAAGTGTATTTTTCTCTTTTTATGCCAGTTTATTACAACACTGAAGCGTATATAGACCTAGGGCTACTAAACTTTTTTATCTTGATATTGTTACATTTTTAGGTATTTGTAATTTTTACATTTAATAATTAATTTTAATACTTTTATTATTATTGACAATTTTATATTATCCATTTGTTGTGTCCCAATAACTGAAGAAAAAGATTTATTTATCCAAGGAACATTTTATATTCAGGCTCTCTCTCTCTTTCTCACTCTCTCTCTCTCTCTCTCTCTCTCTCTCTCTCTCTCTCTCTCTCTCTCTCTCTCTCTCTCTCTCTCTCTCTCTCTCTCTATCTTGGAACACGGGCCATCAAATTTTAATCCAACGAGGCAGAATTCGAACCTACGCCAAAGGGTAACATCAAACGAAGAGTTGATGAATATTAACGACAGAAGAATCTCATCATTTGAATATATCGACTTTCGGAACAAAAATTATTCACCCCTCCATATGAAAATTACTCAGAGTAGCCTATTGCAATTATTCAGTAAATATATACAGGATAACTGTAATAACAAAAATAAGACTTTATTAAGATAAAATTAAGACAACTTTAATTTTCATCATTATTGTTGCGATACTCTTACTTCAAAAAATGTATGAAAAGACCCAGTATGAATCAAAAAGGGCCAAAATTTAGATAAAGGTACATTAAAAGGGAATGCTCGATTGAAGAGAAGGCGTTAAATTTAATTTCCAAAAAACACCCTAATAATGAGGATTTATTTATTCACTTAATATGGAATCCTTGAGATCTGGAGACCCTTCTGGGACTCGGATTATAAAGAGGGTACCTAAAATAGGGGGAAAAACCTGACAGCTGAGCGTGATCCCAGACAAATCACTTTCCTGCACAATTGTTGGAATCCCATATTATTTAATAAGTATTATTCAGATCAAAGGAGTTGACTTTTCCTTGAGATCATTGCTTGGGCATTGAAAACAATATAGCAGTGTAAATAAGAGATATATTGATATTTACGCTTGTAAGTAGAAATCACCAAGTTGACTGATTTGACCACAACCGGTACACATAATTATACGAACATGCAACGCTGTTCTTTATTAATATAAAATTAATAATAATAATAATCCATAAATTAAATCCACAAACTAGTAGATTTGTTTTTTCTACAAAGATTTTATGACTTTTTTAAACATGTTTTACAACGAAAACTGCATCGATGGTATCCTAGCTTTTAATACATCCATATCTTAAAATTAGTCTCCTGTTAACATCCCGCGGGAGAAGTGATAAATATAGTTTAACAATAGCTTTTTTTTTTGGCTTCCTGTTTTTCCGCTAGCGACTAATAAATCGTCCTTAGTAGAGGAAAAGTAGGAAGGGACTGGAGTGTTTCAGAGGGAGCAAGCTGGGGACTTAACTACACTCTTTTTCAAAACTTATCCTCACCAGAGGGAAGAACTTTAGGCATAAACAACATTTAGCCCAACAGCCTGGTTTATTTACTGTTGCAGGTAGGTGCTGTTTTGTTTTTCACCCTTTTCGAAAGAAAAAAAAAAAAAAGTTAAACAACTAAGCAGCCGACGCGTCGCGACGCTTCGGAAATATTGATTCCGGAAGGATTCAGAAAATATGATAAAAGAAAAATGGTAGAGCACAGGACAGTTTTTATCCAAAAAAAGACAGGCTCAGAATATGTCTTGACTTCACAGAAATTGAAAACTTTATTTTTTAAGTTACCCTTTATTTATTTATTTATTTTTTAATGCGCCTGGAACATTTCTTTCTTTTTCATACTTCATACAATCATTACAGACACACATATAGCAGTATATGTATTCGTTGCAACAATTATATATGCATTATTTGTTATTGCAAGGAAACAATGAAGTTGGTTATAAATTTCAATACTTCAGAAAACTTTTTAGGCATAAATTTAAACCGTAAAATCAGTATATCATTACAATATCGTTATAACAAATTATTATATTATTTTAAACATAATAATACATATATGGCTTTATATATGTGAGTATCATAACAGTATTAAATTTATGTTAAAAACTATTACATTTTTTTATTATTCTGTAGTATAATTTTATATTGTTACTGTTATGTATTATTATTATGCCATAATAATATAATGTATTTATTGTATCATAAATATATTATTATACTGTTAAATTTAATGTGCTATATCATTGTTTTACTGTTAGATTATATTAGTTTATAGGTTTTTAATAATACATTATTTTATGTTTATAAAAAAGAAACATTAATGAAAATAATATTATTATCATTTAAAATGGATGATCGTTGTTAAAAAATCAGTCTTTTTTTTTTTTTTTCCCTTTCAAAGTAACCCATTCAAAGGACCGTTTATTTGTTAGCACATTCCATACGTGAGTATACTATGTGCCTTATAAATTCATTTTACAAATAGTTAACTACAGTTTGACAATTCTAAAATATATGCAAAAGACATTATTATATACATGCTGTTACAACTTAACATAATTAACAAAATTAACGAATTTAACAACTATAAACTTAACAATTAACATTTTTTTTTTTTAAATTAAAATTACAATACTTACAAAATGATTATCGTTTTTTAACCTAGTATAGTACAGGGAGTTTCTTATATGGATGTCAACTTTTCAAAATCAATACTATAAATAAATTTAGTGAGTTCGGGTCGAAAGTGATTGTATAGGTCATGTTCAGCAACTGGCCAAACTTTCCCTCTTAATATTGTGGAGATAATTAATTTTGATCTTTGTCCTTCATACAATTGGCAGTCATATATTATATGTTTAAATGTCTGTTCTTCTTTGTCTATTGAGCAACTACTATCGTTGGTTATGTGAAATCTGTGTAAGTATGATTTGGTATGTCCATGTTCAGTTAAAACCTGAGTTAGTTTGTAGTTAGTGGATTTTATTAATTTGTAGTTATTGTTTGTTAGTTTTGGAATGAACCTATGCAAACTAGGAGATTTATTTGAAATAGTCCACCGTTCATTCCACCTCATAATTGATTCTTCCCTAATTTTGAATTTTATGAACCAAATTTGTGTTTTTTGAAAAGATGGAGACATATCACTTTGTGCTGCCTCTTTTGCTAATTTAATCGCTATTTCATTGCCCTCAATACCAGAGTGACCCTTTACCCATATTATTTTTACAGAGAAATTTAGAAGCCTAAATGTGCACAAGTTCATTCTGATATTTTCGGTAAGCTCGTCATGTACGTCTGTGTTGAGAAAAATCACTCCTTTAGTTGGCTTCTGATATAAGATCTTAGGAGACTCTTAATGATGTTTTATGATGCGTTCAAAAATTTCTGAAAATTAGGCTAGTTAGAAGAAGCTCAGCAAACTAACCTCACACATAATATACCATTTTTGATTTGTAAAGCTATAAATCAAGACGATATAAATCAAAACTGTTTCCTTGAGAGAGTGAATGAATCCCCGTCGGTTTAACCTAGTCATGGTAACAGTGTTTTTAAGTAGTGCTTAAGCAATTTTTTTTTCCTCAGACATATTTTGTTCTCATGAATTCCACCAGAGTGCACCAATCCCTATTGAATGCACTTTCAAATCAGGTATATTAAACTTGTTTTGTTTGTTTGTTTATTCATTTAACGTCACTTTATGCTGCTATGGCTAATCGGACGATGCTACAGTGGGAGCTCGAAATTTTGCCTATCCAGGTTTAATTAGGATAGGGGTTTTTAACGAGTAACTGACATCGTACAGGCTAGGGACCCCCGTTTAACGTCCCTTCCGAAGGACGGCGTAACTAAGGATTTTTTACTCCCTTAAAAAAATCCTAGGGCCAGCTGCCGGGCTACGAACCCGCGATCTTGGGTTTAGTAGTTTGTTACGCTAATCGCTAGACCACAGGTGACCTAAAATTAAACTTGTATTTATCGTTTATCGAATCTACAAATAAATAAATAAAAATAAATTAAAACTACCAGTGGAAAAGAAAAAATATTATTGAGGAAGATGGGAATAATGCTTTTCAATACGGAGATAAATATATTTACAATGTATCTCATTCCACGTCAGGGGGCGACAGGTGTTTGTAGAAGAAAATTGAATCGCGAGGAAATAATAACCATAACGATTTCTGAAAGAGCAGCATCGAATCGAACCTAGGCAAACAAAACATGGCCAATCCCAACTACGTGAAACCATGGAAACGAAACGGTCACTGTTCAAACATTCACTATGTTTCAGCTTCATTAAACATTTATCAATGCGTCTAAACCAAAAAAATAAATTATTAGTGGTGGGAAGGTATCCACTTTTAGGCCTCCAATCCCACAACACAGGACTAAAATAAAAAATACAGAATTTTATTTTGTTGATTAATTAATACGAAATAGAAATAATGTTGTGCATAATTATAAGGGCGTAAAATAATTAGTCATTTTAAGCAATGGGAATGAATAAATTTGAATAATAAGACCGGTGAAGAGTCTTGGGTTAAGAAGTTGTTAAAGACTGTAATGTTTCCAAGGCAATGGTTCTGCAGGGAGGTGATGTGTCTATGATGAGGTTTTCCCCCATTTAAGAGTACACACTTATTTGAGGATGGGTTAGTAACCCTCGCTATAGCGACTCAGAGCTCTCTCCACTCAGCTAACCCGCTTCTTATACCTTATATTATAAAAAAATTACAATTTGATGATTAACTAGCTCACCTAAACCTCTAAAGTAAAAGTTGTTTAGCAGTTCCAATCAAATGCATATTGTACACGAATAAACAAATTTACTGACAAGACCTCCTTGCATAATAAAAACATTACCACTAACAATTATACATTATATAGATTAATTAAATACAAAATACAATAATTCTAATCTTACTAGTATTATAAATGTGAATGTTTGTATGTTTGTCTCCCTTTTACGCAAAAACTACTGGACAGTAATATAGGTTATACAGCAGAATAACACATAAGCTATTGCAAGCGCGGATTTAGGGGGCGCAGGGGGGCACGTGCCCCCCCTCGACTGTTATTTAGGAACTGTGGAGAATCCATAATAGGACATAAATAAAGGCAAATCACATGATAATAGATGTTAAAGTAACAGAAAGAAGATGAGTGAAACTATTTGTTTTGATGTCCTACTAATCTTACTAATATAAATGTGAATGTTTGTATGTTTGTCTCTCTTTCACGCAAAAACTACTGGACGGATTTGGATGAAACTTGACAGTAATATAGGTTATACAGCAGAATAACACATAGGCTATAGCAAGCGCGGATTTATGAGGGGGGCACGGGGACACGTGCCCCTCTGACAGTATATTAGGTACTGTGGAGAATATATTATAATAGTACATAATAAAAGGCAAATCAGGAACTTACTATCTATAAATTTGTAGATAGGTTCTTTGTATAGTTTAAGAAAGAAATTTGGATAATTCCACCCCAAGTGTTTCCCCTTTAATATAATAGGAGTTCAAAGGTTGTATAGAATCCGTCAGTTTTGAAGTTAGATATCTGAAATTGTGGATGTGCGAGTAACTTATATTTTAAAAATAAAAGTAAACTATTTATTTTAAATGATCTTTCCCGAAACTTTATTTGGCAGACCTAATTCATTGCGAGCGAAGCCGCTGGCAAAAGCTAGTATTCTATAAAAATAGATTTAAATGCAAAGTTCAAACTCCGCATTAGTTAATTATACAAAAGTTCTATTCTATGTTGAATAAGTAGATGTCCACGATACGGTTAGAAGGACACGAGGTGGATAAGGGAGTTGAAAAGCCACCAGAAAGATGGACTGAGGATAAGGATGATAACTAAGAGAGGGAGATAACAAGGATGATGAGCCCGCATCTCTGTTATCACTACTCTCTGGTAAGTGTCCGTCTGAAGCAGCAACCCACGTCGGAGGCCAATGCAATTTTAAGTGTTTGATAACGTCCTGATTATAGTATACATTATTGCTATTTATTGAAATTTACATTATAATAATAAAGTTAATAGAATGAATGATGCATACTGACATGTATAAAGGCAAGATAGAGAAAATACCAGGTGGGAGTACTCAAATAACAAATTCAACTTAAAAGGTCACTCATATACGATCTTTACTTTTCAGACGCCTTTGGAGAATTATCGGAAAGAAGAAAAGATGGATAGCTTTAAGACTAGTGAGTTTCAGTGGAAATAAAGTTTTTCATGAAAGGACGCACTGATATTGAATGAATCTTGAAAGTTTTTTCAATATCCTGTAAAGTAATGTTTTTTACTTGCGATACATTGCGTTTGTATCGACGGTATAAGGAAATAATTTACTATGAATGCAATTGATTCATATTGCTGCAAGTAGTGAAAGTGATATCGTTTTAACTAGTCTAAAATCACCTTGTGATGTTCTTAACACTAATATAACTAGCTTACAAGTTTTAATATATATATATATATATATATATATATATATATATATATATATATATATATATATATATATATACAAGTTTTTAATACAAGTAAGTTAATTTTAAGACTTTATGGATGTAGCCACAAATATATTCTAGGCATACATAAAGCATGATCAATACCCAACGAACCACGCATCAATGTCCACAAATGTCCTCTAGGTCGGAACAAGAGAGAAGGGGCATGGAGATATAGGACTGAGATATGACGGGAATCCGGGAGGCATTAATAGAACTCTCTTGGTTATAGCCATTACCCAAATCAATACAGTCGAACCTTGATGGGTGGAATCTCTTAGTGACAGGATTTCAATTCCACTTAAAGAGGTATTCCACTATATCAAGGTTCACATATCATGGTCATTAAGGTTGGATGTACCACTGAAAGAATTTCTCAAACAACTTGTAATTTTTATAAATGTAAAAATGAATAACCTGTGTATGTAGTACACACTTAAAAAAACCATACATACATACAGTATTGAAACAATCTTTTTTTATTTTAATTTAATTTTAACAATCTTTTTTTATTTTTTATTTTTTTACACTTAGTAAGGGTGAGGGACCATCCTTCCTTCTCAATTATATCAGTCAGTGTTTCATAGCCAGAGAGGACCCACCCCCCCGTCCCACCCCCACAGGTAACTTATGTTTTGCACTATTTACTCACCCTCCCTCCTCCATTTCATTTTAATTTCTTTCCCTCATAACCTAAAACAGTACTATACTCAATTTACCGTTATTATCACTACTTCCAAGCTCACTATTACTGTAAGGCGTTTATTTGTTTAGTTATCTATATACCACCCTAAATATTCATCAATATATACCATAATTCCAATATAGCCTGTTATTAGTCTGTTAATTAGTCCAATATAGCCTGATTGTATTATCACGTACTTTACTTAAAACATACCTGCTTTTATACAATTGATATTTTACACTTTTATAAACTGTCTTCTTACATTCTCTTATGCAATTAATATTCTTTACACTAGTATAAAGTATTTTCTACCTATTAATATTAATACTGTATTTTCTAAAATAATTTTTATTTTCAATTTTATTCTATTTTATATAATTCGTTTCTAGATTTTTATAATTTTACAATTTTTATTACTTCTTTTTTATTACCTATAATTTTAGTGCGTAATTCTTATCACTTTCTAATTTACCCATACCATTTCACATTCCTATTGTATATTCAGTTTTTATTTTTTATCTGTAATACCTTAATTTTTTAACTGTCAACACTTTCTGTTTTATTATTATTTTCTTCATGTTTTATTATTATTTTCTACATTTTAACCTTCATAATTACTTTACTGTACACCTTTATCAATTTTTATCATCATTGTTACACATAATTATCAAATTTTTTCCTGTATTCACCTTCTTTTAGTTTATCTATATTTAAAATGTTTTAATATATTCATACCGCTTTCTTAAATTGTCTGTATTTTGCATATAGCCCTGAAGAAGACCTACAGCGTAGGTCGAAACGTTGGCTAACAATAAATATCTTCTGAAATTACTTGAGAATTTCATTCAGTGACCTCTACCCGGACCAATTTCTTCAACATATTGAAACAATCATTATAATTATTACATAAATTTATAATATGAAAATAAAATAATGTAGCTAGCAGCAGGATTGAAAACTGTTTTAAGAAAGCTGAAATTATTCTTCAAAACACGGCTTGTGATGATGGAAAATATCGGAAACAGATACTCTCGGACTTCAGCCACAGGATTGGAAAAAAGTGTTAGGATACCGATGAGAAGCTTCCTTCCTACATTTGAACGTTATGCCTGATTGACATGGATGAAATCATAACAGCAGGGGGACGGAATAATGGAAAAATCCTTGAAGGATCTAAAACGCTAGGTGACAATGAAAATTAGGACAATTCCGACAACTTATTCTATAATTCCACTTATAGAGGTAAATATAAAAACTGTACCATTTACATAGGTAATTTCCCCAAAAATTCTAAGCAAGCAGAGTCTCCAAGAATCAAAAATGAAATAATTAATTAATAAGAAACATATGAGGCTTTGAGATGCAAAAGGGGATAAATCCAAATTTAAAAATGTTTCGGGAATCACAAACATACGCATAATTTAGGCTATTTTGAAATGATTATTTATTTGAGAGAATTATTTTTAGAAAAAATAGATTGGCTTTGACATGTTTTGAATGGCTAACCATTTACCACTGCATAGAGAACGCTAAATTTGTGAAAAACATTAAAAAAATTATAAAATATGGATTTATCCTTTTTGCATCTCCTATGCGCCTCATATCGTTAAATAAGATGGATATAAAAATATTACATGTGTTTAAAATTATTTATACGTAAACATAAAACCTAGGGTACCTCAGAGGTACAGCACTGAATTGCAGTGCCGAAGGTCTCTGTTACATATCCGACTTTACCAGCTTCCATTGGCGTTTAATGCCAGTGACGCGGCTGGGAAAGGGAGCTGGGGCCTCCCGGACTCCTGCTTTGCCCTCATTTATGAGGAAGAAGCTCAGTTCGGGGACCCCAGGCAAATTGTAAATAGAGTATGAATGTGTACAGTATATTTCTTTTATGTTTTATTTATTATTATTATATTTTTTTTATTATATATATATATATTTTATTTTACTTTATTTTTGTATATATTTTTTCGCTTGTATATATTTATTTATGCATTTATTTCGTTTATATTATTGATTTTTTATGGAATGATTGTAGGTACATAGCACCATTACTTATTGCCCACAGCAGGCAGATTGTAATGCTTCAATAAAGTGTTTTCAAAAAAAACAAAAAAAAAAAAACATATCCGACTCTAACAGATAATTTATTTTATCTGTTCACAGCCGGAGATGGGTCCTGAGGGACCTAGAGATCCTCATGGGGCTAACCTCTATAAAGTGGGTACCCTTTATTGGAGAAAACCTGGTGGCTGAGCGTGATCTAATACAAATCACCGCAACCGTTGTCCTAGAAACAGTACAGTCTTCACCATGTACTGAACCCTAGTTCCTTCATAGGCTGCTGTGGTACAGGCAAATAGATAAAACCCTGTAGCGACAATAACCATGAAAGGTCGATACCAATAGTTCCTCCAGTACAAAGAAGAACTGTACTGTTTCTAAACCAACAGTTGTGTAGGGAGGTGATATGGGCAAGATCGGGCCTCAACCACATTATTTCCCTCAATCAATTAGCCAAGCCACTGAACGTGATAACCTCAAAATTAAGGATTCAAAGTTAAAAAAAAAAGCTTATCTCGAACAGATCGAATCAAAAGAGTACAGTGTTAATATAGGACTCACGAGGCTATACTAACACAAATAAAATGTAAATAGCACAAAAAAAGTAAATACAAATGGAATATTTAAGCCAAAACAATTAATAAATAACGTAATTTAAAAAAATATGTGTTAAACAGAAGCTAATTCAGATTTCTACGGATTCACTCCTTATGCGATCATTAGCTTCAACAGAAAGATAAACAGATAAGTTTAGGAAATCGTTGGTCTTCCTCAGGTTGAGGTTAAGGTTATAAACCATATAAATAAAGGTTAAGGGGGTTAAACGAGAGACAAAAGCGCCGATAAATGGAGCAAAATGAAGCGAAGAAAGAAAAGCTGAACTGTCGCAAAAAATGAAAATATGGTGGGCAAATATGAAGAACAAGAAGTCCCAAACATGAACCATCTTTACTTCCCGTCTCCCACTTTGGGAGCTTTACGACTAATAATAATAATAATAAAGTGTAAAGAGTAAAAAAGTCAAGAAATGCTAGCGGCTCTTACCAGGCTTAATTATGCACTTAAGGGGCCAGGAAAAATATCTAAAAAAAGTGAAGAGAGGAGGTGGATGCAGTGATAAACTACACTTCACTAAACATTCACCTTTACGAATAATGTGTCATCCTTCGAGTAATAAATAATATTCATTTACAATTATTTATATGATGGTATTATTTTATTATCATGAATACAATTATCTGTAGCTTTTATACAACTCCCACCACTACCACCATATTTCTCTCTCTAATTACATGTACCTAATTTATGGAGATATATAATGTACCTACCACAGAAATTCTCCTGTTTTTTTAAATGTTTTTCTTAGTGATAATTAATTTCAAATTTATTAATCATTTTGAACTCAAAAAATAAGGAGCAAGCTGGAACACGCTAAAAAATTGTTAGAAAAAGTTGTTTGAAGAGATCCAATACGGATCTCTCCCCTCCCCCGTGGTGGAGTGTCTCAAAAATCTTGAACGATTTCTCTAAGCCCGCAATAATTTTCAAAGACCCTTTAAAAGTAAGTTAAAATAATGCGATTCGCTGATTTTGGTTTAGTCCTTCTTTCGAGCCTGGACATCCTGACAGCTCTCCTCCAATCATCCAGCTCAGAGGAAGTTAGCTTTTTTCTTAAGCAGCTCTTATCGTCCACTTCTCTCTTGCATTTAGCATTTATGGATTTGAATATGAGCTTCTTTGTTCGAAAGGTACGTCACATAACTGTCCCAAAGGACCGAGTTGAGCATACCAATCAACGTCCTTCCAGCAAACTCAACAAAACGACTTTAAAAACATTAAAAAAAGAGATTGGAATGACATGGTCTTCAAAGAATAACGGAGGAGGAAATATTGCCCAATTTAATTTTCAATCGGATTGAGCATTCATTTTTCAAGTCCATGATTGAAAGGATTTTGCTATATGGAGCAGAGACATGAACGATGGGCGCTGCTTTAGGAAAAATACTACTTGCCACTTGAAGAAAACGAAAAAGATGGATAGAAAGATGCACGGCCAAGATCGGAGGGAAGAAGATGTGCAATAAAGAAGGAAAAGGAAAACCGAATTAAAAGAAAATTTATGTGTATTATTAATAGTAATTATGAGTACCAGACTATATTTTACTATTTCTATAGTAAATCATGACATTAGATAATGAAAATAGATCATCTTGGGTTAATGTGATTAATATGGTATATCTAAAACCCCACGGGGAGCCCAAAACCATGGGGTAATATGCTTCTAATATACTAGAGCGGTTTTCCCGGAGTATAAGGAACCACAAATATGGACAGAGTAGATAAAGACCACGCCGCATTAATTAGATGTTAAATTCTTGGATAGCTGGAGCGGGACTCCAGGAAGCCTGGAAGGCCTGGATCAAAGCTTACTCCAGCAGGAGATATCCAATTAAAGGATTCCTCCATGTTACCTGCCGTCGGCAATTCCTCGCGTTTTGGTCAGCGGAGGGATTGCTATTGGCCGTTGTAGAGTTTATTGAAATAGATTAGATTATTCTCGAATCAATTTTATTTTTATTTTATTTATTACATTAGTCAAAGAGTAAGGGAATGAATTTAAATTCCTCACTCTCAAAGGAAAACTAAACTTTTTTTGTTAGCTTTGGGTCCATTCACCTTATTCAGGAACTAATATGGAGAAGCAGAGATATTATGGAGCATTTAGAAGCCAATAGTATGGAAACAAATTTTATTTGTAAGCTCTAAGAATTTGTAAGCTGCTTGTCTAAGAAGGATTAGAAAATGACGATATCTATAAATAAAATAATAAAACAGAGTGAAATTTCAGCTTTCTGGTACTAATTCGCGGATCAGTTCCGCAAGTTGTCGCTTAGAGTTGAGTCATAACAAGTTTTATCTTATCATTCGTTTCCTTTTTAATATTATCAAAACATAAAAAGAATTGTGATTTTCAATGTGAAAATAATATAGACTTCGGTAATCATTTCATTATGGAATAAACGTTTCACGTAATATTTCGAAGTATAGATTGTACATATTTTTTTTAATATTCATTTCTTGACCGAAATCTACACATTTCTTATAACTAAACTATTTTTTTTTCATACTAAAACTCACGATTACTTTTATTTACGAGAATATTAAAAATGATACGAATGAAAAATTAAAACTTGTTGTGGCTCAATTCGAAGCGACAACCTGCGGTACTGATGCCCTAACCCAACTAATATAAATGCGAAAATTTGTATGTTTGTCTCTCTTTCACGCAAAAACTACTGAACGGATTTGGATGAAACTTTATAGTAATGCAGGTTATACATCAGAATAACACATAGGCTACAGCAAGGGCGGATTTAGGGGGGGTCACAGGGGCAGGTACCCTCTCCTAGGCAGTTTTTTAGGTACTGTGGACAATCCATTATAGTCCATAATTAAAGGGAAGTCGCATCAGAATAGTTATTAAATAACAGAATGAGCATGAGTGAAAGAATTTGGATGAAACTTTACAGTAATGTAGGTTATACATCATAATAACACATAGGCTACAGCAAGGTCAGATTTAGGGGGTACGTGGATACGAGCTAAAGTATGAATTTTATTGTTTTAATTACTCTAAGTCATTTAACCAGAAATAATAGATTTTTGTCCCTTTAAATAATCCTTTATTTTTAAAAAAGTTTTTTTAACTAATGCAGTATGGCTGTCCACCTAATTCTCTTTTATAAAAAAAAAAATAATTAGAGATTTTTCTCACACGTCGCTGATAAAAATTACAGAAGCTAATACATTTATAATTTTTCATTAATAGAGAAGAGAACATAGAAGAAGTGAAGGAAAATGAAAAAAAAAGAAAAAAACAGTAGAGGAAAGCTAATGAAAAATTAAATTAAGTAATAATTCAGACACTTTTCATTCTTAGGTAACTTTAATTAGTGTTTTTTTGATAATTCAGATTAAAAATAAAATAGCGGGTACTTCAACTCGTCAAAGATTGAAGGATTAACAAATTGTTGTTGATAACGACAACAATATTTTACATTTTTATAATTCGGAATGGAAAATTACTTTTGTTTAAAGATGTAGTTGTGTGCTTGCAAAATTACTCCATCGTTATTTTTTTATATTTTTCCTTAAAACGAATTATAAACTCCAAAAAACTCCATCTGAAAATAAATTTGTTATTGCGCTCTATTCAAATAATTTAGGACTAGAGCTGTAGTAATAATTGATACATGTTTATATTAAATGAATACTTTGGTTTTTATAATTGAAAAAAAGTCCTTGATTCTTCTTTCTTCTAAAAATATTTATAAAACAGCTCAAAGTATGTTCTCGATATATCTAATAAAGTTCAATAAGTGAAGACAAAAATATTGTTAATTTTTTACTTCAAAAAAATTAAAACCGAGCATCTTAATCCAATTTAGGTCATCAATACTCAAGTGCTTCAAGACACTACCCAAAATAAAGTTAATGAATACAACGAACATGCCAGAAACAAAAAAAAAGATTCAATATTACCTTTAGGGGGTGCAGTCAATAAAAACACCTAAATAAGTGTAACTTATTTATTGTGTGCCGACGTTATATTAGAAGATACAGTCAACCAATTCTTCTCTAATATTACCTTTAGAGATTTAGAACAAGACAATCTAAGGGATTCAGGTAAATCAATTTTATGAAGACGTGATATAACAGTAGAAACATAAATGTTCTTATATATTTATTCACAAATAAATAAGCTGCTAGACAAGAGTGCAGACTCTGTCCTATGCTACATATATTAGAGATAAATGAAGCCTTAAAAAGAGCAAAACAAAACAGAAGAATCAATTTAGTTTATTAATAATAAAGTGGTTTATTTATTTTGGTTAACTTACGCATACAACATGTTTTTTATTCTACAAACCTATAATTCAAGGTTCGCATCTCCCAAGATCTTTCGAACATTATGATGCAGAAGACTGTTGATAGAACATTAAGAATAGGGACAAAACATGGAAGAGTTAACAGAAATATTTAGTAAAGAAGAGTACCATAGGAACAAGTGATTTGTTTCAAACATCTCTGCGCTGACAAAAATAAACTTGGCTGAATTGACAAATAAAGGACATAGTGAAGATGCTTAAACGCCATCAAACAGTGTGTTAAAATTCTTACTGTAGATACTCACTGATAAGAATTATAGGAAAACTCAGGTTATGAAGGTGCGATTGACAGACAAAAATTTAAAAAAAACTATGAGGGATATTGGAAGATTCTACGAGGAATCCAACTGAAGCACAAACCAGAGGAAGCAGCTCACCTTAATTAAATAGCTGCGGTTAGTGATGAGGTAAAGCTTCAAATATCTTCCGTAACATAATATAATTAATTTATTAACGCTATATTAAATCAATACCTTATGATAGAATTTATATTAGTAATTTATTTGAGTGCCATGCTATATTTATTTATTTATTGTATAAAGAAGTCAGGAGCAGTGGGTTTGTCATTTATCGATTTTAATAACATTTATAATCTAACTTATCGTCCACGAAAAAAGACTAAATAAAAATGTTTTCCTCTTTTTTCGATCCTTTGTTGCTTATATATTACATCATTAAAAACTTATTTATGTAATAGAGAGATAGTAAAAGTATGAAAAAGACTGTACAAAAAAATGACGAATGTTTAATTAACTTTTCTCAATATATGAAATTTAAGCTGAGATATCAAGTAAATTAATTATAACTTAAAATTAAATTAATTATTACTAAATTATTAAAATCAATTATTACTTATTTATTTTCGCCCAATTTTTTACTGTAGGTAAATCCTATACCTGATTAAAATTCATTCTCACTCCGTATTTGTAAATTGTCTTTCTTTTTTTAATTTTAAATATAGGAAATCAATTCTCTAGTTGAATTTTAATCATGTAAAAATTTCAATTAGACATCCCAGAATTGAAAACTTAATTTCAATTTAATAAATAATAAAGTGAAATTTCAAATTTTTTAAATCAGGTCGATATACAATATATTTCAATATTTTAATTTAAAAAGTTTTAGTTTTATTTATAATGTTTGATATTAAATTAGTTAATGATATTTTAATTTTTAAATCAACTGTTAATTTAGTGTATTTTTTAATCGTATGTTCTATCCTAGATATGCCATTTCCTCTATTGACTATCATGAACAGATTCACAGTCGACTGTATTATCTTGACACATTATTTTCATCGAGTAAATGAGTCTTCGATTCCTGTGTTTATTAACACCTCCCACTTTTTAAATATTGCTTTAAAGGACAGTAATTCTCCAATGATGATATGGAAAATTATTTCTATAATCCATTAACTCCTTTTGACAGTTGGGATCAACTTGCACCTAGTGTTATCACGTTTCCAATCACTTGCGAGCCGCTTCGACTTTACCATCAGAGATTTCCATCGGTTGAGGTTATAAGGATCTTGATAATTATAGCCAGGAAGGCAGACAGGACAGAGACAAGAGATGACAGACGATAAACAGGATTCATTACCCGAATGAGATCTCACCGTGAGGACTATCCTCGCTAACTAACAGCACCTGCTTCATGCCGCCATCTCTAATCAGTGTCAACAGCTCTTGTTGACTGTACTTGTGATATTGTCGTGCTTGTTGAATCAGATACAACCCTCTGCAACAACTTAGTATGCATCATTTCATGATTGAATCAAAATCAACGATAAAATTAGTACAGTATTTTTCATTTTTCTGTTTAGCGAGAAAAAACAGAATTGACTTGCAAAAAATAGTTGTATCAATTGTGAAATGAAAAGATATAGCATGATTGTATGAAGTAACTAGAAAGACTACTGGCTATGGACTAACATTATAACTTATCAACTAACATAGCGGGTGCTCTATTATATACATACTCTTAACTATCCATACTCTGTCAGACCATTTCTCTGCTTTATTTCCTAACCTCCCTCAGTTTAACCACTGTTCTAACCATTCCCTCCTAATCTATCTTTATAATTTGTGATTAGGTACATGAATGTATAAAAGAACAGAGGAGATGAAGGAGGTTACATCGCTACAAGGCGGAAAATATTTCGCAAACTTAAGGGTTATGAACCCACACTTATCCACAAATCCTTAGTTCATCCTAGTATCTATATAAAAAGTTACCCTATCTGGTTGAAACAATGGGAACCATTGATACGATAGGAGAAACAAGATTAAATGGTAGTGGTGGGAGGTAAGTTTAAACATTATGTGCCAACACCTTAGCATAAGCACTTATACATCGATGTTTAAAGCTCTATTACAGAAGAACTGCTTCATCTTTTAGATTACTCGTTTCCATACTACAGATTGCTAAATAATACTGATAGATTTGGATTTCGGTCATGACACTTAACTAAAAATTTCTGTTAAAATTTATACCTCAAATACACAATTTTTAAATTCTTAAATATTTAGGGTAAGAGAAACAAAACCGTTTTCCAGTTGTTGTTCATTCATTAATTTTCACGCTTTAGATACGTTTCGACATCTTCCATGGTCAATTCCATAGTCTTCCATGGTCAATATAGATTATTTATTGACCATGGAGGACTAATGATCTCCTCAGAATTTTTAAAAGTATGACTTTCCAGTTAAAAGATGCAGGAGAAGAAATGATCGAGAATGACACCATAGTGTCGAAACGTCTCTAAAGCGTGAAAATTAATGAATAAACAACAACTGGAAAACGGTTTTGTTTCTCTTACCCTAAATAAATGAAGAATAAATCCAGTTTAAAAAAAGAAAAAATTATAAGAATGAATTCTTAAATATTTGGACCACAAATATTATGAGTATCATTTTTTAAAAAGTGAAAGAAGAATTTCCGATTTTTGAAATAACGAATGTAAAAATACTTTGGGGAATAATAATCGATCGAAGAGAGCTCTATCGGAGCATTGAATAAACAGCTTGTTTGAACAAGCCGATTAGATGTCTCCCCCTTCTAATTTGAACGAGGGGTACCTTAAAGGTATCTAGTTTCTTAAAATAGCTAAGTCGAGAGGAAGATAGATGTTCTTTTAAAAGCTACTTTAATCGTTCGTCCTATTACAGAACGACAAAACTAAAATCCCAACAAATACGCAAAATATTGAACTGACAAACGAATCAATATACTATTCCATATTAAAAAAGTAAATATTAATAAAGATTCAAGTTAAAATTTAATTCAACGGTTTTATATTAGCTATCTAAGACTATGTCATCTAAGACCCTTATCAAATCGTTTAATTATTCTTTTTGAAAAATATATAACCAATGACATTTTATTTCAACTATCTCGGAAATCTTTAAAAAAAGAAAAGGAGGCCTATGAGTAGAAGCTGGTTGAAGAAATAGATTGAATGTTACCACAGAGAAAGTCAGGTAATATTTATAATATATCTCGGCGTAGGGAGTTGGCGGGCCCCATCTCCCTGTCATCAGACTTCAATTAGCCACTTGTCCTCCAGGTTGGGGGAATCTCAGTACTGAGGATGTAGACAGGCTCCTCGACGCTAGAAATGGCATAAGAGGAAGCAAAAAAAAAAAAAGTTGCAATATGTGTTATTATGATGATAATATCATCATGATAATGTAATATAATTATTACATATTACAATAAATATTACTATGATATTTATATAAATGTTATTATATCTATTTTTATTATTAGACAAACCCGGTGAATCATTTGAATTTTATCCAGAATAAATTACCTGTATTAAGGGAATCGGAATGGGAACCATTGATACGATAGGAGAAACAAGATTGAAAAATGGTAGTGGTGGGAGGTAAGTTAAAACGTTCTGTGCCAACACCTTAGAATAAGCACTTATATATCGATGTTTAAAGCTCTATTACAGAAGAACTGTTTCATCTTTTAGATTACTAGCCTGACTTAGCTCCCTTCGATGATAGCTCACTACGAAAATATCACGATTATGCTTCCTTAAGTGAACCACATTTTGGATAAGATTCGACTTAATCATTTGTTCACCATTTATCATAATATATCAGTATTTTATAAATTTATAGTAATTTAACAGTAGTTATTAATATAAGTCTAGAGATCCCTGATGTCTTAAGATTAGACTTAGAAGCCGTCCCACGGGACTCGGCTGCCTAGAGGACATCAGGCTGGGCCCTGTAGAGCAGGCGGACCCTAAGGACTTTATGCCCTTCCACTTTATGACCTAGGGCACCTTTAGAGCATAATGAAAGTCTTTGTTAGGGCGTCGGTCAGGTCATCAGCTGAGATATTGGAGGAGCCCTCTGCTCCGGATAACGAGGGTTATATATGGTCCGTGGTGTAGGGTAGCCTGCCAATAAATATTGGCACGTTGAGCTCCAAGGAGGGCATATACGTCGGCATATCCGATTTCAAACAACCCCATATCACAGGTTTATCACACATTTACTTTCTTGAATACTTGTTCTTTATTGAACGTATACATATTGTAGATTAATGAATAATTGGTAATTATCCTTCTCTGGTCAACACAGGGCTGTAGCGCCACGGTTGGTTGCAGAATATGGTCAGGATGGAGGTCAAAAGTAAGATCTTAAATAATAAGAAACTATTCATCAAGCAAAAATAGGAATATATATAAATAGAAAATTAAGTAGAAATGAAGTTATATTGATTGAAACATGAAATATGCTTACATTAATTTATGAACTTAGTAGAATTTATATATTAAATTTTAAATTATTTTTATTCATGTGTATGCATTTATTCATTTATATATTATTTAGTGATAAGAAAAATAAAGAAAATTGTCTAATAAAGGAAATATCAGAAAGGTAGATGTGCCTTACTAGACCATACTTGAATTCCCAAATTCTTATTGTTATCAACCAAACAATTACAATTTTATAAGAAAAAAAATAATGATCAAACGCTCACAACAGGATTTAAAAAAAAAATTCATATAACAGCTATGGACAAGCTTAAAACATGTTTAGGCGAAATTAGGATAATCGGAAATCCTTGAAAAAATTATGAGATATCATATGTTATCGATTCCTAGATTAAAAATATTATGGTATAACACTTTTGGGTCGAAAAATAATGTATTGTGGTCCCAATGTTCGTATCTATAACATGAAGGATGAGTTCAAATGAGAATATAGTCAAGAACTTAGAATGGTAAGAGGTTAGAGCTGAGAAAAAGAAGAGGTGATGTATAGGCGGACAACTTAAAAATTACTTTTTGGGTGGGGTTAAGGCCGGAGTGTTACTCTAAACAAGAACTCTTTTCGTGTACATAATTAATACTCGTTTAGTCAAACTTTTTTGCCACTAAGCGCAAGCGCATGTTATTTATTTATTTTTAAATAATTTAAATTAGTGAATTCGTCATTAAATCATCATTTATATGAAAACAATTGTTTAGAAACGCTGAGAAATAATATCTATCATACCAATACATGCCTCATTACTCTAATATTTTCAAAATTTATTATTTTAATTATTAATATTTATTACCAGTTACCTCAGTGGTATAGCACTGAGTTCCTGTGCCGAACGTCTCGGGTTCAAAGTCGGCTGTGGAAGATAAATTATTTAAGCTGTTAACAGCTGGAGATGGACCCTATGGGATCTGGAGACCCTACTGGGGCTGACCCAGCCTCTATAAAATAGATTCCTTTCATTGGAGGGAAAACTTGGCGGTTGAGTGTGATCTCGTGTTCTTAAGTTCAAGTAAACTGCCAATAATCATAGTATCATTACTTGTAATATTTTTATCTCTAGAAATATAAGTTCAACAAAATTATCTTTCTCTATGTGTATTACGATGCACGAATTCGTAAAATAAATAGTTATACGATAACCCAATTCTAGGTTAAAATCGATAAATCATTTTAAATATCGATATATCTCAATAGTGACTCATGTGATAACCTTAACATAACCTATTCAGAAGCATAGTGATTATTATTTTTTAAGAAAAAAAAATGTTTTAGATTCATTTTACTCTTGTTCTGTTGTAGTAGAAAATAAGTGCATTTCGTTATTGAAAGACTCGACTTGAGTACGGTATGAAGAAATATTGGCGGTGAAATGACGCAATATTATTGTTTCAGTTAATGTAAGAAGCCACTAAACACGGGAAGTAAGATACTTTGGAAGGGCCGCACTATAGTCAATCTATTGCTAATTATTTTCATCTTATTACAGTAAGTACCAATAAAGTTTAGTAATATTACAATAACATTATATTTAATTATAGCATGACCTTAATTGAATTGATTTTTGTTTATGATTTAACCTTATCATTCATGTAATTCAGAGATCAATTGGCATTGAGAATAATGAAGTGGGCAGAATACATTAAAGCCAAAAATTAAAGAACTAGGGGCTGATTTTAGGTTTCCAAATATAATTATACTATATAAATTAAACAATATGCTAATTAGTTCAACTGATGTAATATCTAATATGTACAACAACAGATGCTCAAAGTACATACAAGATTTTTTTGTAAATCATGGGTATAAAAATATTTGTTCAAATACTTCTCACGTTAGAACGGGCCATCTAAGCATATAATACCAGAGATAAATGATTTAGGAGTACTTTCATAATTTCATCAACTGCTTTTTGTTTGTGCTATTCCTTTCTAACTTTGAGAAAACTTGGAATATGCAGATAATAAATTTAACACTATCATTATTCACTAACGATGCTATAAAAAAAAACAACCTCCAAATCCGTCACGGAATCCTCGAAGTTAATGGATCATAACATATTAGAATATTGTCTTCTGGCTGGCATTAATATTTTTTAATATTTTGTTTCTCAGCCATTATATCTGAAGTTTTTACGATTCTTGTTTGATATTCTTCATTATGCTATTGGTACGTCAAAAATCGCAAAAAGTAAATGATAAACCACCAATACTTGAATAAAAAGTCAAATTATAATCTTATTTAATCATATAAAATCCTCGACTACAGAGTTAAATTTTAGACCTTACATACCAATTAGCTTATTTTTTATCTTCATTTGAATAATTTCGTATTATTAGTGATGATGGCGTTAAATAGTATTGGAACAGTTGGGTGCAAACCAGTATTGGTTATGGCACTTGTACATTTAATTTGGTTCCATTGATCAGTGCTTAACAACATATAGAGAAATAATTCAATTATTGACTAAATAATTATCTCGATCTTCGTTTAGGTGTGGAATGAACCCGACTAAAACTCTAAGTTTCAATATTCATCAATATAAAGTTCTCTAGCAATCCACCAATGCGCCTCAGCATAGGTGCAAGTATTTGTTCAAACATTGTTCTCATCGTTTCAAAACTTTCATGAAAATACACTACGTAATTGGAGCCATCAGAGTGAAAATTGATCGTTCAGTTTGCTCAAAACATTATTATGAACCCTCAAACTCAAACTAAACAATATTTCTGTATGATTTTGAGCTAAAATGCTTTGAAACATTCGCTGGATCAGAATGAATAATTTTATATATACCAAATTTTAAAATCGGTTCTCTCAAGGAATCGTTACTGTTAAAAACATTTAATTAAAAATTTCTTAAGAATTTAAACTCAAAATCCTACTAATATTATAAATGCGAAAGTTTGTATGTTTGTCTCTCTTTCAAGCAAAAACTACTGAACGGTTTTGGATGAAACTTTACAATAATATAGGTTATACACCAGAATAACACATAGGTTACAGCAAGAGCGGATTTTTGGGGGGCACGGGGACACGTGTCCCCCCTACAGTTTTTTAGGTACTTTAGAGAATCCATTATAGTACATAATTAAGGGCAAATCACATTATCATAGCTGTTAAAATTACAGATAGAACATGAGTGAAACTATTGTTTTGATATCCTACTAATATTATAAATGCGAAAGTTTGTATATTTGTCTCTCCTTCACGCAAAAACTACAGAACGGATTTGGATGAAACTTTACAGTAATATAGGTTATGCATCAGAATAACACGTAGGCTACAGCAAGAGCGGATTTTTGGGGGGGGGCACGGGGACACGTGCCACCCCCGACCGTTTTTTAGGTACTGTGGAGAATCCATTATAGTACATAATTAAAGACAAATCATATGATAATAGTGGTTAAAATAACAGATAGAACATGAGTGAAACTATTGTTTTGATATCCTACTAATATTATAAATGCGAATGTTTGTTACTCATTCACGCAAAAACTACTGAACGGATTTGGATGAAACTTATTGAGTAAAATAGGTTATATATCATAGGCTACAGTAAGGGCAGATTTATGTGGGGGCACGGGGGCATGTGCCCCCCTTTATGGTATCTTGAAATTTGTAGATAGGTTCTTTGTATAGTTTAAGAAAGAAATTTGGATAATTCCACCCGTAGGGTTCAAAGGTTGTACAGAATCCGTTAGTTTTGAAGTTAGACATCTGAAATTTTGGATGTACGAGTAGCTGATATTTTAAAAAAATAATTAAATTATTTATTTAAAATGATCTTTCACGAAACTTTATATGTGGCAGACCAAATTCCACGCGAGCGAAGCCGCGTATATATATATATATATATATATATATATATATATATATATATATATATATATATATATATATATATATATATTAAGATAATATATACAGATGTAACCTGGCTAACACATTGTGATATCTCCGTTCGTAATACGATGGTAAAAACACTTCGAGTCTTTTTGTTTAAAATATGTCATTGTTGTTCATTTTGCTTCAAGATAAGTAAATGTAGAGTTTAGTTTTAACCATATTCCATAGGTTCTGTAGTTACAAAAAATTTCGTTTGTTATTTATTATTTTGTTAAATTATTATTTTATTGTTCATTATAATGTTATAAGAATATTAGCTTCAAACAGGAATGAATTGTGGATAAAGGAATTTTCAACAGCTAAGAGGCTTAATAACCGATTTTAAAAAAATGTGTGATGTTGATTATCGATACCTTATTAAGTGATTTTAGTAAATAGTTTTTTTATTTTATTTTTTCCAGAAACGCACTAGCGACGGAAACCGCTAAAAGAAGACAAAACTATTTATTGCTGAGGCTACCGAAGCACGGCCATCATGATTCAGACCGAAAGTCACACCACGGCAATGAAGATGATGCAGCATCTGGAGTGATAGGGCGAAGGGGTGTTGTCCCCTTTCTCGAGAGGCAGGGCAGGATAGCGAGGAATATACTCCTTCGAGGTATAACATCGGCAAGGCCAGCTACATCATCAGTAAAATGTCAAAAACTATCCTATGTTGAGCAAGGCTTGCATACAAAGGGTGGATTTGCTTCTCATGAAGAACAAGGAAATGAAATGCAAGAGTTTTTAAACGAAAATGATAGTCATTATTGGAATCGAAGGCTGAAGCAAAAAAAGCAACTAGAATCTAAGTACCGATCACTGGCAGCCAAGATGACAGCCTACCTTTCACAACAGAATAAAATCGGAAAACGAGAGCGAAAAGCATCGGAAAGCAGCGAGTACTCGGCATCCAGGACGGGCCTCGACAAGGCATTCCACAATATTCTGGACGGAGCTGCAGATTTCCTGAAAACTCTCATAACAGACCTCGCGAAGAACAACAAGACTGGTGACGTCGACTTGGCCGATTACCCCGCGGCAATAACACTGGAGGAAAACTGCGAGAACCCGAACAAGATCACCATCATTCAAGGCCCACATGCAGACGTGAATTCGACAAGATCTGAAGGAGAAGGCATGCTAGAGGGAACAGCTGATTCAGCAAATTCACAAGAAAGCGATGAAGATATGAATAGTTCACTGGTCAAATTAACTGGAGTGGAAAATGAAGAGGAACCTAAAATAAAATACCCGAACTCTTCTGGTGTTTCCGCTTTAAAAAACATCATCAGTGAACAGCTTTCGAAACAGAGGTTGGAAAAACTAAGGAAAATTCTTTATAGTACAGATATGATCGTAGATAATACTACGCACTATTATCTAGAAGAGGTAGAAATGGGTAGTACTGCAACTGCAGAAGAGGAACAGGTGAATGAAGACCCGACGATTTTGATCATTGCAGAAGAAAATGCTGATTCAAGAGAGAGTCAAACTGAGGAAGAAATAAATACTACAGAACTGCCGCTTACGCTGGAGGTTGTAGATACGGTTAAAAAGAAAACCAAGGACTACCACAAAGTCAGCGGTGGATCGAGCACTAGTAACTCGTCCAAATTTCAAAAAGAGGATGCTTCTTTATTAAAATTGATCGACTGCAGACTTTGCTGGATCTTGGACATCGTCAGAAAAGCTTTAGATTGTGAAAACATTGTACAGCACAGCGATGGAGAGCAAATGAATAATGTCCGGTCCACCAGCGAAATAGCAATAGAAGATTCTAAATCGAAAAAAATGACAGAAGAATATGAAGGGTCGTCCGAAAGTGAGGAAACAGAGGAAAAAGTTGCCCTCTCAACAATAGATCTCACTGAATCTAGTCTAGAAAACAGTGACAGCGACATAGAAAACTCGATCGAAGCTACAGGAACGACCGGCGAAATAAAAAACAACGTGACAGAAGAAATAGACCCGGAAGTGTACTCTCCCAACATCATACACTGCGAAACTTCCACACTTGAATTCTGTGATACCAGCATCAACCCTACCTACACAAAAACGACGAAGAAATGCGAAGAAGTTAGTCCGTATGTGACATACCAATGTCAACAGCATTGTGATCCTAAATCCCCTATGCCTTGGTCAGGTTGTAAAATAGGTGTTGGCCAAAGTAATGCGAACACTATTACGATCATCGGCGAAGTAGGTGACGCACCAACAACAAGCAGAACAAGAACTACGAAGATGCTCTTGAAATCTATGGACAATTCATTGAAAAGGACGACCAAAAAAATAATAAAATATAAAAAAACAACAAAACCAAAAAAATGTACGAAAATGATATGGGAGAGTGAAGCATTACAAATGGTCAAAAAAGCACGCCAAATGATCGATTTGCAGACAGCTAGGATAGAGAACACCGTTCCGACGTTAAAGAAAAGCAAATCACATCCGAAAAGTGTCGTGTCAAAATCAAAGAAACCGAAACGAAAGAACTATCAACCGGTCACGATCAGTTTGCACATCGACTTCGACAAGAACGAGCTCCCAGAGGATGGGGTCCAAGATGGTGTGTTAGGGTTGATGGACGAGGATAAATTATTATCATTAAAAAATAAAAAACAGACGACGACGAAGCCTAAAAGGCTGCAAGATGATATAAAACAAAAGAACAAAGTCAAAGTGTTAGTACAGAACGGGCAAGTGATTGGGATGATTGACAAGTTCGGTCGGCTCTGGCGGGGTGGTGGCACGCACAAACTTTTGTGACGGAAGAGAAAGAATGATGAAGAGCAATAAGGATGTTGGCTAAGAGTCAACTAGCGCCGCAACGGAAAGAGGACACACCTCAAAGGTTATTTTAAGTTTAATCTAGAAAGAGCAATCAATAATAAAGAATAAAAGGCATAATAATGCCAACTTTAATAAAATAATAATTGGTATTGTGAATATATTTAATAAGAGGGGGTGGGGAGCCAGAGGGTACAATAAATTTATGAAAACTCATTTAAAAGTTATCACATGCTGAAAAAACTTAATTAGTTTGAATTTTTTGTTCCTTTTATTACGGTATATCTTGCATTATAACTCTGTATATCTCAAGAATACTAAATATTGCTTTTTAAAAACATTTTATGAACATTAAATATTCATAAACACCCTCAACTCTATCTTTGAAAAAAAAACCTTGTATCTCTTGGTTTTCCTACACCTCATTTAGGATAAGGTGTGGTACTCGTATCGGTTTTCTGCTTGTTGCGATAGTTATTGTCTTCTGAGAGAAAATAAGATCCTCTTCATTTCATAGACAAATTTTCATATTATCTTACGCTATTGTTCTTATATTTAAGGAGCTGGACATCTAACATCTCTTTAAAGCTCAGTAAACAACTGCTGATAATAGGAGTAATATTAGTTCATGATTGCATTTTATGTTATAATTAATGATAAAAATCTACTTCAAGTACATATACTTCAAGTAGAATACCAATTAAGGTGATCGTACAGTGATGAAAAAAGAAAATTGCACTAGATGTCAAACCATCCCAAATTACCAAACTTTCCTCCGGCCTATCCTTTTAGAGTGTAGAAACGAGGTGGATTCATGGTAAAATTATATATTAATATAACCGTTGATTGAAATTTTCTAAATTGAAATAATCCTTTACTACGTACAAATAGGTAATAAAAGTTTTCACTACACTTGAAGGAATGCAGCTCGGAAGGTACTGTCACTTGGCTATCAGCCCTCAAGATGGAGGGGAAAAGTGAAAATGGTCTTTTATAATGAAGTGGCAGGAAACTTAACTGAACGCTCGCTGCTTCTTCAAAGTAACTTCATTACAATTCCCATCAGCTCTATATTTCACCTCTACACTAACACCTCCGTCGTATTTTATCTTCTTTCCACGGTGGCATCGAGTGAATGAATTCTGCCAACGACATTTAAAGGTCTCCTGAATGTCATTTTAGTGACTATTAAATTATTCCAAGAATCACAAAGTAAATTCAAAAACAATTTTTAACTATTTTTTATTTAGACGAACAATGGAGCTAAACTGCCTTGGATCTAACATTTCCATTCCTAGGTATTTACCCTACAATCATCCGTAAACATTTTCTCTATCACATTTTAGCTTTTGCTTTTTTTATTTCTATTGCGATATTTAGAAATATATGTATGTATGTATGTATGTATATATATATATATATATATATATATATATATATATATATATATATATATATATATATATATATATGAATTCAATCGATATGTGCATAAAAGTAAAACTCAAATACAAGCCAGTGAAAAATTAAAAGTAAAGGCAGGTAAAATAAAACAAACACGGTTTACCACTTGCAGTGCTAAATATTTAGCAAATTACGATAAACTCTGGGCCCCTCAGGATTCTGAATTGAGTATCCAATTGCCAAATGTCAAATAAGTAATTAACTCATTATATTTATTTTTTCATTCCATAATTAACTGAAGAGGTATGATGATAAAAATTTACAAAAAAGATTTTTTTTTCTTGTTAACTCATTTTGCAATGTATAGTAGTAATTTTCGAGAGAAACATTTTTAAAAAATTTCATGGTCCCCCAAGATCGCGGGTTCGTAGCCCGGCAGGTGACCCTAGGATTTTTTTAAAAAGGGGAGTAAAAAATCCTTCGTTACGCCGTCCTTCGGAAGGGACGTTAAACGGGGGTCCCGAGCCTGTACGATGACAGGTACTCGTTAAAAATCCCTATCCTAATTAAACCTGGATAGGCAAAATTTAGAGCTCCCACTGTAGCATCGTCCGATTAGCCATAGCAGCAAAAAGTGACGTTAAAATAAACAAATAGATAAATTTCATGGTCCTGTTTATGATAATATAAACAACGTAATGGGACAAACGCCGAGGTGTATTTCATGTAAAAGGAAGCTTGTATGGTCCAATTCATCAAGGCACCACCTATAGCGAGGTGAGGCCATTTAATAAGACTACCCCTGATAGTGGAATACCGAGCAAGCTCTTGTAGCGTACTAAAATTGGCAAAAGAAGAGTTAGCCGACTAGGCAGGCGTTGGATGGAAAATAGAAGAATACCTCAAAGTAGTAGGGGTCTCAGAGTGGAAGCAGGAGGACGGAGGTGAGAAGACAGTAACAAAATTATTAAAGACGCCAAGAACATTACATCTGTAGAGCTATACTATCGATAGTAGTATAGCATTAATTGGATTATTATAACTGGCCATCCATATCATTATTGGAACCTCTAACTTAGGAGGAACCTTTAATACCAACTTTGAGATTGTTGATTATTTTTAGAAAGTTCTGGGACTGAAATAACACCGAAATTTAATAGTGATACGCATGTTGTTTTATAAGAAAAAAAATCCAAAAAAGGTAAGAGATGCAGGGAGAGATAAATAGATAAAGAGAGAGAGAGAGAGAGAGAGAGAGAGAGAGAGAGAGAGAGAGAGAGAGGGAGAGGAGAGAGGAGAGAGAGAGGAGAGAGAGGGAGAGAGAGAGAGAGAGAGAGAGAGAGAGAGAGAGAGAGAGAGAGAGAGAGAGAGAGAGAGAGAGAGAGAGAGAGAGAGAGAGAGAGAGAGAGAGAGAGAGAGAGAGAGAGAGAGAGTGAGAGAGAGAGTGAGAGGGAGAAAGAGAGAGGACGTGTTGGTAGGCCGAGGCAGGGGTGTAATTTCTAAAGGAGAAATTATTGGGAGAGAGGTCTAGTAATGGAGCACAATTACGGTGGGCTGAACCGGAATTATCTCCCTCTCCTATCTTTACAACAAATAACTTCTGGTGGGGGGCAAAACATCCCTTACTGGTTTTCTTCATGGGCGGACATATTGCCCACTGCGGAATGTTAATGTCCTCGATACATTCTCTCCTAGTTGCACCCCGACTTACCAAGAGGAACATCCGACCACGACTTTCCAGCTATTGTAATAATTTGTCTTGTATGTATTATCTTCATAATGCAATAATTTTATATATATTAAAAAAATGTAGCAAAACGAAATAACAACTATTTAATATATTTTCAATCTATTTCACGAAAGACACAATCTTACTAATATTATAAATGTGAAAGTTTGTATGTTTGTCTCTCTTTCACGCAAAAACTACTGAATGGATTTGGATGAAACTTTACAGTAATATAGGTTATACAGCAGAATAACACATAGGCTATAGCAAGCGCGGATTTAGGGGGGAGGGGGCACGTGCCTCCCCCTGCCGACAGTTTTCTAGGTACTGTGGAGAATCCATTATAGTACATAAATAAAGGAAAATCACATGATAATTGTGGTTAAAATAACAGAAAGGACAGGAGTGAAACTATTTGTTTTGATATCCTACGGATATTATAAATGCGAATGTTTGTTACTCATTCACGCAAAAATTACTGAACGGATTTGGATGAAACTTATTGAATAAAATAGGTTATAAATCATAGGCTACATCAAGGGCAGATTTATGTGGGGTCACGTGGGCATGCCCCCCCCGTTATAGTACATAATTAAAGACAAATCAGGAACATAGCCTCTTGAAATTTGTAGATAGGTTCTTTGAATAGTTTAAGAAAGAAATTTGGACAATTCCACCCCAAGGGTTTCCCTTTTAATATAATGGGGGTTCAAAGGTTGTAGAGAATCCGCCAGTTTTGAAGTTAGACATCTGAAATTATGGATGTACGAGTAACTTATATTTAAAAAAAAATAATTAAATTATTTATTTAAAATGATCTTTCACGAAACTTTATGTGGCAGGCCGAATTCCACGCGAGCGAAGCCGTGGGCATAAGCTAGTCTATTATAAACCTTCTTAGGTACTTCACTTATGTCCCCTAAAAATACTTTATAAACATAGCCCAAGGTGCAGATTGACGATCCTGGGGCGAAATGGTTGAGCTGTGCCAAGGACCGCTTTAGGCTTTAAAAAATAGAGGGTATGAATGAAAGGATTAGATACGCAAGTATACATTATTTATTGTTCATTAAATATAGCTACTGTATCTTTCTATGGCTAATCGGACCTATGCCTGAAAACGTACTGGGTCGGACCCCAACTTTACATACCTTTTAAAGGACAGCCTAACAAAGCAGTTTTTTCCCTTATAAGATGGCCATGGAAGGTTGCTATGTAAACCACTTTGCCATAGGTGATCACGTTTTATTCCGCATAGCAAGTACAATATAAATATATAGATGTATAGATATATACAATGTAGATATATTATATAATAGTAAGCATATTGCAATACACCACACCTGACTGATACAGACCAAGTACAATCTCTTGAACGCCCCTTGAACGCGATTTCAGTAAAAGTTCGAAACCGGCCTGGGCGCCTAAAATATTTTCGACCATTCTACTCAAGTTAGAAAAGGTGATAATTTTTAATAAAAATCCATCCGATTTACCTTATCAGAAGAGATAGGATAGGTCGTTGAGGAATAATAACAAATAAACATCTAAAATGCACTTAGTTTGGTCAGGAAAACATATGAGGCGTTTATTTTGAAAGTGACCTAACTCCGTTTTTAAAATTTTTGCCTAACTCCATTCTTGATAAGAAAACATACATTATTCACTTAATAATTGTTAACATTTTAATTGGAACCATAAATTTAACAGCCTAAGATACACTTAAGCAGTATGACTCATTATTATCCTATACGTATATTTTTAAATTCATCGAAACGCAAACCCTTAAATATTTGAAGATAAATGGAGGTAGGCCACTTTCAAAATAAACGGCTCATATAATTCCTAGTGGTTTGTATCTGAGAAGGACTATAGACTAAAGATATTAGTTGCTTTACTTCTCCTTGTTTAATTTATATGATCACTTTAATGTTGTTTGTTTATTAATTTAATGTCACTTTGTAATGTTATGGCTAATCGGACAATACTACAGTGGGAGACATAAATTTTGCCAATTCAAGTAAAATTAGAATACACGTCTTTAACGAGTACCTGAAACGTTCAGGGTCGGGGCCTTTCTTTACGTACCTTCCGAAGGACGTTTTTTTTTACTCTCTTTTAATCCTATGGTCACCATCTGCCAAGCAGGTAACCCACGTAGTACTTGGCAGTAGGTTTTGCTAGCCACTACACCAAAGGTCACCCCTCATTTCGTTATTTTAATTTTATTCGTATATATATTTATTAAATTATTATTATAATTATAAACTGAGATTAATATATTTGTTAACTATTGCCAACAGACGACCATTGATATGTGGAAATATAAGGCGTAACAGGAACTATTTGTAAATTAAAGAAAAATGAAAAAAACAGTAGGCGACATAAATATAGAAGAAAACAGAAGTAGTTCTCATTTCAAAAGACATTCGAGAGTTGTTTGAACGACAGAGATCAAAACAAGGCTCTATTAATGCTGAAAGAGAACCGGGTGAGGTATGATCTTCCTCTACTCCCCTGGTCTCCTCTTTGATCCTTCGGCAACGTATTGGTTCCTGGTCGCCCCAGTCAAAGAGGAGTATGCCCGCCATTCAATCCCAAAGCCGATTAGATCGAAATTAAAAATAAAAGGACCCGTCTATTCAAGAGGGCAATATTTCCTTTGAGGGTTTCCTTTCCAGTGAAATGGGATATTGGATTGCCGTGGAACTCCGGAGGTGTGAAGTCTTTATAGGGAACTTAACTTAAGGGGACTAGTCCTGGCTCTGGAGTATACTCAACAACTTACTACAATCCCCAGCCGAAGTCCTTATAAAACTTTTACCGGTCGAGGCGGACAAGTAAAATATTTTCGGAGAATACAACAGAAGATTGAGAAGGGAACCATATAAATATATATATTATAAATATACAATAATCAAGTTAATAATTTATTAATTGTATAATAATGACAATTTTCTATTTTCGGATTTGCCCGGTCTCATCCATTTTGAATATTCCTGAATCTATTTTCTCTGGTCCTGACGTGAAGTTTGTACGTATATTCCTTCATCTTTCGCATAACCCAAAAAGGGTCAGCCTTTAAAAGTTAAAATTCAGTATTTGGCTCTTGAGTGATATCTAGTAGTGCAATTCATCATTAATTGCTGTGCTATTTTACTTTTGAAACAATATATTTCATGAAAGACTATTTCTCATCGAAAAAAGAATAACATATTAACAAATTTAATACTTCAGTTATTTATCAATGAAAATAGCATATTATTATGTATATGTAATCCATAAACCGAAAGTTATACATTACTATAAACTCTAAATTACTTTTTACCGCCCACCAAATATAAAAAAGTATTAGGAAAAGTCTTAAAACAAACCTAATAGTTTTGGCAGTCGAAAGTTTTCAAACAGCTAAAAGGAAGAAAAAGAGCTAATTATTAAAATGAGTTATGGAGTACTTAATAAACATCAAAATTAAACGTGACTATAAAAACATTGCAATAATAACAGTTTCGATAATTATGATGGCAAAGACTACAGTAACGCGTTGTATATTTTTGATGACTATTCAAAACATTTAAAGCAAATGAGAATGCAAACGCATACAATGTTTTTTGATCCAATGCCACCATCTCACAGCACCAAAACGATGACAGAATTCTGTATCCCGTCAAATAGGCAAAAATTATCTTTATAAGGAGTTTTACGATTACATTCATCACATCAGAGAAACATGATAATGGATAGAACATATTGAAATAATAAATTAAAACGTAATTCATGAACTGAAAAGAAATACATAAAAATGTCTAAATTAAGAATAACTGTAAGAATGTAAAACTAAAACCAATATATTAAATACGTATAGATACACTAAATGATATTAACAGCAGAAAATTAAAAAATGATGGAATGACTTTATTAATTTTTAAGTTTAATGATGTTTTTGAAACTTAACTAGAATTTGTGATGAATTAGTGATTGATAAATGACCTATATTAGTGATAGTAGATGTACTACTGTAACAGTTCGGATGGGAAAACAAGTGGAACAAATAATTATTTAAAGTCCAGGATCCCTGGTACATTTTTGCACTTGATTACTATCAAGCTGAATCTTCGTGAATAGCTTCGTTTTGATGAGACACCCAACAATTTCCTTTGCAAAAATTCTCGATTGTGGTAGCTACCAGAGGTAGCAAGGATAAAATATGTCGATTTGATGGATCTCCAAAATTTAAGGATAACGTACCACGCTATTTGTAGGACAATATGACTGTTAAATTATATAAATATTAGCTAAGTAAAAAAAAAAAATCAGCTGGTTAGTAATCATTTTTGTTGACCTCGTTACCGATCAACATGTATCGATCATCAATCTTCAAAAATGATTACTAACCAGCTGATTTTTTTTTTTTTACTTAGTTAATATTTATATAATTTAGCAGTCATGTTGTCCTACAAATTGCGTGGTACGTTATCCTTAAATTTTGGAGAATCATCAAATTGACATATTTTATCCTTGCTACCTCTGTTGGCTACCACAATCGAGAATTTTCGCAAAGGAAATTGTTGGGCGTCTCATCAAAACGAAGCTATTCACGAAGATTCAGCTTGATAGTAATCAAGTGCAAAAATGTACCAGGGATCCTGGACTATTAACACATGAACTGCACTAAAGTTAACATTTTATGTATACTTGAAAAGAAAAAAAACCTTCCACATTTACCTTTTAACCTTATCCTGTTCACCTGTCCTCGGAGCCAGAACATTACTGCCTTCAATGTTTTTCCGATTCGGCGCACCCCCATTACTAGAAGAACCAAGTGGTATCTCGACCAAGATCTCCACCAAGAGTAAGCCTACGAACAGAGATATAGATAGGACAAATCCGGGCTAAAGCTCATTGCTCTAAGCCTTCTTAAGTCCTTAGCTGCCCCCTTCCAGGGCTTAATGGAAAGTCCCTGTCAAGTTGTCCACTTCCTTCTACTCCGGACTTGGTTTATCAGTTGGTCTTCACTCTTTCCTGTCGCGAGGAAGGATGTCTTTAATTTTCCGGTCTCGGGAAACTGTTTCGACAGGACTTACTTGAGGCTGAGTAAATACATATATATATATGTGTATACAAGTTTTTTTTTAAAGAAAATACAAACATATATATGTAATATAATTTTTAACTGATTTCGATCGAGTTCATGCAAGAAGACACTTCAGGTCTTGTTGTTAAATGTACGAGAATCTAATAAATCTTCTTTTACTATTGCCTATATACGATATTATTTACACTAATTTATTTTATAAAGACCTTTGAAACAACTACGATCCTTCTCGAAGGTTAGAACAGAAATTTATTTTAATACTTCAGGAGTGCCTATTCTTCTGCTTATTGAGACAACAGCCTTGTTAGTAGGAAATACTTGGGCGTTCACTTCATATCGAATTTCTAGTATATCGATGAATACTATATGGTATACAAGGAAGAAATAGTTGGGGGTGCAGTCAATGAAAACATCAAAATAAGGATAACTTATTTATTATGTGCCGACGTTTCGGCCTACAATGTAGGCCATCTTCAGGGCTAAGAGAAACAAAACAGAAATATATAAAAACGTAGCAGCAACAAGAATATATAAAGTGGTACAGGAGTGGAAATAAATTAGATTATTGAAATAAAATTAGATATGATGAAATAGTGAATAGAAGATATAAGATAAATAAGAATGCATATAAGACAGGTTACAGAATAATAAACGTAAAAAGTGATGGATAAAAATAGAATGTAGATGATGAACAGAAATTCTAATAGTGACAGATAAAATAATACAATAATAAGAATATAAAATAGGAAAAATACATGTCAAAAAAGGGGATAAAATGTAAACAATAATATAAAGGGAAAGAAAAATGAGATAAAATAAAATGAAATGATAAAATGAGATAAAATATAGAAAAGGGGGGAATAAAGTGTAATAATACAAGCATAAATAGAAAGAAAGGCTGGATAAATTTCAAAAATTAAACATTGAAAAAAAGGGGTATATATCTATGAACTATGAAGAATGAAAAGAGAAGGAAAAAAAGTGAGGAAAGTTAATATGTAACTTAATATAAGTTAATATGTTATAAGTTATAACATAATATAATTTATAAGTTATAAGTTAATATGTTATAAGTTAATATGTAAGTTAATATGTAACTGTATACAATTAGAAAGAAGTGGCATAAATGCAAAATAAGATGAGAATTTAATATAAACATATAGAAAGTAGGTGAAGAAATACAGTAGATGAAAAATATGAGGCTAAATAAGAATGAACTCTATACTATTAACATATGATGGATGCCAAAAGTAGGTGTGAGAACAGGTGCGAAGAAAGGTGAATGTGAAAAGGAAGGAGATAAGATAAAAGTGTACTAACCGAATAAAACAACTTGCAGGTTAGGCCGCTCAGAGACAAGTAAGCAAAAAACCGTTACACCGGGCAGGCGGAGGCGATAAAGGCGAACTCTGACGGCCAAAAAAGTAATGACACAGGAGGGGGAAGGAGAAAGGTAGAATCGGTGGATGTAAGAGGCCGTAAATAATGTAAAAGGCGTGAAAATTAAAAATTAAAAATTAAATAAAATTAGAAAGGAAAATTGCAGATGCAGTGGATATAAGTGACCGTAAAAAATGTAAATTGAGAGAAAATTAAAAATTAAAAGTGGTATTATATCTATGAACTATGAAGAATGAAAAGAAAAAGAAAATAAGTGAGGAAAGTTAATATGTAACTGTATACAATTAGAAAGAAGTGGCATAAATGCCAAAATAAGATGAGAATATAATATAGGCGATCTAATATAATATAGGCGATCTCGAGAAAAATAAAAAGTAAAAGTCAAATGGTCAAAATGTAATTAAAAAAAGGCTTAATAAATTAAGAATGTAAGGTTATTTTAGTAAATTAAAAATATGGGCGTAGGTTAGGGATAGGTGATGGGAGTCGGTCTTGGCATTAACGGTAGAGGAATCTAAATTGATGTGAATGGTTTCTGAGAGGATGCGTTTATTATAATTAGGAACGGAGGCTAGGATCGACGTGTTTTCGAAGTCAAAAATGTGGTTAAAGGATAGGGCGTGTTCAGAGAGTTTAGAAGCGGTTGGGTTGTGGGAGGAAATGGAGTATTTGTGTTGGGTAATGCGGTCTTTAAGTAGATTTTTGGTTTCGCCGATGTAGGAAGAGTTGCAGTTGGGAGTAGAACAAGGAATGCGATAGACGACCTGAGAACGATGTTTTAGTGGAATGGGATCTTTAACACGGGTATAAATATTGGAGAGTTTGTTGTGGGATTTAAAGGCGATGCGTAAATTGGGGATAGCGGAACTTAGGGATTTTTGAATGTTATTAGAGAGGGAGGGTATATATGGCAAGGATCTGTATATAGGGATAGAAGGCGGATGTGGAGAACGGGTGCGGGTGGGTGGGTTATAATGGTGATGGATGAGTTTATTGATAACATGGGGAGGAAAATTGTTTTTTAATAGGATTGCTTTGATGCGTTGGGTGTTGGTGTTATGGAAGCAAGCGTCGGAGAGGGATAGGCCACGGTGGATGATATTTTTGGCGACATTGATTATTTGGTGGTGCGGATGTTGGGAGTAATAATTGAGGAGTCTGCCAGAATAGGTGGGTTTCGTATACCAATCAGTGGATAAGGTGTGATCGGGATTTCTAATGATACGGAGGTCAAGGAAAGGTAGGGATTTGTTATGTTCAAGTTCAACAGTGAAATGTAGGCGAGGATGGTATGCATTGAAGGATGATAATAAACCTGGAATGATGTTAGGATTTAGGATAAGGAGGAGGTCGTCCACATATTTTTTAATGAAAATGACATCGTCACGGAACTGGGGTAGGATGGAGTCTAGAAGGTCATTTAGGACAATATTGGAGAGGTCAGGAGCGAGGGGATTTCCCATGGCCAGTCCAGAAATTTGGTTAAAGAACTGTCCATGGAAAGTGAGATAGCCGGATTCGCAGCAGAGTTTAAGGGATTGGAGATATGAGGACCGGTTGAGAGAGGTATGGGGTTCTATGAGTGACCAGTTGTTATCTATAATGACAAGGGCTTTATCTAAGGGTATGTTGGTAAAAAGACTTTCGACATCGAAGGAAGTGAGGATGTAATGATCAGGAATGGTGAGGGATGTTAAAAGATCACGTAGATGAAAGGAGTTTTGGATATCATATGGGTTGTTACGGCTGAGGACTTGTAAGGAAGAAAGTAAGAAATTGCTAAGTTTTGTAGATGGTGAATTGACGTTAGCTGTAATAGGACGGAGGGGGTTGTTGGGTTTGTGGATTTTGGGAAGACCATAAAAGCGGGGGGCTAAGGAATTATAGGAAATGAGGTTTCTGTAAACAGGATAGGTAATTAATTTAGAATTGACAAGGCTTTTTAGGTGGAGGTTGAATTGTTTTTGGAGAGATGTAGTAGGATCACGAGGAATGGGTTTGTAGGTGGAAGTATCCGAAAGAAGGGAATTAATTTTGAGGTTATAATCAGAAAGGTCCATAATTACAGTAGAGTTACCTTTGTCAGCTTTGGTGACAATTAAGTCGTCATGAGATTGAAGAAACGAGCGTGTGGACGCAAGGTCTTTGAAAAATTGCGGGGAGAAATTAGAAGGGGTGGAATGGGGGTGCTGAAGGAAGTTGGAAATGATATTAGCTACAGCGACTCGTGAAAGATCAGGTTGAACAAGTGAATGGTTGAGGAGGGGGTCATTATGGATATATTCTAAGTCTGTCAATAGGTCAGGTATAATTTTTTTGAAGGAGGAGGAGGGTGCAGAAAAGTTTGGTCCTAGGGAAAGAATGTTGTTGACATGGGTGGGGATGTTGGTGGAAGAGATGTTAAGTACCCAGTTTTCATCACCTTTTGGGTAGATTTTAGAGGTAAGAGATTTTTGGTAAAGTGAATTGAATTTGGAGATGAGGTGGAGTTTTTTGCGTGACCTGGTAGTGGTGAAGGTAGATGAAATAAGGGTGGAGAGGCTATTCATTTGGACCTGGTTAAGGTGACTAGTTAGGAATTGGGTGAGGGAAGATATTCGTAGATTCAACGAGTGGATGTGTTGTATGGTCTCCCGTATTTTAATATATACCCCTTTTTTTCAATGTTTAATTTTTGAAATTTATCCAGCCTTTCTTTCTATTTATGCTTGTATTATTACACTTTATTCCCCCCTTTTCTATATTTTATCTCATTTTATCATTTCATTTTATTTTATCTCATTTTTCTTTCCCTTTATATTATTGTTTACATTTTATCCCCTTTTTTGACATGTATTTTTCCTATTTTATATTCTTATTATTGTATTATTTTATCTGTCACTATTAGAATTTCTGTTCATCATCTACATTCTATTTTTATCCATCACTTTTTACGTTTATTATTCTGTAACCTGTCTTATATGCATTCTTATTTATCTTATATCTTCTATTCACTATTTCATCATATCTAATTTTATTTCAATAATCTAATTTATTTCCACTCCTGTACCACTTTATATATTCTTGTTGCTGCTACGTTTTTATATATTTCTGTTTTGTTTCTCTTAGCCCTGAAGATGGCCTACATTGTAGGCCGAAACGTCGGCACATAATAAATAAGTTATCCTTATTTTGATGTTTTCATTGACTGCACCCCCAACTATTTCTTCCTTGAATTAGAAGATACGGTCGACCAACTCTTCTCTAACATGAATCACATGAACCACAATAAGCGGGGCCATACACAGAACTTCTCCTCTGTATCATTACGTCGCAGTACCAGAATACAGAACCAAAACATTCTCACTACTTCTTCTACTACATCCCGAACTCCGCATCTAGATCTTTCTCCGTCCAGAAATCACCCGGTCTCTACTTCTCCGCCTCAACATCGCTCTTCTTCTAACGTTCATCTGGCTTCGTCGTCCTCATCACTACAACGTTCTGCTTCTAGACCACTTCGAACATCGGCTTCCTCACCACATCGTTACGCGCCTACTTTCACTTCTAATAGTGCTAACTCTCTCAACTATGATGGAATTGCCTCCCCTCCACGTACCTCATTTACCCCCCCTCCTAATTTATCTTTCTCCTCTATCAAATCTTCAGTTCCAAACCTTAAATCCCATATCAATCACCTATGCTCCCTCCAAAAACATCTTGCTCATCACTCAGAACACCGCATTTTCCTTCTTAAATGTCGATCCAACTCCCTTTTTCCTAATTTTATAACCAATGCCCTCAATCACGTCACCACTTCCAAATCTCTTAATTCTAAATTACATAATTTCTCATTAAAATTTAAAAAATCTTTGCTGAATCTTAAAATACGGGAGACCATACAACACATCCACTCGTTGAATCTACGAATATCTTCCCTCACCCAATTCCTAACTAGTCACCTTAACCAGGTCCAAATGAATAGCCTCTCCACCCTTATTTCATCTACCTTCACCACTACCAGGTCACGCAAAAAACTCCACCTCATCTCCAAATTCAATTCACTTTACCAAAAATCTCTTACCTCTAAAATCTACCCAAAAGGTGATGAAAACTGGGTACTTAACATCTCTTCCACCAACATCCCCACCCATGTCAACAACATTCTTTCCCTAGGACCAAACTTTTCTGCACCCTCCTCCTCCTTCAAAAAAATTATACCTGACCTATTGACAGACTTAGAATATATCCATAATGACCCCCTCCTCAACCATTCACTTGTTCAACCTGATCTTTCACGAGTCGCTGTAGCTAATATCATTTCCAACTTCCTTCAGCACCCCCATTCCACCCCTTCTAATTTCTCCCCGCAATTTTTCAAAGACCTTGCGTCCACACGCTCGTTTCTTCAATCTCATGACGACTTAATTGTCACCAAAGCTGACAAAGGTAACTCTACTGTAATTATGGACCTTTCTGATTATAACCTCAAAATTAATTCCCTTCTTTCGGATACTTCCACCTACAAACCCATTCCTCGTGATCCTACTACATCTCTCCAAAAACAATTCAACCTCCACCTAAAAAGCCTTGTCAATTCTAAATTAATTACCTATCCTGTTTACAGAAACCTCATTTCCTATAATTCCTTAGCCCCCCGCTTTTATGGTCTTCCCAAAATCCACAAACCCAACAACCCCCTCCGTCCTATTACAGCTAACGTCAATTCACCATCTACAAAACTTAGCAATTTCTTACTTTCTTCCTTACAAGTCCTCAGCCGTAACAACCCATATGATATCCAAAACTCCTTTCATCTACGTGATCTTTTAACATCCCTCACCATTCCTGATCATTACATCCTCACTTCCTTCGATGTCGAAAGTCTTTTTACCAACATACCCTTAGATAAAGCCCTTGTCATTATAGATAACAACTGGTCACTCATAGAACCCCATACCTCTCTCAACCGGTCCTCATATCTCCAATCCCTTAAACTCTGCTGCGAATCCGGCTATCTCACTTTCCATGGACAGTTCTTTAACCAAATTTCTGGACTGGCCATGGGAAATCCCCTCGCTCCTGACCTCTCCAATATTGTCCTAAATGACCTTCTAGACTCCATCCTACCCCAGTTCCGTGACGATGTCATTTTCATTAAAAAATATGTGGACGACCTCCTCCTTATCCTAAATCCTAACATCATTCCAGGTTTATTATCATCCTTCAATGCATACCATCCTCGCCTACATTTCACTGTTGAACTTGAACATAACAAATCCCTACCTTTCCTTGACCTCCGTATCATTAGAAATCCCGATCACACCTTATCCACTGATTGGTATACGAAACCCACCTATTCTGGCAGACTCCTCAATTATTACTCCCAACATCCGCACCACCAAATAATCAATGTCGCCAAAAATATCATCCACCGTGGCCTATCCCTCTCCGACGCTTGCTTCCATAACACCAACACCCAACGCATCAAAGCAATCCTATTAAAAAACAATTTTCCTCCCCATGTTATCAATAAACTCATCCATCACCATTATAACCCACCCACCCGCACCCGTTCTCCACATCCGCCTTCTATCCCTATATACAGATCCTTGCCATATATACCCTCCCTCTCTAATAACATTCAAAAATCCCTAAGTTCCGCTATCCCCAATTTACGCATCGCCTTTAAATCCCACAACAAACTCTCCAATATTTATACCCGTGTTAAAGATCCCATTCCACTAAAACATCGTTCTCAGGTCGTCTATCGCATTCCTTGTTCTACTCCCAACTGCAACTCTTCCTACATCGGCGAAACCAAAAATCTACTTAAAGACCGCATTACCCAACACAAATACTCCATTTCCTCCCACAACCCAACCGCTTCTAAACTCTCTGAACACGCCCTATCCTTTAACCACATTTTTGACTTCGAAAACACGTCGATCCTAGCCTCCGTTCCTAATTATAATAAACGCATCCTCTCAGAAACCATTCACATCAATTTAGATTCCTCTACCGTTAATGCCAAGACCGACTCCCATCACCTATCCCTAACCTACGCCCATATTTTTAATTTACTAAAATAACCTTACATTCTTAATTTATTAAGCCTTTTTTTAATTACATTTTGACCATTTGACTTTTACTTTTTATTTTTCTCGAGATCGCCTATATTATATTAGATCGCCTATATTATATTCTCATCTTATTTTGGCATTTATGCCACTTCTTTCTAATTGTATACAGTTACATATTAACTTTCCTCACTTATTTTCTTTTTCTTTTCATTCTTCATAGTTCATAGATATAATACCACTTTTAATTTTTAATTTTCTCTCAATTTACATTTTTTACGGTCACTTATATCCACTGCATCTGCAATTTTCCTTTCTAATTTTATTTAATTTTTAATTTTTAATTTTCACGCCTTTTACATTATTTACGGCCTCTTACATCCACCGATTCTACCTTTCTCCTTCCCCCTCCTGTGTCATTACTTTTTTGGCCGTCAGAGTTCGCCTTTATCGCCTCCGCCTGCCCGGTGTAACGGTTTTTTGCTTACTTGTCTCTGAGCGGCCTAACCTGCAAGTTGTTTTATTCGGTTAGTACACTTTTATCTTATCTCCTTCCTTTTCACATTCACCTTTCTTCGCACCTGTTCTCACACCTACTTTTGGCATCCATCATATGTTAATAGTATAGAGTTCATTCTTATTTAGCCTCATATTTTTCATCTACTGTATTTCTTCACCTACTTTCTATATGTTTATATTAAATTCTCATCTTATTTTGCATTTATGCCACTTCTTTCTAATTGTATACAGTTACATATTAACTTACATATTAACTTATAACATATTAACTTATAACTTATAAATTATATTATGTTATAACTTATAACATATTAACTTATATTAAGTTACATATTAACTTTCCTCACTTTTTTTCCTTCTCTTTTCATTCTTCATAGTTCATAGATATATACCCCTTTTTTTCAATGTTTAATTTTTGAAATTTATCCAGCCTTTCTTTCTATTTATGCTTGTATTATTACACTTTATTCCCCCCTTTTCTATATTTTATCTCATTTTATCATTTCATTTTATTTTATCTCATTTTTCTTTCCCTTTATATTATTGTTTACATTTTATCCCCTTTTTTGACATGTATTTTTCCTATTTTATATTCTTATTATTGTATTATTTTATCTGTCACTATTAGAATTTCTGTTCATCATCTACATTCTATTTTTATCCATCACTTTTTACGTTTATTATTCTGTAACCTGTCTTATATGCATTCTTATTTATCTTATATCTTCTATTCACTATTTCATCATATCTAATTTTATTTCAATAATCTAATTTATTTCCACTCCTGTACCACTTTATATATTCTTGTTGCTGCTACGTTTTTATATATTTCTGTTTTGTTTCTCTTAGCCCTGAAGATGGCCTACATTGTAGGCCGAAACGTCGGCACATAATAAATAAGTTATCCTTATTTTGATGTTTTCATTGACTGCACCCCCAACTATTTCTTCCTTGAATTAGAAGATACAGTCGACCAACTCTTCTCTAACTATATGGTATAGGTTTTTACTGAATCACTGTTGCCCTGATCTATTCAATAACTCAAATATCGTTCGTAGAGCTATGATAATTGACTACAAGTATTAATAGTAATTATGTTCCAACAACAATGTACAGCGTAAAGGATCTTTATTTGGACTTGTCGTGATTGGTATAAACATGAGGCTTATTCGTAACCATTTGGAATTCTGTAAAAATAATAGATTATTTGTGTTTTCTACCTGTGATGTATTTGTGTTTTCTACCTCTGATGATGTGTATGTAAACAGTAAAGAAGCATCGCCTTTGAATTTGATCTTTACTTTTTTGATGATTGTTCATTCAGGTTTGGTCATGCAATCCTCATGATCATTCTAAACCTTCGCATATGGAAGAAAGTGGATTCAAGGTTACCTCAAACCATTAAAATATATTTAAATAGCCAAGCTTTGTTGTTTCAATTTTATCGTCCACATATATTTTAGTTTGACTTATTACTAAAAATAATTTTGAACATAAATGCTTCAGGATATATTTTTTATTTTACAATTGATGGTTTTTTTGGGGAAAGTGAACATATACAGGTCTTGCCTATTGTCTTTGATTGTTACAGTTTGTAATGTTTGTATGAATCATATTGAAATAATGGTCGAGCTGATCCTACTAGAAGTTTTTAGATATCTCTCCTCGCGTGCCTTCATGGTCTCATCCCCTCTCCTATCTACCCTTTGAACCAACCAGTTCCAGAGGCAACACTCCCTCCCCTACCCTACACCAATGCCAATGCCAGAGACCTAACCGCGGTAGAGTCAACATGTAGCTAGCGGAACACAGCGCCCTCTGATCCCGGCTTGATCTAATATTGTGCCTCTCCCTCAATCCTGACCACACAGTTCTCTGTTAACTTACTTCCTCAGATCTACCCACAAGAGACGGGCGCTTCGGGTTCAAGTTACAAGTGGGTAACTGTTCCGCACCAGTGACTAGTATATTTATCACATGTTCCAATTAACACAGTAGGTTCTCCAGTGTTCCAGTTCAGGCAGGAGCACTTGCAACTAAGATTAAATAAGATTATATTTAAATATACATGAGCAGGTTTATGTGCTGCAATCTCTTGCCTTCTAAAAAAGTTGAAATAATAAAGTTTTGTAATTCAATCATTTGTGGATTCGGTTTTCCTTTCTATATATTTGTCTTTGCTGTTTTACAGAACCCTGATTATTATGATGATTATTAAATGAGTTTCACCATCACCTGCAATCAATAGATTCCGGAACTGCAGAACCCAAAGCTATGTTTTATTCTCCCTCAGTCGAAAAAAAAATCAACCTCCTTTTGAACAAATAGAATGCAAAATTTCTGAATGCACCTGTGCTTAAGGGGCTCAGGGATATTCCAACTCATTGAGGCCATTACTCGAGGACTATAATTCTATATTTGTAATTTTGATTTTATGTTTATTATATTATAGAAAGGAAAATAGTTGAGGGGAAGATCTAATGAAGGATACAATTAGTCAGGTGGTGCAGTCAACTATATTGGTACGAGCCTTCAGGAGCAACTATATTGGTACTAGCCTTCAGCAGCAACTATATTGGTACGAGCCTTCAGGAGCAACTGTATTGGTACGAGCCTTCAGTAGCAACTATATTGGTACGAGCCTTCAGCAGCAACTATATTGGTACGAGCCTTCAGCAGCAACTATATTGGTACTAGCCTTCAGCAGCAACTATAATGTTACGAGCCTTAAGGAGCAACTATATTGGTACGAGCCTTCAGGAGCAACTATATTGGTACTAGCCTTCAGCAGCAACTATATTGGTACGAGCCTTCAGGAGCAACTGTATTGGTACGAGCCTTCAGTAGCAACTATATTGGTACGAGCCTTCAGGAGCAACTGTATTGGTAGTAGCCTTCAGCAGAAACTATATTGTTACGAGCCTTCAGTAGCAACTATATTGTTACGAGCCTTCAGTAGCAACTATATTGGTACGAGCCTTCAGGAGCAACTATATTGGTACGAGCCTTCAGGAGCAACTATATTGGTACGAGCCTTAAGCAGCAACTATATTGGTACGAGCCTTCAGGAGCAACTATATTGGTACGAGCCTTCAGGAGCAACTATATTGGTACGAGCCTTCAGGAGCAACTATATTGGTACGAGCCTTCAGTAGCAACTATATTGGTACCAGCCTTCAGGTGCAACAATATTGGTACGAGCCTTCAGGAGCAACTATATTGGTACGAGCCTTCAGGAGCAACTATATTGGTACGAGCCTTCAGGAGCAACTATATTGGTACGAGCCTTCAGGAGCAACTATATTGGTACGAGCCTTAAGCAGCAACTATATTGGTACGAGCCTTCAGGAGCAACTATATTGGTACGAGCCTTCAGGAGCAACTATATTGGTACGAGCCTTCAGGAGCAACTATATTGGTACGAGCCTTCAGTAGCAACTATATTGGTACCAGCCTTCAGGTGCAACAATATTGGTACGAGCCTTCAGCAGCAACTATATTGGTACGAGCCTTCAGGAGCAACTGTATTGGTACGACCCTTCAGTAGCAACTATATTGGTACGAGCCTTCAGTAGCAACTATATTGGTACTAGCCTTAAGCAGCAACTATATTGGTACGAGCCTTCAGGAGCAACTATATTGGTACGAGCCCTCAGGAGCAACTATATTGGTACCAGCCTTCAGGAGCAACTATATTGGTACGAGCCCTAAGGAGCAACTATATTGGTACAAGCCTTCAGGAGCAACTATATTGGTACTAGCCTTCAGGAGCAACTATATTGGTACGAGCCCTCAGTAGCAACTATATTGGTACGAGCCTTCAGGAGCAACTATATTGGTACAAGCCTTCAGGAGCAACTATATTGGTACAAGCCTTCAGGAGCAACTATATTGGTACGAGCCCTCAGTATCAACTATATTGGTACGAGCCTTCAGGATCAACTATATTGGTACGAGCCTTCAGGAGCAACTATATTGGTACGCGCCTACAGCAGCAACTATATTGGCACGAGCCTTCAGCAGCAACTATATTGGTACGAGCCTTCAGGAGCAACTGTATTGGTACGAGCCTTCAGTAGCAACTATATTGGTACGAGCCTTCAGGAGCAACTGTATTGGTACGACCCTTCAGTAGCAACTATATTGGTACGAGCCTTCAGTAGCAACTATATTGGTACTAGCCTTAAGCAGCAACTATATTGGTACGAGCCTTCAGGAGCAACTATATTGGTACGAGCCCTCAGGAGCAACTATATTGGTACCAGCCTTCAGGAGCAACTATATTGGTACGAGCCCTAAGGAGCAACTATATTGGTACAAGCCTTCAGGAGCAACTATATTGGTACTAGCCTTCAGGAGCAACTATATTGGTACGAGCCCTCAGTAGCAACTATATTGGTACGAGCCTTCAGGAGCAACTATATTGGTACAAGCCTTCAGGAGCAACTATATTGGTACAAGCCTTCAGGAGCAACTATATTGGTACGAGCCTTCAGGATCAACTATATTGGTACGAGCCTTCAGGAGCAACTATATTGGTACGCGCCTACAGCAGCAACTATATTGGCACGAGCCTTCAGCAGCAACTATATTGGTACGAGCCTTCAGGAGCAACTGTATTGGTACGAGCCTTCAGTAGCAACTATATTGGTACGAGCCTTCAGGAGCAACTGTATTGGTAGTAGCCTTCAGCAGAAACTATATTGTTACGAGCCTTCAGTAGCAACTATATTGTTACGAGCCTTCAGTAGCAACTATATTGGTACGAGCCTTCAGGAGCAACTATATTGGTACGAGCCTTCAGGAGCAACTGTATTGGTACGAGCCTTCAGTAGCAACTATATTGGTACGAGCCTTCAGGAGCAACTGTATTGGTAGTAGCCTTCAGCAGAAACTATATTGTTACGAGCCTTCAGTAGCAACTATATTGTTACGAGCCTTCAGTAGCAACTATATTGGTACGAGCCTTCAGGAGCAACTATATTGGTACGAGCCTTCAGGAGCAACTATATTGGTACGAGCCTTAAGCAGCAACTATATTGGTACGAGCCTTCAGGAGCAACTATATTGATAGTAGCCTTCAGCAGAAACTATATTGTTACGAGCCTTCAGTAGCAACTATATTGGTACGAGCCTTCGGGAGCAACTATATTGGTACTAGCCTTCAGCAGCAACTATATTGGTACGAGCCTTCAGGAGCAACTGTATTGGTACGAGCCTTCAGTAGCAACTATATTGGTACCAGCCTTCAGGTGCAACAATATTGGTACGAGCCTTCAGCAGCAACTATATTGGTACGACCCTTCAGTAGCAACTATATTGGTACGAGCCTTCAGTAGCAACTATATTGGTACTAGCCTTAAGCAGCAACTATATTGGTACGAGCCTTCAGGAGCAACTATATTGGTACGAGCCCTCAGGAGCAACTATATTGGTACCAGCCTTCAGGAGCAACTATATTGGTACGAGCCCTCAGTAGCAACTATATTGGTACGAGCCTTCAGGAGCAACTATATTGGTACGACCCTTCAGGAGCAACTATATTGGTACGAGCCTTCAGCAGCAACAATATTGGTACGAGCCTTCAGCAGCAACTATATTGGTACGAGACTTCAGGAGCAACTATATTGGTACGAGCCTTCAGGAGCAACTATATTGATACGAGCCTACAGCAGCAACTATATTGGTACGAGCCTTCAGCAGCAACTATATTGGTACAAGCCTTCAGGAGCAACTATATTGGTACGAGCCTTCAGTAGCAACTATATTGGTACTAGCCTTAAGCAGCAACTATATTGGTACAAGCCTTCAGCAGCAACTATATTGGTACGAGCCTTCAGCAGCAACTATATTGGTACGAGCCCTCAGGGGCAACTATATTGGTACCAGCCTTCAGGAGCAACTATATTGGTACAAGCCTTCAGGAGCAACTATATTGGTACGAGCCCTCAGTAGCAACTATATTGGTACGAGCCTTCAGGAGCAACTATATTGGTACGAGCCTTAAGCAGCAACTATATTGGTACGAGCCTTCAGGAGCAACTATATTGATAGTAGCCTTCAGCAGAAACTATATTGTTACGAGCCTTCAGTAGCAACTATATTGGTACGAGCCTTCGGGAGCAACTATATTGGTACTAGCCTTCAGCAGCAACTATATTGGTACGAGCCTTCAGGAGCAACTGTATTGGTACGAGCCTTCAGTAGCAACTATATTGGTACCAGCCTTCAGGTGCAACAATATTGGTACGAGCCTTCAGCAGCAACTATATTGGTACGACCCTTCAGTAGCAACTATATTGGTACGAGCCTTCAGTAGCAACTATATTGGTACTAGCCTTAAGCAGCAACTATATTGGTACGAGCCTTCAGGAGCAACTATATTGGTACGAGCCCTCAGGAGCAACTATATTGGTACCAGCCTTCAGGAGCAACTATATTGGTAGGAGCCCTCAGTAGCAACTATATTGGTACGAGCCTTCAGGAGCAACTATATTGGTACGACCCTTCAGGAGCAACTATATTGGTACGAGCCTTCAGCAGCAACAATATTGGTACGAGCCTTCAGCAGCAACTATATTGGTACGAGACTTCAGGAGCAACTATATTGGTACGAGCCTTCAGGAGCAACTATATTGATACGAGCCTACAGCAGCAACTATATTGGTACGAGCCTTCAGCAGCAACTATATTGGTACAAGCCTTCAGGAGCAACTATATTGGTACGAGCCTTCAGTAGCAACTATATTGGTACTAGCCTTAAGCAGCAACTATATTGGTACAAGCCTTCAGCAGCAACTATATTGGTACGAGCCTTCAGCAGCAACTATATTGGTACGAGCCCTCAGGGGCAACTATATTGGTACCAGCCTTCAGGAGCAACTATATTGGTACAAGCCTTCAGGAGCAACTATATTGGTACGAGCCCTCAGTAGCAACTATATTGGTACGAGCCTTCAGGATCAACTATATTGGTACGAGCCTTCAGGAGCAACTATATTGGTACGCGCCTACAGCAGCAACTATATTGGCACGAGCCTTCAGCAGCAACTATATTGGTACGAGCCTTCAGGAGCAACTGTATTGGTACTAGCCTTCAGCAGCAACTATATTGGTACGAGCCTTCAGGAGCAACTAAATTGGTACGAGCCTTCAGGAGCAACTACATTGGTACGAGCCTTCAGCAGCAACTATATTGGTACGAGTCTTTAGCAGCAACTATATTGGTACAAGCCTTCAGGAGCAACTATATTGGTACTAGCCTTCAGCAGCAACTATATTGGTACTAGCCTTCAGGAGCAACTATATTGGTACGAGCCTTCAGCAGCAACTATATTGGTACGACCCTTCAGGAGCAACTATATTGGTACGAGCCTTCAGCAGCAACAATATTGATACGAGCCTTCAGCAGCAACTATATTGGTACGAGACTTCAGGAGCAACTATATTGGTACAACCCTTCAGCAGCAACTAAATTGGTACGAGCCTTCAGCAGCAACTATATTGGTACGAGCCTTCAGCAGCAACTATATTGGTACGACCCTTCAGGAGCAACTATATTGGTACGAGCCTTCAGGTGCAACAATATTGGTACGAGCCTTCAGCAGCAACAATATTGGTACTAGCTTTCAGCAGCAACTATAATGGTACTAGCCTTCAGTATCAACTATATTGGTACGAGCCTTCAGGATCAACTATATTGGTACTAGCCTTAAGCAGCAACTATATTGGTACGAGCCTTTAGGAGCAACTATATTGGTACAAGCCTTCAGGAGCAACTATATTGGTACTAGCCTTCAGCAGCAACTATATTGGTACTAGCCTTCAGGAGCAACTATATTGGTACGAGCCTTCAGGAGCAACTATATTGGTACGAGCCTTCAGGAGCAACTATATTGGTACGAGCCTTCAGGAGCAACTATATTGGTACGAGCCTTCAGGAGCAACTATATTGGTACCAGCCCTCAGGAGCAACTATATTGGTACCAGCCTTCAGGAGCAACTATATTGGTACCAGCCTTCAGGAGCAACTATATTGGTACGAGCCTTCAGGAGCAACTATATTGGTACTAGCCTTCAGCAGCAACTATATTGGTACTAGCCCTCAGCAGCAACTATATTGGTACTAGCCCTCAGGAGCAACTATATTGGTACGAGCCTTCAGGAGCAACTATATTGGTACTAGCCTTCAGCAGCAACTATATTGGTACTAGCCTTCAGGAGCAACTATATTGGTACGAGCCATCAGCAGCAACTAAATTGGTACGAGCCTTCAGGAGCAACTATATTGGTACGAGCCCTCAGGAGCAACTATATTGGTACGAGTCCTCAGGAGCAACTATATTGGTACCAGCCTTCAGGAGCAACTATATTGGTACGAGCCTTCAGGAGCAACTATATTGGTACGAGCCTTCAGCAGCAACTATATTGGTACGAGCCTTCAGGAGCAACTATATTGGTACGAGCCTTCAGCAGCAACTATATTGGTACGAGCCTTCAGGAGCAACTAATTGGTACGAGCCCTCAGGAGCAACTATATTGGTACTAGCCTTCAGCAGCAACTATATTGGTACGGGGCTTCAGGTGCAACAATATTGGTACGAGCCTTCAGCAGCAACTATATTGGTACGAACCTTCAGCAGCAACTATATTGGTACGAGCCTTCAGGTGCAACAATATTGGTACGAGCCTTCAGCAGCAACAATATTGGTACGAGCCTTCAGGTGCAACAATATTGGTACGAGCCTTCAGCAGCAACAATATTGGTACTAGCCTTCAGCAGCAACTATATTTGTACGAGCCATCAGGAGCAACTATATTGGTACCAGCCTGCAGGAGCAACTATATTGGTACGAGCCCTCAGGAGCAACTATATTGGTACAAGCCTTCAGGAGCAACTATATTGGTACTAGCCTTCAGCAGCAACTATATTGGTACTAGCCTTCAGTAGCAACTATATTGGTACGAGCCTTCAGGATCAACTATATTGGTACTAGCCTTAAGCAGCAACTATATTGGTACGAGCCTTCAGGAGCAACTATATTGGTACGAGCCCTCAGGAGCAACTATATTGGTACCAGCCTTCAGGAGCAACTATATTGGTACGAGCCCTAAGGAGCAACTATATTGGTACAAGCCTTCAGGAGCAACTATATTGGTACGAGCCCTCAGGAGCAACTATATTGGTACGAGCCCTCAGTAGCAACTATATTGGTACGAGCCCTCAGGAGCAACTATATTGGTACCAGCCTTCAGGAGCAACTATATTTGTACCAGCCTTTAGGAGCAACTATATTGGTACGAGCCTTCAGGAGCAACTATATTGGTACGAGCCTTCAGGAGCAACTATATTAGTACTAGCCTTCAGCAGCAACTATATTGGTACGAGCCTTCAGCAGCAACTATATTGGTACCAGCCTTCAGGAGCAACTATATTGGTACCAGCCTTCAGGAGCAACTATATTGGTACGAGCCTTCAGGAGCAACTATATTGGTACGAGCCTTCAGGAGCAACTATATTAGTACTAGCCTTCAGCAGCAACTATATTGGTACGAGCCTTCAGCAGCAACTATATTGGTACCAGCCTTCAGGAGCAACTATATTGGTACCAGCCTTCAGTAGTAACTATATTGGTACGAGCCCTCAGTAGCAACTATATTGGTACGACCCTTCAGCAGCAACTAAATTGGTACTAGCCTTCAGGAGCAACTATATTGGTACGAGCCTTCAGCAGCAACTAAATTGGTACGAGCCTTCAGGAGCAACTATATTGGTACGAGCCTTCAGGAGCAACTATATTGGTACGAGCCTTCAGGAGCAACTATATTGGTACGAGCCTTCAGGAGCAACTAAATTGGTACGAGCCTTCAGGAGCAACTATATTGGTACGAGCCTTCAGGAGCAACTAAATTGGTACGAGCCTTCAGGAGCAACTATATTGGTACGAGCCTTCAGGAGCAACTATATTGGTACGAGCCTTCAGCAGCAACTATATTGGTACGACCCTTCAGCAGCAACTAAATTGGTACGAGCCTTCAGGAGCAACTATATTGGTACTAGCCTTCAGCAGCAACTATATTGGTACGAGCCTTCAGCAGCAACTATATTGGTACTAGCCTTCAGTAGCAACTATATTGGTACGAGCCTTCAGGAGCAACTATATTGGTACGAGCCTTCAGGAGCAACTATATTGGTACGAGCCTTCAGCAGCAACTATATTGGTACTAGCCTTCAGCAGCAACTATATTGGTACTAGCCTTCAGTAGCAACTATATTGGTACAAGCCTTCAGCAGCAACTATATTGGTACGAGCCTTCAGGAGCAACTATATTGGTACTAGCCTTCAGCAGCAACTATATTGGTACTAGCCCTCAGCAGCAACTATATTGGTACTAGCCCTCAGGAGCAACTATATTGGTACGAGCCTTCAGGAGCAACTATATTGGTACTAGCCTTCAGCAGCAACTATATTGGTACTAGCCTTCAGGAGCAACTATATTGGTACGAGCCATCAGCAGCAACTAAATTGGTACGAGCCTTCAGGAGCAACTATATTGGTACGAGCCCTCAGGAGCAACTATATTGGTACGAGTCCTCAGGAGCAACTATATTGGTACCAGCCTTCAGGAGCAACTATATTGGTACGAGCCTTCAGGAGCAACTATATTGGTACGAGCCTTCAGCAGCAACTATATTGGTACGAGCCCTCAGGAGCAACTATATTGGTACGAGTCCTCAGGAGCAACTATATTGGTACCAGCCTTCAGGAGCAACTATATTGGTACGAGCCTTCAGGAGCAACTATATTGGTACGAGCCTTCAGCAGCAACTATATTGGTACGAGCCTTCAGGAGCAACTATATTGGTACGAGCCTTCAGCAGCAACTATATTGGTACGAGCCTTCAGGAGCAACTAATTGGTACGAGCCCTCAGGAGCAACTATATTGGTACTAGCCTTCAGCAGCAACTATATTGGTACGGGGCTTCAGGTGCAACAATATTGGTACGAGCCTTCAGCAGCAACTATATTGGTACGAACCTTCAGCAGCAACTATATTGGTACGAGCCTTCAGGTGCAACAATATTGGTACGAGCCTTCAGCAGCAACAATATTGGTACGAGCCTTCAGGTGCAACAATATTGGTACGAGCCTTCAGCAGCAACAATATTGGTACTAGCCTTCAGCAGCAACTATATTTGTACGAGCCATCAGGAGCAACTATATTGGTACCAGCCTGCAGGAGCAACTATATTGGTACGAGCCCTCAGGAGCAACTATATTGGTACAAGCCTTCAGGAGCAACTATATTGGTACTAGCCTTCAGCAGCAACTATATTGGTACTAGCCTTCAGTAGCAACTATATTGGTACGAGCCTTCAGGATCAACTATATTGGTACTAGCCTTAAGCAGCAACTATATTGGTACGAGCCTTCAGGAGCAACTATATTGGTACGAGCCCTCAGGAGCAACTATATTGGTACCAGCCTTCAGGAGCAACTATATTGGTACGAGCCCTAAGGAGCAACTATATTGGTACAAGCCTTCAGGAGCAACTATATTGGTACGAGCCCTCAGGAGCAACTATATTGGTACGAGCCCTCAGTAGCAACTATATTGGTACGAGCCCTCAGGAGCAACTATATTGGTACCAGCCTTCAGGAGCAACTATATTTGTACCAGCCTTTAGGAGCAACTATATTGGTACGAGCCTTCAGGAGCAACTATATTGGTACGAGCCTTCAGGAGCAACTATATTAGTACTAGCCTTCAGCAGCAACTATATTGGTACGAGCCTTCAGCAGCAACTATATTGGTACCAGCCTTCAGGAGCAACTATATTGGTACCAGCCTTCAGGAGCAACTATATTGGTACGAGCCTTCAGGAGCAACTATATTGGTACGAGCCTTCAGGAGCAACTATATTAGTACTAGCCTTCAGCAGCAACTATATTGGTACGAGCCTTCAGCAGCAACTATATTGGTACCAGCCTTCAGGAGCAACTATATTGGTACCAGCCTTCAGTAGTAACTATATTGGTACGAGCCCTCAGTAGCAACTATATTGGTACGACCCTTCAGCAGCAACTAAATTGGTACTAGCCTTCAGGAGCAACTATATTGGTACGAGCCTTCAGCAGCAACTAAATTGGTACGAGCCTTCAGGAGCAACTATATTGGTACGAGCCTTCAGGAGCAACTATATTGGTACGAGCCTTCAGGAGCAACTATATTGGTACGAGCCTTCAGGAGCAACTAAATTGGTACGAGCCTTCAGGAGCAACTATATTGGTACGAGCCTTCAGGAGCAACTAAATTGGTACGAGCCTTCAGGAGCAACTATATTGGTACGAGCCTTCAGGAGCAACTATATTGGTACGAGCCTTCAGCAGCAACTATATTGGTACGACCCTTCAGCAGCAACTAAATTGGTACGAGCCTTCAGGAGCAACTATATTGGTACGAGCCTTCAGGAGCAACTAAATTGGTACGAGCCTTCAGGAGCAACTATATTGGTACGAGCCTTCAGGAGCAACTAAATTGGTACGAGCCTTCAGGAGCAACTATATTGGTACGAGCCTTCAGGAGCAACTATATTGGTACGAGCCTTCAGGAGCAACTATATTGGTACGAGCCTTCAGCAGCAACTATATTGGTACAAGCCTTCAGGAGCAACTATATTGGTACTAGCCTTCAGCAGCAACTATATTGGTACGAGCCTTCAGCAGCAACTATATTGGTACTAGCCTTCAGTAGCAACTATATTGGTACGAGCCTTCAGGAGCAACTATATTGGTACGAGCCTTCAGGAGCAACTATATTGGTACGAGCCTTCAGCAGCAACTATATTGGTACTAGCCTTCAGCAGCAACTATATTGGTACTAGCCTTCAGTAGCAACTATATTGGTACAAGCCTTTTAATTCAGGAACGACACATCTGATATTCTACTTCCTAAATCTTTTAATAGAGCCATATTTTGAGTTGTATCATGTTTGAACTTTGAAGTTTATGAGAATAGTGACATAGGTTAAATTCCAAATAATTTCAAGCTTGTAGAATTTTCAAATGGTCACTTTCAATAATATCATTACAAAAGGAATTCTTTGCTTAACCAAAACCCACATTTTTATTTTTTAGCTCACTTGGAACTTTAAAATACCACTATTGAAAAATTAAGGTTTTTGAGTCACGACGTTCTTTTGAAGAACCCTGTGTATGTATAAATATATTTTTTTAGTTTTTTCCATTGAGTTTCTGGCAATAACCTTTGCTTGGCAATACTGTTAATAACATTTTTCTTTTAATATGACGAGTTTTTTTTATTAAAAAAGGCCATATTTTATTTTCTGAGATAATTAAGTGGAATAATATTTTATAAAATAAAATATCGAATCCAATCGGGCTAGTGAAGTTGCAAAACTCGCAGAACTAAAACTCTGGAGCAGCAAATTCACGCAAATTCAAGAGAGGAGGAATATATAGACCCATATCTATCAAATATGACGGGACTGCGGTGCATAATACTGACCCAAACTATCGAGAGCCCTATCGGCCCCGAGGGATCCGAGTCCGGGTGGGACACGACCCTTTTACATCTCCCGCAGACCCGTCCAATTTTCTGCTCCGTTGTGCTCCTGTCCCTTCCGATGGCCGAATATGCTGAGTCGTCGAGTCCATTTCCAACGGCCTTTCTCTTTCACGGCCCGCTGTCCTTTGGGTTCAGCAGCTGTCGTGTGTGCTTGTCACTTCAATGCGAAATAACCTGTCAGATTTCCGCTAATCAATATGATTTTTATCGAAATTCATTATTTTTATTGGATTTTGAAAATATAATAATACCTACATGTTCCTACACTTATATGTATAACGTATGTACAACCATTAGGATGAATTTTTCCCCAACTAACGGTATCCACTTTATAGAGGCTGGGTTGTCTAAATAAATTTTGTTGTTGTTTTGTGGGTTGAACCCAGGGGTTTCGCCAGATCCCACAAGTAACAACCTGTTAGCTAATTAAATAATTTATCTGCCACAGCGGGATTTGAACCCGGAAAATTCGGCATAGCAATTCTATTCACTGGCCTACCCCCATCCATCTCAACATATATCCATAAGTAATTCTAACATCTTAGGCACAAAATAATTGGGTTTTCTTCCCTTCCAGGCCCATATGATAGTTATTTACTGGTATTAGAGATACTTAAAGCCTTGATTTATAAATATTAAAATTAGTTTCTAGCAGTTATTAGTTCTGTTAAATCGCTGCAACCTTAAGATATCCAAAGGAATCATAACAAAATCACAAATGGTACGAAATTATATTTCACATCTGACATGATAATATTCAGTTTTAGATGGTCAATAGTTTTAGCATAAGTCCTTTGCTCGTAAGTTTTTATACCGACGGGATTATTCTCAGATATTTTCCCTACAGTCTTATCTTCTAGGTTTTAGATATAAAAGTTGGAGAGTAATAAAAAAAGAGAGAAAAAAAAAAACTCGGTCCCTCAGGCTATGGAAACCTTATGCTAGAGTTACTTTATCTGAAGTCGTATAACTGAGTTTTATAGCTGGAGAAGAAAAACTAGGAAAACTGCTCTGGAGGTTTAACTTGAGCAGGAGCTGATTTGAATACCGTCTACCTGGCTGCCTCCGGGCGATAACCGGATGAACTCGGGTATTAGAACAAAAGATCCTCTCGGCCGTAACGGAGGGTTTGAGGTCTCAAAATATAAAAAAAGAAGAACCATGGTACTTCGTGCCATAACGATAAAACAGAAACGACATAAGGAAAAGGCTCTAAGAATATCATTTCTTAAACGTATTTTTTTATATTTAAAGCCCTTATGAAGTAGTGGATTAGTCGAATTTTGTCCAGAATGAGTTAATCATATTGAGGGAAGCGGAATCATGTCGTTTTGGTAGTTTTGGGCTTGAATTCGAGTTGTATTATAAGCAGTAACTTCATTTCAAGCCAATCACTGACTTTAGACATACATTTTATTCAATAAAATTACACCATTCTGCATTCACACAAAATCTTCAGGAATAATTATACGCTCAAATCCGATATTAAGAAACAATTCCGTTAATTGAAACTTCGATATTCCATATCCATTCCAACTACTCAACCAGAAGTAGAGTTTACAAAATCCCGATTAATTTACAATTTAAGCCATTCATTATCATCTCACCCCCCTTCGGCCACAACCCAGGATCTCAATTAATGCTATCTCGTGGTAATGCTATTAGCATACTTTCCAACCGCCCTAATGTGCCCTAATCTCGATATAATTTATGCAAATGTAATACAATACGAGAAGAAAATGAAGTACATTACTCAAAGGCTTAAATAGTATTCAATTTATACTTTCAATCCCAAAAGCGTTTGCTAATTAATTAAGTGAAAAAGATGAATTATATAAACAGCGCATCACATTAATTTTACCTACCCCGCACAGTTTATAATAGTTTTTACTTATAGTACATAATTAAAGGCAAATCACATGATAATAGTTGTTAAAATAACAAAAAGAACATGAGCGAAACTATTGTTTTGATATCCTACTAATATTATAAATGCGAAAGGTAGTATGTTTGTCTGTCTTTCACACAAAAACTACTGAACGGATTTGGATGAAACTTTACAGTAATATAGGTTATACATCAGAATAACACATAGGCAACAACAAGGTCGGATTTAGGAGGGCACGGGAGCATGTGGAGAATCCATTGTGTTCTGTGAAGAATCCATTATAGGACAAATTTAAAGGCAAATCAGGAACTTAGCATCTTGAAATTTGCAAATAGGTTGTTTGTATAATTTATGAAAGAAATTTGGATAATTCCACTCTCAAGGGTTTCCCCATGAAAGAAATTTGGATAATTCCACCCTCAAGGGTTCAAAGATTGTATGGAATTCCTCAGTTTTGAAGTTAGACATCTGAAATTTTGGATGTACGAGTAACTTATAATTAAAAACATTAAATTATTTACTTAGTCAATCATTCAAGTGAGTAAAACCTTTTTCCAGTCATATATTATTTTTCTATATTTAAAAACGTTTCAACAATACTATGTCATTCTCAATTTACATTATTTATAAGTCCTTTAACGTTATTTAATTCTAAAAAATATTCTCTAAAATTTTTTTATAAATTTGCACATTTTCAACCTTTTTGGTTGATTGTCATATAATTTAAAATATTTCTTACAAAGCTTAGAGTTACAGTGTACTCCATGGTCATCATTATCAATCTTAATCATTGTTAACAATCTTAATCATTGTTAATGATGACCAAGGAGTACACTGTACCTCTAAGCTTTGTAAGAAATATTTTAAATTATATGACAATCAACCAAAAAGGTTGAAAATGTACAAATTTATAAACAAATTTTAGAGAATATTTTTTAGAATTAAATAACGTTAAAGGACTTATAAATAATGTAAATTGAGAATGACATAGTATTGTTGAAACGTTTTTAAATAAAGAAGAATAATATATGACTGGAAAAAGGTTTTAATTTACTCACTTGAATGATTGACTAAGAAAGATGTACTCCAGTAACAAAAACAAGATAATTAAAATAATAAATTATTTACTTAAAATGATCTGTCACGAAACTTTATGTGGTAGACCAAATTCCACGCGAGCGAGGTCGCGGGCTAAGGTAGTTGACAATATAGGAATGAACAAACAATTGGTGAGAGGGGAAGATCCATTTTAATATCACCTTAAAATTATCAAAATAATTCATAGATAATTTTATATTTTTTATGGCTAACAAAGAAAGGCAGTTAATTATTTCAAATAAACGAAATTAAACTTTAGAATAAGAATTTTCAAAACTCGGCAGTTAACCCCAATAAAAATATTTCATTTAGAACTACAGCATGTTGATACTAAAGAACATTTAGCTAAAGATTGGTGGAGCTAGTTTGGTATAAATAGTTAAAGAGTCTTTATCGAGTAAATAATCAAAATAGTAAAACCAATGTGGTATTATCAGTCGAAAATCAGTAAAAATATACTGTGACATCAATAATAACTAATAACTTAAATGCGTGATTTCAATTTTGTTCAAGTTTCCGATTTTGAACAAGACTTACACAAACAAACACACATTTTGCGAAACTTGTTTATTTGAACTCAGAAGACTATATACCGTATTTGAAAATATTTATCATCGATATACTTATTTATAATCGTTTAAAATAATATATAAATATAATAATTTATATATCATCGATATATTTCATACATAACTAAGGTATACTGTTAGTAAAATTCCATCATGATTTTTTTTTCTAATAAACGAAAGCAAGCTTGTTTAAGTCAATTTCAAATAATGTAAAAAGTATTGGTACACTCACATAAATGACTAAATAATTAATATGAGGAAAGACTGACCTTCGAGATGTCCGACATAGGCAGCGCTGGTGTCGAAGGATAGCCTCTTGCCAGAGCCGGTCAGGAAAAACACGTCCTGGCTGAAGACCTCTGTATCCGGGTACAGCACGAGCCGAAAGTCCCTGCAATAATAAATATACAGTAAAAAATAAAATAAAAAATCGTTCTTGTGGTGTTTGACCAAATTAACAACTAAACAAATCATTGTATACAGTACGGTTGAATGATTCATCAATATTATTTATTGCTCTAAATAGAGAAGACAGGGCATCAATATTTCACAAGTAACCAAAAGATTCACTTTGAAGTGTAGACGTAGCGATGACAGGATACATAACTAAGGAGGTTCAAACTAATTATGAAGCAGTTCACCGAAGTGGGTTCTCAATAAGTAAAGCCTTATCCCCTTCCCTCGCAATCCCCCTGGAATTAGGTATACCAAGACTTCCCCTCTAAGTGCCTCCGAGGCGACGCCCCTTCCCGCCGCCTCAAAGAGAGTGAAATTCTTGAGAACTCGAGCTTCGGAGTAGCTCGTTGGAGGCAGAGCCAGAAAGTGCTAAAGTTAAATTAATTTCGAGGTTTGAAATTAAATTACCAATTCTAATGAAGTATCAATCCACACGTTAACAGTTTTTTTTATCGTAAAGACTATAACTATTTGTAACAGAGATAATATAGCCGTATATATTAAAATATACATAAAATTGGAAATTAAAAACATTACAATAGCGTTCGAGAAAGTGGTTTATTAAATATTTTAAGGAGCATTTACATGCTCTTTCCTCGATTAAATACATGAAATATTACTATGCTAATTACAACTGTATAATTACTGCATATATAAGTATAAAGCATATATATAAAAAATATGTAATTTTATGTATATGTATAAATTAATATATGTGCTTATTTAAATTAATGTATTCCTCAAGGTAGTATCCTTGGTCCAATCCTATATACAGTTTATACAGCTGACATCCCAACTCATCCTAATACTATCCTTACCACGTATGCTGATGATACATGTGTATTATCAGTCAACACCAATCCAGTTATTGCATCCCAAAGCCTCCAATCCCATATCACTGATCTTGAAGAATGGTGTCAAAACTGGAGAATTAAAATAAATTCTCAAAAATCGCATCAAATCACTTTTACCTTACGTCGTAAACCAATGACTTACTGCCCTACAGTATCCTTTAATAATATCTGTCTGGTGCCTGTAGAACAGATCCGATACTTAGGGTTGCACCTTGACAAACGATTAACCTGGAATCCTCATACAAGACTGAAAAGACAAGAATCCGCACGACGTTTCAGGCTACTTCAACACTTACTAGACAAACGCTCTAAGCTCCCAATAAACTACAAAAGACTCATCTACATGACCATCATACGACCTATTTGGACTTACGGAGTAGAGCTTTGGGGCTCCACTAAGCCATCGAATTCCTCTCGTATCCAATCCTTACAGTCCAAAATCCTTCGTAAAATCCTCAATGCTCCTTATTTTGTTAAGAATAAACTCATCCATAACGACCTTAATGTTCCTTTTATTGCTGATTTGGCCCGAACCCGGTATCTATCCTTTCATAACAAACTTCATTACCACTCAAACCCTCTAGTTTCAAACCCTAGCTTCCTCTTCAATTCCCGATAATCCTCCGAGGCGTCTGAAAAGAAGATGGCCACATAACCTCCTTACTTGAACTTTGATTTGAGTACTACCAGTGGGTAGTTTCTCTACTTGTCATTATATATAACTTAGCCTATTTACTTGTTGTATTATTATAATACAGTTGTAGATATCAATAAATAAATTTAAAAAAAAAAATTAATGTATATGCATAAATGTATATATTTTATGTGCATGCATACAAATGAACAAAAAATGGTGTGGGTGAATTAGCGTAAATTGTAATTTGAACTTTTTTTTTATTATTATTTTTTAATTGGAATTTACAAATCCAGAATAACAATACAACGAGTAAATGGAAGTAATGATACATAATGGTATAGATTTATGTAGAGAAACCAACCAGTGGTAGTATTCAATAATTTGAAATAGAAACATAAAATGACAATTTTTTTTCAATTGATCTTTTCATGTTATTTACCAGGAGCTCAGTTAATCCATAAATAAAAAAAGGGTTATATAAAAGACAAACCCAGTCTATTGTGATGATAGGATATGAAGGAGAGATGAGGAATGATGGAGAAGAGAAGCAATCATATTTTATAAACAGACCACGAGGCCCAGAGGCAATAGAAATAAGACAATAGGAGAGGGAGAACTGGGCAGGTACCCGGTACAGATCCTAATGAGCCCCGATGACAAACGACTGTTGCTCTATCCTTTATTGTCCCGGTGTTGTGTTATCCTGTCTCTAGCCAGGGATCTCTTAGTCTGTCGGAGAATAGAATGGATTGTAGCAATGTTCCTCGTCTTAATAAAGCTTAAGTTTCATTTTATCTTATTATGAGGTCTATCCCCTACTATATCTTCCTGCGAGATACCAAGTTAGATCTATATTAGAAAAGAAAGTATAAGTATTTATTTGTCATACATTATATAATGTATATTTTTTATTCTATATACACATAAAGACATAGCACATTTAAAAAAATTGTAATAAAAAAGGAATAAAATATTTATAACTTAATTTATATATAATAATTTTTGTACTATCACTACTTCTAGACACCGAATTCATCAAATTAGATATGGGTAATTCCATTCTAACTGTGTTTATCAATTATATCTGCTTTCTTTCACTGGTCATGTATCAACAATCTATTTATAAAATTTTCGAATCAATCTGATCCTCATGAATATAAAAAAACATACAGTTTATCGCTTTAAAGTCAGCACCATGCCAAGTCCAATTCAATTACCTATGAATTAATTCATCATATCAAGCCCCGGAGTAGATTTAAGAATGGAAAACAACAGGCTAGCCAATATGACAGACAAGGCTAAGATAATGGAAGAAGTTCCAGAGGAAGACACCAACATACCTGGAAAGAAGTTATTAAGGAAAGCTTTGCAAAGAGAAACCTGAAATGGAATGGTAGAAGAGAAATGGTAGATGATCGTACGGTCTGGTGCGGGCTGTACAGGAGGAAGCTTCACACTGCATGAGCGCTTGAGAGAATGGCCTATTATGATGATTCATTTTTTTTCTCGCAATAAATAATTAAGACTGATTAATCCAGGAATCTTTATTTTCAAGTCATAAATTAATATGTTTTTTTATGAATAAGGTCAATAAAATTTATTTTATGCTAGTACCTGAATGGATGGAAGAACAGACTGGCAGCAGCAAACAGAGCGTACTTCTCCCACACCAAAATTATAAGTAGTTCATTAAGATCATCATCGTGCTACGAATATGAGGATCTACAAAAGCCTCATAAGGCCATTAGCATCCTATGCCTGTGAGAGGTGGACTCACAACAAGTCTTATGCACGGAAGGTGGACTGCTTTGAATGAAAGATCCTGAGACGAATTATAGGCTCTATCTAAGAAAATGGATCCTGGCGACTACGTCAGAATATGGAGTTGTATAGTGAATACCAGGATCTCAGCTTTTATAATTTCGTAAAAGTGCAGAGAATAAAAAGGCTTGGACACGTTATTAGGAGGGAGGATGGGAGGTGTCCTTCGAAAATGTACAGAAATACTCCAGTCGGGAGCAGACCTAGGTCTATACATAGATCTCGGTGGAGAGGGACAATGTACTAGCATACGTTAGACAATTAGAGGATTAGGCATAACCCAAGCTGCTGATAGACAATCCTCGGGCATAATGCTTGAACTGGCCAAGGACCGCTTTAGGCGTCTGTCGTGCCACTAGAAGTAGTAGAAGACCAGAATGGATGGAGTAAGTGGATGAATGAAATTTACGGAGTATGGAAAATTTCAAATTTGATCATTATTCTCGATATTTTGAAGTTTTAGCGAAATCCGCTCGGAGTTTCATTTTTACGGTCAAATAAATTATATCTATTAATAAGCTATACGAGTTTGTTTATGCTATAAACGCCACTTTAAGCTGCTATAGCTAATTGGACGATGCTAAGTGGGTGTACTAAATTAGGATAGCGCTATTTAATGAGTTCATCGGGACCTCCGTTTAAAGTTCCTTCTGAATGAGGGATTAACCATGAATTTTTTACTTCCTTTAAAAAATCCTAGGGGCTCCTGCCAGGCTAGGAACCATCAGTCATGGGCTTAGTAGTTTGTTCTGTTACCCACTAGACCACAGGTTTTCCCGTATAAAAGTTCAATTATAGAATCTTTTTTTTTAAAATAAAATAAAAATGGTGTAGTGGATAACTTTTTTAATCCTGAGTTAAGCTGTCGGAGTTGGTAATAAGTTTAAATATTGACTACGCTCTCTAATCCTCGCTAACATCCAGCACTTCAACCTTCATTAGATTTTAACTTTGACATTTACGCCTTTTTTAATATTATATGAAACTTTTTATTCCCATAATGGACTCTCGGGGAAAAATTTATTTTGCAATTTAAGTTGTAAATAATGAAGGTGGGCGCAGAAGCTTTTGTTTTTCATTTATAAAAAAAAAATCAACTTTTTTTTTTTAACCATTAGATTATATACAACGAACGGCCCTATGAAAAAAAGGGAAAATGTCATTTTACGGACAAACTATAAGATAAATAGTTATAAAGATTTTATTTTATTGTTATATGATATAATTATTCAAGTATAAGATAAATAATAAACTATAAGAATAAGACGATATTCTTGTCCCTTATAAAGAACATGATAATCTTGATTGAAAAGATCATAAAAGATCGGGAATAATGATTGAATGAAATTTTTAACAATAACAATGTTAGTCTGTATCCATATATTTATTTACAGTAGGATTTGGGGTAGACACGTAGGAAAGAAAGAAATTCCGCTTGATTGACTTTATTTTTAAAGTTAAAGTTAACATCTGAATCATTCGAAGAACTACATAATTATAAATTATTTACATTTACATATTGTTACGAGCGCGGGAATTGGCGATTCCTGGAAGAGAACAAAGCCCCCTTGTCGGCAGAAATGAAAGAGGCCTTTTCGCGAAACTTCGGGATCCTTCCCGTATGATCTAGATCTGTCATTCTGTATATAAACAGCATCTCAGCGCGAGTAGGGGCAGAGTGTTAAAGCACACGGTACGGTTAACATCGGAAACAGTGATAAGCCAGTGTAATAAGTCAGTGACAGTTTGTGAGTGAAATTGTGTGACAGTTTGTTATATTCAGAGATTCTTACGGTCGGTGGACTTTAATTAGTGAACTGTAAGTGTTAATTAGTAGTAATTAATAAGTTAAGTAGCAGTTGTAATTTTATGTGCTTTGTACAAGCTTATGTAAATAGTTAAGCTATTTAGTAATAATAATATCTTATATTATTGTAATAATTAAATAGAAGTTAGGCCTAGATTATAAATATCTAAAATATTGTTATTGCAAATTTATTTCAGTTAATAATCTATTTGTTTAGTTTCTTTGTTAGTAATTGTTAATAGTTTAATTGTATTCTTTTATCACTTTTATAAATAAATATTAGTATCTTTAATTAAGGCATTGTTTAATTAATTTTAATACCCAGTAGCCCGTAACAATATTTTTATTTTGAAGAGAAAAGATTTGTCCTAACCGAGATTCGAACCCGGGCCCTCCGCATCTCTAGCGCGGTACTATGCCAACTGAGCTACCAGGGCTCGTACCTCAAACCCATTCTCTTCCACAAATCCATACCGCGCTAGAGATGCGGAGGACCCGGGTTCGTATCTCGGCGAGGACAAATCTTTTCTCTTCAAAATGAAAATATTTAAATAATCATAATAAAAAATATATATATTTACAAATTATTCAGTAATATAAACATATTTTATCCAGAAAAATAAATAATCCTTGGAGAAGAGATGAGGAATGTGTATTTTAATATTTTTGAAGTTTCCTTTAAACCTAAAAAAACAACAATAAAATAAAATAAAAAAGTTGACGAAGACCTTTTTTATCTGGAGTTAACGAGGAGTAGGGTCTATCGGGTTGGCAGAAAAATATTATCAATGATAAGGTTCCCCACTTCAGCTCTTATCCCGCCAGCTTAAAATCCTGAACGGTTCATTCAATTAAAAATGACTGGATGAATGACAGATCGAAATCTAAATTATTTTTTTATTTGATGCCAATATATATAGGTTCTATTGAAACAGCTAACTTCATCACAATTACATATGTTCATTATGAACCTGCGTTGTCAGGAATCCATAAATGTTGCTGAGAAATAGCATTAAGAAATTTAATGACTAATTGATATATACACTTTTACCATATTCCTTTCAATACAATAAGAGGTTCGTTTTATTCATAAATATTTATCTTTAAGTGCATGGTGTATTACAAGACAGTGATGTGTATAAAAAGTCAAACCCTTTTTTTAATTAATTTTTCTATTGTTCGGTTTTAATGTAGTTATGAAACAGCTAACTTTATCACAATTATAGATGTTCATTATGAACCTGCGTTGTCAGGAATCCATAAATACTGCTGAGACATAATATTAAGAAATTTAATGACTAATTGATATATACACTTTTACCATATTCCTTTCAATACAATAAGAGGTTCGTTTTATTCATAAATATTTATCTATAAGTGCATTGTGTATTACAAGACATTGATGTGTATAAAAAGTCAAACCCTTTTTTTAATTAATTTTTCTATTGTTCGGTTTTAAAGTAGTTATGAAAGTATAATTTAGCTTAGACAACACATTTTTATAAAACCAAGCCGTTTTAATCTATTTCTCCTAATAAAATAAATCAAGTTATTTATGAAAGTAGTTATCCTTTAATGAAGTAAATTATAATTTATAAACCTAATAGGTCATACTTAATTTCCGCTCAGAATTCTCCGTTCAGATAAAACGAGACCATTCACTATGATCTAAATATTCCAGCTTCAACGAACAAACTAGAACGAATCACAAAAGATTACACAACAAATTATACTGCTTAATAATAATAATTCAAGATGAAACAGGTCTAATATATCAATTTAAGTTCAAATAATTAATTGTTTAAACATAATTAATGTAGTTAATTTTCTAATTATAATATTTTTACAGATGAAATACGCTGTGAGCAATTACAATTTAACGCCTTCCAGCTTTTAGGATACTACCTGCGTTACATTGGCTTTACGGGTTAGTATCACCACACCTATTAAAGGCGTTTCTAAATGTTATGTTATAATTTCATAAAGTTCTATTCAACTAAACGCTTATGATAAAAGTATAGAAAATTTGTAATAATCATAAATATATTTAATTACGTGATTATCCATTGGAAAAATATATAAATATGTTAAATAATATATATTAATTCATATAAGTATTAAGAACAAAACACCGATTGATGGCAGACTTTAAGGCATACCGACTCAACATAAAACGAGATTTAACATGCAAAGAATTAGTAGGAAGAATGAAAACAAACAATGGGGGAAGGCTATGACAAAAGGAAGAGGGGGTGGATTTAATGGAAGAGGAAAAGGAATGAAAAATTCACAAGACGGTTGGCTAATGAGCGGGACCCACGGCCTACCGAATTAGCCCTACAATTGTTTCACACCGGATTTGTGCTCTTTACCGGCTTTTGTTTCACTTTTTTTTCTTCCTGGTTTCGACTTTTAACTTATTTATTCATAAGGATTTATTCTAATGAAAAATTAATCAATAATGAATATCAATATGAAAATATTTCAAGAATCGATAGTTGATAACTTAATAAAAAATTGACAGTGTGATACAAATCCAACTCTTCCTACTTTTTAACTGATTTATGTAAAAAGATTTACTCTAATAAAAAGTAATCAATAATAAAACTAACCTGTAACGACTAAGACCCGTAAACGAGTCTGGGGCTCAGTACATGGTAGAGACTGTAGTGTTTCGTGGACAACTGTTCTGACGTCCTAGGTCGACCTCAACCCCCAAGTTTTTCCCCTTTATTTTGGGTACCCTATTTTTATAATATTTTATAGAGGCTGAGTGAGCCCCAGGAGGATCCTAGATCCCATATGATCCATCTCCCGCCGCAAAGAAGACTAAAGAAAAGTAACTGCCTGCAGCGGGATTTGAACCAGGATTTTCGGCATGGCTACTCAGTGCTCTACCACTGAGCCACTCCGCTCCCTCAATAATAAATATTTATGTGAAAATATTTATAATTATAATACAAGAGATCGATAATTTATAATGATATAAATTATTTTAATATTAAATAGACAGTTTGATATAAATCTATCACCCCAAGATAAAGGATGTCATCCTACTGTAATAAAGCCATTATAAAGTGGGAATCCAAAATAAGGAGGGAAATCTGGCGGTTGAGAGTGATCAAGGACAAATTACCTCCCTGCACAACCGTTGTCCATGAAACAGCACAGTTTCTGCCATGTACTGAACTCTTTCACGGATTTTAGTGGTCAGGGTTTTTTTTTTTAATTCAATACTGATTTCATGGTAGCTTAATCTATAATTATTCTAAGTATAGTAGTAAGGACTATCTTAGATCTCTTTTCTACTTTATTTCTATAAAATATAAAAATACGATCACACGTTTGTATAAGTTTTTTTAATTTTAAAATAATTGAAATAGTTAAAACAGCTCAATCACTACTTCGCATTTCGAAATCTAAAGAAACATCTAATTAACAGGAAAGTAGCACTGCTATTAGTTTCATTTGTGATATTTAGTATGCTAAATTTAGCACTCTATGAATATCAGAAATAGCACCATTTAGTAAAATAAATTAGAGGTTGTGATAAATCTTTACTATAATAGTATAAATATTGGTAGGTAATATGAATTTTATGAATGAGGAAACGGTACCCTTGCATAGTGGAGTATTAGCCCTTAAAACCTGGTCAAAACTAGAAATACCGAAATTCAATAAACGCTATCAAAATTGGTATTCCTTGATTCATAACTATTTGGCCTTTCTGCTCGGCACAATATCGGGACGATAAGTCGCTCTGACTTATCTTAAACGACAGTTGAACACAAGTTTTCGACGACGCGACGAATCACTCAATACGCTTTTTATGTTCAATATGATTAATTATATAGATTTAATTACAGTGACTAATGTTTTCATGGTTTATTTGAAATTAATATTAGCACTTAATTGCATATTTTACTATTTTTTGTAAAATCAAGAAGTATAATATATATTTATGGTAAGGTTTTAATCATGTCCGGGGTAACTTTTTGATAACACTTAGGTAAAATCTTCCGCATGTAGTTGCCATTTTTGTATAGTATGAGTTTAAAAAATCTTATTTTTAATGGGGTTTGAAGCAAAAAAAAAAATTAAACCTCTAATAGCTTTATGTTTTGAACATTTTCGTCCTGTTTACACTTAAATCTTTTGAATAGTGGCATCAATAAAGTGCGTAACAAATCTTTAATTCGAAACCAGCTTGTTTATCACTTTATCTTTTAATAAAAAATTTAAAAATATAATTTTTAAAAAATAATCTAGTTTTTAATTTTCGGGCTTATAATTCGTTAATTATATATTATATCGTTAATAATTAAATTCGAGAATTATAAGAGAATAATTATCATTGATAATAAATACAAGAAACTTCATTCTAATGAGTTTTTTACGAGTTCTAACCCAAATATATATTCAGGTAAATTATTGGTATTTTTTTTTTTATATTTTTAAATAGATTAATAACAACTGTCCAGATGGTTATGTTTGTTATCATTCTTTATGATTGTGGTTGAGAAAGAGAATTATGCTCCGAATATTTCAATAAATGGTTTTGAATAACTACAGTACGCTATACACATTTATATATATAATATATACATATAAATATATATGTACATAAAAAAGGATGCTATAAATAATTTTGAAAACTACTAAAAATTAGTTAAGATTTTCATTGATCTTATTAACAACCTACCCTGAGCTTTTTATCAAGGAAATTGAAGTTAAATAAGAATAGTATTATTAATCATAACTTTTTAGTCTCTTTAGCTGTAAAACTCTGTTGAGGCTTAAAAATACCCTTAAGTATATAAACAAGCATAAATAAACTTATTTTACCACTTAAATAACAGGTATCAAAAGATTGATATTTTTGGCCAGATTTTAAGGACTAATTCTCCACTGTGCGTTGTAGGTCAAAATAAAGGCTTAAAGCTGAGCACCATATACCATAAGCCAACGTTTTTGTTCAAATAGCAGGTCTTAAATAATAATGAAAATAAAATTATTAAAATTTTAGCTATAATTAATAATTTAATCAAGAATAATAAAATGTGAGAAAGAAATTAATTAGTGACTTAGGTATTTCATTAGATGGACAATGAATAATTATTTTTTTCAAGAGAAGATAAGTAGCAAACATCATTCTTTTTTTTCAATAATACATTGAGCTTGGTAAATAGAGTAGATGAAGCTAGAAGATGAAGCAAACTACACGAACGAACTCACGTCACCATATAATTACAAAAAGGGAGACGTGATGAATTCCCTGGGGAAAAAATCTATGATAGAGATCTAGTAAAAATTCAGGGAGGCTTTGATGTGACGTTAGAGGCATACGGAGTAGGGAGGAGAGATTAATCCTGCCATCCTCGAGTAAATTATTCACGAAAAAAGGAGAAAGAAAAGACTAGTTGGCAAAAAGAAGAATAAACCTACTCAGTTTTCTCAAGAGCTTTCAAAGTAAGTGGAAAGGCTAACTCGAACCCAGTTTTCGTATCTCCAAGTCCCATTTACTAGTTAAGTTTTTTGTTTTTTGTTTCCTCACTTTATTATTTCCGAGTACCTATCTAGTTTATAAATCTAGCGGATTTCATTATCGTTCCCGTTACGATCTTGAGGAGATAAAAATTCATAAAAGTGCACTGTTAGTTTAATTTCGATTATTTAATAAAAAAATCTGGCGTATTCTGTTTGTGTTTGTGTAAAAAAGTCGTGGGTGGGTGAGCCAAGACTCGTATGATAGGTAACCAATTAACCAATGTTAAGCTTGGTTTAGTACAGAGATATCAAACAAAAACATTTTATCGGGGAAAACCACAAAATCCAAAATTCTCGAGACAAATTTTTTTCATAAAAAGAATCCTGGTATATGATGTTTTGTTTATTTTTCGAAGAAGGATGCATGTATTGAAATTGAAACAATGAACTGAAAGAAAAATAACATTTTAAACGTAAATAATAATATTCTTTTAGGCTTCCACGACCACTATTATTACAAAAGACTTTGTTTATTTCTTCTGGTTTAGACCGTGCAGATAAATTTTTCGCCAACGTTTCGTCAACCATGCTGCTGACTTCCTCAGAGCTGAGATGAGAGAGTAAATTATTATGTAAATAATAATGTTTTCGACAGTTCATAAAAATACTGATACGTTTTGACATCTAACAGTCATCACAATAATAATGTGGTTACTCTATAATCGCAATCTGGAGGAAATCATGCTTGACAATTAAATTTATAATAATTATATTGCGATTACTTCCCATACATTTGTTATAGATTGCAAATATTTATTACTTAGATAAATATTAAAGCTACAAAGAGTTAAAAAAGTGTAAAATGGCCAGTGGGTGGATATTTTACACAAAATAAAATCAACTTATTTTATTTGTGCCTAAGTTTTAGGCCTTATGGCAAAGGTCCAGAGATCCAGGGGTTTATTCATTTTAGGGCTGAGAATAAAAGAAAACAGAAAAACTATATAAAAAATGCACTACCAGTAAAAGATGAAGGGTTTTACGCATTTAAACACCAACAAAATTAAATTTAACTATCAAGATCAATTAAAAACATATTTTTGAACTGTCCCACTCTCCTTCAAAGGGATAATTATCCGATTGAATAATTTTTATAAAATTACCCAATCAAAATGTATAAATGACAATAATAATAGTATTCCAATGACTGAACAGAAACCTACTGCTCGATACAACTGGATTGTTGATCAAGTTCCACTCGAGCGACGACAGACAAAACAAGAGGGACAAAGACAAACAGAGGACCCGCCAAATGTCAGGTCCCCCCAACCTATTGTGATGTAACCCTGAGGTCGGCAAAGTACCTTTGATGAAAGGGCGGCATTTACCTTAATGTACCCTTTACCTCGTTTCTCGTTAGCACTGCCCTAGTGCAACCTTTACGCCTCATTGTCTCATAAATTTTCATTAAAAAAGTTAGTTGATCGAGGAACAAAAGAAAAAAAAAAGAACAAAACAAAACATGAATAATGCATCCAAGAAGCATCCCACCACCTCAAAGGCTCAAATGCAACTAATCTATATATATATATACATATAATATTCCATATAATATTTATATATATATATATATATATATATATATTTGTTATTTTATTTTATTTTTCAGTGAATTTCGATTATCCGAATTTTTTATTATCCGAACCACCCCTGACAACATTCGTTTCGATAATCGACGCTCCATTGTATTCAAAAGGAAACGAAGCTTGCTGTGACTTAACTAGAAGCGACAACCTGTGGAACTAAATAAATCCACTTTTGCAGGTACTCATAAGGGCTAGAAAAACAAGATAAAAATAAAATAAAAATAGTTAAATATGCAATAATAATATTAATAACAAAAATACTATTCAAACATTGGATTATATCATAAAATAATCTTCAAATCAAACGGGAGGTTACCCATTACACCATGTTAATACAAGTAAAAAGGAAATTACAAAATAATATTGGCTTCGTTGAAACTTTTTTAGCACCAGAATGTCAACGAAATTGGTGTTATATTTTGTTGAAAGGCTTGTTTAAAAAAGTTTTTACGAAACGAATATTTTTTTTTTAATTTTTTATAATTATTGGTCATTTTTTATGAGTTATAAATATTTTTATTTTTTTTTTTTTAAAGAGAAAAGATAGGCCCTCGACCGGGATTTGAACCCGGAACCTTTGTCTTACCGTGACATCGCTCTGCCAATTGAGCTATCAAGGTCCCTCCCAGTCGAGGACTAACCTTCTCTCTTTTTTTAGATCCTAAAGCCCCAGAGTACTCCCGCCATTTTTTGCGATGAATACACTAGAACGAAGTTCTTTGAACATTAATTTTAATTTAGGATCTTATTGACTTTCGTCATATTATTATTTATAATTTTTTATAATTATTGGTCATTTTTTATGAGTTATAAATATTTTTATTTTTTTTTTTAAAGAGAAAAGATAGGCCCTCGACCGGGATTTGAACCCGGAACCTTTGTCTTACCGTGACATCGCTCTGCCAATTGAGCTATCAAGGTCCCTCCCAGTCGAGGACTAACCTTCTCTCTTTTTTTAGATCCTAAAGCCCCAGAGTACTCCCGCCATTTTTTGCGATGAATACACTAGAACGAAGTTCTTTGAACATTAATTTTAATTTAGGATCTTATTGACTTTCGTCATATTATTATTTATAATTTTTTATAATTATTGGTCATTTTTTATGAGTTATAAATATTTTTATTTTTTTTTTTTTTTTTTTAAAGAGAAAAGATAGGCCCTCGACCGGGATTTGAACCCGGAACCTTTGTCTTACCGTGACATCGCTCTGCCAATTGAGCTATCAAGGTCCCTCCCAGTCGAGGACTAACCTTCTCTCTTTTTTTAGATCCTAAAGCCCCAGAGTACTCCCGCCATTTTTTGCGATGAATACACTAGAACGAAGTTCTTTGAACATTAATTTTAATTTAGGATCTTATTGACTTTCGTCATATTATTATTTATAATTTTTTATAATTATTGGTCATTTTTTATGAGTTATAAATATTTTTATTTTATTATTTTTTTTTTTTTTAAAGAGAAAAGATAGGCCCTCGACCGGGATTTGAACCCGGAACCTTTGTCTTACCGTGACATCGCTCTGCCAATTGAGCTATCAAGGTCCCTCCCAGTCGAGGACTAACCTTCTCTCTTTTTTTAGATCCTAAAGCCCCAGAGTACTCCCGCCATTTTTTGCGATGAATACACTAGAACGAAGTTCTTTGAACATTAATTTTAATTTAGGATCTTATTGACTTTCGTCATATTATTATTTATAATTTTTTATAATTATTGGTCATTTTTTATGAGTTTATGTCACGGTATATTATATTCGGTATATGATATATTATGTCACGGTAAGACAAAGGTTCCGGGTTCAAATCCCGGTCGAGGGCCTATCTTTTCTCTTTAAAAAAAAAAATAAAAATATTTATAACTCATAAAAAATGACCAATAATTATAAAAAATTATAAATAATAATATGACGAAAGTCAATAAGATCCTAAATTAAAATTAATGTTCAAAGAACTTCGTTCTAGTGTATTCATCGCAAAAAATGGCGGGAGTACTCTGGGGCTTTAGGATCTAAAAAAAGAGAGAAGGTTAGTCCTCGACTGGGAGGGACCTTGATAGCTCAATTGGCAGAGCGATGTCACGGTAAGACAAAGGTTCCGGGTTCAAATCCCGGTCGAGGGCCTATCTTTTCTCTTTAAAAAAAAAAATAAAAATATTTATAACTCATAAAAAATGACCAATAATTATAAAAAATTATAAATAATAATATGACGAAAGTCAATAAGATCCTAAATTAAAATTAATGTTCAAAGAACTTCGTTCTAGTGTATTCATCGCAAAAAATGGCGGGAGTACTCTGGGGCTTTAGGATCTAAAAAAAGAGAGAAGGTTAGTCCTCGACTGGGAGGGACCTTGATAGCTCAATTGGCAGAGCGATGTCACGGTAAGACAAAGGTTCCGGGTTCAAATCCCGGTCGAGGGCCTATCTTTTCTCTTTAAAAAAAAAAAATAAGAATATTTTTTTTGTAAGGCGTGTTTTCTATTCAACAATCAATAAATACAAAATACTTCTGAAAATAAGAAAAAAAAAACAGACGAAGCGGAACAAAACAGATAACCATCACAACAGTTAGTCGGGGAGTTTCATTAACACAACGACTGTAGAAAAAGTGCGGGTAGCAGGAGCTGTTAACAGGGTGGCCAATAAAGACAACTCTCTTATTACAGCGTCCAGGGCTACCACCCTTCCGAACGAATACCTCTCATTTCCCTCTTTTTCATCCTTCCCCTGCACAAACATATTTCCTTTACCTTTCCCCTTGGCTTTTCTGTTTAAACGAGTTAAAATGAGAACTTTTACAGGAGGGAGCTCCTCAGGAATTAATGAAACGCCGGGAGCAGAAAGGAGCAATCTCCTTAATTTTCTCCTACTCCTTAAAGATTTTTTTCCAGTAAGAGAGTAGATTAGAAGCCGGCACATTAACACCTGTGGCCACTAGTGTCTTAAATAAACAAATACGTTTTAATACTTCATTACTATTTTTTTTTCATTAGATTTTCAATTGTTATCTATGTTCAATTTATAAATCAATATTCAGAATATTAGTTTAGAGTACACCTTATTTTGGGGATTAATACTTTCCTTTAAAAAAACAGTAAATTCCAATTTAAATGCTAATATATATTGTTACGGCCGCACAAAGGAAGGCGGAAGCGGGTGATTAGCGGCTTAAGTCCGTCAGCGGGAGACATTAAAATGGGATTAGGACCGTTCTAGATCGTCTCGTTTTGTCGGAAAAGGATTAAGAATATTCCAGAATTGTCTGGCCCCTCCGTGTTCTAGAATGTTCGGCCTTGCCTACTTAAATACTTCCTTCACCTCGAGCCAGTCAGTCTTAGCCTGAGAGTAGACCAGTGAAGATCTGTGATAAGTGTAATAAGTGAGTGTCAGTGTGATAAACTAGTCAGTGTTGAACCGGCCCGTGTAATAAGTGTATCAGTGAACTGTGACAGTCTCGCGAGTGTAATAAACTGTTTCTGTTTGTTACTGTGTGTCAGTTTGTCATACTTGGAGAATCTTACGGTCGGTGGACTAGTGAACTGTAAGTGTTAATTATTAGTTATAAATTGTAGTGTAATATATTCATAGAAACTATTGTAACTAGTTAAGCTATCTATAATTAGTAATATCTAATATTATTGTAATAATTAAATAGGAGTTAGGCCTAGATAATAAATATTTAGAATATTGTTATTATAAATTTATATTAGTTCAATAATTTAATTGTTAATAATTTACTTGTATTATTTTTATCATTTTGTTAATAAATATTAGTTTCTTTAATTAAGCCATTGTTTAATTCATTTTAATACCCAGTAGCCCGTAACAATATTTTATTTAATTATAAACACACGCAAAAAATAAAATTAACACTAGAACTAGGAACCGGTCAATTTGACCGGTTCCATCATTTATTTAAAACATTTCCTCTTTATGTCTTATTTAATATTTTACGATAAAGTCATAATTTTTATTAAATTTGTGTATACAATAATATTATAAATTATTTCGTTCCTACGTTTCAAATTTTCAGAGACATCTATGTGTTACATCTAAATATACGAACCGGTCATTTTGACCGTTCATGATAATATCATGAATACATGTTGAGCATTCTCGCAAATTTTTATACATTTATAATTCCGGGAAATTTCCGGAATTCAAAAGTTCTATGTTTTCATTTATTATGCGTAAAATATAAAATTTCAATTTAGTATTTTTGCATGCCGTTTATAGATGCAAGTTGCAACACGCACTACTCTTTATGCTATGTTGATACTACTCTTTATGTTATGTAATTACAATATTTGAATGAAATATATTTTATTTTATTTACAATTAAATTATCTTATAAATTTATAGTTTTATTTCATGAATTCTACTATTCAATCCTACTTTTGTTTTATTAAACAAACAAACCGGTCATTTTGATCGGTTGGTAGAAATAGGTATATGGTAAATCTTCGTAGTTCAAGTGTTAAAGAAATTTTATTAAAAATAAGAGCTTTACTGCCTTGTTTATAGAAGGCAGCTTACTTGAGCATACCCTTATTGTTATTGCAGTTATTACTTCTTATAATTTTAAACATGTTATTATTTTTCTTAAAATAAAATATATAAGTCATTTTATATATGTGATCATATACATTTTTTTTTTTCATTTTTCTTTATCTCGAGAACCACTTAACTTGTGGCTTCCCGCAACCTCCTCCAAAACTCCTTCATTCTCTCTGATTAGTTTCCGCTTCTCTCCACAGGAATTGTAAGGAATTTTTTTCATTATTTTATGGTACTTGATTTTTTTCTTTGTACGAAGACCATTATTATGAATTTTTTTTCTTCCAATGTTTGTAGATTAAGCTTTAAGAGTGAATAAAAAAACGTTTAATTTACCTGTCAAATATAACATACATTATTTAATATTTAGTCAGGCAGTTTAAGTTATTCAACAAAATATTATTTATTTTTACAACACTAAAACTTATAGATGATGTATTAAATCAATAAATAACATTATAAATTGGTTCAGTAACAGTCTCTTAACAAAACGAATTTCTTCCAACTGTTTTACATTTAATTTATCTATCCATGAAATGTTCCAAATGGCATTTTTACAGTTTCGTAAATAAATATTTTTTATCCATTCATGAAATATTATCTTAACATGACAGACCATGCAAAACATGAGCTATTTTGTTCAGACCGCGATGTAGTAAGAGTTTATTAACATAGCAGTACCAAGGCCTTCTATCTGATATTTTAATAAATTATTTCATATGAAACATAAAGAAAATCTTTACATCAATAACGTACCTATATAAAAAGAATATATTTTTTTTAATCAAAGATTATGCATATGTATTGTTTCCTTATGATATAAAAAACAAATTGTAGGTTCGACCAAGTTTTATTTACAGGAGTGCATACATTTATTGAATAGTGAAAGCATAAAATATTGTAATTGGTATACAAATAAAAGAAAAATATTTGATTTTCGAGGCCCGAACCTAATCATCTTTGCTGCACTATTTTCTATTTTCCATTGATTATTACACCATATTTAATTTTTATTACTCAGTCCAACCACTAATAAAACTATACTAATTTGTAAGATATTCTTAACTCAACCTATTATTAACCATCCACTAAATTTTACCACTGGTTTTGATTTTTTCAGGATCTCTCCACGTTTTCTTAGAATTATATCTTTTTATATTTCTTAAAAATACTCATTTCCATTTATCTATATGACATAAAAACCCATAAAAACATAAAAATTCCATAACATGACAAAAAAACAAATATTAACATATCTTAAGTTTAAGCTTTCCAGATAAGTAAGATTTTAAATAAATTCAAGTAAGATTTTAAAAAATATTCATAACTAAAAACAATAAAATGATAATAAAACAAAACCAAAGGCCTACCGGATTCATGGTAAATTTCTTTACTCAATAGTGCAGATGTGATATGTAATTTGTCTCTTCTTGATGACACATACAGGCAAAACATTGGACACATATTTTTGAGCATATACGTGTACCTTTGACTACCCATGAAAAATGTCCAACAAAGTAATACTAAAAATAATTCAAAAGACAAAACAATTTGTTAGGGTAGAAAAGGTTTTGAATCAATTCAATGACAAATTTGCCCAAAACAATCAAGTATCAAGTATAATTAAGTACATCAAAAATAAAAACAACATATTGGAAATAAAATAAGAACCTTTCTTCGCAACTTGTATTATGCCAGAAAGTGGAAGTCTGTATTTTTAATTATGCTACGAAATCCCTGTTTTCAACTAAGAAAAAATCATTCTCAGAAGAGTATTCGTTCTTAAGAATCATAATTTTTTAAATGAGTTAAGAGTACATTAATAACAAATAAAAGTAATACATTAAGACAAATGTGTTAATTTTAGGAATAGGGAAATTACGTTTATTCAGATCACATTTGTATAGGGTACACATGAGGTGTGGACAAATATTTGTATTACTGTTATGTTTAGGATTACACAAATAGTTTGTGACTCAGTTTTATAAGTTTTGTACCTTTATTGTTCGCGCATAATTGGTTAGTTAATTTTATTTGAGTGTGAATTAATTAAGTTTACGAGTTATAAATATATTACAGTTGTTTGAAAACTATTTTATACTGTATGTTAAATAATTAAGTTTTTTAAAACCTTTATTTTTGTCATTTATACTTCTTCCAAATGACATAAAATGTGATTAAGGAATGTAAAGTTTTCTAAATTATTTGACAGAAGATTGAAATTATATTATTTGCTTTTTTCTCTAAGAAGTTTTATCAAATCCTTTATTACACAAGATCAAACTATGGTTCTTTGATAAACTTTACTCCTTTCTGAGATCTTTAAGTTTTAAGATTTTTTCGGAGTACTTCGGTGTAGTGTGTACCGTAGGATTAGGCATTGCTTACATTTTGTGAAATAACTTTAAAACCAACCTTGCACTCAATAAGGTACTAGCAAGATAGTAGGGTACTGGAGTCATACGGGGATTTCCCATGATCGGAAGGGTGGGAAATTCCAGAAAATAAGTACCAAAAGGTCCAAGAGACCATGTATCAGTACTTGAGGGTTGCTGCTCCCTGGTTATAATACATTTATGTAGTATTAATAGACCACTTAAACAAAAAGGCAATGAAGAAACATAGGCCATAGATCGGAAATGGTCGGGGAAGATAGCCTTGCGTGAGCCCAAGATTGAGTTAATTATCACATTTAGGGGCGCTAGTGTGTGCACAGTCGGCACGGAACCTTTGTATAGCTCTGTCGTAGTTTAAACTTTATCTTACACGGACAGCCATTTTATTGGATCGTTAAAGTAGTTTAATTTAAGGAATTTTTTCCCATTTATTAATTAAACACGATAGTACTATTATTATTATCTTTCACCTTTTCATTATTATTCTTGCTCCTTTAGGATGAAGTAGTAATGTTGAAAATATTTTTCTTTCGTGAATCATTAGAACTTTGATAGTGTGTTCAAAATAAGAGAAATAGTAATCATGACAAAAGCACACATAAAATATGAGAAGTTACAGCTCATGATTAAGCTCAATTATGGAAAAAAACAGGATGTTTTTCGATATTTATGGCGTCTTAAAATATCAGAGGGGCGAGAGGAAAAGTATTTCTGAGCCATTAGGAAGGAACTGGGGGTGGGAGAACTGATTAAGTACTTTTAGAGGAAAACCAGGGGCTACCTGCCCACCACTTTACCTTTCCTACGACTCCTATCGTATAATAACTCCTAATTAAATTGATTCGTAGCCATTTCTTGGTAATACGAGAGAGCGAAACCTCTTTAAGTAGGTAACCTTCATCTACTCAGTATGTTTACTTTCTACTTATTTCTCATTAATTATTTGATATATTTTTTTGAATTTCTAGTATTTTATTTATAAAATTTGCCCTCCGTTTTCATGTATGTTTTCAAATGTCAAAGTATATGTCAAATGTCTTCGAGTAAGGTATTGTACCAAGAGATATATGGTTCTCTCTGTTGATGTATATCGCATTTTTATGAGTAATTATGCTACTTTATTGCTTTAGTTTTTTTTTTCTGATAAAATATAATCATTCTGTAATGATCACCTGAATCGGAAAAAGATGGACTTGTTTCATGATTACTACCATTTTAAATAATGTAGGATTTATATTTTAGTTGGGTCTGCAAAACTGAAAAATTCTTAAAAATAAAAGAGGGAATAAAGGTTTATCAAGGGACCATGGTACTATCCAGTGCAATGAAATATTTAGGGCACTCAGGCATTAGGTGGTCTGCAAAAAACTTACCTCCTTATCTCGAGTAGCCTCTTCTTATCATTCTTCTCATTTGAGTTATTTTTGTGTCCGTTACTAAATTGTTTTTTAGTGTTTTTGTCTAGTTAATTTTGTTTATTGTCTATCTAAATTTCTGTATTGTCTATTAAATTAAATTTTGTGTTTTTACCTTATTCTTTTTACCACCATTTAGATATTGTAGGATTTATATTACAGTTGAGTCTGGTACTTCGAAAAAATCTTAAAACTTAAAAGTTCTTAGTTTGATCTTGTGTAATAAAGGATTTAATAATACTTCTTAGAGATAAAAGCAAATAACATAATTTCAATCTTCTGTCAAATAATTTAGAAAATTAAACATTCCTTAATCACATTTTATGTCATTTGGAAGAAGTATAAATGACAAAAATAAAAGTTTAAAAATATTTAACATAAAGTATTAAATAGGTTTCAAACAAATATGGTATACTAGCTTTTGCCCGCGGCTTCGCTCGCATAGAATTTTGACTACCACATAAAGTTTCTTGACAGTACTTTTTAACAATAATTTAAAATAATAAATAATTTAATTATTTAAATAATTTAATTTTTTTCACTATAGGTTACTCGTACAAAATTTCAGATGTCTAACTTCAAAACCGACGGATTCCATATAACCTTTGAACCCTTGTTATATTAAGGGTGGAATTATCCAAATTTCTTTCTTAAATCATACAAAGGACCTATCTGCAAATTTCAAGATGCTAAATTCCTGATTTGCCTTTAATTATGTACTATAATGGATTCTCCACAGTACCTCTAAAACTGTCGGGGGTGAGGGGGGGGCGCGTGCCCCCGTGCGCCCCCCTAAATCCGCGCTTGCTATAGCCCATGTGTTATTCTGATGTATAACCTATATTACTGTAAAGTTTCATCCAAATCCGTCCAGTAGTTTTTGCGTGAAAGAGAGACAAACATACAAACATTCACATTTATAATATAAGTAAGATTTAAAATAATTATAATAAGTAATAAATTTATAACTCGTAAACTTAATTAATTCAATCTAAAATAAAATAAATAACCAGTTATGTCTCGTCCCCAGTTTACACTTGGAATCCATAAAGGGTATTTACCACCGAAATCAATAAATTCCACAAGATACCTTGGGACATGAATTCTTAATAATAGGAAAGACCACTATAATTCAATAACACTGGACGACAAAAAAATATTTTTTTTTAGTAACATAAAGCTGAATAGCATAAGCTAGTAGAACTAACCTCTCTTAGTGCGAAAATGACCAGCAGGAAGTCTTAACACGTAAGTAATCCTTGTTACATTAAACAAAGTATATGCACAACGTTTGTTGTTTATTTAACAATGCTTTTATTAGCTTTCTTACTCCTAAATATCGATTATTTTTATAAGTTAACATCTAAGGAGTTTACATACATCAAAAACATTTTTTGTTAAATAAACACGTTAAATTTATTGTTTTCTTCTATGGGGTCGTCACGTCTTCTCTCTTTAAAAACCTGCAGTTAAATGTTCGGTCCTCAAGGTAGTATCCTTGGCCCAATCCTTTAAACAGTTTATACAGCTGACATCCCAACTCATCCTAATACTATCCTTACCACGTATGCTGATGATACATGTGTATTATCAGTCAACACCAATCCAGTTATTGCATCCCAAAGCCTCCAATCCCATATCACTGATCTTGAAGAATGGTTTCAAAACTGGAGAATTAAAATAAATTCTAAAAAATCGCATCAAATCACTTTTACCTTACCTCGTAAACCAATGACTTCCTGCCCTACAGTATCCTTTAATAATATCCCACTGGTGCCTGTAGAACAGATCCGATACTTAGGGTTGCACCTCGACAAACGATTAACCTGGAATCCTCATACAAGACTGAAAAGACAGGAAACCGCTCGACGTTTCAGGCTACTTCAATACTTACTAGACAAACGCTCTAAGCTCCCAATTAACAACAAAAGACTCATCTACATGACCATCATACGACCTATTTGGACTTACGGAGTAGAGCTATGGGGCTCCACTAAGCCATCGAATTCCTCTCGTATCCAATCCCTACAATCCAAAATCCTTCATAAAATCCTCAATGCTCCTTATTTTGTTAAGAATAAAGTCATCCATAACGACCTTAATGTCCCTTTTGTTGCTGATTTGGCCCGAACCCGGTATCTATCCTTTCATAGCAAACTTCATTCCCACTCAAACCCTCTAGTTTCAAACCTAGCTTCCTCTTCAATTCCCGATAATCCTCCGAGGCGTCTGAAAAGAAGATGGCCACGTGACCTTCTTATTGAACTTTGATTTGAGTACTACCAGTGGGTAGTTTCTCTACTTGTCATTCTCATGTCATTATGTAACACGCATTCTATTTACTTGTTGCATAATTGTAATACAGTTGTAAATATCAATAAATAAATTTAAAAAAAAAAATGTTCGGTATGAGTCTAATAGTTCATTAAATAGTTTTCATAGTTTTCCCCAAACTTGGCTAAAAAGCCCCAGACTACATTTGCAAATGCGTTCCAAGCCCTAAGTTCTTGCATGCCGAGCTTTTATTTAAAATGCACATCGTCCATCAATTTTCTAATATGTTGACCAATAAAAATTCCTTCTTTAAGTTTGGCTCCACTTGACTAGGGAAAGAGTTGCCTTAGGTATTTAAATCCATCGCCCTCTTTACTCATAGCTTTCACAAACTTTTTCATGAGCCCAAGTTTAATGTGCAAAGGTTGAAAAAGAACATTTTTTGGGTCTAAAAGAGGCCCATATTTAACATTTTTACTTTCGGGTTGAAATTCTATCCTTTCCGGCCAAATCTTCTTTACATGACGTTAATTTACTGCACGATTACCCCACAAACACAGAAAACAGCAATATTTTGTAAAACCTCCCTGAAGTCCTACTAAAATTGTTATTATTTTTAGATCCTGGCATATCTACCGTTTGTACCAGTTGTAGCTTATACTCTCTAAAACGGTCGGCATAGTTTCATAGTCTTCTTTCATCGTCACTGTTTAGTCGCGGACCTGGACTGCCCGCCAGATGGAACGGACCGATCCTTGCCTCTAAAATCGGGAATACTGTACCGCCAAAACCAAGGAGAGGGGAGACCGACGCTAGTGAGTCACTCACTTGCTATTAGATCGCCGAGTGGACTTGTTCTACCAGACCTTCGCAGCTACGACCATCGCACACTCCGCTCTCAAGCCGTTATTCCTCTGAGAACGTCAAGAGGTCTTAAAGTTTGTTACTCGCCAGAAGCTATGCTGAGGTGCTAATTGAGTATACATCACAAAAATTGTAAGTCACATTTCATTATCATAAGGCCTCAAATTGTCAACTAATTTTTCTCCTGATGATCAACGTATTACATGGTACCAACCGGACAGTTCAAGTTAATTCATGATATCATACTCATTGCTCCTTCATGCCGTGATCACTGGCGAAGATAATAATAATTCGTACATCTTCGCGCCTTATTGAAATCTTCAGTATAACGTTCAAGTTCATTTTGTTGTTTATATCTTTGGTCATTAAGCTAGCATGGAGCATTTCTGTAATTGTTAATTATCGCTCCCATTCATGTTAATCATTTTTTTTTCTTCTTTTTTTGTCTTAAATTAATTTTGTTCATTAGATCGCTAAGTTACATGTTTAGTTTTAAGTTATTTTTGTAGACGCTATTATTAATTTGTATCATCTGTTACATGCATATTTAATAGTATTTAAGAAATCTCGCATGTTATTTAAATTAATAAATCAAACGCTTTGTTAATATCTGAGATTTCATTCAAATTCCCGTGGTACTTCCATTTGCTTCCTATTGAATTTATTCAGTCTAATCACGCCTTAACAGTCACTGAATGGGCAACTGGTATAGATAGTTTGATATTTCCATTATGAGGTAACTCAAGGAATGCTCGATATTGAGTTCTTGCATCAAACCATCGGTATCAGTACACGCGCACAAGGAATTTTCCATAGTATAAAATGCAGAAAACGCTACATTTCTGTTCCGAAAATTCGTAATTTTTGTTTCTTTGGCTTGCGAATTCCACTCCTTAAGATGGGAACCAAGAAGTTCTGATTGTTCCTTTGACAACCCCAAATCATATAGTTCATTTTGAAGAATCAAATGTGGCTCACCGGCACTAGAACCTGGAACAAATGTGAGGTCGCTACACTCTTCTTCTGAATTCGTTGATGATGTGGCATTGTTGCCATTATAAAGGCGCGGTACTGGTAAGTCTGAGGTCTTATGGGAGAAGGTACATTCGATTCGTGCTTTGCTTTTTTGAAATAACCTTCAGTCTTTGTCATACAGAAATAGCAATCATTAAGATGATTGGTGGGTTCTTGCCAAATCATTGGAAAAGGCATATCTTATCTCTTCCCTTGCATCCACTGCACCAGTAACACACTACAGCTTACACAGCACACATGGGGTGCTATGCAGCACATTGGCACACTACAGCTTACACAACCCAATTCTTATCTTGATCTCCGATTGAAATACCAAAATATAGAAAATAGTTTTTTTTTTTTTTACATTTTCAGAAAATGGCCTTGCTTGTGACTCAACAACTAATTTTCCACAAATATATAATAGAAGTTGTGCAACAGCAGCGCGTTTTACTTGACATTTTCGTCGTACCGAACTAACTAAATAATAGGAAAACCATTCTTAACAACATATAACCACAGCATATAACCAGCAATTAGGTTCTGTGCCGCGTTATCTTTCGGAACCGTAAACATACCGAACACTTACACCTGCCGGTAAGGGAAGGTCTATTGTGCTTATTGCCAAACGGTACGTGTTAGAACTATTGGGAAGGTATTAGCATTTTAAAAATAATAGGCTGAACAGTGTTACAAAAATGGAGTCGGCCAGTGTAATACATGATTCCCAAATATAATGTAATTAAATTCAATAAATTCTCTTATGATTATTTATGAGTTGGGTTACATTTCTTACTCTATTATTTTCATATAGTTATTTAATATAATAAATTGCTAGAAGAGTTTATTTTAAAAATCTTTATAAAAATTTATGTTTCAGATTTACATATTATGTATATGGGGTAGACCTAAATTAAAAAAATACAGAAAAAGGCAAAAAATACACCGCAATTAAAAGAGCAATTTATCCGAAGTAAGGTAAAGTGACCGCGATCGTTTGGAAGGATGCCAAATCCCAGGTGGCCGTCGAGCCCTTCAACCAGTCTCAACGACTTAATATCTTCCACGATACATCTTCCACAATTTAAATCTATTCTGCAATATAGATAATTTTTGCTAAGCCAGTATTTTTGTTTTTATTGTTTATTTATGTTATTATTGTCAGAGATCGATGAAGCCCTTAGAACAGATAATCCATAAAAACTAATTTAATATAACAATGTAATACCCAAGTTTTCTTCAGTATCTTCCAGAAAAGAAACGTCTTACCTGTAACAGAAAAATAAAACATTTACATTAGACTTGAGAGAACATAAATATATATTCTTTTAAATATTCAAATATTACTATATAATTTTAAAGCATACAAATCTATTATTCTACTTTTTAAAATAAAAATTGTATTATAAAAAAGGGTTTGACATAAAAATTTATAACATTAAATAAGCTAATTCTTAGGATATGAATTAAATATTCCAAACACCGGCTGCAGAGACAAAAATATTATCAAGATTAAAAAATGGTATGTTTTTTCATTTAACGTAATTTTATCCGCTAAGGCTATTCGAACGATGCTACTGAGGGCGTACTAAATTTTTCATATCCAAATATAATTAGGACAAGGGTCTTAGCTAACATTGTAAGGGCCATGACCCCCATTTTACGTCACTTTCGGAAGGACGGCATAACCCGAAGATATTTTATTTATTTTAAGAAAATCCTTGAGCCAACTGATGGGCTGCGAAAATAAAATATGATATCTACAGTCCTAAATATATTTATATATTTTTAATTCCTACACCTCTTCCTATTTATTCATCTTTTTCATTATTAATTTATATTCCTGATTTACTAGAAGTTTCTTTGCACTTTCGGAACGTTCCTAGGAACGAATTGGTCGTTCTTACAATAATAACTACATCGCCTGCAAATAATACGTTAATCAATATGTACATCCTCTTAGATTTATACGAATCAATCTAATAACTACTGTTTTTACAATATATTTAATAATACTCTAGAAAGAGGACATCTTAAAACTTTTTTGAATAATCGGTTACAGCCTAACATTGGATAATCTCGTATTTATTACTATTAATGCCTGAAAAATAATCTTGTATCAAAGTTATCCCCAGTATGGAGATTACTTAGTGATAAAAAGTTGCAGTTGATTTTAATATCTTGATCAAGAAGAATAAAATATGTCTACTTTTAATGTATTTATATAATACATGAATAAAAATATAGAAAAATATTTGTAATAATGAACATTGCATACCTATTAAAAATAGGAAAGTAATACTATTTTACGGTGTGTATAATATTGTAGGCGCTTAGTATATAATCATATTACTCCGAGGCTAATTACCTTTTTAATTACATTATTTTTAATTATATGTAGGAAGATTATAAACAGTAGAAGGACAGATATTTGTGCTGAGGAGAAACCAATTATACAAGAAGCCCTTACACGCTGGCTGCGGCCCTACATACTAATCACCTTTGCTTTTACATCTGAGGCTCAAGTCAGATCAAGCTCTGACTTAATGAAATCAAGCTCTGCTGTGAAGATTAACAACCAGCTTCCGAGAGTAATGTGCCACGGGTTTATTAATCTCGAGTCGAGAGCGCGCCACCTTCTCTGAAAGTTAACTATTCAAATTATTCCCGATATTTAAGGACAGATTTTTTTTATCCTAATATCCTAGATTATTTTTATTTATTAAATCTTCCAGAAGACGAAGGGAACAGCTGCCGGCGTTGTATTAAACATGATAAAATTTATGTTCCTGTTTTATCTAGAAAAAAAAAAATTACTACGACCAGCTCTCATTCTTTACGATTTTCATTAACAAAATTTATCTAAGAGGGAGCGTAAAAAGGCTATTAGGCTCTTCCAGAACTTAAAATGATATTTTTTCCTCTAGGAACAGTATAATCACACCTTAAATTTTTTCACACTAATCTACTGAACCTGTCTATTTAATCTTTTGAAAAATAGTCTCCAAATAGTTTCATAATTTTTTATGAGCTTTTAAACTTTTTATACGTTTACACTTATACAATTATAACATTTCAAAATGATCGTAGCGCTTCTATTTTAAGAAACACGGCCCCAAAATATTAATTTATTATTCTTTTAAAATTGTTATTTCTTTTTAATCTCAAAATTATTTCCTCTATTGCTACTATGTAATGACCGGCCTCAAAATAAATAAACCATCTCTAGTTATTAGAATATTTTGGTCTTTTGGACCAATAGGGGTCCTTTCGTTTTATAATACATTTTTAATATTTATAAAACTCATTTATTTATTTATATAAAATGAAATACCATTCCTAATATTCCATGGAATAGGATAGAATTACACATCTCCCATTCCATTGATCTTATTCCAAAAAAGTGAGTGGAATACCATCACTCTTATCTCATGAGATAGAATGAAATCACATTCCTGCTATTTCATGAAATTAAAATTTTGGAATAGAATACCATTTTTCTTAATCCATGGAATTAAATGGTATTACTTTTCTCATATTCATGGAATAAGTGAAGTTTCTTTCCTCCTATTCCACAGAATTCAATTTTATTTTTTCTCCATTTCGCCAAATATTCTTGCAATACACAATTTCGGCCTATTCAATCCAACAATTTTTTTTTTATGTTTGAGGGCTTATTAAAACTTATGATTTTTCTAATTAGTATCATTTGGTGATTATTAATTACTTTAGCTTCATAGCTTCTAAAGCCCACATATCGTTACTTGTATTCCTATTCTAAAGTAAAGGAAGTGTGTCGTTAGCACTAAATACTAAAATTAAAAAATACCAGAAGATATACAGCTTAAAATGTCGGCTTATATTTAATTAAATTATCACTGAATTAGTAAATAATAATAATCGATAACATCATGATAATTAATACATACTGATGACCATGACTGAATACTACATATTCATTATGTTTTTCTGAACAAGATTCAGCCCATTAGAACAACAATTCTTCACCTTTAAAGCCTTATAAGACGCAAAAGGGTAAAAAGTAAATTAAAACTTTTTTTTTTTTTTTAATCATCTTACTTTCCTAACCTGAGGTGTAGTTTAATTTAAAAAATTATAATAATAAAAAATACAGCCTGCTTGTGTATTATTTAATAGTATTTTACAATAAGTTATAATGTTATTGCGGTGAATTATACTTGCAAAGCAGATAGGCGGAGAGAAGCCCCACCGTTATCAGAAGAGAGCCCTAAAAGGTTATGCCCTACTAACCGAGATAGCCCTTCTACCCCTGTCCTCCCTATATCCCTCTCTTTATCCCCCCTGCCGCCCTGTATTTCCCTATATCTCCCCCTTTTCTCCCTGTTTGCTTTCACTGCCTGCATAATACTCGGCCGATTTCTTTCGAATATTCAGAAGGCAGCACTCCTCAATGTAACATTCCAAACAAAACGATTACGAATTCGCGTCGCTAGCTGAAAATGAGAAGCCACTACATTTTTTTTCTTTTACGGATAATATAGTTTTTATTTTTATTTTTTTTAAATAACATTAATAATCCTGTGTCACTGAATATTACAATTGTTTATGATACCACCTCTTAATATATAAATTATTGCCGTGTAGTATTTATAATGCTATATTCATATATTATATTGAATTGATTACATTATTAATATATTATTTATAGTACGTTAATCATACTCTACTATATTCGAATATAAATATGTTCAATACACAACAACAATTCACCATACTCATGGCTCTGCTCTCTCATTGTCATAGAGGTGGAATCATCTCTAATCCACTAAGAATTGCTACTGGGATAAAATAATATTCTAGTAGAACATGTTAATACACCAGGTACACTTTTTTTTATTTATTGGCGTGACAGACCCATAAAGAATTCCTTGGCCTGCTCAACCGCTCTACCCCAATCGTCCCGATCGCCAGCTCGAGGGATGGAGACCTTGCTCAGCTCAGATCTTCACAGACGGCATCCTTCCATCTAGCTTTGGGCCTTACTCCATCAGGATTTCCTTGATACAGTTTTTTAGCTGTTTTTTTTTCCATCCAATGTGGCCCAGCCACTTGATGCGTTGAATCCTGATGAAGCTCGATATTGTTAGGTCTCCATATAACTCACTCACTTCCTTGTTCCTTCAGATCCTGAGTTGGTCGTTTTCTTGAACTGGGCCGAGTATTTGCCATAGAAATCTCCTTTCGAATCTATTCAGCTTTTCCACGCAGGATTTATTCCGTGTGAGGGTTTCACCAGCGTATGTTGCTACTGGCCTAATGATGGTTTTATATATTATCAGCTTGGACCGAATAAAGTCTTAGGCTAAGGAGCTTACTTCTCAGGAGCTTTGAGATCCCAAAACATGCTTTATTATCTGATACTATCCTGGCTCTGATTTCCTCCTCCTCATCCAAATTCTCGTCCACCAGGTACATTTGCTCAATTTATTTGATGTAAACCATTATAACTATGAAGGAGTAGGAAACTGTCGATAGACAACCAGCAGAGTAAGCACCAGGAAGTATGTTATTCATTGCAGCCAAGACATATGCCATTCACATATAGTTGAATAGATTTCATAATAATTACTTTTGTAATAAGTTCCTTCAATTTGTTATCATTATGAAGTTCATTAATTATATCCCTAGCACGTTTTTTTCTTTCAGCCAACATTAACATATTCAAATTATTAAATATACTTCACACTACCATAACGTGAATGCAGCATATCAAATTCAAAGGGAAACCATGTTTCCGATTTGAACAACTAATGCATATTATTTATTACATTATGATTGTATTATAAGTATTCTTATGTAATTTTATATTATACTAATATTTTATTATATTTATTATAATATCCAGTGCCATGGAATATTACAGTTCTGTACCAAAGCCGCTCTTATATTAATTGTCCTCGTGTATTAGGCTATGTTTATTGTATTTTACAGTTTCATCTTAATTATATCTTTTTTATTTATACAGGGTGTCCCGAATTTAAATGGCAAAACTTCAGGAACTTATAGGGGACCGAAAAACTAAGACAAAAAGTCTTTTAGAGATTTGCTCGTTTTTGCTTAGTTTTAGAGAAAATCGCAAAAAAAGAAACAAAACAAGTTTTCATTTTTATAATTATTTATTTACATTTATATTTATGTTATGTTCTTTTTAATATAAATATTGCTCAAAATGTTGTCCTCTTGCACCAATGCAAGCATTACATCTAGCACTCACTTGATAAATTGCAGCTAAACATTGCTCTGATGATATTTGGTGCACTGCATCTATGATTCGGTCTCTTAATTGCTCTCTTGAGTCGATTGACACCGAATAAACTTTCTGCTTCAAGGTTCCCCATACGAAGAAATCCATGGGTGTCATATCAGGTGATCTGGGTGGCCAAGGTACTACTCCTCCACGTCCAGTCCATCGTTGTGGATAATTTATATCCAGCCAAGCTCGGGCAACTCTGCTATAATGAGCTGGACATCCATCGAGTTGGAACCACATTTCAATCCGCTGTTGTAAGGGAATGTCATCTGAATAATTAGAAAAGTCGTTCTCCTAAAAATGTGTAAATGTGATACCATTCAATCTTCCAGGTAACAAATATGTACCCCCCACCAGTAATCCGTTCCAAATTCCAAATCAAACGTTAATAGCAAATTCATGCTGAAACCTATTCTCTCAAATAGCTCTGGGATTTTCAAGAGCCCATACATGATAATTTCTTTGATTAACAATTAATCCTCTTGTAAAGGTAGCTTCATCGGTCCATATAATTTTTAATGGAAATAAATTATCATCGCGAATTTTTTCAAGAAACCAGTTAATAAAATTTAATATTTTGACATAATCTTGAGGTAATAAATTCTGAACTTTTTGAAGATAGTATGGGTAGCGATTATCACCTTTCAAAATTCGCCATATTGCTTGCCGCGTTGTTGCTAATGCAGCCGATGCTCTTCGGATGCTAGTCTCAGGATTGTTATCGAAGTGGCGTTGTACACAATTTCTTCTCCGATAATCTGCTCTTACTGCTGCCTGGAATTGGTTGCCTTCATTTCATATTAAGAATGACCCAGTCTCTCGTAGTCTATTAAAAGTTAACAAAAAGACTCGTCGATTAGGCACTCTTCTATTTGGAAATCGGCGCGCATTACCGTTACAGAAACCATATACAAAAATCGTATCAGCGTATTCAACATTAGAGTGTGTATGCGGCATTATGGCTGATGCTATTTACACAAAAATATCTGAGTAACTGGCTGAAGACTGATTTAGGAATTATAATCCAAGAAGGAAGCCAAAATGTAAACAAATAAAAGAATGTAAAGGATAATATTAAGTGTTTACATATCTCACTGCTTAGCCTGACGAACTTTGAAAGGTGATAATCGCTACCTGTTTCTATTTCTTTATTCTGTATTGCTTTTGTTTTGTTTCTATTTGCGATTTTCTCTAAAACTAAGCAAAAACGAGCCAATCTCTAAAGGACTTTTTGTCATAGTTTTTCGGTCCCCTATAAGTTTCTGAAGTTTTGCCATTTAAATTCGGGACATCCTGTATAACAAATAATATCCATTATTGGTCATATACTAATATAAAATGTAGTATATAATAAATAGCATTTGTATTAATTTGAGACGGAATGTAGAAAAAAAAACGTCCCCATTGTTTCCAAGGACCTTCTTAATTCTGTTCTGTTTCACCTCTCGGTTAATACTTTGTGATAATTATAAATCAAAAACTATTTTGGAAAAAACGCGTTTCCCTTAACTCACTCAATAGCTATAATCAAACATTCCCTTTAATTTTTCGATTCTATAGATCCTTAAATTGCATTACGGTAAAAAATAAAGGTCGTCTTACGATAAAAAAAGCAAGATTGTCTTAGAGACCAAAAACATTTTTTTTTAGCATCATCAATTAGAATTTTCACATATAACATCTTCGTTCGATTACTCAAAAATTTCTGGGGTCACCTGTAGACTAGTGGCATAACAACCTACCAAGCCCAAGATCGCGGGTTCGCAGTATGTCAGGTCACCGTAGGATTTTTTAAAGGGAGTAAAAAATTCTTGGTTTTGCCGTCCTTGGGAAGGGACGATAAATGGGGGTCCCAATCCTGTACAATGTCAGGTACTCGTTAAAAATCCCTATCCTAATTAAACCTGGATAGGCAAATTTTAGGGCTCCCATTATAGCATTATCCGATTAGCTATAGCAGCAGAAAGTGACGTTAAATGAACAAACAAAATTAAAGAATAAATATTTTTAAAAGCTCAACAAAATGTATTGGAATATATTCAGTACATACCCTCAAATAGAACTGAATCCAGACAACAGAAGAACAGCACTGCCTTTCGTACCATTGTTCGAAATTCGCCCCCCTACCTAAGAAATAAAATGTACCCCGAGGACTTGGTATTAACTCTTGTCAGCCGATTGATCAAGCCCCTCCTTACTCCGCCCGATCAGCAATCCATCTCCTTCACTCCGGCCTTGAGTTCACTTGTTTCCTTCTCAATGTCTCTTAGGAAGGTACTTTATAAGTTAAAGAGTACTTTATTAATTGTTTATACCAATTATACATACAGGAATATTACAGAAAAGTAGTTAATATTGAGTTTTAAAAAATGTGTTCACTCTTTTTTTATTCATTGTTATTTTATTCTCCCGGTCTTGGTAACTTGACTCCAGTAGGCTTACGTGCCTCATGTACTCGAGGTGTGGATAAATTCTTGACGGATCCCGAGACTGACTCATAATCTTTGGATTTGTTAACCAGCACGGTTATCTTTATATTAATATTTATTTTCCGTATATTATTATTGCACAGTATACACCTAATATTAAATACCTATTTAATATAATATGTTATTTATTACATAAATAATACTATAATTTGTTAAAACTGATTAAATTATATTTTAGTACTGTTTCGACAAAAAATTGCTTCAGGTACTGTATTATTGAAGTTTAAGGCTGAAGTGTAGTTATGAAGCATTATTTACTGTAAAATCGATTTTTTGGGGCACTAATGTAAATAAAAATATATTTGTTTAATTAAAGAGATAGAATTTTCAGTTGTGAAAACTGACCTAAAAGGAAGTTAGGGAATGTACTTCTCAAGGTGCTAACAATAAACCATGTGAAGGTCTATTAAAAAAATAAAAATAGTGGTATCGGCGAACAGCTGACTGAATATGAACAATTTTTATGTCAACATAAAAATATAATCATGGATACATTTTTTAGCAAATCATCAAGAATTAAATAACATAAAAACGTTTGGTAATGTCTATATTAAAATCTAAATATTATACAAATTGATTAGATAAAGTCAATAGGCCACTCTCAAATAAGAGTAGAAAGGCCTGCTTGTCCTACATAATGATGTCATGATCACGACCTTAAAATTACTAGGTGACAGTTTTATTGCAGTAACTATCACGCTAACTGTCGAAGTGGAAATTGGTCTTTAAATGGTTAAGGAAAAAAAATAATACTTGTGCTCAACAACTCAATAACAGAGATTCGTGACAATAACAGTATATTAGCGACAACCGATATTTACAGGAACCCAAACGCAGCCTTTAATAAAATTGCTACCTTCTGGGGCATAATAAGAGTTCCCCAATGTTTGAAACTCTTTTTTTTTTAATTTGTATTATCCTATAATAATTCCAAACTTTGTTACTGGAGTTTTTTACGATAATTAGTGAGCGAAATAGAAGTATATTTATCTTCAGAAATTTATAAGTCTCTTCGGTGCCGAATCTAAAAAAAATAGGCCATATGTCTCTGAGAATAACTGCAAAATTTTTACAAAATCGATGAATTTGTCCTACGTTTATTTTCAACGTGTACATTATCTTCTTTACTGTATAAAAAGCGTAAATATTGATAATAGAATATTATCTTTCTCTTTGTAAAGCAAGACTGACTGTAACACTTTTTATTCCCAGAATTATTTCTTCCTTGCATTGTTTTGCGATTAATTTGTTTATATAAACTTCACTCAGCTTTCCCATTGCGTATATTATAGTTAAAAATCGAAGAAATCATGCCAATTGTATCTTCGAAAAAGAAATTAGAAATCAATTCTTAAATATGTCCTTAGCAATATATACAACAGAACATATATAATTATATGAACATATATAATTATATGAACATATATAATTATATGAACATATATGTTGTTAAATTTTTTATTAACAGCAGAAAAATAATTATAGAAACAATATCATTTAATTTAAAAAAAATAAATTGTCCTAACCTTAATCCAATGATTGGGGTAATATTAGGACAGTGCCATATTCCATTCGAAACGGCAGGGAACATGATTTTGCACCAATGTTACCTCACAATATTGTATAGGCTCATTATTTACATATGATACAAAAAGGAAAGTGAGTGAGTATTTTTTGGGATCCCGTTTTTTAAGGTGGCATTTTGGATCGATAGTCATTTATTATTGATAGTAAGGCTTATTGCACATATTTACTCTGTAAGTTTTGTTTGGCCTTTTGCCATCAGTTTTTTTAAAGGATTTATAAGCGTTATTGTTTATTACAGAATCACCATAGAATAAAACCGCTGTCCAAAAATTACTCCATCGAACGGCACTACGTATTAAAAAATAAAACGATTACAGAAAGAATAGTCACTTCTCATTCAGAATATATTCTAAGAAGCGAATTTATTTTATCATGAACTACAGAACATCTGTAAATTAGGATTATAAGATGGCAGCAACGAGTATAAAAATGAAACGAATGCATGTATACATTAGATATTAAAATGTATTATACATGTATTATGTAAGTATTAGATACATTAGATATTAAAATGTATTATACATGTATTATGTAAGTATTAGATACATTAGATAGTAAAAAAAAACATAACTTTATAAGTTGAATTTTATGATATTGTCTATATAATTTTTTTTTTCTTTTTTTAAACTGGATTTATTGTAAATTTCATCTTCGAGAAATTAAATTAAAAAAAAAAAAATTACTTTGTAATTTGTATTATTTTGTTAATGTGCGTTTTAGAACATAATTTGTTATTTTATACTAAAGTCTAATGACTAATAGAAATAAGAAAAAGGATCTGATGGTTCAAAGATCAAAGTTTGGTTTTGTAATGCAATATTATTTATTGACCATGGAGGACTATAGATCTCCTTAAGAATTATTTAAAAGTATTGACTTTCCAGGTATTTATACTTATAGTATGTTATCATTTGGACATTTATGTTAAATTATTTATAGTATTGTAATTATTGTTATTTTATTTAAAGTTTAAAAAATGCAGAAAAGGAAATGATTGAGAATGACACCATAGTGTCGAAACGTTTTGTTTATAAAGAATAAAATAATTGACTGGAAGCAGGTTTATTTTTCTCGAAGATATTGTCTATTTGATTTTGTAGGGTTTGATGAAAAGAGAGGTAATTCAGTAATAACGGTTTGTATTAGTTGATCATTAATCACTAATGATTCTTTTAAAAAATAAGGGGAATATCGTCTGTAGATTCCAAATATTACGGAGATAGAGTGTGTACATACTGCTAATTAATATCATTCTTGTATACAACCCCCACCTACACAGCACCCCCATCACACTTACACACCCGCGCACACACATACATGACCGGGGGTTAATTAACCCGCAGATAGGAAGGGTACATTAGCCGGACCTTAATGCCAACCGCCCGAGGCACTAAAATTCCAATTTTTCAAGCCTTCCCTTGCCCGGTTAATAAGCATATTCTTTGGGAGGTGATGAGATTTGAGGTGACAGGACAGAATTTAATCCTCCCATATATTCTCTCGCCTTTTATCTTTTATGCGCCTTGCTCATCTTTTTTTTCTTTTAACTTTTTTTTTTGCCTCTTCCTCTAAAACCCCTTTTCAATCTCTATCACCTTTGTAGCGGTTCATTTTTTTAATATCTCCTTCTTTTAATAATGAAGTCTAGATCGCATTTGCGACAAAGGTTTTGAAATTGTTTAGGAAAAAAATTTAAATTTATAACCTTCAGTCTTTTTTATTTTAATAATGAACCTATTTAGTCTGTAAATAATAAAAAATTGAAACCTCCAGCCACCGATAATGTGATATTTTCAAAGATGAGTAAAGTCAATTTAAAAAATTACAACAAAATCAAACCATCTTAAAGCGGGATTTTTCTGAGACTACTAGTCGAATTTTATTTTATTTCTTAAAACTTTTATTTATTGAAAGTTAGAACTGTATAATAACATTACAAATAAATATAATGAATGATACATAACGGCATAATAAAAGGCAAGTTGGGACGCTACTCAATTGTGGTACTCAAATAAGAAATCAAGAAAGAAAGAAAAGAAGAAGCCATTTTCTTTTCAGAAGTCTCGGAGGACTATCGAGAATTGAAGAGGTGGTTAGGTTTGAAACTAGTGGGTTTGAGTGGGAATTTAATACGTTGTGAAAGGATTAATATTAAGCTAGGGCCAAATCAACAACGATTGGGATATTGAGGTCATTATGTATGACTTTATTCGTAAAAAAAGAAGCATTGCGGATTTAGCGAAGGACCTGCGATTTGAAGTATTGGATCTGAGAGAAATTCGAAGCCTTAGGGGAGTCACAAAGCTCTACTCCGTACGTACGAATAGGTATAACAATGGACATCTACATGAGTCTTTCGTAATTAATTTGGAGCTAAGAGCTTTTGTCTAACAACTGTTAGAGTAGACTGAAACGGCGAGCCAATTTTATTTAGATTTGATAAAGAAGTCACATGTCATCAGTCTTAGTATTTTCGATTACATATATATATATATATATATATATATATATATATATCTGTAAAACACTAACGCTAACCACAGTTGGCATAAGATAGTATGTACATGTATTACATATTTTTGATCTCCTTGATTTGTTATTGAAAAAATATTACCTGAAGTTATTCAATAGTACTCAAAACCAATAATAATAGTACAGTGAGTCTATAATATTTTATTATGAAACCAAGAATTTTTATTAAAACATTAAAAGACCATAACTCCAAAAGATTTAAAAGTTTTTTTCACAGATACTTATTCCTCACTCAGTATGAAAAGTAGCTTGGATATTATTAGAGTTTGCTAGGGAGTAGAACTCCCTGTGCGAGTTGTCCCGACTTCCTGAGATATAGAAGGAACAGAAGTTGGACTGGAAAACTTATACCGGCGAACCAAAAGCAAACTTCTCAAGCCCTTGTCTAGGTTACGGATAGTGCCCACTTCTTTCCTCTCTATTGTTATCCAAAAGTTATTCCACGGACAATAATTAGAAAGATTTCATGAATACTGATGTTCCCTGTTTCCTTTATTAGTAATTAAAAACTCTTCACGATAACTACTTTAATATCATAGGTATTGATTCTATGAAATCTATACAATCCATGTAGACTATCAAATCTACGTCATCTACAAAATCATCCAAATCTAAGTAATCTGTCAAATCTATATCCCTCTTAGGGTCGGATAGATTCTTTAATCTGTTAGTAGGCATAGATGACCTTCCAAAGGCTCATTCAGCCTATATCAACTAAGTACCCTTAAATGGGGAAAAATCTGGCTAATGTTTTGTTTTCTGTTGTGTGCCTCATCGGCCAAATTAACGCCCTACAAAACCGTTTGAAACAGCAAAGTCTCTGCCATTTACTGAGCCCAAGACTCTTCATGGGTTCCAGAAGTACTGGTATATTTATTTTTTAAAGATTGCGTAAAGGGAATTAAAAATAAGTGATTCAATCTTTGGAATAAAAAGGACCCAACTCACTTAACCGATTAAAATTTGTTGTCATTACTAAAATGATTGATCTAACTTTTGCTTCAGGAGAACGTAATCATGCTGTATTGTGTGAAGAACCAATTGAGTTACAAGAATAAATGATTTAAGGTATTGGGCAATAATCAATAATATATTAACAGTAACTAAAATTTATTAAAAATATCAGGGTATTTCAGTTAATAATTGCCTTAATGTTTCCCTATAAGCCCTTTTTAACTTTTTCTTTAATAATAAAAAAAAACAAAAAAAAACAAATGAACTAAAATATTATGTGAAATGTAGATATAATTATGAAAATCGTCGAGTAGTGCCATAAAAAACCGCTGCTATACGAGAGAAGTGAGAAACATTGAATTTACATAAATGTGTATGTGCATGCCGGTGTATAGTAACGCCGAATGACTATTGAGATAATACAGTCGGGCGTGACAGTTGTGTATAGCGGCAATGTATCCGACTATTTAGCAGGCGCTTGGCTATTTTAGTCCAAGAGCTATGATGAAGCTGTCCCTAAAGCCCACACTACACACAGTCTAAGCACTTGAATTTGTAGTCACAGTTGCAATAGCGTATATAATGTTGATATGCTACAGTTATGGGGAGGGAGAAAGCAAGAGATATAGAAATATTTAGTGCAAGCTGAGAATTGTATGGTTTAATATTCATGTTAATCCATTAGAAAACAAATTAAATTGTTTTAAAACAAGCTTTGTTAAATAATAATATACAGTAAGTTTCAAAAGGGTTGCTTTATAATATTTGCTGTAAAATAAATGTTTGTCTGGTATTGATAAAAGTAGGATCATTATGAAAATATTTAAAAAAGCACCCACGCTTTATTAACAATAAATGAATTTTTATATTTATTACTATATTCTTATTTTAATCTTAGGTTTGTTTGTTTAGTTTAGTTTTCTATTTAAGTGTGTTCTTTATTTTTACTGGGGGGAGGGAGGAGTAAGAGCAAATAAATAGTTGGTGAAGGCTGAAAAATGAATTATGCAATAATTTTTTTTATAAATATATTACAATTAATATTAGTAATTAATTCTGATCAATTATTATTTTCTCTCCTAAAACGATGTTAAGGCTATGGTGCCAATAACTGTACATTTCTGATTAGGATGAAAATGACATCATAACTATTGTTATAGTACTCAACCTTACTATGCAATCATTTTTTACTAAAACAGATAAATAAATCTAATTCGGTTGCTTATGCAAGCAATTTAGTTAACTTATAATCTGCAAATCCTAATTATATTTCGTTGGGTCTTTAAATAAGTTATTAAGCTGGTAAGAAGTGGTTAAATATATTCACTTAGTAATTTATAAAGTTATCTCATAGTTCATAGCCTTGATCTGAATTTTGTCTGTAGATTGTTTAATATTAGCTTGTTCAAATATATAATCTCATTTCGATTACTGTAAGGTCGAGTTTAATCATTTGGAGTAAAATGCAATTTAATTTAATTATTATTTGTGTTTATTAGCTGAAACTAACGGATTTACTTTGTTAGGGTAAGAGTAGGCCAAACCGCAGTAAAATTAACAAATCTGAAGTTAGATGAAGTACCTCAATGAAACTGTATTTTAATTATTATTTTTGTAGTGAATTCCTGAAATCGCTAACAACGCACTCAAAACATGTTTTATACTTAAAATAATAATAATACGAAAATAAAATATATGATGAACAACCTCTTAGTCGACTATAGGGAGTTGATTAGGAATATCTAAAAAAATATTCAATTCTCAGGCCCTCCTACAGTTTTCCTTCCCGTTTCTTCTAAAGATCCATATCAGTCATCGTGACAGTTTTAGTTATAACCGAAACTTAGCTGTATAGGCCTGAATATATTGGTCAATGCTGAGAAATACTGTGGCCGCACTCAGAAAAAAGACCCGATTAGGATTCAGGAGGGCCTTATACATAAGCCTGGATTCTCCAGGCTCCTGACAGGAATATACAAATATACAATATATATATACATTTTATGACGTAATATATAATACATGAAGACAATAACATATGTAAATATATAGAGAGGTAGATAATAATAACGATATAATAATATAGTAAAATAAAATATAGTTTCACGAATTTACGTTTTAAAAGAACAATTAAGTATCTAAGGCTATATACGTTTTTTAAAAAAAAATTAGGCTTAGCCAATGGGTTTTTAGGAGACCACATGTGCACTGTCACCGAGGTTTAATGAACGACGATAAATTAATTAACATAGAAGCCAAGAACATTAACAAACTGGATATTGAGTAATTCAAAACGTTAACGAGAAGATAGTGAATAAAATTTTGTTAAACTTACTTATACTTTAATGATATGTAGGTATGTTTTGGACATTAAAAATCCGTACAGGAATCGTGACTCATTTTTCTAAGTTCGATCCGCAAAATAATTATTTATCGTTCATCCGATAATACCCTAATCTCTTATAAATAAAACGGATTTCGGATGTAAGTTGCATCGTTATCTATTTAGTTGCAGAAAATAACTAATAAGTGACAATTTTACGTCACATTGAACGGACTATTTCCAATACATTTTCTGTCTACATAATTACACAACTAACTCTAATTTACTGTTCTTATTCATAAAATTATAGTAACGCTCCGAGTTAAATCTTGAAAAAGCTTGGCTTTTGTATTATATTTCATTGGATTGCGGAAATATTTAAAAATAATAAAATTATTTACTTGTTCCGGAACAAGTCTATTAGATAAATATTTCAGGAAATGAAACGTAGGTATCTAAAAATAAAATAACAAGAACCAAAATAAAATAGCTAGTACGAATAATAAAAATGTATCATATATATGAGTTTATTTCTAATAATGATAAAGACGCTGATAACCATAGATGTTGTGGGTCTGTAAACAATAAAACCTCTAATAATGATAAATTGAAATAACAATAAAATAAATATATTTGATGAACACAGAAAAATAGTACATAATCCATCAATTAACTACAAGTGTTTGAAAAAAAGTAATTCAAGACTAAAGAAAAAATATGAATATTTCTAGTACTACACAAAAATAAAATAGATTTATAGAACAAGGACAAATTTTATTTTTCTCTCTTGATTTTTTTGTTATCGATTTATTAATAAACTGCTTTTAAGGCATTCAGTGAGTTATTGTTTAGCTTAATTTTATTTGGAAAAAGTGGACAGCATTTCCAATACTAACATTCAAAGTTACTTCGTTACATTTATTTATTGTTCTTCTCAGACTTTTTCAATTACGATTTGATAAATGGTAAGTAGATGGATAGCTTTGACAGCGCAAAAGCAGCCAAGAATCTTTTATGTCGGTTGACGTAATCAAAATCAATTTTTAAAATGAAGGGAAAACTTCATGTTTCAAAGAAAATATTGACAGAATGAGGTATCCTGTTTCTGACAAGTTCTTCAGCTCTTAGGAAATAATAATTTATAATGAGACAACAGTTGAGAATTAACAGCAATAAATGAAAGAACTAATTGCACTTTATTTTATTTGTTCATTCTATTCCTAATGTATCAAAGCCTAAGAAGAAGAATAAAAACTGTTAAAATGACAATTCTGTTTGACTTAAAGCAAATAAGTGATTTAAATAAATAAATTAATGAATCGAGAGAATCTTTTGAGGCAGATAAACAGACCTATGAGCTATTCTATGATGTAGGAAACCTCTTCGTTTTTTATAATCTATTTTTCTCTACGACGCTTAATATTTATATACATATAAACGTGTTTAAACCAAAAATGCCTCTTCGACATACAAGGAAAGAAAAATCATTATATAGTATATAACCGCAAACGAACTTTCAAGCCGACATCTCTGTCAAACCTTTTTCCAAAGACTGTTGGAACAGAGAAATATAATGGGAATAATGCATTTTGTATGTTGCAATATCTGTAGCTTGTCGCATTCATTGATCAGAAAGAAGTGACTAGTGTGTGCAGGTCACTGGAAAACTCAGCCAATCAGATGATCGCCACACCGTTTTTTACAAAAAAACAGCTTGTATAAATCAACAAAATGGATTGGAACTTTAAAATAATCTGAAAGCAATAATCATAAAAGTAGTGTTTGTAAATATGGCATATGATATACAGTATTCTATATAAAATGCAGTCCATTGATTGTCTATATAATAGAAAATGCTCGTCGTTTCAGGATACTTCAACACATATGAAATCTTAACACAGGCAAACGCAATTGGTTCCCAATTAATTTTAAGTCCACACGACTAATATAAAACCCATTTGGACTTCAGCTCCACTAAGCACTAAGAATCTATCGAATTCTAAATCCTTCGTAAAATCCTCGATGTTTCTTACTTTAATACGAGTAAATCCAGCCACAATGACGTTAATGTCCCCTTTGTTTGTTGATGATTTGGGCCGAACTCGACATCAATCCTTTTATGACAAACTATACCCCATTCAAACCCACAAACTTAAAACCTGGGTAACTGTTCAATCCGCGATTCTCTTCCGAGGAGTATGAAAAGAAGATTTCCTCATAACCCAAGTTGAATTTGTTATTTGAGTAACCCTGGAAGTTTCTTTACTAATTATTATGTATCATTCATTCTTTGTACTTGTTTTATTTTTATACCACTGCTGTAAATTTCAATAAATGAATGAAAAAGTATTAGTAATGTGTAGGTACTTTAAATCATGAATTCCCTGAAATTAATTTAGAGACTGGCTGAAATTGGAATTCCTCTAAATATTCCTAGTAAACACGGTGGGTTTTATCGTCAATACTCAATAAGGACGCGAAGGGCTGAGGACCTCATGCATTGCAGATGAGGAGGGCCAAGGACTATTGTCTAAAGGGACAGGGCACACACAAGGATCCAGTCCATCTTCCTCCCGAGGGAAATCGGCTGGAAATTGATGACGCCATTAAGGAATGCCTCCAGGGGCAGTATTAGCCTCACTACTGTTCCTTATCCTTGGCAACAGAATGTGGTGGATCAGCGGTATGGCTATCTCAGGGGGAGAAGATGTATGTATATATACTATGTATGTATGTATATGCATATGTGAATATAGGTTTTTCATTTAGTTCTCGTAAATCAGTCATGTTAAAATATCTTTCCGCAAAACTATATCTTAACAAGAGACAGAAAGATAGTTTAACGAGTATACTACTGAATATCAAGAACTGGAAGAAAAAGCTTATTTTATCAACAGTCAAGAAATACAGCAAGTATTTACAAATATACATACACACGTGTATTGATTGATTAGTTTCGAGATGATTGTAGCTCTATCCGTCCATCTATAAAAGTTTTGCATAAAGATTGATGTGACGTATTTGGAAGATCTCTCCATGTAAAAAACTAAATATTAAACAGTTTTATAGCAAAGCATTTGTAGTGGGAATAGGATCGGACACTTTATTCCCTCTTATTATTACACTTACTCGTGATTGTAAAACCACCGCTTATATTAGGTTGATACCTGATATTGATTATTTAAATAAATTGGGAAAAATTCGAAAGAATGAATGTATAATGGTAATAATGGTGGCTCCCTTTGGCGTAGTAGTTAGCATAACAACATACTATGCCCAAGATCGTGGATTCACATCCCGGCAGGTTGATTCAGGATTTTTTAAAGAGGTAAAAAATCCACGTTAATGCCTTATTTTGAAAGGGGCACGAAATAGGTGTCTCGACCTTGTGCGGAGTCAAGTCATCGCTTATCTTAAAGCTAGATATGCTAAATTCAAGACTCCCACTGCAGCATTATCAGGTTAGCCACAGCAGCAATAAGGGACGTTAAATGTATGCACATTAACAATGATTATAAGCATGTTAACGAGGATTGTTTGAACATTTCTAATAATACCAGACAAAACCCCTCACAAACCTTCAATACCATACTAAATTATATATTATACACTGGAACTACATACTTATACTAAACGGATTTCATAACGAGTTTGTACATGAAGCGCCCCGTACGGCGAACTAACCGAAGCAGCTGTATTCTACTTGCTAGCATTTATTTATTTAGGTAGCTAGGATCTGTTTAAAGCTGACGACCATCTACTCCAGTATCCTCTTCATTATGGAGCTTTTAAGGGGCGGGTTACAACCGGTTGAAGGTAAAGTGCTTTTTATTATCATTAAAGGTGCCCTTTCAAGGAACGGCATAAGTGTTATTAAAGGGTCTGAATATGTATATCGATTTCAAATCGAATCTAGATATCTGGGTTAATGTAGTATGACATACTAGCTTAAGCCCGCGGCTTCGCTCGCGTGGAATTCGGCCTGCCACATAAAGTTTCGTGAAAGATCATTTTAAATAAATAATTTAATTATTTTTTTTAAATATAAGTTACTCGTACATCCATAATTTCAGATGTCTAACTTCAAAACTGACGGATTCTCTACAACCTTTGAACCCCCATTATATTAAAAGGGAAACCCTTGGGGTGGAATTATCCAAATTTCTTTCTTAAACTATACAAAGAACCTATCTACAAATTTCAAGAGGCTAAGTTCCTGATTTGTCTTTAATTATGTACTATAACGGGGGGGGGGCATTCCCACGTGACCCTACATAAATCTGCCCTTGATGTAGCCTATGATGTATAACCTATTTTATTCAATAAGTTTGATCCAAATCTTTTCAGTAGTTTTTGCGTGAATGAGTAACAAACATTCGCATTTATAATATTCGTAGGATATCAAAACAAATAGTTTCACTCCTGTCCTTTCTGTTATTTTAACCACAATTATCATGTGATTTTCCTTTATTTATGTACTATAATGGATTCTCCACAGTACCTACAAAACTCTCGGGGGGGGGGGGAAGGGGGCACGTGCCACCTCCCCCCTAAATCCGCGCTTGATATAGCCTATGTGTTATTCTGATTATATTACTATATTACTGTAAAGTTTCGTCCAAATCCATTCAGTAGTTTTTAGCGTGAAAGAGAGACAAACATACAAACTTTCACATTTATAATATTAGTAAGATAAACCAATTGAACTGAGTAGTGAAAACCAATATGTTGAGAAATACATTATTGTTTAATCCATATTATCAAAAATAAGCAGTAGTATTTATGAGATAAAATACGATGAAATCATCGCAATGATGACAATATGTGGTTTAAAAAAAAACATGAACCACCACAACCCATGAAGAGACTTGGATTCAGTACGTAGTAGAGTGTCAACTATTTCTAGGACAATGGTTGCACAAGAAGGAGATTTGGCCGAAGACACACCTCACCGCCAGTTTTCCCCTAATTAAGGGTATTACACTTTATAGTAGGCTGAGCGAGCCCCGGGAGGGTCTGTAGATTCTACAGAGTTCATTTTAGGATGTTAAAAGATTTATTTGACATAACCGTATGTCTACCTAGAACCTTCACCGCGGTAACTCTGCACTCTTTGCAGTGAGCTACATCGTTCTCGTAATGTGCTGTCGGTATCATCATTAGCATTGATTTTCACTAATGTGCAGAAACAAGGATCATGGAAAATTGGAGCAGCTGTGTTTGAGATTTATAACAGAATGTTATACAAAGCAGGAAGGGCCCTGAATAAAGTAGAAGGAGTTGGAAATGGAGGAGGAAGGGGAGAATGAAAGAGCGACGAAGGTAGACTGGAAATTGTATATCTGATATCCCCGGATGGGTTTATTTATCGAGGCCCCGATACACGTAACCATTGGTAACCAATTTATCTTTATGTATTCACATTTATTGCTATCACCTAGCCAACCAGCTTCTAGTTATTTTTTTATAGTTATACAAACTGAAACAATAATACAATTATGGATTTAATGTTTTCTTTAAAATGTTTTAATATAAATTGTCTCAAGAATTTCATTTTCTCCTTTGTTAAAATATATTTACTACCGAATGACGACTGTAATACAAATCGATACCGAACATTACTATACTTAACAAATAACCAAATACCTAAAACAGCTAAGTTGGTTAACCATAAACTTTTACATATAAAATACAGATCCTTGTAAGGCTCTGCAATACTATAGGGTAACTTGATGTTTCAATTAGCAACTGTATCTGATATATTTTCCAACGGAAGACACGACGCTGTGGTCAACGGTGGTTAATAACGAGTTCAAACGGCTCCGTTGACACCTCGAACATCCGAATGAGTCTGTACTTACAGATAAAAATCTAGTTCATTCGAACGATGAAACGATAAAAGCGAAGTAACTTGGCTTCCTCGAGTTGGTTTTCGAGCTTTTCAGATTTTTCAGATTGACAGGAGCAGCGATCTGCATGGAATTAAAAAAAAATAATGATGATGATTCTGAAAGATTTTGAAATGCTTCTGAGCATTAAGGGAAAAGGGAGTTACCTCGTTTTCCCACTTCAGTCTTCAAATGCAACGGACTAATTCCTCCAGAAACATACCAACGCATTTTTGTACGAAAATATAATCTACAAACCTCGTATGAATGCGTGTTAACGATACAGTCCTATAAAAATAATTAGTTTATAAAAGTAAAAAAAAAAAAAAAACTACATAAACTACAAGGACGCGAAAAATCCCCAACTTTAAGTCTCTAAAATAATGTGGAAAAACAACCGATCATTCTGGTTGTTGTTTCCCAAAGCTTGAGAGACGTAAGGATTTGTTTTGGGATTTTTCCTATTGCACTCAAAAACTAGTATATATTTGCAATTATTAAAAGTTATTGACAACACGAGATGAAATAGACCTGAAGAACCTTTGTAATATTTGCGACAACTATAAACAATACAATAATTCACCACCTTTTATCAAACCATCACTGAACTAGACTCATCCTTAGCTATTTCCATATAAATGGTCCATTGGCCAATTCCCATTCAGGTCGAACGAAACTCCTCCAAAAATTGCCGGAATTTTGCAGAGGGCAAGCCATTGACGGCATACTAACGCGACCATTAGTTGAGATTCATGTCCCTCCGTGCCACTACTGTTAACGACCAATTTAACTTTAATTTCTCCAGGGCTTTATAATAAAATGGGGATTCAAAACTTAATTATATAGAAATATCGATTCGATTTTTCATATAAAAGCTCTTAATTTTTTATCTGTTCAAACTATCCAAGTCACTAGATCTTTTATTGTACCAATAAAATAAGTAAGTTAAAATCAATTTTTTTTTTAAAATCAGTGGATTTATCATAAATCATATATACAGAATATGTTTAAGTACAATTGCAAATAATTAACAAATATTTTTAAAGTATTAAATATATTTTTACAATGACACGGTGCGTAATTTCTTTATATTTCTGAATTTTATTTTTCTTATAAAACTGTCAAGGGGAATATCAGTTCTGGTCAGTGCATATTGTTCAAAAAAATAGCTTAATACAACTTGGTTTAAACATTAATAACAATTTTCCTCCTTCGAGAGGGCATAGTCGACAAGGGATCCGCCTAGATATTTGTAGCCGAAACCTCTTATAACAAGAGACCAGACTTTATCAACAAAAATATTTAGAAAAGAGTTCTTCCACATGCCCCATGAATCGTTCAGACCGATCTTCTTTAAATTATTCTCGTACCAATCTTTAGCCGTACCATTGACAAGATAAAAACGTAACGCTTGAATTCTTAAATTATCTGATTTTATCTGAAATCGAAAACATTCTTCTTCGAACCTACGTAGCCATTCTATAGGATCTGACTGTTTTTTATCAAATCGTTCTAAAATAAACTTCTTTTCAATATGACGTAGTTTAATACGATCTTCAAATTCTGACTAAGTATCTAGGTTTAGAAGGTTTGAATAGAATAGGTTTGAAGATTATAGCTTTGAAAGGAACTGTTTTTGGAAAACATTCCTCCAATGGTAACTCCCGAAAACAAATATTAGAAGATTCATTAAAATATTCTCTTTGAATATCATCATCCATCTTAACAGCTACTTTTTAATTTTAAAATTTTTAATAGCGTACATAGCATTTAGTAAAGGTTTCTTACTTGATAGAAAGGTGTGGAACTTCAAGTCCTTAGAGTCTAGAGGAAATAAATACCAAATTTTCTTGTCAATCGAAATGCACTGAATCACAAAGTCTTCATCACTTCTCTTCACAATTCGAACAAATAATTGAGCCATTATCTTATCTATGTTGAGATCTTTTAATTTAATTTCTAAGATCTTCTTAAACGTAATTTATTTAGTAAAATAAAGAATTAAATTACACGTAAATTCAACACTAAGTTAAGCTAACATCTGTACATAACCAATGAAAAAGGTTTTAAATAATAACACACAGATATTGAAAGATAAATAACATAAGGTTGCTCAAGTAATCTTATATGAAACTCTTTTCTATCGCAGTATGAAGGACGCATCAAAAAGAAAAGTAATGATAATATTTTAATCTTTTTACTTCAGGGAGTTAAAATAAAATCGTATCAGCCGTTTTTCATAATAGCAAAACATGAAAGTGTATAAAAGCAATGGAGTAAAGTGTCACTTCTGGTCAGTGCTTATTGTTCAAAAAATTGCTTAATGCAACTTGGTTTAAACATACAATTTATTGGCACGTTTAGTTTCTACAATTTTCCGTTTTATAGCTTCACTCCTCACTACTTCTACATACTACGAATTTTAACGAGAGACTATAGTATATTTATTATTATAGTTGTAGTTGTATGAACATGGAAGTAAGCAAATATTTAATAAAAGTCATCAAAAGCTTATATAATGGGGCCAAAGCTAGGATAAGGCTAAAAAAAAAAAGGCTAAGGAATGGATTGACAGAGAACATGAGTACCTATCACTATAGGTCTCAAACAAGGATGACCTCTATCCCCACTGTTATTGAACGTTTAGATCGAAGAGGTCCTAAAAACTTGGATGAAGATGCTACATGTTATGAAAACTTCTGGAGAAATATGCTGGTTGGGGCCTGGAAAAAAGCAAACGGAAAACTGAGTACATGGCAATACATAAATATATAAAAGCCCTATCCCCCGAAAATTGGGAAATTAAAAAAAAACAAACGTGAATATAGGTATATAGGATATAGGTGAATATAGGTTAGGAATATCTTGGCAGATGGCTCACAGACGAAGGCAGAAAAATTCTATTGTCTTAACTCTGTTCTGTAGAGTAAAACGGTCAACCTCAAAACAAAATATGTTCCACTCGATGATTGAAAGCGTTATCCTCTACGGATCCGAAACGTGTCCAATTAGGAAAAAGGAGATGGTGTAGTGCTATTTCTAAAATTCAGCACGTCCCTAACAGAACAACAAGGCAGCAGGTAGATCAGGAATAAATAATCCTCTTCACAGTAGGCACAAGAAGATTGAAATGGTATGACCACTTAAAAAGAGTGGCAGAGAAACGATGGTAAAAAAACAATATACGAATATTGCACTATGGAAAGAAGGAAAAAGAGGACAACCCAAAAAAAGATGTGCAAGAGAGTATGGCAGCGAGGGGTCTTGGGGAAGGAGAATGGCTAGATCGACATCTATGGCGAGGCCTTTTTGTTAAAATAAAATAATTTGTGTATATTTTACATGTATACTTAGTATATTTGTATTTCCCAAAAAAACTGAAAAGATTTTCAATATTTACTGTTAGAGTATAAAAACTTTAATATATTCAAGATATTTAAAGAAACCGCGTTTGTATTCTTTGTCGAGTATCAGATAAAATATATTTAATAATTATTCTTAAACTATAGAAACTGCTTACGTAAGGATACCATATGAGATTTGTTTTGAAATAAGATTTAATAATCTATCAAATCGACAATCAGGGACGGAAGCAAAAGAGATTTCCTCAACATTAATATTATAGTGAAATACCAAAAGTGAGCAAGGATATATATATATATATATATAAATATATATATATATATATATATATATATATATATATATATATATATATATATATATATATATATATATATATATTCATATGAGTAATCCTGCAGAATCTAATAAAGTCAATGCGGTATAGCACAACAGTACTGTCATCTTTTCAGTTCAAACTCCACAATCCACAATAGTGCTGACTTCGTAGAAACTAACTAGTTTGAATTCAATTGTAAAATACTTAATCATTTGAATTATTAAAATTATTACTGCTTTAAATTGAAGTAATTAAAAAATGTTAAGATAAATAGATAGCGGTAAAAAAATAAATAGGTTGTGGTACTCTGGGGATAATCATGCGAATATTTAGAACTGTTGATATTCTTTCGAAGAAGGGGCTGAATTATGTAAGTCTTCACTGTACCCTATATAATTTTAGCCTCTATAATATTTTAAACAGATCACTTCTTACAACTAAAATAGATTAAATAAATAGATTTTTAAAAATAATCACTATCTAAATAATAATTAATGAAAATAAATTACAATACTCTTAATTCATTGCCTAATCATTTAGTGTCAGATTAGAACAAGGCAAGAGGAGAAACAGTCTGCTAATGCTAACTTCTATCAATTACCCGAGAAAAGCGGGCTACGGAAGAGTTAGAGCGCATTGAACATTATATTACAGGGATAGTGAGAGCTATCAAATTCCTTCTACAAACCACACATCGATACTTGATATACTCATATCGATATTTGATTTTTAGTGTTAAATGCCAATCATTACCTCTATATTTGAGGTGGAAAAAACAGATGACTGGATAATTCATATGATTGATTGAATTGGTCACGGGGAGCAGTCAAAGATAACATAAAAATTAAGCAACACTTAATTTTTAGAAAATAACTATAAAAATCTTTGCAGTACAACGTAAAAAATACAGAACTAAAGAAAAGTAAAGAAATGAGCAGTTTATTTTGAAAGTGGCCTACCTCCATTTATCTTCAAATGGAGATATTTAAGGGTTTGCGTTTCAATGAATTTAAAAATATACATATATGATACTAATGAGTCATACTGCTTAAGTGTGTCTAAGGGTGTTAAATTTATGGTTGCTATTAAAATTGTAACAATTATTAAGTGAATAATGTGCGTTTTCTTATCAAGAATGGAGTTAAGCCACTTTCAAAATTAACAACCAGATTCATTATAAAATTTGAAGGTACCCAAGTTCATTCAACATAATTTAAGATTGAAAATTGAAAAAACAATCCTCAATTTAATTTACATATTATTAAAACACTTCGGAAACACAATTTATGCGATTTAAAACATTTTTTAATTAAAGAACATAAAATTACAAACATAAATTTATTACAAAACAATTTACTATTCATCTACATTTTGCTCGAGTGAAAGGGATTTGAAGAAATCATGATGTTTCGGTGGTATATATCACAAAAGATCAATCATGTCCTTGAATTTTGCTGTTGTAATTTGTCTGATATTTTTATAGAGTGGTTTCAATACAATGTTTTCGAATTTTCTTGGTCTACCCTGACGTGGTAATAAAGTCAGGACTTTCAAATTTTCATCCTTATTCATTGATGTCTTTTAGAAAATTTTATACAGTTCATTTCTAACAAAACGCATATTTGTAACCAGTTTACTGATTCTCCATCAGAATTCTTTACCCTTTTAAAAATTGCGTCTTCTAATAATTTTGTTGATACAAAATCTTTTTGTCTCATTTCATTTACAATAAAATTGTTACCTTTCCGACCCTTCACCACTGCTTTCAGACATTATCAATGGTAAATATCTTGATATAAGTATAAAATAAATGGAGTTAGGCCACTTTCAAACTGCACGGTTCAGTTATTGAACTAATTCTGAAAACTTATGTGTCAAAAACTTATCGTATTTGCTCGGAATATCAGCAACCTGAAATGCTTCACTGATATATAATGTGAAGTTGTACATGTAACCATGGTAACTGGCAAAAAATTGAAAAACGGAGTTAGGCCACTTTCAAAATAAACGGCTCAAATACAGAGCGTCAGATATGTATAGTACAGGATATGTATGAGTAACAGATTTTATGTACAGAATCGATAATAATGATATATTTTATGTAGAGAATCGATAATAATGATATATTAAAATGTGAACGAACCAAACAGTGGGTGCTGTGACTTGTCACAACACTTTCAACTGTCAAATGTCAACTGAACTTTGAGTCAGAAATTCTGGCACGATTAATAAAAATTAATTTTTGTGTTATCATTGTCTGCACCCCCTCATCAATTCAATCCATCATTATCTCTATAACTGACATCTCCTTCAATAACAATCACTTTTGAGAAGCAAAACGTATATTTTTTATTTTAATTTAAATAATTATATTGTACTCCGTATTCCTTTTTTTTATTTTCACTAGAGAATCAGTTTTAACCATATTTCAAGTAATTATATTGTTCAGATTTATATATGAATTTTTATCTCAATTATTAAGTTAGCTATCAAATTTGGCTATTTTTTATAGTAAAATCCCATTTTCATTAAAAATGTAGCTTGGCATCTCATTTCAACAAATCAATATAAACAAAAATCAAGGTCAATGCGACGCAAAAGGACGCAGTCTGTGGAAGACAGGAATATAAAAAGGTATACAAGAAAATTTCAGAATTTGGAGAAAAAGAAGAAAAGAAGCGTGAGTCAATAGTGTTATTTATCTAATTTCTAAATTTAGTATAAAATATAATTAAACAAGCAAAACCAGCCAGTAGGCACAAACTTAATAAAAACTGTAAATTAGCGTCAAACAAATTTTTGGCGTAAGATATGAAAATATTTCTTAAAAACTACTTTTTTAAAAACAAAGTTGGAAAAATATTGTGAGGTACAGTTGAGAAAAAGAAGTTAGAATAATGATGTTTATTTTTCAGGCGAGGAAAAGCTGCACAAACTTAGCATTCTGCGGAGCAGACGTTCTTAGCCAATGATGTAAACTCTTCAACAAAACAATAATTATTTGAATTCAATAATAATTTCCCACGTCAAGATTTAGTGTAAAGATCTAATATACATCGATAGAGTAATATGTTAATATTTAAAACAGCTACACTCAGTCATAGAAAAAAGCCTCTTTTTATCAATATAATATTACTTAAAATACAATTTTTTTTCAACATAAAATTATTTTTTTACTATTTATAGTATTTGTTCACACAAATGTTTTCTTATATTTAGTAATCCCTTGATATTTAAATACAATATACTCTGCCAATAACAAAATAATAAAACATTAGTTTTCACTCTTTCAGCTCAGTACAGCGATATATATAAAAAAAAAATTAAAATATTTCCTTTAAATGTCAAATGAAGGTGTAATAACTTGGCTCAAATAATAAAAAAAAAGTTGGCAGAGTGCCCATGCAGCCCTATCTCCTGCGTTACTTGGAAAAATGAATGTCTACATCAAAATCTTTAAAACTGGACCCTTCTTCTTCTTTCACTTCCTCCTATTGTGCCTTTCAGCGTGGAGGAGCCCCCACCGAGGCTACTTTGGTTTCTGTGAGTCCATAATACTTCCGTACGGGTGATTGGCCCAGTAGGAAGGTTCTAATACCCTTGGACAGCAGGTCTGCTGGTGAGTTCAACTTGGCCGGCAGAACGACACTCCTATCTCCTAGGGGAGGTGACCCTAGGTGTGTAATGATAATGTCCTTGATGTCAGTATAGTAAATCTTTAACAACAGTTAACTCCTACGGGATAAAACTGGACCCTAGTCGTTATAATCCGTGAACGTTTGTATATCATTTTTCAAAATTGACTTTCAGAGTTTTAAAGCAACAAAAACCATACAAAATTCCAATTAAAAGTAAATAAATATATATATATATATATATATATATATATATATATATATATATATATATATATATATATTATAAATTCAAACAATTGTTTTCATATTATTACTCATATTTGAAAACAAAACTAAATAGTCCTGAACAGTCGACAAAAATTCTAACAAATGTAACACAAACCTATTCATAATTTAATTCACTAAGCATCTGTAAAAATTATTTTCCATATTTCAATTTGTTTTTTTCATTGTGTATAGAAAGCCGATTGATGTAAATCGGAAGAAATTGAAACTCGGAGAAGTTCGGATCTAATATTCCCATTCTATATGGTCCACTTTGCGATAAAAGTGACCTGATAAGATAAGAGAGAACATAAAATGAGTACGTGCTTTGGAGAGAAAATGGGAGATCGAGAGAGAGAGAGAGTGAGAGGGAGTAAGAGAGATTGAGCCAAGCTAAAGCTAGGAGAATATCTGACACGGAATAGTGAAACGGTATGAGAAATAACTAACTATATCAATGTTCACGCAATTGTTGTTTGATGGAAGAAGATTGCCCCTGAAGACGAAGAGTCATTGAAGAAGAAGAACGCAACATACTTAGGGAAAAGGAGTTAAAGAATGTTTTTCGAAGAAAATTCTGGATCGGAACAGAAGAAGGGAAATAATGGAGGACGGCGTGGTCCGGGCTGTACTGAAGGAAACTTCACACTGAATGAGCAATTGATACTAATAGAAAAATAGAAATATTAGACCAAACCTCAAAATTCTTATTTAGATCTAATCTATGGATTGCCCCTACTTTTTCTGAACGCGAAAAATTCGGGCAGTTTTGAATTTATCGGGCAGATTTAATGTTTTTATATTATTAAATAAAAACGCAATAAAAGGGTGTTTCAATGGGTTGATGCAGAACAAGAGCGTAGAAGTCGATGCATGAATATTGAGAAGTGAGATAAAGAGATAGCTTGGAGCCGAATGGATTTAGCCATGACATCAGCACCACCAAGGAGAAATGCTTCGCCGTCCCTTTGCGAAACTCTACGATTTATAGAGTCAGGAAGTACCGTTATTCCTTACTAACCGTTACTAACCTCAGGGAACCAGTTGATGCAAAACCAAAACCCTACTTAAGTTAACAATGTGATAACCATTATGTAATTATGTAAACGATTCAGCAATAAGTAATTCATCCAAACTACCAAGATAGTTTGGCAAGCAAAAACATTCCCATATTACTCGAGGACATTAACGTAACTAGAGCTGATTCATGGGGGGGGTTAACCCCCACCAGTCAACCACTCCAACATATTACTCCCTTCAAGAAAGATGCCTCGTAATATATGAGTAATTTATATTATTTTCTATGTCCAACCTTCAAGGAACTCAGGACTACTGGAACCTGATTTAAGGAATACCCTCTTTTTTTTTTACAACTCCATCAAAGTAAACTTGCATTTTTCTCAATCGAGAGCTGGAAAAAGGGACCATTTATAGTAATATCATAATCATAATACATAACAATAGATTTCAATACCTAATGTAATATGAACATATTCAATGATACACCGAATAACTAATTCAACCAGAATTAATTAATAATAGAGAGAGGGGAAACACTAGCCCTGTTCGGGATTAGCATAACATGAATTAGCAGTAAGCCGCAGAATCGACTCATTAGCCCTACATCGATGTAAATCCATCCCGGGATCAGAGCGGACAGAAAGGATTAATCCTGGGAGCTGAGCCGTGCAGGGGGCATCTGTCAGCCGATCCTGACGGGCGCGAGTATCAAGTCTGTCAGCCGATCCTGACGGGCGCGAGTATCAAGTCTGTCAGCCGATCCTGACGGGCGCGAGTATCAAGTCTGTCAGCCGGCGAAGGCTAGGGCTCCCGTTCCCAGCTGCGTCGGGATTTGTGGCTTCTAGTTGATACAGCCCTGGCTACTCTATCCTACTGGGGGTCTTTTAATTAGGAGCACCTTTTACTAAAATATTTACAGCACAGTTTATTCTTTGAGCTAAATTTCAATGTTTAGTTAGTTAAAAAAATAATAACAAGGGGAGATTCAGTTTCAAGAACTGTGGAACTAAAGGTCTCTCATTTTCCGCTTGCTATTATTAATAACATTATTTACGGGTCACTTATATTCAGTGCATCTGCATTTCCCCTTCCCACTTCTTTGTCATTATTTTTTTGGCCGTCAGAGATCGCGGTTATCGCTTCCGCCAGGTCTAACGTATTTTTCACTTAGGCCGTAGCTCGCCTAGCCGCTGCGTGTTTTATTCGGTTAGTACACATCTTAATATTTATCTTATCTCCATCCTTTTCACCTTCACCTTTCTTCGCACCTGTTCTCACACCTACTTTTGGCATCCATCATATGTTAATAGCATAGAATTCATTATTATTTAGCCTCATATTTTTCATCTACTGTATTTCTTTACCTATTTTCTATATGTTTATGTTATATTCAGATCTTATTTTGTATTAATGCCACTTCTTTCTTACTGTATATAGTTATATATTAACTTTCCTTACTTATATTTTCTATTTTCTTTTCATACTTTAGAGTTCATAGTTATAAACACTATTTTCAATTTTTAATTTTTGAAATTTATCAATCTTTTCTTTCTATATATGCTTGTATTATTACATTTTACCTATGTAACCTCTAGATGTCTGGTATCATATCCATATCTATAATTAAACTAGTTTTTTCTAAATCCTTCATACTCCACCCCATTTTTCTATATTTTAATCTTCTCATTTTGTATCTTTCCGTCTTCCTCCTCATTTTTCTTTCCCTTTATATTATGTTTACATTTTATCCTTTCTGGACATTTATTTTCTCTATTTCATATTCGTATTCTTTAATTATTATATCTGTCACTATTTGAATTTCTGTTCATTTTACATTGTAAAATTCATCTACAATTTTATTTTTATCTATCACTATTTTAAGCTTATTATATTCTGTAACCACTCTTATATTCATTATCTTTATTTATCACATCTATTCACTATTTCATCATATTTAGTCACTATTTTAATTTCCACACTTGTACCACTTTACTACATTACTTGTCACTATATTCTTGTTACTTCAACGTTTTTATATATTTCTGTCTGTTCTCTCACTTAGCCCTGAAGATGGCCTACATTGTAGGCCGAAACGTCGGCACACAATAAATAAGTTACACTTATTTAGGTGTTTTTATTGACTGCACCCCCAACTATTTCTTCCTTATATTATTAATAACGTTCAGTATAATAAATGTTTTTCTTTTATTATTTGTATATACTTGTACAATATATGAGGCGTTCAGATTCAAAAGTGGATAACTCCAAATTTCGATTATTGACTTTTTCACATTTCTCACATGTTTAGTCAAGGGAGTTTTACACTCCCGAAAGTTCGTTCCGGTTTTAAATTCCGAATCTGGTTCTAAACCTGATACCAGATTAAAACCATAAGGATTAGGGAGATAATATGCCGTGTTAGACAAAATCTCCGTGGTGAAGGTGAAGGTCCCGGGTTCGAGTCCCGCTCCTGGCCATATCTTTTCTTTTCAAATAAAATATTAAAAAAATTATATAATATAAAGATAAAATAAATTATAATAATTATTTTAGTTTTAATTTCATTTAAGTTTCACAGAGTCGTCTTCCCTTATATCTAATTTTTCCTGGAAAGATTTCTTAATCTGTCTTTACTCTCTGAATCCTTTTTTACAAAAGTTACTTGAATGTTCTTTCTATCAATCTTGAATTATAAATTCTGAAAATATGTTAAAAAAATAACAATTTTCTTTTTATTATTGTTTCCGTATTTGGTATGTTCTTGTATATTTCACTGCTAGATCTTAATTTCTTATTTCTGTTGATTTTACTGGGCTAAAGAGGTTTCTCATGATTCTTCTTTGTTGCACCTGAAGTTTATCTAATCAATGATTTAATGCTCTAGGTATTCACTCGTAGTTAAGCAATCCGCGGCACCAGTTTGGTCAATGTAATCTAGTGCCATAGTTGTAAGTATATTAAACTTGTAATACATTTTGCTATTTAATTCATTTTACAATTATTTTCTTATTATTTTTACGACATGTGTTATGTGTAAATAGCATTGCTTTTGATATACTATCCATTTTCGAAAAGTGTCTAATTTCAACATTTTTACATTAGGTGTACTTTAAAGAGGCTGGGTGAGCTCAGTTGGTAACAGAAACAAATATTACCTGAGTCGAACATCACCACTGAGTCCCAGCGTTCAATTTTTTTAGAAGAATTAAAACTAGAATGTAATGTTTAAAATTATATATTTTTCATAATAAACAACCCCTGGTGCCTATCTGAGATGGTCAATGATAAATGGAGTTATTTAAATTTTCCGCAATGTATGAAATTGAATCCTAGAACCGGTTTCTATGGAAATTTTATTATAAAAAGGTAATTGTTCTGATAGGGCTCATCCCTGAGCCCTAGCTTCCAACCTACTGCATTCGAGTATATTTGCTCCTCCATACACACTCCACCTTCATTTCTTTTAACTCAAGACCTAATATAAATGGAAATTATCTTATATATATGTGTGTACCTTATACTCATAAAGAGTCTCAAATAGAACTTTACTGAAGTAAAAATCAAATACTTTTTAAAAACTGCAAGTTGACAAAACGATATAGCAGCTGAAATCGTTTCTGCTGATAACATTTAATCAAGTTTGGTAGAGCCTGCTACAAGATTATTTTATATTGCTGTGTCTGAAGCTCGATAAACGGCAAAGTAGCACATTATAGCCAGCATTGTCGGTATTCCTAATGTATATCTTTTAGTGAAGAGATAATGTATCCTCCCGGCAGGGCTAGGGACGTGGAAGTTGGTGAAGGGTTAGAAAGAGTTGTCGACTTGGAAGAGAAGGCAAGGAGGAGGGAAACTTTTAATTGAAAACAGGCTGTTGTCGGGAGCGGATTAATTAAAACGTTTATCAGGATCCGACGCGTTCACTTCTTGCCTCTGTGTTTGTTCTTGTTAGTAATCCTAGATAATAGAGAAGTCCTTGAGGAAGCTGGCACTTAGGTAGCGAAATGTATCTCCTGTCTTGTACAAATGGTTTTCTCTTTGCCGGGCCACAGAACAGAGATCAAGAATGCAGTGAGCAAGTGATTAAAATAATAATAATATAATCATAATAGATTAGGTAATTAAAATAAAATTTGGGCAATAACAACTTAATTTTTTTCTAGTAAAATTCATAAATTTAACGCTGATTTAAAAGTAAAAAATTTAAATTTAATGATTTTTTTTTTTACTGTTAACACAGATTATTTACCAATATGTTTAGTCGTTGGATTGTTCAGATTCGTTGGGGGTCATCAGGCGCACGAAGACCTATATTTCTTTTTTTTTTGTCACTAGAAGAAATTTCAAAGCGGCTATTTTACATCCTGGCAAACCCCTACACGAACCCGATAGATGTGTCAACAAATACAAGTCAAGAAGTCGCAATTCGTCAGCGCAATAAACAAATAAATAAATCTTAAAATACTCTATAATAAAAAACCGTTAGAATTATAGTTTGTATTCATATCATATATAAGAATTCTAACGTAAAGAAAGATATAGAATAGTATTGTATATCATGTCTCCAAATTATGTAAAAAAAAAACTCCTATGCTGTAGAAAGATATAGCACAGAATAGTATATTTTATCTCGGGTTATAAAACAAGAACTAAGTAGGAAAAAATAATGGAAATAATTATTACAATGCAAATAAACTTATGCGTAGTTGATAAACCTTAAAATTTTAAATCACTTTTTACCGCCCACCCTATGGCATTGCAAGTATAGGAATCCTACTAAAAGCCTCTAACCAAATTTATTTAGCTACCTAACATATTTTGCTTTTCGTATTTCATGATACTCCGGAAGAATTCAGAGAGATAAAGATTATCATACTAGAACAATGACCGATTTAATGATATTTTTTACAAACTTTCAGACTTTTTTTCTATTTGTTGCTTAATGAAAGTAATGCAATCTTCAAAAATTTGTCTTCGGTATTAAGGCTCAAATACTCCTACATTCTTCGGTGAACTCACAATGCTACTATAAATGCTACTAATTATAAAAGATAAAGTTTGTGAGTATGTTTGTTACTTTTTCACGCAAAAACTACTCATCAGATTTGGACAAAACTTTACAGTAATATAGGTTATATATCACAATAACACATAGGCTACAATTTATAATGATTTTGTGTAATTTGGTCATAATATAGTGATAAATATCAAGAAAGTCGGATATAATTCTGCCCCCTGAGTAGCTTGCTCACGTGTTTCTTACTCGCAAAATCTACATATTTTCGCTGAACGAAACAAATCAAGTAACATAGTTTACAATTTTTCGAGTAAAAACCGACTTGAGCGGACTCAGCCCATTTTAACGCCTTAAAATGCCGAAAGGAAACAGAAGGCTTTTGGTTTATATAAAAGCATTTTCAGGAATTTCTGTAAATTTGTATTATATTGTGGTGATCTGTATGATTTATTATTGAATTGTTAGAGATTTATTGTTAACTTTTACCTTCTAAGAATTATTATAGATTTAAACATTGACCTGCGATGTTTTTAATGTTGGATCTACGATGTTTATTAAATAACGGCTTGTAATTGGTCGGACGATGTCAAGGAGAGGGGAGAGTGCAAATTTGGTTTATTACAGAGTCTTTAATCCACCCACTCTTGTTCCAGATCTCAGCCAGCCCAGAAGTGCTCTCTCTCTCTCTCTCTCTCAGACCTTTGTTCAGGCTTGTATCAGAAATTATATAATTATTGTGTATTTGATTTATGAAACTATTGTTTGCATGTGTATGTATGTATATATATAATTTGAAAATATATTTTATTTTTGGGTCCCTTATTTTTTGTAACTGGCTTATTGCTTCTCCTATTTTCGGTCCACGAACCTATTTGAGCCCATTTTATATATCCAGGGAGAAGGGCCATTACAATATTGTAAATAAAATTTTTGGAGGATGAGAAAAAAAAAAGTTTACAATTTTGTATTATATTTGATATGAATAATCTCAAGCCTGGGGAAGGATATAGGCTACTTTTCATCAACACACCACAACCAGCGGTCAACGCACAGCAGAAACCACTAAACTTAACATCTTGAAATTTGCAGATACGTTCTTTGTGTAGTTTAAATGAGCACTAAGAAAGGAATTTGGATAATTCCACCCCCAAGAGTTTTCCCCTTAATATAATAGGGATTCAAAGATTGTATGGAATCCGTCAGTTTTGAAGTTAGACATCTGAAATTTCGGGCGGGTAACTTATGGTTAAAAAAATTAAATTATTTATTTAAAATGATTTGTCACGAAACTTTATGTGGCAGACCAAATTCCACTCGAGCAAAGCCGTGGGTAAAAAGCTAGTAGATATTATAATCTGGGGAGAGTGGAATGCCAATATTAACTGGAGAAAACGCTGCGTAGGGGCTGTAAAATAACTATAATAAAGGGATTACGTTTAATGCGTACTCGGCGGAAACTCCGAACTCCAATAGCGTCGAGGGGGAGGGGGAGTGGATCCACCATAATCCACAGCTCACCGCGGCCCGCCAGATTGCCATTCTTTATTTCAACGAATTTAATTCTGTCCTCTAATGCGTAAGGAATTGAAAAAGTTCCAATACGGAAAATTTCAATTCAGAGGCGGGCGAGTGAGGCGGAGTGAATTTAATTTCTACCTTAATCTTCTCAGATCTTTTTCCCGAAATGGATGTACGCCCTCGTGGCTGATTAGGTTTCCTTCGCTCCAACAATATTTCACAACACTGAATAATTCAATTCCATAACGAATTTGCTATGCTGTCAGATATTTTACAAATATTAACTCTGGAAATTGTTTAATGTTTGCCCTTAAAGAGGAAAAATTTGAAGGAACATTAAAGCCATTTATTCTTATGAACAAAACGTAACAAAGACGTAATAAGACTATTTTTTTTAATTTTCCTTTTTTAAACTCGAATTAGATAATTTGTTTTATAACACATTATGTGTAAAAAGAAAAAAACAAATGAACGAGTTTGTATGAAAACAAGAGATACCTCTCATTCCCCATTTTGTACAGAAATCGGAAAATATAACGTCTACTATTAGAAACCATCGCGATGGTTTGCAGTACGTTTCTAATAGCGATGCATCTAATCACATCAGAATAACCAATCTTATATAATCGTTATATTTTGATTCAATACAATAATTTATTTAATTATTTCGGTTTACATGAAGCAAATGAAAAATCTGTAATATTTCTATAATGTTTGTAGAATTTCCTACTGTAATAGATCCCTCATCCAAGTTCTTTTTCGTCTTCTCCTAGTGTTCTCTGGCATGAGAGTCTTGGCCATTTTTTGTAACAATGGGTTTAGCGGTCCGTGTAGTTTTTTTTTTTTTTAAAGCGGTTGTGATACATTCGTATGTGTTCGTCAACCACTTTTATTTTTTAAATCCGTATGCAAAGTTTCATATTGACGTACCATGGTGATAAGTCTGAGTACTTTTGACTGAAAAGTTTGCGATCGTTTTCTGTCTGTTTAGCGATGCCTTGCATTTGTAATGCATATGTCCAAACTGGTTTTAATAAGTGTACGTGTTTGATTCCTGTCTTAAATCTAATTCGGAGTTTTTCCTGAATAGCGAATACATTAAATTGAGTTTATGGTTTAGTCATTGGCGTTTCATCTAAATATGAGGACACCATGTCATACTCCTATCAAAAATTACTCCTAGGTATTGTACTTTATCTGTTTGTAGGATGGGTGAGTAATTAAGGTAATTAAGGGAAGGCATGTTTTACGTCTATGTGTAAAAGTGATGTGTTGCGACTTTTCGAGGCTCAGTCTAATTATCCAGTTAGTTGTTAGTTCATTTAACGTCACTTTAAGCTGCTATGGCTAATCGGACGATGCTACAGTGGGAGCTCTAAATTTTGCCTATCCAATAGTTTAATTAGGATGAGAATTTTTAACGAGTACCTGACATCGTACAGGCTCGGGACCCCCGTTTAACGTCCCTTCCGAAGGACGGCGTAACTAAGGATTTTTTACTCCCTTAAAAAAATCCTAGGGCCAACTGCCGGGCTACGAACCCGCGATCTTGGGCTTAGTAGTTTGTTACGCTAACCACTAGACCACAGGTGACCTTTCTAATTATCCATACCTGGCACAATTCATTCAACTTTTGTAATCTATGTTGTAAGTTTTGTGAGGCCTGTGTCACGTCGTGATGTTTGGTGTTTATGGCAGTCGTCATGGTCGTCATCATATGTTTCTGTCAGTATGTAGGTACTTTGTAGAATGTCGTGAGTATATGTCTGTACAATAGTGGTGCAAGTATTGATCCCTGAGGCACACCGGCGAAGATCTGTCTTATTGAAGATAGCTCTGAGCCCTATCGGACTGTGAAAAGTCGATCTTCGAGAAATGGGAGAAGAATAAAAGATAAAAAATAAGTATTTGGTAATAAAGTCTTGAGCTTAAAGAGCCCCTATTGCCAAACCTTGTCGAATGATTGGGCGACATCTAGCAACACTCCAGTTGCATATAACTTCTACTCTAGTGCTGTCGATATGTAGTCAGTTACTCTGTGAATAGTTGAGTAGTCTAGTGTGGTTTTCGAAAGCCGAATTGATGGTGAGGGATTATATTTTTGCCTGTCAGTAACTTTAATAATCGGGGATAAAGTAATTATTCAAAGATTTTAATGAATTTAAAATATATTACATAAACGATGATTGATTTCTTTGGAACGATAATTGAAAAATTAACATCAGTCAAATTTATAATATTAAATTTTTTTTAATGAAACCTGCACAGCTCTAATATCACTATTGGTATGAACGTATTCTGATGCTTAGAAAAAAAACGCTACAGTGGACTATCTCTAATTATTAACTATATAAGTATGAATATTGATAGTTATTAATTCATTTTTAATAACAAAGTCCAAATCGAATTCATTCAATTGATTCAATAGTATCAATTGCATTGAGGCAAGTAAGAAAACTTAAGATCGGCTTAACGCGATATATTTACTGACAACTAAAACCACACCGCTATTTGTTGATTTAACAAGAGTAAGAGAGCTCTTTGGCTATTGGTTGATTTAACAGGGAGCTGAGCTCATTGGCTATTCCGGCTGCGGTGGGCTATTAGCCGGGCCAATAGGAGACCGCTAACAAGGCGGGAAATAAGCTCCATCCACCGACTGAATTTTAAATGCCCCTGATTGCGGGGGAAGTAATATAAGCTAAGTATTCAGCTTCAGTGTGATCTATGCCCAAGTAGTGGTCAGTTTGCAGTGACCAGTTGCAGTAGGCAGTAATCGAATTTTTTTTAGTACGAATTATGCAGGAATTGAGAAAATATTTCCCAAGTTCTAGCTTGATAGAATTATTAATGATATAATTATTAATTGGAAACCTACAAAAAAAATTTTAAAAATATTATCGATATCAAAATTGAGCAATATTAAAACAATGAATGATAGAGCATTAACCTTTCTAATTGTATGTTATTTTTAACGTACCAATGCTCTTGCGTGCACCTGAGAAAAAAAAAAAGTTTTTAGACCTTTGTCTGTTTACGAACAATAGATAAACAATTAATTTTTTTCAAACAAAATATATGACATGGTGTTTTTTTATTTTTTTACCGCTACTTTAAAAGAACAATGTTGAAACTCAAAAAACCTAATTTTTCAACAAAAGTATTTGAAAGTTCCATGTGATTTAAAAAATAAAAATTTTGTTACTGGTAAATTAAAGGATTCCTATTGTAGTAATGGTATCGTAATTCTTTTATTAACCATTAGAAAAGTGTAACAACATTTTCAATTTTTGTCATTTTCCCCATAAAACTTCAAATTCAAACACGACACAACTCAAAATGACTTCATTAAAAAAATGGAAATGTAATATCGAATGTGTCGTTCCTGAGTTAAAAATCTTCTACCAATACATTTGCTACTGAATGCTTAACCCCAAAATGCCAATTTTAGGATATTTTGGAGGAGCGATATGTGAGGTTGTTGAACAGTTCATTGGAAAATATCGTATACCTAATCATTATTCATTTTACTTGTTGCACAAATTGAGAAATAAACGGATCTATGATGCATAGCAAGGGCACAAGAACTGTATTTCCCCCATAAAAACTTTAGATGGAGAAACTAAGCCAGTTAAGTATAGCGTTCTTAGTTTTCGGTGTTATCCAGTTTATGTTAATGCATATATAAACACAATATATGAATACATATTTTACTTATTAGCAGATGTGCTATTTAGCGGCGGTAAGATATCAATTACACCAAAAATATTAATATTTAAAAGTTAATAATTAATTATTAACATTTGAACTTTTTATAAAAAAAATATCCCGACAAACTTTGAAATATATATAGCTTTGTGCATGTATATAATGAACAAACAATTTGATGTTATGATACAAGAGGAGTTTACCTTGTACCTTGAAAATTTTTTACTATGCTTGTTTACTAACAATGCATTTTCCTCAATTATACACGTACATGCTCCTAGTTAATATATCAAATATAAACTATCGTAAGTTTCCATGGGAAATGACAGATCAAAAGAAATGGCAGATCTCCAGTGAATTGATAAAATAATTGAGCGGAAAGAAATATTGTAAAAATATATTGGTACTAAGATTGAAGACTTTTTTAATGAAGGTACAAGTTTGTTTATTCATTTAACGCCACTATATGCTACTATGGCTAATCGGACGATGCTACGGAGGGAATCCTCAATTATGCTTATCCCCGTATATTTAGGATGGGGATCATTAGCGTGCCCCTGACATCGCAGAGGCTGGGGACTAACATTTTACATTACCTCGGAAAGGCGAGATAACTAAAGGTTTTTACTCCCATATATACAAATATTAAGGTCTCTCTTAAACTTTCATTGTAAACGGATCTAAGTTTTTTTTTTTTTACTTCGAACTCAATATTAATCTAAATGACACTGATGTACACAATGGCTAAGAAACATTAGTACATTTAGAACACTTATATAACGTGGCTTTGAAGAACATTCTCTGTATCCATTGGTACAAAAACAAAAGAACGTCATCAAAATTCTTCTTCAGCGGTAAATGGGAAATACAAAGCTGCGGACAAGCATAGCAGGAAAATTGCTAGAAAGGGTCAACTACTGAATATTAAAAGGTAATATTGATCCAGAGGCAGGATGCCTGATCATTCTCAAAGCCACCATTAAAATAATTGCACCTCTTGCCTACTTAGTATTCACTACTGAAAAAAAAAGTAAAATCGACCGAAGGATAATAAAATAGGTTGACCAATAGCGGACAGAGGCAGGTATAAAGGGCCTACATTGCCCTGAACAATCAGCAGTCAGTTCCAAAGGCCTATAATAGTACACATCAAAGGGATAAGAGCTTCCATCTGTTATCAAAAGCCCATTCGTTCCTTGTAATTAATACTACATTGAGCAGTAGAGCCAGCCCTATCATCGTATATAGCCACCAATATTTATATATTGCGAATAATAAAAAAAGAAAGTAAGAAAAAACCGTGAGATGTAGTGCTTCATCATCAAACAGAATGGCAGGGGAAAATCAAACGTACACGAATTTCATTTTTATGGTAGTGTTGTAATATATTTTTTATATATATGTTAAATACGTTTTTTGAACAGATTAATTTTATCTGAGCAGGTATCTTGAACCTTTTTTATTTTATCTTCTCATAAGTGATACGTTGACGAATGAAATGTTGGGTTTTTGTAGTAATATATGAGCTCTTATATTTGAACGTGGTATATAATTCTAATTCTATTCTATTATAGTTATTTTAAAAATATGGGCAAACAGGCAAATGTTTTTATTACTTAGCAGGTAGCTAAGGGTGGAGTTTTAAACCGCAAAATCGTTAAAACTATTTAAAATAATAAACGATTTCTTATATCCAAATGGTCTTATAATACTTTCAAATATTACAGCGCATATGATTTTACTGTGGGAATATTATTGTGTATAGTGTGATTTGGAAAAAAACGAGGAACATTTAAGTTTCTCCGTTCCATATGTCTAAATAGGTCTTGATACAAAGCGAAAGGCAAATTTATACAAGTCAGTGCTTACAACATATTGCATCTCACCGATATTTATCATATGTATATTAAATACTATTCAAAGACGAATTTCTCAGACGAAAAGAAAACTATTCTCGCCATTTACTCGATATAATAATGATATTATAAGATATTGTAATATAAAGTGAGTATGTTAAAAAAGTTACATTATTCAAGTAAGATTTCAAGCCATGGGGCGCGCGATGAAACAGTAAAAATAACAAGAGCAGTGATTGATGAGCATGACATGGACATTAATTGATGATGTTAAAATCGACAAACGGGAGCTGAATAGACCCGGCCGCATCACAACGAGCATTAGCAACCGCTAACTAAATCCTCCACGGCACAAACAGAATCGGACAAGGCTTCGAGTGGCAGCCATGAATAAAATTGAGAGCGAAAGGCGATAAAGGGGGCATTGACGAGGACAATAATGACGTTAAACCGCCAGCGCTAACTGAGTGGGGGGAGGATGGTCATCGAGGTATGCAGAACAAACAGGTTAGCCAACCGCAGGACCCAACGACAATATTTGGACAGTCCTCTCGAAATGTCGAATCAACTGTCCGCTAATGGGAGGGATGTTACGACTGTAATACGTGTCATCCTTGGCAGGTTCAACATCCTCAGTAGCTTGTTCCACATTTCCATAATTTTACTCAATGGCAAGAATTTAGTTTAACGCAAAATTAGAGTGAATTATATTTATTGATTAAATTAAAATATTATTTGTAGAAAGGAGATATTTGGGGGGTGCAGTAAAAAAAAACACTGAATAAGTACTAGACTTATAATTATGTGCCAAAGTTTCGACCTACAATGTAGGTCATCTTATGATGTCGGCACATAATTATAAGTCTAGTACTTATTCGGTGTTTTTTTTACTGCACCCCCCAACTATGTCCTTTCTACATTTGATCATCAAGTCAACTATTTTGATAAAATAAAATATTATTTGTATATTCGTTCTAAGATAGTACTAAACTTGTATTTGAATATCCTTATAGCTAAAATTTTTATATAGAAAACAATGACACATATTATCGTACGTTTGAAGATAAAATTAACTTTTGTGACCTGGATTATTTATTTACTTACCATTACGTCAACATAATTGTAAGCAGATAACTTTATCTATATCTATATATATATATATACATATATATATATATATATATATATATATATATATATATATATATATATATATATATATACATATATATATATATATATATATATATATATATATATATATATATATATATATATACACACCATAATCATCATCATAATCCTTCCCTATCATTTCTAGGCTGCTTTCCATTGTTTCTTCCTTTCTTCCCATGTCTTTTTTATTCTCACTCCATCCTCTTCTTCCGTTCTTCCGCCCAATTCTCACTCTCCTGCCTCTTTCTCCCCATTACAAGGACCTTTATATTTCTCATCTGTATCCGGAATCCTTCTCTATCCTGGCAGTCCATCTCTCTGATAACAATTCCCTCCACTTCCACCTTATTTCTTCTGGATACACCTTAACGCTAATTAGGATAATCACTCTATCAAGTATTAGTTTTTTCAACCAATCCTGGTTCATTCTCTTCATATGCCCGAAGAATTTAAGTACCTATCCTCTCATCGAAGTTTATGAACTTACATTTTATACAGTTCAGTTTTCTTTCTTAATCGGTACTCCTCACTATACTTATTACTTAATTTAATAATATAATACCATTTATATTATATTTGTATCCTTTATATTATACTAGCTTTTGCATGCGACTTCGTCCGCGTTGTTTTTAAATAGAAATCTATGTTGAGTTTAAACGAAAAGTTAATTTTGAATTCCATAAATGAACTTCATATTCCATATCCATAGAGCATTTTTATTTCGAGTTTTTAATAATAGCGATAAATAACTCTACATAGTTGGAATAAAAAATAAAATAAAATAGTACATTATTGGTTTATATTATTACATATAATTTATTTTATGGTGATTTTATTCTGGTTGGTCCAGTGTTCATCCTGGAACCGGGAACATATGTGGCAGATACATTCTTTATCTTCTACCAGCTGTCAAAATTTGATGCACACAACGCCATCTACTGGCAATGCCGGAACCAGTATTTGATAGAACGAGACGTTAATTACTACGCTTATAACTCAAGAACGCCTGGACCGATATCGATTTTTCTTGAGTATTCTTCTTTTTTGGCCGGAGTCCAGTCCTAATTGGTGAAAATCATCAAAATCGTTCCAGGCGTTCTTGAGTTATAAGCGTAATAACTAACGCCACTCTCTGTATATATATATATATATATATATATATATATATATATATATATATATATATATATATATATTATTATTAATCATACAAGTTCTATCTAAGAGGTAATGGAATATATAGGCATCCTACCGAAGATAATCCTACTTGATGCATGCACTTCAAGAGAGTATAAATAGAGTGAAAATAAATAAAAAGCTGGAACAATCTTCAATAATAGTCAGGAGGTATACAGATAAGGTACTAGTATATTTAAGGGCCTGCTGGCATCAGCGCGCTCTGGTGGCACTTTTCTTAACCATCTCCTACTGTTATAGTAAACTTTCTTTGTTTTGTTATTGTTTATGTCAAGTTCAACGTGAATCTGTTTTTGATTGTTTCCTTTAAATATGAGTTGGAATTTGAAGAAGATTTTTCGCAAGGTGTACGATGAAGAAAACGCTGTTAGGTTTCTTCAGGAGCGGAACGTCATTCCCCAGAAAATGCGTTGTGTTAATGGACATTATATGAAACTGCAGTGGGGAATAAAATTAGATGGAGATGAATTTTGATGCAATTGATGCAATTTTTGAAGATATTGCTCTTTTTAATGATCATTGTTTGTAATAAATTTTTCATTGTTTATCAGAACATAATATTTTAGATATTTATATTTTATTCATTAAATAACAGTTTTTAACTAAAATATGATCATTTTTAAATGTTTTCATTTTAAAGAGAAAAGATTTGTCCGGGCAAATCTTTTCTCTTTAAAATAAAAACATTTAAAAATGAAAAAAATGATCATATTTTAGTTAAAAATTGTTATTTAATAGATACTCCTCGTAATAAATGTTTTATTATTTATAGTTTAATTTAGTCTACATGTTCCTCATTTATTTCATTTCCTATAATCTGTTGTATCATAAGGAAAGGCAATGCCTATTTCATATTGATACATAACCTGACAAGGTCCAAATAGTTGAGGTAAGTGACACCTGAGCGCGCTGATGCCAGCAGGCCCTTAAACATACTAGTACCCAGATAATAATATATAAATAATATTAATTCCTATTGCAATATTTTCATTTATCTTTATTTAAGACTCTATTACTGGTACTTCAAGTTCTCAATGTTGAAATATACACCCACATTATAGTTTGCACCACTATTAATATATTTTACTTTATCATTATTTCAAAAAGCAAAATAAATAATAAAATTAGCCTATGAAATCCAATATAATTATGCCTGTTTAAAAACGGATGGGAATTAGCCCAAATTGGATTGCAGACCGTTCCTTAATCCGGAGATCGCTTAGTGGGATCGGATAGTATCGATACAGCAATCCGAATAATGAATGTAATTTGAAATTAAAATGGAATCAATGACGGGTCATAATAGATCCGGAGGGAGAAGAGGCAGACTCCGACCTGTAATATCTCCACAACCTACTGAATTATGTATTGCCATACAAGGTTAGATAATGCAAGCCCATCCTGTATTATACTTCCCTCAACAAATAAACTCTCTTCCCTACCCCCCCCCCCCACGCTGGAGCATCCTGTATCCTATATCCTGTATCCATCCATGTATTGCCCCATAAATGACCGAGTACCTGATAAATCATTTATATCGCATCTCGAGCTACTTCATCCGGTTACTCACGGAGTCTATTAAGAGTTAATCAAGATTTATTAGTGTGGAGGTTGTTCTTGTTGTAGTATTCTATTAATCTTATTAATTCATAAACTATTTTTCTTTATTATAATACAAGAACTTAAATCAAACGGGTAATCTATTATCATATTAAATACACCAACAACGAAAGCCAAGAAAACTATATCCAATTCGTTAATTTAACGAGATGTAATGCTTAATAAATATTAAGATTAAGATTAAGATTAAAAAATAATTAAATGATATTGCCTTTAACCATAAAGCAATTCCATGGATCCAGTAAAACTTAATGAAGATTTATTATACTGATGATACTCTAATTTTCTCATAAATCAATAAAAAAACAACCTGTACCACTACAACTCGTGAAGGGTCTCGGGTTCAATACATGGTAGAGACTTTACTATTTTCTTGTACATCGATTGTACACAGGGAGGTGATTTTTCCTAGATCACTCTAGATTGTTCCCCTTTATTTAGGGTACCCACTTTACGGTGGCTGGTTGAGCCCTAGGAGGGTCCTTGATTCCATAGGATCTATTTCCGGCCGCTAACTTGCCAGCAACGGGTGTTAAACCCTTGACCTTCGTCATGGTAACTCATCGCTCTACCACTGAGACACTCCTCTCCAATAACCTAATAAATTATTATAATTTTATGTATTAGGATTTACATGTTTTAATCAAACAGAAAATATATTAGATTATTAAGTAAACAAACAACGAAAGACAAACTATTCCCAATTATTCTAACAAAACGTAATACTTAATAAGTACGCTTTACGGATAAAAGAAATAATTAAATAATATGGCTTTCGATTATAAAGTAATAATAATAAACAGTTTATTAGAATTTATAATTTATACATATAATTTTATAATATTTGTTGATATTATTTTGTTTTATAATTTAATTTAGACTACGAGTATATGATGGTTAAAAAAATAAAAGGTTTTTTAGATGCTTTTTATACATACGCTTTTCGGATAAAAGAAATAATTAAATAATATGGCTTTCGATTATAAAGTAATAATAATAAACAGTTTATTAGAATTTATATTTTATACATATGATTTTATAATATTTGTTGATATTATTTTGTTTTATAATTAAATTTAGACTACGAGTATATGATGGTTAAAAAAATAAAAGGTTTTTTAGATGTTTTTTATACATACGCTTTTCGGATAAAAGAAATAATTAAATAATATGGCTTTCGATTATAAAGTAATAATAATAACAAGTTTATTTGAATTTATATTTTATAAATATGATTTTATAATATTTGTTGATATTATTTTGTTTTATAATTAAATTTAGACTACGAGTATATGATGGTTAAAAAGATAAAAGGTTTTTTAGATGTTTTTTATACATACGCTTTTCGGGCAAAAGAAATAATTAAATAATATGGCTTTCGATTATAAAGTAATAATGATAAACAGTTTATTAGAATTTATAATTTATACATATGATTTTATAATATTTGTTGATATTATTTTGTTTTATAATTAAATTTAGCCTACGAGTATATGATGGTTAAAAAAAATAAAAGTTTTATTTATATGTTCGCACCGTTTTCGGTAATAAGTAATTAATAAAAGTACAACGCGTTTAGCCGCTGGGCAGGATCAGACTGCGTCAGTGCCTTGTCTGCCTACTCTGTGCAAGGTTGGGGGACGCTAGCATTGCCTGTGTTGTGTGTATGGTCGTTTTAAATAATTAAACAAATTGAGAACGCTGACAGTTGTGAAGTGAGGGCCATGACTAAATTTCTTAATGCGCGAAACGTTCGACCTTGTGATATTTATCGCCAATTAAAGGAGATGTATAAAGACAATGTGATGGACAAGCTGTCTGTTGACATCTGACGGCGCTGGTGTCGCAACTTCAACCTGGGGAGGCGGAATACACTCGACGAGGTGCGTTCAGGGAGACCATCTGGTCCCTTCGGAATTTCACCTCTTAACGAAGCTTAAAGACTTACTGGCGGGAAAAAGATTTCACAGCGATGAAGAACTTAAACGAGGCGTGACTACTTATCTCAATAAGCAGGCAGCGGAGGACTATTATGCTGGAATACAAAAGCTCGTCACACGTTATGACAAATACCTAAATTTGCTTGGAGATAATGTGGAGAAGTATTGTAAAGTATGCACTTTCCAATAAAAATGTTTACATTTGTTAATATTTACTCCTGTGTCTTTATTGCACAAACGGGTACCACTTTCCGGATGACCTATGTTGGGAAACGTCATGTACGGACGGTTTTCAAAACCACTTTAAACTTTTTTAATAATGAAATATTTAAGAGTTAACATTGTATCTAAATATCTTACACTTTTGTTAATAGATTCTAGCATTCTTTTCAATACCGTTTGTTTTAAGAGTAACTGTTTCATAAATACTCTTTTAATATATTGCAGAGTTCACATTTCAACTGTCTATTCCGCGAACGTCAGTCAGTGTAACACCCAATATCTTCTGTATTCAATCAATTTATCTAACCATAACGGACAATTATTGTAAGAAATAAAACTAATAGTGCTCATTAGAAAGGAGTGTTTGCCCCAGGAAGAAGATTTAAGTCTAGGACAAAGATGCGTCACGAATTATCTCAATCATCTTTCATTCCCTCTGCTCCGTGCTAAATTATATAGAAGGTCGTAATCCAGAATTATAATCCGCCATTAAGAATACAAATTACTACTGAGAGCGAGTAAATGTTTAGCCCGTGGCAGTAAAACGTCATAAGCGTAAACGATAATACAGAAGATAAGGGTTGAAGCTTATACCAGCTCCTGGTTTTACGACCCTAATCGTTGAGGTAAACAGCAATGTTTTATAAAAAAATAACTATTTTTTTAAAAAAGTAACTAAAAATACTCGTATTTTTTTAAGTCTATCAAAAGTTGTATAATTCGATTAGTAATGGCAGGAGTAGAGCAAGGTTCAACACTGGACCCTTTACTATGTATTTTATGAATTTTTATACACATGAAATACCTACCCACTCAAAAGTATTGATTAAAAACAATACTAAGGACAGAAATAATTAATAAAACATTACAATACCAGAAATTATTACCATGAAATATTGGATTTAATTCTTAATTAAATTAAATGAATGGACTCTATTTCAGGATTTTTTTTCGTTGACTTCCACACGGACTATTTATAATAATCTTCTACATAAAACAAAACAAAACCTGTGTCACTATAACCCATGGTACGGGTAGGTCAAGAGTTTTGAATTCAGTACATGGTAGAGACTGCACTGTTTCATGGACAACCGTTCTGGACGGAGGTGACTTGTACCGAGTCACGCTCAACCGCAAGATTCGTCCCCCTTATTTTGGGTAGCCTATTTTTATAATATTTTATAGAGGCTGGGTGAGCTCCAGGAACGTCCTAGATCCTATATGATCAATCTCCGGCTGCAAACAGGCTAAATAAAAGTCTTGCCCGCAGCGGGATTTGAACCAGGATTTCCGACATGGGAACTAAGTACTCTACCACTGAGCCACTCAGCTCCGATCCCATATATATATATATATATATATATATATATATATATATATATATATATATATATATATATATATATATATATATATACCTCCGATGAATAAGTAGTTAAATCGGATTTTGTCCAGCGAGTCAACTGCTTTCAGATAACCGGAATCGTATCATTCTCGTAGTTTCTGGCTTTAAATGGAGTTGTAATATAAACAATAACTCCTTTTCAAGTCAATGCCTTTATTAGCCCCTTATTCACTACGAAAATAACCCGATTCCGCTTAATTAAGTACAAGAAACTAATTTTTGAGAAAATTATACTTAACCACTTATTTACCGGGACTGTAGGCCAACTAATATTACTAAAGGTCGTTATTATCATTTAACCCTTTAACTTCGGAGTGAAGAGCTTTACGTCTATCACTGCGCTAAGCGGGCCGGCTACCCGTCTACCGGCCTGTGCTACCTTTTTACCTGCATTCTATCCTTCATTAAGCCCCTTTACAACTATGATTAACATAATCCATTGTTTCTATCCTCCTTTCCGTTTCCCTTCTCCACTTTAAAAAAAAAAATAGCGAGACAAAAAACTATTACAAAATAAAATAACTGAATGCTAAAGGCAGTTGAACTGAGGATCATTTCACAAAAAGAGCAAAACAAAGAGTGAGATTCGGTACCTGGCCGAAGCAGGTAGCCACCGATAACCCAAGCAAAGGGTACATGAATGATATATGAATAAGAATGAAGCAAGGTCACGTCGTCTAAACTCGGCTTTAGCAAATAGATAGAAATGCAGCGCGACAGCATTCATCGTCTTTACCACTGAGGGCGTGTGTGATGCAGGACGGCATATATCTTCTAGCACTCTAGCATATGTCTATCGGTCTTTAGCACAGGGGACACGTTCCCTTGCTCCGGTATATATCGCACACAGCATCTATAGGGTTAATACTTTATTGATCAGATATTACTTTTACTTGCTAATACTACGGAGTGGAGTATATTTTTTTCTTAAGTCTTAAACCAATTCAATTTCCAAAGATTCCATCAAATCCAACAGGAGAGAAAAGTAAGCACATTTCCATTCAATGCAGATAATAAGAATACCATTAAAGCGGCTGTTAGGAGGAAAGGACCCAACGACCCTTGAAGAAGCAGGTTTTCCGGAGGCCCGATTACCATCAGTCCAAGGCGAAGAGGACGGTAGATTATCCTAGGGAGGATGAAGTGCCTTATTGGATTAGAGCGGAGGTCCTCAGCCCTGATGGTCCTAAGGGCTATGGTTCTAATCTCGCTGGACTTAAGGAAATTCAGTTTGGTCCGGGCTTTATCTGTAAGGCCGCGAAGTAGAAGAGGCTTTGGTCGGAATAGGACGGGTCGGAGGGGTTTGGCTAAGCACACGCCGGCCTGGCTAATCGAGGGGGCGCTGGGACCTTTAGCTAAGTCCTCAGGGTTGTGTGTAAGCCCTAACTATTGAAAATGCAATTGTACAATACGCTTTAACGCGGACAGTAATTAAAGCGTTTTAGTTAAAATCATTTGATTTGTCCTCGGCCTGCTTAAATAATTAAATAACCTAGTGCTGTGTTGGGCCCAACCTAGGTAGAGAGAAGACTATTCAGGGGAAGCGTCGGAATGGTTGAAAATATAAAAAAATTCTAACTTAGTTTCAGTTATTTGTCCCTTACAACTACTTTTTTACCTTAAATTTAAACAAATAATATTGTATCTTGTGGTAGTTATAATAAATTATTTGTTTTCAATGTAATACTAGTTTTCTTTCATATGCCCATACAATTTATTGTGTAAGGGGTGCGTGCGAGGCTATCATTTCAACAAGAGGGGGCGTGGGAGGTTTCACAAATAAGTTTGGGAGCCCCTTATCTAGTGCATTACTGGTAAATCATCGGGCTTTTAGATCATTGTAGTTTCCAAAGGTGACCCGTTAACAAAAATGAGGTAACATAGAACTAGAGAATTTTATCTAAAAGACAACTGTGACATACATTCTTTTTTTTTTCATCAATTTTAATTTTTTTCATTGGAATATTATGCCGGTGTACGCAGGTTCGAAACATAAATTTAATTTTTTTTCAAAGAATTTTATATATCGTTTACTATAATGTATCTTGCACATTAGCATGTTTTGCGGAACCAAAAATGTCTACACAGGATGTACAAACAGGCCTTAGTTAAATAGAGTAGATTAGTCAAAGCTCGAAAGAAAAGTTAAATTGATTTTTGTTACTAAAGATCATTAATGGAAAAAATAGAATGAAATTGGTTTAAAATTATTAAATAAATCTAACAAACACAGTAACCTGTTGCGTCAGACTACTGCCGCAGAACGAATTATTTTGATTTAAAAGATATTTAATAAATTATTGAAAGCAGCAACAAACTTTGTGACGGTAGAAGTTACACATAAATTCCCTAAATGGCCAACAATAATTGGTAACTTAAATCAAACAATATAGTGACAGATATGAGGTTACAAAATATACTGGCGTGTAATAATTTTATATATTAATTGGCATTATTTTATAAATATTACAGAACTGTGATCCCCTGCTTTTTCGCTCTTCTATTTTTTTTAATAGATAATAATCACATGGCACTGTTATAAGCAAAAAAGAAATTTATAAATAAAAAAACAAAAAACAATCGGGAATAAAAACAATTCTCTTGTTTAAAAAAATTCAATATGAATATTATCTACTTACTTATAGGTGCTATTTTCCTACATATAATTTTATCTTTCTTCACAGTTTACTTTTTTTAAAAATCAAATTTTACTCTTTTGTAAAAACTCTTTTATAGAAATGGTTTTATACATACCACTCTACAAAGTGAGTACCCTAAATTGGGAAAAACTGGCGGTTGAGCGTGATCTAGAACAAATCACCTTCCAGCACAACTCTTGTCCAAGAAACTGTAAAGTCCCTACCAAGTCATGAATTCAAGACTCTTGACCTACCCTACCATGGGTTACAGTGGCACAGGTTTTGTTTTCTTTTATAAAAAAATAAATTAAAATAAATAAATGGATAAGTACAGTCTGAACTGCATTGGGACATTATCAGCGAGGAACAGATGATACGCATCGAGATTAGCATAAATGACATTCAATGAACAATAGGATTCCGTACTACATATCAGATATTGACTCCTGATTTAATTACGATAATGAAGCTAACATTATGGAAATGGATATGACTCTGTAATTGGCTCTAGCATGAATCGATACATAATTAGAATGTATTAAAAGTCATTGTATCATTATAAAGTATATCGTATATTACCTAGCAATTTATAAAGAATATATATATTAAAATTTAGGTATTATTAGATATCATGAATTTAAAAACCCTTTTTCTCCCCATTTTAAGTAAATACAATTCATTTAACCACAGTTTAAAAAAATTATTGTTTGCTATGAACTTGGTTTAGTTTGTTTGAAATTCCGCCATATAATTATTACAGTTAATAGTTTATATGTTGATCCTTTGTTGAAATATCCTATTTTTAACGCTAAAAATATCTGAGATTCTCAGATACTTAAGATCTCTATCATTCTTTCACTTTAAGAGTATGTGCTGCATAAATAAAAAATATTTAAATTATTAAGTCTTGACGACTAAAATTATGTTTCGAGTTCTAACTCTAACTGAGAAAACGTCCGATTTTTATCCGAGTCTCCTGAGAATGTTCTATTTGTTTGACAACAAATATTAATAATAGATATTAAATATATAAATATATTGAGAAAAAATCCTCCAATTCCATTCACTACCTTCCTGTTGTAGTAATAATAATAAATTAACTAAAATTTGATTTTTTATTAATATTTGTGATTGTATACACCAAGTTATACAGACTAAATGGCCAAAACGATACGAATACATTTACAAGTACATACAAACTCACTTACAGTGTATTCCTGTCATGTCAGAACTTCATGAATCTTAACCAGTCCACTTCATTCCCAACTGCTGAACATCAAATGAATCAATCCTGGTAGTAACATTTTTCATTTGTAATATTCTTTTAAAATATTAAATAACATGTGTTTTACACGAGTACATCATCTAGATTGTCGTACTCATGAGTAAAAACTGCTGATGTGATGTAGGGGAAAATTAATTAAGCGCGAAGCCATCTCTTAAAATTTAATCCCTGAATCTGTACGAAATGCATTCTTGGTATTATGAGTTCTAAAAAATGGTGTATTTCGGAATAAGCAACAGGAATTCACTACTCGTGAGGATAATAATTTCAACATTTTGGATTTGGATCCAACATTCATAAAATTTGGATCTTTCAGCTATAGCATTTATTTATTGGTAGGCCTGTTTTATTTCAATAAGTGGAATATTCAGAGCTATTCTTCGATATACACAGCAGATTCATACACCTCCTCGATAGTTAACTCCAACAATGGTGGATTTAGAACGAAGGAAGTAAATTATATATATTTTTTGTTGGAACAACTGGGAATTAGTGCATTGAAGTAAGTAATTTTTATCATTTAAGTTTAATCCATTATGCTCCACACTCCATGGTCGGATCGACTCTGTAGGATATGGAGAAACTCTTAAAACGTCTCTATACTTATAATTAGGGAAAAATCTTGCAGTTAAGCCTGATCTCAATCATGTTGTTCTTAAACCAATATCCGTCATTGATAGAAGTGGTTCATTTTTTTTTAACTTAAAATTAAACTTGAAAATTTGGAGTTATTCGCATTTTATACTGAAGTCTGCATATCATCAGTGTGCATTGGCTAGAACTTCGTTTACCTATATACTTATTGATGTTTCCATTTTCTTTGAGAAAAATAATATTGGGAACTGACCAACGCACAGAAGTGACAGTCTTATTCGAAAAGTAATTTCCCGAACAGTGAATAGCAATTAGTACAGCTGATTATTCTGCTAAAGTTAGTTAATTGGAACTGAACGCGGATTGTTCTTTATTCAAATAGAGCTGCTTTGTTTTCCCACCAGAGCGCAGGAGAATCAAACATGGGCAGTAGACAAAGAGACCCCTCCCCTGTCATCAAATTAGTCAGTGCTAATTTAATTAAAACTGTAATCTTGGCTGATAGTGTTTGGCGAGTCCCCTGTCCCCCACTGATTACCTTTATCTCTGAGATGGATTACTGTTCAACACTCTCTTATAATTGGATAGTTGATCTGGTAGGTATATGTATTAGGTAAATATGTATTTACTAATTCTATGTTAATTGATAAATCGTTACAGTATTAGTTGAATTAATAAACAAAACTAAGGTAAGTATGGCTACCTCTATTTATAAACGCATTATATATTATATTAGTGTGTCTGTGTCTGTGTAAACAATACACTCAATTTTAACATTTACTATACATAAAATGACAAACCGCTCTAGATCTAAGGATCATGACTGTTCATGGTCAGCAAGCAGAACATTTATTTCCCCTATGCAGAACGACCTTGTACCAAACATCCTATTTAATATGAGCTATTAAATATACTGAAAACCAAAGTGATTTTCAATAGAATAGCATGGTCATTCTGATGCAAACATGCCTGAGGGGAAGGAGATGCTTGTAGAATCCTAAAACCGAGGGGTTCCGTATTCACTCATACAATCTTAAGAAGGCACATTTTTGAAGACACGCGAATCCCTTATTCGAACTCGAGTAATTATTTGTATACTTATTAAGTGAAGCTCAAGATTCTTCATACACATACATAACAATCAGTCATGACAAATGGTGTTCACAATGAAATTAAAAGAGGAATCATTATGAGAACATTAAAATCTTAAAAGGTGTACATCAATAATACTGCGTGCTACTGCGTGCTTCTTAATGACTCTTTTCCTTGTTCCATGTAACTTATTATTTTCGATTATTTATTTGAGACGATAAAATTTTGACAATTTTCAAAATTTCAAAAAAAACAAAATTTAAATGAGAAAATGTCTAATTATTACATAAGAAATATATCTGGCTCCTTCATATATCTACAGTCTCCTTCAATTCAAATTCCAGCACCACAAAACAAGTTCCCGCCTTTCCGATCTCTACACTAAGCATTCGAGATCTACACTATCTCTAAGCATTCCAGCGTTCCTTCCTCGCCCGCTCCACCAAAGTGTGGAACTCACAGCCTTCGTTCATCCGCCATGCTTCTTCACTGGCTTCATTTAAATCCTTGCTTTTCCAACTACTCTTTACATCAATCATCTGCTTGAATAAATTAGTATTGAATAATCGATTTATTGCCTACGTGTTTTGTTTATTTTTCCCGAAGAAGATACAGACTATGCAAATGCTTTATTGCATGCTATCCCTTTCATATATTTTATTTAGTAATTTTGTTATTTACTATTTTATTTATAATTATTTTGTTGTTATCAATATATTTATTTTCGACAATTAGTTAAAATCCTGTAAAGTTTTGTACTTTTTAGTTATTTCATTTCTGTTTTTATTTTTATTATGATTTTGTCACTTTTAATTACTTCATGATTCGTATTATTATGTAGCCTCCTGGCCAGATGTATATTATGTTTATTTTTTTTGTTTATGATTGTTATTATAAAAGGATCTGGTCCCATAATAAAGTTTGTTTTCTATTCTATTCTATCTGGCTCAAGTGGAATTCGAGCCTCCGATCTTGAGTTCTTCAGCGTCAAGAACTCTAAATTACTAAAAAGTTTCCAGAACCATGAAAGTAAGGGGTGAGGGAAGTAAATAGCACAAATATATAATAAAATTTGTAAATATTTCTAAACGTTGACGGAGAATTTCCAATATATCCAATACGTATATTGACCACCATAAACGTTTATTTATTTCCTTTCCGCCTGCTGACCATGTTATTTCAACCGCTTGCATCCTAGAGGTTTAATTCAAGCCAAGTTATCACGCATTTTCATTCTCTTATCATTCCTTTCTTTCGTCAATGCCCTACATGCGTGTCAAGATTGTTTTTTCTGCGAATGTCCTTGCACCTGGTACCTTTCGTTCTGGAGAGTTATGGATGTCTTAAATGTCTTTTACGTAGTAAGGAGTAAAATATCTTGTTGGCATATCTCTTTAGACTCATGTGTAAAACATGGCCATGGCCATAAAATTGATTCTCTTTTTCCAAATTCGTCCGACACTTCGTTGCTATGTCGTCTCATGTACTCATTGGCCCGAGAATCTTTCTCGCGATTTTTCTTTCGCTTCTAGCTCGTACATAATTTTTTCCCTTTCATTGCAAGGTTCAAATAGTATAAGATCTTGTATTTTATAAGCATATCATAATAATAATTACGTGTATTTAAAAAAACAAAAGAAGGGTTTACTTTAATATTTTAAAAACTGATATACTTTAAAGTCCTCGAAAAACAGAAATTTAACTTCACAGTGATTATTGAATTGAGAACTTATTTTCACAGAATTAAAATTAAATAATTTGTTTTTCAGCTTTCACAAAAGCCTGAAGGACAACCAGAGAAGGAGAAAAATAAGGAATTCCTAAAGCCCCTTCGACAACTCCTCGACAATTTAAAGTCCCCCTTCTACCTCCCCCTGCATTCACTAATTTACTAATGAAGGGGAACGTTAATTAACTAACTGTTATAACGTGTGACACGATTGGGGAGCTTGTGACACACGATTTAAGGGCTTGTAATTTGTCGTGCATACGAAGTGCCTGTGTCGTGACATAGTGAAAGTGGGAAAGGTTTCACAAAACGTGCTTGAGTAAAAAGAAAATTAAACTAATGTCATAATGGCAGTTTGAAAAAGAGAAGTTCGTGTGTTTTCTTAATCCAGTGCATTCGTATGTATTTAAGAAGCACAGTTAAATAATAGGAATTGATTCGCTTGCTAAAGAACTATGAACGTACATATTAATTTTACGCATACCTCTAAATACATATATAGTGTATATATAATATGAGAGTGTACACAATACTTATAGTAAGAAATAGGTTGGCGAGCGATTTCTTAGCCCCTAATTGAAAGAAGGAAATTACATATTACTAATTTTATGCTCATTAATGAAGACTTGAATTGAAGAATTCAATTAAATCTAAAATTGCATTGTATGATTACTAAGATTCACCAACCAAAAGTTAAATGAAAGTTGCAAAAGGTTTAGCAAAACTTTAAAAGATTTGTTTTCTTAAATAATGATGAATTTAATTTTTATTCTTATATTAATATCGACTAAGTGAAAATTTAGTAGTATGAAAAGGGAAGAAATTGCTTCACGCTGATAACAAACAGTGGACAGAGTAACAGAAGATAAACAAGTGAAAACGGGGAGGGAAAGAGCATTTCATGGCGTCACTTGGGAAAACAATAGCAGCCGGTGGATTGGTTTTTCCACTGACAAAAGGCATTTTTAGAAAAGAAGTCTGGATTTAGAGAGACGATGAAGCTTCTGATTGCAGGAATTCCAAACACTTCAGTTAGCAAAAACAACAATACACTTTATAAAAAAACAAAATAAAATGAAATTTACGTTCCTACGTTTCTTAAAATAAATATAACATAGCGTGTTTATTTATTCAGAAAACAAAAACGATAAGAACAAAAGAGAGGGACAGAATATCGAATAAAATATAAAAGAGCCAGAAGGTCAGTTTTTAAAGTACTTTTTTAACCGTGGCTTTTCAAAAAAAACTACATACGTAAACTAGTTGTATCCTTGTATAATCACAACTTTTATTTGTATACGATAACATGTTCATAGAATAATTTATAAATATATTAATTATTTCTATGCCTAATAAAAATATTTCGATGCCTACAAATCAATATGTAAATAAAATTTACACCCTATAATGGAGTAAACCTTTACTGTTGCATTATATTGTTGATTAATACATAAATTTTCCATCACATTATTATCAACTGTATATTATAAGAAGTATATTAAAAGAATGAGGAAATAGAAGCCTGTTTGGTTTTATCATGTTTTTATTTCAAAAGGAATATAATGATTTTAATGTAAGTCTGTAACTAATATAATATATGGTAAACTAGTAATAAATTAAATTTTATTAATTCACTTTTATAAGGTGACTACTTTATCGTTTTCAAGATTCAAAATTTTACCGTATCAGAAAGAGGTACTTAAAGTTTTGTACATTATTATGAAATAGGATCCAGGTAAAAAAGAGAAGACATCTATACAAGTTTAATTTTGAATAAGGAAATTTTAAAATCAAGACTTTAAATCAAATCTTTTTGACAAAAAGGTGTGTTTTTTTTTATTATATAATTATAACTAGCTGACCCGGTCTCGCGTTGCTGTAGCTATTGCAATAGTTTTAAAAAATATTAGTTAAAATTTCAATTTAAAAGAAATAATGAATTAATGAAAAAATGAATATAATACATTTTTTATTTTAAATTGTATTCATCTTATATCTAACTATAGTACATAATAAATAAATAATATACAAAATTCATAACTGATAAAATATAAACATGAGTTTAATAAATGAGGTATATAATGGTTGATTTTTAATTATGGCTAGTAATATTATTTTAAATTATAAATATTTATTTTAATTTAATTGAGCGCTAATCGATTTACAATATTTATTGTTAATATGTCCGTTGCTAATACAGATATATTAGATGGTTAACTAATACGTGAGCATGCAACATACAATGCCCTATGGGTGAAACATGAATTTTCTGAGCCCAAACCGCAAATGGACATTGTCAGGCCTTGAGACCTGTTGATTGGCATAGCAAAACTCGAGCATATATCAAATTAAAGTATTTTGATTAGTATTATGGGTTCTGAAGGTATCATTGGAATACGTGGCAACAGGACGATATCTTCTTTAAAGATTCTAGTCAACATGGCTGCTTCAATAACATTTACGGTAATATATTTGATGCCCAAACGTGTAAAAGTACATAATTTAGGTGGATTCAAATTAAGCAGAAGAATAATAGGTGAACCAATATTCAACCGAAGATTGTGTGGTGGCATTCCTGGTATATCGAGAGAATTTAAAAATTCAGTTGAATAATTTACAGTTTGTTTTTATCAACAATAGTATCGATTGATTTAAAGGGCATTAGATCACCTGGTAACAACTGTTGCATTTAAAAGTTAATTTCGACAACACCAGCATCTTTCCCTGCCAAAATAACACGATTACTGAGCTAATTATGGTCCATGTAATTATTTAGTACATCCAGGAACACTCCTAATTAATTCATTTTTTGTCTAAACAACAGTGCTGAAATGTTCTGGCAATATGATGGATTGTTTATTTTGATGCAATTCTATTTCACCATGAAAACGATTATTTTAAACATGTGTTAATCTCATCAGCAAAAGTAGAGCGAGAAATGACTGGTTGGCAATGTCACCAGATAGTAGAAGAACAGCACCACCGAATAGCTTGTCATTATTGTTCAAATCTATCATAGTTCTATTTTAATTATTTGATTAATAATTGTTAATTACACATCAGCATAAAAATAGTAATTAACAATAAATTAAAAAAAAGTAAATATACGCTTCTATAACGAACATACGTGTATAACATGTGTGAATAACCGTAAATAAATGAACATGTTTAAGATAAGATTCCGGTTATTTGACATATGATAGGACTGAACTCAGATTCTATTAGACCTACAGAGCTGCGAATGTTAGCATCAATGTGTAAAAAATTAGATTTACACACCACAGACAAGCTCTTAAACACTTATCAAAAATGCACCAGGTTAGAAAAAAATGTAATTTTGCAAAAAAATATCGCGGTCGTTAATCGAAATAATGTATAGCCTACATTTTAAGCTGAATAATGTTACGAATCTGTGCGAAATTAAAATCGGTCCAGTAGTTTCGGAGATTAGCCCTGACAAACATTGTGACAGGAGATTTATTTATATATATATATATATATATATATATATATATATATATATATATATATATAATTAATAAAATAATATATTAATAAAAGGAGATTGTAAATTTTCAGTATTTTTCTTTAATAAAAAACGAATGAAATATCGAGGATCGGTTTTAAAAAGAATTGATATTTTCTTCCCTTTTTTTAATTAACAAATATCATTAAATTTTCGAAAATACTAATGATTTCAAAAATAAATATGAAATAGTTCTTGAATCTTTAACACGGATTTACATACCAACTCTAAACTGTAAATTCATTAGCATGAAACCACAAAAGATACAATATACTGTAATTAAAACACAATTATGAATACATTTCCATATTATTCGAAAAGCATACTTCAATTATAATTGAAACCTCGGTTACTGAAATCATTACACTTTTTATGCTGATCAAGTCTTCTCTTTTTTTTTATTTCCATATACTCCAAATTAAAAGCATGCAGCAATTATCAATACAGAGTAACAATACATGTGAAACCTCTATTACAATTCCTTCGCCTTTTGTTTTTAAGAAGGCTTGTTTCTTTTTTTTTTATCGGTGTATCAAGTCCTATTATCTGTCAAAAAAAAAAAGGAATAATTTTCAGTGGAAATTAAATTTAAGCTCATTTAATCTCTAGATCCCGAGTTATAAGCCGTCCTAACCTTAACAAGAGGGGGAATATAAGCCTAATCTCGAAAAATTTTGCGCAACCGTTAGCCGTGTAACAGTACGACCTAATCATGTACTGAAGATGTCAATAAGCTTTTGTACAATTGTTTATAATTTCTTTTCGTGAAGTAATTTTTTACACCAATATTTTCTTTGTTTTATTAAATTCTTGGATACGAGGCTTAGTAGCTGAGTGGATACGAGGCTTACAGCACCGCGCTAAAGGCGCGAGCAACTCCGGATCGAATTCCGAACAAAACAAATCTTTTATCTTCAATATAAAAATGTTTAAAATAATCACCATTAAAAGAACAATAAAATAAAAAAAAGAGAAGATTGTTCTCAGCTTTTTCACCCATCTTTAAAACAAAATGCTTATGAATTATTTCTAAAGATTTTCACTATTATTAATTAACAAAACTAATAACGTCCAGTTACTAACTTTACACGAGGTGCTCCAGAAAACTGAATGCCATGATCATTCTTGACAGAGACTATAATTATGATAAACATTCTGAATAATAAATATTTTGAAATTACAAGATAACTAAAGTAAAAATTATTATCCAGAAACAAAGCCATTGGGCGTTTAGAGTGCTGTGTTGCCTAGCTGAAGGTTTAAATCCAGCCGTGGCAGATAAATTATATAATCTGTAAACCACCACGGATGGACCCTGTGAGACCTACAGATCCTCGTAGGGTTCACCCAGCCATAAATAAAAAAATCTGATCTCTACCATGTACTGAACCCAAAACCCTTCATGGATTGTAAGGGTGCAATTTTTTTGGCGTATAAGAAAATTTTACCATCTTCGGGACCCAATCCTACAGTCTTCTTATTATCCTTTCTTATTAAATGTTACTTTATTTATAGGATTTGATTGGACATGCCCTACCGTCTATACCAAAAGTTCTCTATAGTACAAGTCAGGGGGGCCCGAGACCAGTTAAAAATGAAAAATTCATCTTTAATAGATATTTCTCTCTAGCCACTCTTCCTTCTCTTACTTCCTTACCTTAAATTGAAAATTATAATTTTGTACCTCGTGATGGTATAACTAAATGTTTTTTTTCAATTTAATACTTAATTTTTTTTTTATGGCCATACAATTAATTGTGCAAAAGGGCTTAGTAGGAATTTTATTTAAACAGGGGAAGTGTGGAAGGTTTTATTTGAACAGGGGAGGGGGTACAAAAAAGGTTGGAAACCACTGTTCTTTATCAATCGAAAATTTCATTTAAATTCTTTAAATTCGAATTTGGAAACAAGATGACCAGCAATTAGCTCTGTTTATAATCATCCTCTGTTTGGAGCCTTTTGAGTAATTTAGGGTTGAAATGTTATAATTGAGCGGTTGATAAACACAATGGAATTTCGGGTCGTGATGAGTTATACTTGTATTAAGGAGTTCCCAGAAGCCACGTTGCAATCAGCTAGGAGGGAATATCGCCTTGGATCTGGCGCTAATACTCAATCAGACAGAACAGTGGAAGGCGGAGGCAAACAGACAAATAAACGTGTTTGCCTTGGAGACGTCTCTGCTCAAATAACTACCTCCCACCTCCCCTTTGTCTGGCTTGCTCTCAATGCCATGCTTTCACACCCTCCCAATTTCCTCCCTACGCCGTATACTCAGATTGAGGCCGATATTTTCGCTCTGCAGTTCCACCGGGCGGAAAAAGGACACCCTAGTGCGTTACAGTGTAACAGAGAGCGATATTTTCCTCCGGGTGATCCTCTACAACGGGGTGTTTTGAAAGGGCCCAGGATGTTCATGTTATAAAAGGAATCATTTTATATTGTAGTGGTTGCTACAAAACGTTTCGGTTCCAAATAAAATGATAACGGGAATCGTAATTACTTTTTACTAACTTTGAAAACATAAAGCAAGAGAATAGATTTGTGGTAATAAACTTTATACAACATTAAAATGAGAAAAAACTATAAAAAAAATTAAATAGACCCTCATGAGGATTGCCAACAGAATTACAAACTCAAAACTCTGGAATAACAGTGTTTGAAATTCTAAATAATTTACAGTCGGAATTATTTAAATTTCAAATTTGTAAATGAAAATTAATAACATTAGTCTGGTTGTTCACATATACTCATACTCCAAATAATAGTTATATGTATATATTTTCAAGTAGTTTATTTATAGATCTTATCTTAGGATCTTATGACGGGCTGCACAAGTTTGATACAAAATATGATTATATAGTTGTAATATTTATACCTAGTATTTGTATTTACATAGATTTTATTTTCATTTCTAGCATCGTTAAGTTCAACTATAATTACATCATTTTTCACATTCAGTCATTTCATAAAACAAGACATTTAACTATAACAAATAAAATCTTTTGGGAAAACGAAAAGTTCAACTAATTATTGATATTTTAAGTTATTATTATCATGAATTTCACAAGTATTAAACGGCCTTTTAGTTTACACTAAGGTTGATTAAAACAAATTGTATTACCCGTGGACAGGCCCAATATTTTTTCCTGTACCAAAAGTCGCTAAACGGGGCCAAAGAACTTTCCAATTAAAACAAAACCTGTAACAAGCCACAACCCAAGAAGGGTCTAGAGTTCAGTTTTGTATGGTAGAGACTAAACTGTCTCCGGTACAACGGTTGTGATGAGAAGTGATTCCTACTGTATCACAGTACCACTACAGTATACAGAATACAGTACTACATTCAATTAGAATTATACTGTATTCCAATTGACTGTAATCATGTTAATCTCTTCGGAACCAGGACAACACAATGCAATCACAAAACTATATATATATATATATACATCACATATTCAGTTGTAAATATGGTAATTAAAATTGGTTGGCGCCTCAAAGGGATAATATATACAAACATTAAAAAATATGCAAAAAAATGTATGAAATCCCGCTTCGCCCAGAGAGTTTTCCGAAAACTGTTGTCATCCTGAAACTGTTGTCATCAACAAAGGGATGTCGAGGTCAAAAGGGGAACTCATCCAGTGAGGCAGGATTCAGAGGGCTGAAAATTTCGAGCGAAATTTTATTTTTAGGTATAGCGGAAAATACTTGTTTCTGCCTTTTGATTGTATTTTCATTTCGTTGAGTCTATCTTAATGCTTGTAGTCTTTGGCATTTATTTAAAATAAAGTAGGAGAAACCTATACAAATAATAATATTTTAGATAAGAAAAAAGATCTGTTCGTATAGGCCCCCAAAAAGAAATTAGACCCCAGATAGAGTATTTATCTGAATAAGGATAAAGTAACCTAGTACAGTTAACCGACATAGTTTTATTTCAGGTGTAATTAACAAAAATTATTGTTATAAATGTAATATATAACTTACCTGTGCTGTGTGGTGAGGTGTATCCTGAAGGGACCCGGAGACCTCTTCTGCCTGCTAGATGTTGGTTCTTCCTCGCCTTGGATCGCAGGCTCAAAATGGCGGATGAATTCGGACAGGACAAAACCTAAAAACGATAAATGAAATTATTACTATTGCAAAACTTATGTTTATTCAAATTATTTAATTAAAAAGCAACTTAGCCAACTAGACATTTTACAGTTTATTATCCAAACGACGTTATAAGGGAATATTAGGTGTATTTAAAATATGCATTTCGTATAGTTTAATAAACAAGTGACATACTGTACTTAATTCATTGTGTTTTCAAATGGCATCATTCCTTTCATACGTAGGTTATTGTTTTATAAAATTGAAGCTTCCACCCCTCGGGTTGAGAGGCCCGTCAGCCCACTAGCACAACTTACAAAGGTTCGAGAGTGATGGCCCTACCCCTTGTATATCTATAGGGATTGTGGTTTTCCTGGATCTCAAATTTGGTTCCTGAATGGTATACTTCGGGAAAAGTTATATAGAAATACGGCCTGGTGACTCCGAATAGACAAAATCTGTGGATCTAGTCCGATTTCAAGGACAGTAATTCTTAAACCCATATATATCCCATACATATCCTACCCATACATAACCTTAAGAGCATGGTTCGCAGCAGCGTGAAGTTTAGTGACTCCCTCCAAGCTCCATGCTCCTCCTAGTAATATGTCTCCAAAGCGAGCAAGATTACCCCACCTTGACGAGTTGGGCAAGCTTAGTTTCGTACTAGATTTTCTTACTTCTTCTGTCAAAAAGATGTATGTTAACGTCTAGAAATATATGACCTATACATGTTAGAATGTGTAATTCAATATATATGTATGTGTATATATTTATATTTATATATATATATATATATATATATATATATATATATATATATATATATATACATATATTGTATACATATTGGATTTCCTTTATAAAGATAATAAATTAAATTTATTTATTTGCAAACAATTATAGAGATAGATTATAGAAATATAGAGGGCGCTACGAGTCTAAACCCACTGGAGGAAGAGAGAGAGAGAGATTAAGATATAAAGCAGAGAGTGAGGGGAAAGTCTAATAAAATGGTTGGTGTACTATCCACCAGGGGGCTCTGCTCTCTCTAATTTATGTCCCCGCCTACTTCCCACCCTCTTGGATAAATCTTTTCTAGGAGGCAACTTTGAAGCAACTCTTTCCAAGCGCCGACGATAACGAGAATTTTAACTTTATCTTTCGAAGGCATATTAAAAAGCTAGAATTATTTTATAAGAAAAAAGAGTTAGGTAAATAAGCCGAAGCAATCTAAGAAGAAAATAAATTTACAAAGTTTAGTTCGCTAAATTGGTGTTAACACATTTAAATACTAGGGGTAGATAGTTAGAATAACCACCTATTATACCCGAGATCGTGGCTGTGGCCTTACATTTTTCTGAATAAAGTAAAAAATCCTTAGTTATGCTGTCCTATCAAAAACGTAAAACGGGGATCATGAATCTGTACGCTGCCGGGTACTCTTAAAGATGCCTATGCTGACTACAGCTGGATAGGGGAAATTTAGGGCTTCCACTCATCAAACGATTATCCATAGTAGAATAAAATGACGTTATATCAATAAACAAACATTAAATACTCGTTGAATGTTAGTCTTCTCCTATTAGATAACAGAAAAAGTTAGTAAGATTTTGATATAAAGCCATCATTAAAAAGGTAGTTAGACTGTCAACAACAATTAACACAGTTTTACTCAGAGCGATAATCATTGGATTTATTATAATGCAATTGGGAAAAAACACAATGCAAAGCCTTATGTTTCAAAAATACACGTACTTACCAGTCGACGTTTCGCCTATTCAGGCTGTTGATCGTTGGGATGTATTGCACCTTTTTCTTCGAGATGCGATTCACATAACCCCTTTTTGATTTTGGTGTCTTGATAATGCCTGAATAGGCGAAACGTCGACTTGTAAGTAGGTGTATTTTTGAAACATAAGGCTTTGCATTGTGGTTTTTCCCAATTGCATTGTAATAAATAATAGTGTTTCTTTTTGAGTTTTTGGCTCTATTTTAGTGATCATTGGATTTAGATGAGATCCCGATTAAATTTTAGATTCTTTGAAATAATACGCTCACTTTTGCATCATTTATATACACTGTATATAGTACTAAAGAAGATAATGGTTAATAAATGGTGTTAAACAATTAAAAATTTAAATTCTTCCCAAAAATTCAGACACTAATAAATTTTTCAAAATTACTTATATCAATCTCCATTCCAATTTAATTTCAGTGAAAGCATTTATTTTTTATAGACCTTTCTTGAGCCTCACCAATGTGGTTTACATTGGTAACATACGAATTGCGCACCATATAAATTTAAAAGATAGCCTGAAACACATCTGTTAAAACAGAAGATAAAGCTAAAGTCAACGAGACAAAGGAAGGTGCGTTTATCACCAGTGACAATTCGAAAATCGCACAGTAGGGGCCGAATATTTGACCACGAATTCCATTTGAATATCTGCAAAGCTCAGGAAGTGAGAACAGTGTTGGTGAAAATATTCGAAAGAGCCATAGTATAATGTTATGAGCCTAATCTTGACTAGTACTTTTCATACATTAGACTTGGCCACACAGAAAAAAAATAAAATCCAAATAATAGACAAGGAGATCTAACGTACTTTTAGTATATAATACTCAGTCCTTATATATAATATTAACAGTGAAGAAAAGGAGATACCAATACACACACACACACACACAGAGCTAAACATGCAAATACACCTGTACCATTACACCCCAAGGATCTTGGATTCAGTATACAGTAGAGATTGCACTGTTCTTATGGTTACGGGTGTGCAGGGAAGTGATTTGTCCTAGAACACGCTCAACTGCCATGTTTTCGTCCCAATTAAGGTTTGCCACTTTATAGAAGCTGGGCGAGCCCCAGGAGGGTCTGTATATCATACCGAGGTCATCCATGGCTGGTAACAGATTAAATTATTTACATGCCACAGCCGGAATTGAACTCGAGAAAGAAACTCAGCGCTCTACCACAAAGCTACCCTCCTCCCACATAAATATAGTCATTCAGATTTTAAATAAAATAGCTTGGAGGTTAAGAGACAAACTGACAACATTATGTGGAAGCGAAAGAAGAGTGTAAACACAATAAAGTGATGAAGTGAGATATAATTGTGTAATATATTTCATCAATTCAAACTGGTTCCTCGAATACTTTCGGTATGATGGGATAATCAAAATTGTGAAGTAATAATTCAAAGTGTGTGAAACGGTAAGGAACAGCTATTATAAGTTATAATAGTTGTTAATGTTATACTTGGCTGAAACACTTAGATATAAATTTATTGTAATTTTGTTATGAATATTCGGAACTGTTTCTAAGTTAGTATTGAGACAGTTAAGAGCTGACTGGAACTAAGGGTTATAGCCAATAGAACTCCCTCCCAGAAGACACATTATCGCAGAACTCACTCCGCCCCCAGCCCCGCATCAATAATAGAAGAACATCCAATCCAGGCAGAAATTGGATGAGCGACCCTCTCTGGGGCTCCCCTTTGTCCTCCGAACTAAAGGAAATAGCCCACGGTCCTCGAGGGTGCAGCAGAAGAGGGTGCTTGTGGGGGTTGGAAGCTGTAGGGTGTAGGGTGTTTGAATCAAATAGTTTTCTTTAAGGCAAGTGGTAAAAATATATATATTTATATAGTCTTAGAAATAAATAAAAATTCCAGGAAAAAATTAGAATGATGCATTTATTAACCAAAAACATAGGTAGAAATATTGCAGTGCACCATGATTTAACGATACGAAATATGAATATAGATGCATAGATTCAAATCATAAATATTATAAATAGAAATAGTATATAAAAACTAATATGGGGTCACATGTGGTCTAGTGGTTAGCGTAACAAACTACTAATCCCAAGATCGCGGGTTCGTAGCCCGGCAGGTGGCCCTAGGATTTTTTAAAGGGAGTAAAAAATCCTTAGTTATGCCGTCCTTCGGAAGGGACGTTAAACGGGGGTCCCGAGCCTGTACGATGTCAGGTACTCGTTAAAAATCCCTATCCCAATTAAACCTGGATAGGCAAAATTTAGAGCTCCCACTGTAGCATCGTCCGATTAGCCATAGCAGCAAAAAGTGACGTTAAATGAACAAACAACATAAAAACTAATATAGAAGAACACCTATTAAACGAAACAAATTCGTTCCACATTACGGATTCTATAAACTTCTTCCATAAATACAGGAAAGGATTGGAGGAAGGAGAGAAGACATCAAAAAAACATCAGACATTTGTTTGTTGGTTTGTCCGATATCGATAGAATTATTTCGCACAGTTGTCTGAAAAATAAGGAGGGATATTAGAATTGCCAATATTCTAAGGGAATAGGCACTTTTAGAAAAAGATCAAATTTACAATTCGAAACATGGTTTCATATTTTAATTACAAAATATGAGTTTTGGTTCCTTGTTTTGCGATGTATACTGGGAAATCATATCAGATAATAACTTGGATATATCCTCAATTTAAATATCCTAACGAACAATCCAGCAATGCCATCGAGTGGTGGACGTTGTCTCATCCGCATTAGAGCGCGGAATGTACTGCACGGGAGCTTTTCTCGATGTAGAGCAGGCTTTTGATCGAGTCTGGTATCCGGGACTGTTGTACAAACTCCGTAAATTCTTACCTTCTACTTACTTCCTTATTATCAGTTCCTACCTCAGTAATAGAATCTTTAAAATAAACCATAATTTTTCCTACTCTTGCCTCTTTACCCAGTTAGCTGGTTTTCCTCAAGGTATTATCCTGGGTCCCATCCTATACACAATATATACAGCTGACATCCCAACCCATCCAAGCACTGTCCTCACTACGTACGCTGATGACACATGTGTGTTATCAGTAAATAACGATCCATTTGTTGCATCCCAATATCTTCAATCCCATATCTCAAATCTTCAAGAATGGTGTCAAAATTGGAGAATTAAAATAAATCCTAACAAATTCCACCAAATTACCTTCACTCTTCGTCGTAAACCTACGAATTCCTGCCCTACTGTATCCTTTAATAACATTCCACTGATCCCTGTCGAACAGATACGTTACCTAGGACTCCATCTGGACAAACGTCTCACTTGGAATCCTCATACAAAACTGAAAAGACAAGAAACTGCTCGACGAATTCGCCTACTTCAACATTTACTGGACAAACGTTCAAAGCTACCAATTAATTACAAAAGACTCATTTACATGACAGTTATCAGACCTATTTGGACATACGGAGTTGAGCTTTGGGGCTCTACTAAACCATCCAATTCATCTCGCATCCAATCCTTACAATCCAAAATCCTTCGTAAAATCCTCAATGCTCCTTATTATGTCACAAACAAACTCATCCATAATGATCTTAATATCCCATATGTTGCTGATTTGGCCCAAACTAGATACCTATCCTTCCATGAAAAGCTCCATAAACACTTGAATCCGCTAGTCTCTCGACTTGCTTCCTATAATATTCCTGATAACCCTCCGAGGCGTCTGAAAAGAAGATGGCCTCGAGACCTTCTACTATAAAACTTCATTGGAGTGCTATCGATGGATAGTTTCTCCACAAGTGATTTTTTTTGTTCATGTCCTTTGTTCATACAGCCAATTTACTTGATGTAATGTTATTACAGTTGTAAATATCAATAAAAAAAATAAATAAAAAAAAATAAAAAAAAAATATCCTAACGCAGTTTAACCTACTCAATGATAAAATAATTCCATAATCTAAGTTATTTGAAACCGAAACTTAAGATGGGAATTAAATGCTTCATTAGAGCCTATTTCGACCTACATTTCACAAATAAGGAAGAAAACCAAAGATATACACAAATGTAAACATCAACTTTGTAAACCGCAATTTTGAGAATTAGAACCAATGGTTTATCAACAATGATCAATATTCAAACTTTTATAAGTCAATAGCCAGTAACTAACACATGTGGACCACACAACAAACTATCTTAGGATAATTTACAAGTACAACTGAATAATGAAAAGGTGCAGGTTGAGAAGTTCCTTGGCAAAGTATCCAATACCAGGAGATATGCAGCTGGATATTACTATCAATCATTTTTCTCATACCAAAAAACTATTATTTTTTTAATCAGCAAATTTTTCCTCAATAAAGCCCCAAGAACAGAAGCGATAGAATAGGTCGAAAAGAATTTATTTGAAAGTATAAACCTTTATTTACGATACAGATAATGATATGTAATAGCTAAGGGATAATGAAAATACAGCCAAGTCGTTATCTAAATTGGAATCGGTACAGTTAGAACAAAAACTATAAAACAACAATAAACTAGGGCACGTAATATTTTACACATAGCAAATAAAACCATTCTTCATTCTTGAGGTTATTTTATGCCCACATGTTGGTTGAATGCACCCATTTCACTGAAAATGACCACTTCCAGCGGTGAAACAGTAATAAAAGAAACTTTACTTCCCTTTACTACCGGTTTCGAACTTTATCCCTACAATAAACATAAAACTTCAGGACTAAAAAAAAGGATAGAAAAGCAAATGCTCTTGGATTTAATTCATTATTCTTTGATAAATAACGACTTGAATTCTATATCTTATTTAGTAAATTTATTTGTACTTTAGGTCATCAAGTATTTGCTTTTATTTCGTCAAAGAAAATAGTTTATTTTCTACTTTTAATTAAACATTAACGAACATCTCGTTTTGCAATCGTTTTTAAAAACAATATTCAAATTAAACTATTGAATGTTAGCAAAATATAAAAAAAAGAAAATTTATCAAAGTTTCAATATATATATATTGCATACTTAAGACCTGTCATATTTTATATAAATTATTTTTCTATCCAACAAAACATTTTTTTTTAATTCACTCTGTAATGGACCAGTACCCTCTTCGGTAATTTTTAAATTACGATTAACCGAAATTTTACGTGAAATATTATATATTCTACGAAATATTATCCGTTCTTAATTCAGTTTTCCTAATCACGCTATTGTCCCATTCGTTTTCAGATCATATACCAGCTCAATTCCTCTCTCGTTAGCATTATCCATCAGTTAATTATGTTTAGTTTCTTATTCTTTATGACTTTCATATATTGACCTACAATTGGACGTAGTTTAGCAGTAAGGACTCAACCCACAATACGTCATTTTTGACTTATCGAGGTTTTTACTTTAGGTGTGTATTGCTGTAATGATGTTGTATTTCGAATATTTTGAAATCTAATCATGTAAGGGCAAAATATACAAAAATTTTAAGAACCAACCTTTAGGACCTCTTTGGCATATATAACTCATTTGAATAAAATAGGTATTTAAAGATCATAATACTATATAATGAAATTAAAAAAAAGAAATATTACCTGAAGAGTAATAAATAACACATTGCTTTGGTTACACTAATATCATTTATAAGGTAATTAAAACAACAACAAAGGAATGTATATTTCTAATTCTCTACCAAAACATAGCTGTTAGTAATTTACTTTCAAGACATTATGTAAATATTGTTTCAGTTTAATAATGTAGTCCTATGGCCAGATATACATTTATTTAATTTTATGCACTTCTGTCATTATTAAGGGACCCTGGAATAAAATTATTTTTCTGTTTTATTCTATCCTAGCTTTTTACCACGGCTTCGCTCGGGTGGAATTTAGTCTGCTACATAATGTTTCGTGACAGATCATGTTGAATAAATAATTTAATTTTTTTTTTAACTTTAAGTTACTCGAACATCCGAAATTTCAGATTTTGAACTTCAAAACTGAAGGATTCCATACAATCTTTGAACCGCTATTATATCAAGAGGGAAACTCTTGGGGGTGGGACTGTCCAAATTCCTTTCTTAGTGCTTATTTAAGCTATACAAAGAACCTATCTGAGAATTTCAAGATGCTAAGTTCAGTGGTTTCTGCTGTGCGGTGACCGCTGGGTGTGTTAATCAATAAGGTTACAGTTTTATATAAATTTCGCCTATCGGGTTGATAAAAAGTAGCCTTCCCCAGGCTTGAGATTATCCATATCATTCATCACAGGCGGATCAGCACAGCTGTGAAACATACATTGACACTGATTAACAAACTGGGCGGACAGAAGTTTACTACTGTTCGTTTCAGTAAAGGTTTCACTTGTTGTACGGCAGAAGCGAGAAGTGGGTAGATAGTTACTTGGTTTGTATTGTTCAGCGAAAATATGTAGATTTTGCGAGTAAGAAACACATTAGCAAGCATACAAATGCTCCCCCTTTTCCATCTCCTTAGGGGTAGAATTTCGCAAAATCCTTTCTTAGTACATAGGCATCCGACGTCATACATAGAACACACCCTTTAAGTTTCAGGTCTCTACGATCAGCGGTTTAGGCTCTGCGTTGATCCCTCAGCCATTCAGGACGAAGCATTATATATATATATATATATATATATATATATATATATATATATATATATATATATTTTAAAAAAATCATAAGCTAAGATATATTATTTTTCTATTACTTTTTATTTCGCCCAAAGAGATAATGAAATCGTAAGAACGGACAAACTAAATACATATTATAATTCTGTTTATTGCACATGCACTTATCGGTTTATTCTAATTGCTGAAGTTTTCTGTTATGGGTATTATAGATATTCAAGAGTTCTAATTCCCTTTTTGCAATAATAATTACACTACGCATATACAGTTAGAACTCATACTTCTTTGTGAGTTATTTTCTCAAATTTTTCGAGCTAAACAATCAAAACATTATACTACTTATTCGTTTGTTCTTTACTTATGCAGCCAAGGCTAATCAGGCAATGCTAGTGGGAGTCCTAAATTTCCTGATCCAGGTATAATTAGGACAGAGATCTTTAACGGGCACTTGACACATCACACACTCGGGACCTCTTTTCCACAAGAATTTTCGTACCTTTGAAAAAATCTTAAGATCATCTGCCGGTGTGCGAACCCTCGATCTTGGGAAAAGAAGGTTGTTATACAGATGCTCCTTACTTAGATACTCTGCATAATTGGTACGGGAGCAATATTAACAGTACTTAAAGACTTTTTGTTTTGGATTATTGATTCCACTCTTCTTTCTATTTTATTTATTTAATTATATTTTATTGTAAACTAATGGACGAACAGATACGGTTTATAAAAGTTTTTTATAACATTTTGAGGTACCTGTTTCTATTATTTTATCTCTATAGCCTAGGTAAATATGTTTTCTGCATTTATTGCATGGATTTTACTAAGGCTACATTTTTATTTTACATTTATCACTTCCGAAACACGCCCAACTACGACTGAACCAATATGAATATACATCCATTATCTTATTTACAATAATGGAACGAGTTACAATAATATATTAAATAACGAGTTAGTAATAAAGTTTATATTACTGTATGAATACATTGTTATTAATATTATGATCTAGTTTACTTTGACATGCAGGATAATTGTTAAAAACAATCATACACACATTTGAAAAACCTGTAAAATCCACGAAGTGCACTTTTCTCATTACAGTACATTAGTTATTACTGTTTCTAAAATAAATCTTTATCACGGAAGTAGGTGATTAGGACAAGATCTAGTGGTTTAATAGCCTGGTTTTTCCTCCAATGAAGATTGCTCATATTATAGAGGCTAAATAATAGGCTAATGAATTTAAAAATACATTTATTACTAATGTATGGGTTTAATTAATTAATTTTGTATGGGTTAAGGCTTACAAAGTTAAGATCAAAATAACCTTATTTTATTTTACCGATCCCAGAAGATCAAGCACATTCGTTAACTAAGTTCGTTACTTTACTCTTAAATGATGCCCATTGCCTTAAAAGAGACTAGCAAACAAGGTTAGTTCTAAGGGAACGTGGAGAGTTACACATTCGAACAAATTATCAGGCACTACTACGGAGTCGTTCTCATTGAACGATCGTTCCCGGGCGACCCCTGCCTCCGGGAACCTACTCCCTCTGGAATTATTTGCACTTGTAAAGCCCCTCCACTTTCCCCTCTCCACATCTCATAAATATTCCAAATCGCATGGATATCCATCGATAAGAGTTCTCTATACGAAAAGGTTAAAAGGATATTGAAATACTTTTAAGATCCAAACACACTTGATGGCGGTCAAATTTCGTTAATCTAAATAATACACTACGACTTTACAATCAACAATCGAATGAGAATGGAAGAAGATCCTTGAGACAACCAAGATCCAGTGATGGATTTTATCGCGCATGATGAATGAATGAATGAAACAGTAGACAACAATTACCTAACTTTAAAAATAAATTAAGCATTATAAAAAATTTATTCTTTATCAGAAAGAAAAATAATACAATCTGTCACAATTAAGGGCAATACGTATTACAGATCTATTGTAGCGAGTCCTAGAGCCAAAGAACTGAGTAATTTTGTTGTGAACAGGATTTCAATATTTTTTTAAAAAATATTTGCATATTATACGAATCTTTTTTTTAAAACATAATTATTGAAATTTACAACTGTATACAGAATACATCAAGTAAATATAATGAAAGATAAATCAATAAAATAAATAAGTACTCAAATAAAAAGTTCAGCTTAGAAGGTTAGGAGGCCATCTTCTTTTCAGACGCCTCGGAGGACTATCAGGAATTGAAGAGGTTACGAGGTTTGAAACTAGTGGGTTAGAGTGGAAATGAAGTTTGTCATGAAAAGATTGATATCGGATTCGGGCCAAATCAGCAATAAACGGTACATTAAGGTCAAGTTGGATTACTTTGTTCGTAACAAAGTAAGGAGCATTGAGGATTTTATGAAGGATTTTGGATTGTAAGGATTGAATACGATAGGAATTCAATGGCTCAGTGGAGCCCTAAAGCTCTATTCAGTAAGTCCAGATGGTTCTGATGATAGTCATGTATATGAGCCTTTTGTATTTAATTGGGAGCTTAGAGCGTTTGTCTAGTAAATGTTGAAGTAGCCTGAAACGGCGAGCTGTTTCTTGTCGTTTCAGTCTAGTATGAGGATTCCAAGTTAATCTTGTAATAAAATTTCAGCATTTTTCGTAATATTCTTGAGGGCGTTATCATGAACAGGAATGGATGAGAGATATGAATCTGACGTCTGGGGTCTAAAATGATTGTTATTAGTTATAATAAATAATAATTAAAGGAAAATTTCTTTATTTCTTCGGCACTAAAACTCAATAGAATATTATGACCTCCTACATCAGTCCATGAAAGGTTACAAAGTCTTGTGCAACCGTTTAACAGATCTGAGTGCCAAGCGAGTGGATCCACCATCTTTTGCAAGTGGACTAAGTTGAAGCATATCGGTCATAACTTTAAAATAGTTCGGATCGCTGAATCATCAGCTTTGCCTCTAAGTTTTATTTTTCACGTTGTACAATTTTTATAGTTCTGCCATACATTCTTCAGAAAAATATTCGCATTTTAAATACTTGCAAAGAATGCTTATCGGTCTCGTTCCAAGCATCAGAGCCAGGTCTTCGACTGTACTATAATTTTCAAAATTTCAACAAAACCTCCTGACACGAAAACCTATTCACCTATTAAAATGAGCACATACCGAAGTTTAGATACTTCCCATATTTATAATTAAATGAGCGGGACGATAAAGAACGGAGTTTTTTCATGGATTAGGGATGGTCATTCCATTGAATTGGTGGTTTTGTTTATTCCCCAAATAGAAATTTTATAAACAAAGTTCTTAGCTTATAATAACATTTATTATATTGTTCAAATAGAATAGTCATGCACAGAATAGAGAGGAGGGGGTAGGGAAGAAAGGGCTATGTCGAAGTGCGGTCGGTTTGTGGAGGATAGGCAGGAGGATTCCTTGGCGCCTCTCAAAGCGTTTTGGAGGCAAATCAGAGGATAATGCCAAGCACAAAGGAGGTGCCACTCAAAGCTACCATGTCCGAGCCAACGCTAAAAGCAGCTTTTAAAATAATTAGAAAAATACAATAAACTTTTAATATAATTTCTAATAGTATTAGAAATTAGAAAAACTATCATCTTCTGATTATGCATCAAATAGTATCTAGTTAACAGGTGAGTCGGCCTTCGAGGTGGTGGGATGTTTCTTGGGTGCATTATTCATGTTTTGTTTTGCTGTTATTCTCTTTCTACCCTGAGGATGCCTGAATGGGCGAAATATTGGACAGATAATTTCTATTTCTGTTTTAGTTTGGAGACTTAAGGCTTTTCGTTGGAATTTTTCAACGGTCTTAACATTTATGTAAGGTCTCTTTTTACTTTTCAATATTTATAATATTATTCATTTATTTATAAATAAATATTATTTATTTTACTATCATTTATATTATTATTTTAAAAAAATATTATTTACTATTCTGAATTCTTTTATCTGAATGTACCAGAGAATAATTTCAGTCTTATGTTACTAATTTTATGCTATTTCCTATTATTGTTTAGTTGAGTTATTATATTTATTATATTGTATACTTTTATGCCAATTATGCACTATAATAAATTTTTAAAATTAATAAACTAGGAAAATGGCTTAAGGGAAAAGGAGTTTGAAGGGCGCTAGGCAGACTAACCCGCACAACTCACAGATGTGAACTCCTGCATCACTATGTCATCCTGATACATCCACACATGAAAAAACAATCTGGCATTGGTTTCACATATATATCGTCGAATATCAAGTTGTAGATAGGCTATATTGTTTTGACAGCGACGATATATTCGACGATATATATGAAACCAATTTACACCGAGCAGTTCCACAATACAGTGTAGATCCAAGGATTGTAGGGATTTATGACGTTAGTAGGCGGATAAAAAAATGTAATTCTTTCCCCAAAGCAGATCATCACTTGACCGAACCTCCACATATTGGTGACTTCTTGGGAAAGCACAATGCGAGTCCCAATCGATTTCCCGACACGGAGGAGAGTCCTCACTGCTGTACCATTCTTTGGAAGTTGCCTCAAGTAGGTCTCACTCATACGAAAGGTGAGGAAATAATTTGTTAGATAATGGCTACTCACTAATAGATCAAGAATTCAGAAGTTTACTTTGTTAAGTTGAGTGTCAATCAATGTGTTAAATAAATATTGTTCTATTATTGGATTATGTATTAAAATAAACTTGATGAATCACGAGTCTGATATTCAAATTTGGGTTTTGTAAGCAAATGTACCCATAGGCATCATATAGTTGACAGAAAACATAATTCATTAAATAAACTAATAAAGAATATAATTCCTAATAACAGAAATTGGCCTGGGAGGAAACCAATTTCTTGATTATTTGAATTTAAAGGATTCCATAAGAGTATTAGAAATAAGTTTGACTTACTGACCAGAGATGGCAGTGAATGCTTTAACTTTGAATATGTAATTAATTAATTACATTCTAGGCATAGCGAAAATCATGAACATGAATTGAAGAAATTTTCATTATGTGAGATAATCATGAAAGGAAAAAAAATCACTAACAAACAGAGAAAAAAGTAGACAAGAAACAAACTTTCCTCGCCTAACATGAACAGTGTTAACGGTCCGGTGCTGCGCTCTGTCGGGTGGACTATATTACACTCTGCCTTAGCTCTCCATCAATTACTACCTTATCTTCTGAAACCACTTATCTCACGCCAGGTTCTGAATCCTTAATCTACTGCGAGGGGAACAAAAACTTTTATTTTTATTGTATTATTTGGGAAATAACTGACCATATAATTCAACTTTGAGAATCTTTAAAACTGTTAATAGTTTAGCAGTAAATAGAGTAATTCCAAAACTTTTAAAATCCAATGGAAGTTATAACTGCTTATTCCAGAGAAATGCTTTATTTAAGAGAAATTAGGAATTTCGGGTGGAGAAACTGAGGAAAAACTGTCTTTTTTTTCGTACAAATAATTTTAGCGAGTAGAGCGCTGAGTTCCAGAACTGTAAAAATTATTTTTTATCTCAAGATCGAACCTATAGGATCTGTAGACCTTTCACGAGGCTCAATTAAACTTAGCCTCGTAAGTTATTATAAACTTAATAGTTTATTAATCCATTTAACGTGACTTTATTCTATTAAGGCTTATTAGATGATGCAGTGGGAGTTCTATTTTTTTCCTTTCAAGTATAATTAGGAATAAAAGGATAAAAGGTGTTAAAGGATCTTTAAAGAGTACCTGAGATCGCAATTGCAGGGGACATTCCGAAGGACAGTATATCCAAGGATTTTTCCCTGTCATCTTGGGCATAGTAGGTTCTTATCCTAGCCATTAGGCCAAAGGTGACCTACCTTTAAAATGTTGTTAATCTTAATTTAGGAAAACCCTGGTAGCTGATCATGATCACGGCCAAATAAAATTCTTAAAAACAGTACCGTCTCCATCATGTACTGAACTCAAAAACGTGGGTTATAACAATATAATAAAATAAAAGGACGGATTTAAAGGGGGGCATTCCTACCAAGAAAATCATGTCCTAAAAAATCGAGCAAAGAAAAGCGAAATAAAAACAAAACCTGGCAACACTGTTTACAATTTTATCATCAATTTTAATATATTTTGTGAAATGGAAGTCAGCTGTTTTTATCTAAGGTTTTCCAGCTGGGGTCTGGTGACCTTTCTTATGATTCAAATGCTGCGTATGGGCCTTGGAGGTATAGGGATGTTTCCTCTGGTTAGTGTCTTGCTGCGTTTTGAGGTCAGGATATGCTTTAATTATTTTTCTTTTGTTACTATTCTCTTTCTGTCCTGAAGATGCCAGAATGGATGAAATACTGACAGGCATTTTTGTTTCCTGCTTTAGTCTAGATTCTTCAGGCTTTTTTTGGTTGGAATTTTTCAACTAACGTCTTAATCTTAAATGAACTATCAATATCATCAATAGGTTAACTATAATGGTTTTACTGAAATAGTTGTAAAAATAATTATCATGGCATAACTGTTAAACGAAGCAGATTCTTGAGTCAGGACGAATTTGAGCATTTTATTCTTAAATTAGTTTTGCATAAAAAATGTTTGTAGAAGGTGGCTGGGAAGTTTAACCCAATCTTCGGGAGCCCTTGATGATGGGTAAGTTAATTCTAACGGAAGGAGGTGTGTTTAATTTAGAAGTTGGAACACAAGAGAGGAAGCGAGAGAGAGTGAGAGTGTGGGGGGGGAGGGGGGTGGGGGGGGGGGGTGGGAGGGAGGTAGTCTAGCTGTGAGGAGCTGTTAACAAGTGTTTAGTCGAGTCGGATGGATTCCGGCCTCTTTGCTGAGTCAGTTGCGTCAACAGTTTATTACTACTGCACTTCCTAACTTGTCGCATGTCAAAAACAAGGTTACGCTTCTTGACATTGCTAATATGGTTTAAAATCCTATTCAATAATCTTGAACCTGATTCAAAAAACTAATGCATTCAACACCCTTTTGTAATAAATTTCAACTATGGACAAGGAAAGATGCAGCTGGTATACACTACATGCAGTTCTTTGGGATAATATTCCAACCAAAGAAACCATATAGTTGATTTAGTGACTGTATCGATAGAATAAAAAACAAATTAAATAAGAGCAGTGCATCTTCTCTGAGTTGTTGGGCCGAATGTCCCTGGTTCCCAGTAGATTGGGTAAATTAATCTGTTAATAGCCGTTTTTCAGGGGGCCCTCCTTGAGCTCACCCCGCCTCTTAAAGTTGCTACTCTTAGTTGGAGGAAAATCCTGGCAGTTGAACGTGATCTTGGACAGATCACAACCGCTGTTCTAGAAACAGTACCAGTATCCTGAAAGAAACAAGAAAGAAGCTCTACCATTGTGCCGTATTTCGGCACGTTTTCTTTTACTATAAATTAATTTGATTTATTTTTAATTATGCCTAGAGTCGTAAGATATCATAGACTTACAGTCAATTTAACTAAGGTGCAATTTTTCCTAGTTTCTACCCCCACCTCTTTTAATTAGAACTCTAGCGCCGTTAGTTACTTGTTCTCCCGCACATTGGCGGTTGGAACTTTTTAAAAAGACGTAGTCTAATTTGAACCGTGGTGATGGTAAGAGCTCTTCAGTTACAACGATGTCTCTAGTGGTAACCACATGCCTACATTAATACATTTTGTGTGTATGAAGATTTGTTCAGGTATTTTTTATCCCTTTCTTTACTACCTTTTACACCATTACCTATTCTCCTATATTCTTATTAAAAGCCTGCGATTTTTCATTACACGCGTACACCTGGTATAGAAACCACTAAGTCGGCTACCACAAAATGTACACATTCAGTTTTTTATCATCTACCATTTAGATTATAGAAGGTACAGATATTCAGGTGAGCTGATCTTTTTCTTACCCTTTTTCCTTTCAGTTTATTACCTTGTAATTAATTTTCAGCCTAAATGTATCTCCCTTTTTACAATATTACTATGGTCCTCCATTCTATGCGACGAAACTCCAATTAAGTATATTGAATTCGATTGGAAAGGTAAACTCGAAAGAGAAAATTTAAATGATTTCGTTCTTAAATTCTTTTTTTTCTCTTACAACCATATATTGAACCCAAGATCCTTCATGGATTGTAGCGGTATGGGTACATTTTTAAAAACTAATATATCTTAAAATCTTATATAGTAATTTACCAATGGCAATTATCAATACTATCTGTGTGGCTGTTTTGCTATAATATTTCAACCAAGGGAACTATAGTAGATCTATTAGACTGTATGAGAGGGATATAATAAATTAAAAAATGCTTGTTCATCATAAATAGAGAGGTGGAAACATCAAATAAACTGGTCGATTTTTAGTACCTGCAAGCTATTACAACATTTGTTATCTCACCCCTTTGAGAGCGGATTAACTTCATGTCCAGACTCTTCAGATGAACGACGCATTCATGAAGCGTTCATGAAACTTGAACTATTTTGAATAATGGCATCAGCGTTTTTCATTTTAAGTTGTTGTCAGAATGGGCTTACTAAAAACAGGAGATGATGCCTATGTAAATATACCACATAATGAAAAGAAAATGTTATGCGTTCTTCTTTCACTATACATAAAAATTACCCGAATAAGCCCATTCGTTTTGAGGTACGAATCGTACTTGCATATGCAGGTGAAATCGATGTGGATTATTGGAATATGATATCTGTTGCAGTCATGTTTTTTCCTTACACCAAACCCGAAATCAAAACTTCGTTAAAGACTAACAGTATATTCACTCAATCAGATAAAAGTAGTTTATGTAAAGGAGATAGTTGGGGGGTGCAGTCAAAAAGAACACTGAATAAGTAATAAACTTATAATTATGTGCCGACTTTTCGACCTACATCTTCAGGTCATCTTCAGGGCGATTTGGAGAGCGAAGTCGTTAGATATAACGGCTGACTAGCACTGGTAAAAAGTAAGTTTATGTTTGTGATGGGATGTAATTGCTAAGTGTCCTGAAAGTACCTGCAGATTTAATATTTTTGACCAACAACTACGTGTTAATGTATGTCGTACAGACGAATATTTTCCTTAATTTAGGGTGAATAGAGTTTTTAAGAATAAATCTTATTTACTTGTTTCAAGTATTTATTTAATGTTTTCAATTTTTAAAGTATTAGCCATTCATAGTTTATTACAATTTACCACAACATTTTAATATTTTAAAAAATACGAAAATACATACAACATATTAAAAAGAGAATTGTGCTAATCATCAGTAAAAAAAAGAAATGGCATTCACCGCCCAACTCACAAATAAAACACATCTTAAAGGAAAATGCATCAAATATCCCACTTCATTGAGCGATCCTTCATTGTATATTAAGTTGATTTAATTTATACATTATTTCATATGCGTATTTGTTTTTAAATGTATTTTTCATGAATAAATTAAAATATTGTTTTTTAAAGAAAAGGTTGATAACCTAAATGTTTTTCAAGTTAACAGAGCTAAAACGAAACAAGAGATTCATTCCTTGAATATAAATATAATTTACCTCATTAATTGTATAGTATTAAAGGAATAAATAAATTATTCCATTATCCATTCAAATGTAATTTAGAATTCTCTTTTTGAAAATAAAAAATATAAGATTAATTAGGAACTAAAGTAAGGGAGGGTTTACCTTCTGGAGAGAAATCGAATCTTTTTCTCCCCAAAAAGATTACGGACGAGAAAATGCAAAGATAGAAAATAAATTATGAAAAACGTTAAAGAGAATTAGATGAGTGATAAAACAATTGACACGGAAAGAGGGAATTTAAATTTCAAATAAGACAAGATCCAGGAGACAGGACCCCCTCGGAAGGAATGAAAACTGTCCCAATTAGGTCCTTATTATTTCATCCTCCATTTTATAATTTATCGTCCTTTATATTGAAGGGCTAAGAGGGCCTGTTAGCTCTTCTTCTTATTTCCTCCTGATCGCGGGCTTAGCATTCAGAGCGAATGTTTCTCCCCTTTCTTCATCTCCTCTTCCCTTCCCTAACCAATTGAAAATGTAAAAGAGGTCCTTGGACAAAGGGACTCAAGACCCTTTAATTGCTGAATAGAAACGGCGGGTTCTTAGGGCAGTTCCGCCTTCTGAATATTAAACCAAAAAGGAGTCCTTACAGAACCAATAACTTCAGCCAATACACTAATACTATTAAAGAACAGCGACCAAACTAAATTAGTATTAAATACAGATGATACGGAGAGGAGATTTGTTTAAAATATATAGTAGTGAATGGAGGTACACAATTTTTGACGTTATATTTCTTTTGGCACTTTTCAATGTTATAATAGAGTAGAATAGAAAATTTTATTCTGGGACCGGGTCCCTCAAGAATAACAGAAATGCACAAAATTAACTAAATATATATCTGGCCAAAGGACTACATTGTTAGAATAAAATTATGTTTACATAATATCTTGAAAGTAAATAACAGAAAGGTGTGTTTTAGTAGAGAAACAGAAAATGTAATACAACAATAAAATAAAAAAACAGACCAATTTACAATACAAAGAAATAGGCTTAAAGAAAAATAAGTGAATAAAAAATAGCATCTAACAATATAAAGAATTATGTCATTATGAGTGAGGAATATTTACAGTAATTCATCAATCGATTAATTTATTAATTAATCAACTTTTCCTACATCTTTTAAATTCCCGAACAGATATAGAGCATCTGTTGGGGAATTTAAAAGATATAGGAAAAGTTTGGATTTAAATTAGGTTAAAGAGGACGTATGACGGATATCGAGTTGGAGTGAGTTCCAAAGAGAGATAGAACGGGCGAGAAAGGAACGCTCAAAAGACCTTGTGCCCAGGGATTGGATTGAGGATTTGTAGGAGACTATAGATATAAGATGGATGTTGTGAGTTGATGGTTCGATATAAGTAAGAACCTAGGAAATAGATTCTACGGATTGAAGGAAAGAGCCACTTTAACTCAACGCAAAGGCGGGCCACATGAAACCTCGGGGCGTCGAAAACAAATCGAAGCGAACAATAACAATGCAACGAACATAAAATGTTTTTTAAACCACAACAGTACAGACTTTGTTTGTTGTTGAACAACTTCATTAAAGTTGTTCAACAAGTCATTAAATTTGAGATCCAATTTTACTAGTGATTATCAGCATTGGTCATTTAAATTCACGCAAGCTTTATTAACATAATCTTCGTAACGATTTAATTCTCAAAACTATTGAAGTATTGGTTTTCAATCATTTCTGAACTTGGTATTAACTACAGGAAACGTTTTGGCGGAAATAGGTTAGTTAAAAAAGCTAATTGTCTAACGTTTTACTTTTATTTGAAATGTTGTCCAACCAAATAGCTTTGAGCTTTAAATATTTGATTAAATGATTTATTATATTGTTTTTAATCTGGGCGTTTGAGGGCATGTACCGTATCTTCCGGCCAAACTAACCTATCCATTTGTATATCTGATGGATAAATATTGTGAGTCTGTTGGGCGTTTATGTGAGCTCAAAAATCCATCACATTATAAACATTTTCGGTTTATCAGTGTTACAACATATATGATTAAGGTCTGAGAAGATATGCAATTATATTCCATAATTTGAGGGTTGTAATATAAAAATGCTAGGCATTTACATAGGTATATTACAAAACTTAATGTAATTTAAATTGCGTGCTGAATAAGGTAACAAAAATAACTAAAGAAGTAATATAATTTCAAAGTTAAAATAAATCAACGTTACTTCCTCGACAATAACAATTCTTCATGACAAAGCGGAAACCTTCAGAACAAATGCGGGCATACATGTTTGTTTTAACCGATGGCAAATTTCCAATTACCGCTACGAAAATATTAATTAGCAAACTTAAACTCAATCAAGATTCAGAATTTAGGACGCGCACAAAACGAGCATGTTCAAAAAGTAATAAAATTTACACTGTACAATAAAATTAAAGGTAACTAATTATATAATTATCATTTGCACATGTCATGAATTTAACTCTAATAAGAGAATTATTTCTAGTTAATTAAGTAACAATAAGAAGTAAGTAGTAATACATAAAAAGAAAAAAAAACATGAAAAAACTTTTAAATAAAATCTTAAGACAGAGATGAATGTTCGGAGTCTCCCATGAAATATTAGCGTAACTAACTGGAATTCAAGAAGTATTTCACTAGGGCTAAACTGTTGTTGAAGTCGTTGAAGAAATAGTCGCTGCGAAGTTCAGCTACCAAATTAAAGCTAATGTATTTGGTAAACTTGTAAGGAATTCCCTAAAGGGTTGGATTTGAGTTAAAAGAACAAACTTTAAAAGGGCCTTAACTCGTGAAATAATAAACTTGTTAATCTCAACTTAATTGTAAAAACCTAATAATGAACTTACGAATAAAAGAATAGCGGTATTAGAATTCGAATCACCATACCTGCAAACGTAGAACATATACGTAACGTACGTATTAAGACATAATGATTAAAGATTATAATAAACTATATACAAATATATATTTTTAAGTTATAAGAATAACACATTAAAATTAATAAAATAAAACATAAATGGATACTTTTAACCCTTGTATCTTAAAAACCAAATCAGAAAAGTGATATGCAATCAAAATTTGAACCAGCAGACTGGAACCAGAGTACTCAGATATAACGTTATGGTATAATTTATTCCTAGTGAAGTTCTGTTCCAAATGCACTCATCCTTCAATTTCCAATTAAAAATCCAATAAACTCCATAATCAATCAAACAAAAATATTCATTAGCGACAAGAAACCTAAGTGAATAATAAAACTTATAAACAAACATCTGACGAAGAAGCGGTTGCTAGTAAAAAGGGAAGAGAGAATTAGAAGAGAGAAAGCTGACTCAGAGATGGAGGGTAGATATTTCATCTGCATTTATTATAATTTCCTCTCTCCAGGAGTTATGGGAAGGGGGTGAGCCCCTTCAAAATATCCGGAGGTAGGGAGCTCCTCAGTAGCCCACAGATTTGTTTAAAGGAATAGAATCGAAACGTAATCAGTTTCAGAATCCCAAACTGATCCTTTCCTTCTAAATAAATAAAATATATATTTCTTATTTACTTTAATTTAAAAATTTTTTGCGATCTCCAAATTAGTTTTGCATACATGTATATTTGATTATGAAGATGTGTTTGTCCGATTTAAACTTCCTTAAGGCTAAGTGCCTACTGGAATAAGCAATACTTCAAATATGATGAGATTTAAAACACAACCGTGAACTAACAAAACCACTACAGCCCATTGAGAATCTTGGGGCCAAATCGTAGTATATACTGCAATGCGCCTAGGACGAAGGTTGTGTAGACAGGTGATTTGTCCGAGATCCCGCTCAATCGCAAGGTTTTTCTCCTTAATCAGGGTACCCATTTTATAGAGGCTGAATGAGCTCCAGGAGAGTCTCCAGATCCCAAAGGATCCATTCCCGACTATAAACAGATTAAATAAATTATCTGCCGCAGCTAGATTTAAAACTTCTGCGCTTGAAATCAGCGCTCTAACAAATAGGCACCCCTCTCCCAAACTAATAAAAATAAATATTAAAACTTTATAAAGTTGATTATTTTCGAACTAAAGCCAATTAATTTAATTTTATTGGGAAACGACCTGATTGCCTCTATAAATCAGTTGCAGTGAATTGGGAGTAAACTACGCGGTCGAGAATGACACCTTATACCAAACACCGTTGGCTCGGAAACAAGACAATCGCATATCCTTACAATATCCTTCATAAGTTGTAGTGGTACAGGTTTTTTTTATTCGAAAACCACAGTACAAAAGCTTACTTGCTCTGTCATGAATTTATATATATATATATATATATATATATATATATATATATATATATATATATATATATATATATAAATCCTTTATTAATCCCTATATAATATAATCCATAATATGTACCCCCGATAGTAATCAGTATAATAAATAATATTAAGAATAAACATTTAATTTAGAGAAATTGTAATTTAAACTACCATATACAAACACACACACACATATATAATATTATAACAACCATAAATAATATTTTATGTTATTATTCTGACTTGGCCCCCTGGAGAAAACAGGATGCTGTAGGTTGGGGAAGACAGGATAGCTTCACTGGCTTGGATCCTCGCCAACCGGAGAGCTATGGGTATCCTTCATGAATCATATCTTACGAGCTTAGCTGGTTTAGGGTCGATCCCCGCTTAGTATGATCAAAACAGCTCACATTATAATAATCCCATTCCGCTTTCAAATAAATTATCAATGGGCCACTCTGTAAGCATAATGCATTGCAGGAGTCATAAAATACCTTCGGGATTACAGCGAGTTAATTTATGATGACCTGCAGAAAATTTGAACTACTTTAACTTCCAACGTCCAAACTTGAACGGTTTGGTCTACATCAGATGGTTCTTAAAAACAACATACCAAGTACTACAGACTATATTTTGATGAAGTTTATTTTTATAGATGTGGTTGGATAGAAACTAAATAAAATTTGTATGTTGAACGTCTTGGTGGTGGGGTGCTGTCTCATGTTTGGAGCCTGTTTGGGCTGTTGATCGTTGGGATGTATTGCACCTTTTTCTTCGAGATGCGATTCACATAACCCCTTTTTGATTTTGGTGTCTTGATAATGCCTGAATAGGCGAAACGTCGACTGGTAATTAGGTGTATTTTTTGAAACATAAGGCTTTGCATTGTGGTTTTTCCCAATTGCATTATAATAAATAAAATTTAAAAAACCAAGTACGAACCAGCTCATGCCTCTTTACGCATATTTAACTATAAATCCCTCAATAAGTGATTCTGAATCAAATTAAAAACTGGATACTCCGCAATATATTTATATTAATTAACTAGCAAAAATTACTAAATACAAAAAAATATGTAAATTTTATTTAAAAAAAAAAGTACGATTAATTAAGTGACTCTAGGCTAGGGGAGCGAGTTATAGATGGATGCATTATTCATACTGAATGTATAGCTCAAGAAAAATATAGACTCTCTTCGGATTGAAATACTTTGAATTAAGAATCAAAATCTAGACCTTAAATTATGCAGTTTTAAAAAAACATTGATTTGTAAAAAGAAGCATAGAATATTCTCCAAATTACTTCACTGTAAATGTCCAAGTCGACACATTTCGATAAATAAATTATTTATAATTGTATTGTAATATAGTTAACGAAACGACCGATAAGCATAATCTTTATAACAATAAGTTGCATTTAGTATATTTTTCATTCATTAATAACGAAATATTATAAATTAATTTCACGTATACGAAATTGGTATGGTTGAAAAACTCAGTAAATCAGATTTAACGTAGGATGCCTCTATTATTATTAATCTATACGTTGTCCAACGCATAAGCTTCAGTTTATAATTATTAATCAATTAATATAAATAATACTAAACATTTGTGTATATATATATATATATATATATATAAAACAGTTTCCATTAATACCACCCTAAGGAACAATAACTCAGTAATTAGACCGGAAAGCCTATAAGCCTCAGAAAGTACAGCCCTAAATACAGCTGCCTAATTAGAATTAATCGAAAAGAAGGAAAGGAAAATCCACAGAAACATTATATATATATTAACACTTTATTGAAATATTACAATCTGCCACTTGTGGGCAATAAGTAATAGTGCTGTGTAGCTTACAGTCATTCCATAACAAAACAATAATATAAACAAAATAAATATATACAGGCGGTAACAGAAAGAAATTAATGCGGTAATAATAATAATAAAGTAAAATAAATAATAAAGTAAAATAAATAATAATAATAATACTAATAATAAAAATAAAATAAAATGTACACATTCATACCCTATTTACAATTTGCCTGGGGTCCCCGAACTGAGCTTCTTCCCCAGGAATGAGGGCAAAGCAGGAGTCCGGGAAGCCCCAGCCCCCCTTTCCCAGCCGCGTCACTGGCATTAAACGCCAATGGAAGCTGGTTAAGGGCGCTTCAGAAACATTAGGGACTCAAAGTTAACAAAGTTTGAACATGGAATATTGAAACTCAGAAGTAATAGAGAAATATGCAGGCAAAGTATATTCCATATTTCCACAATGATTGGTAGAGTGAGATTTTACGAGAATCTTGACGGGTATTGGAAAACACAAAATTAACTATTCAAATATTTAGACCAGAGATCAGGAGAATGGCTGATGTTAAAGAAATAGAGAAATTTTCAGAAAAAAAAAATTGAAAGTTTTGAAAAGAGAGTAAGGAATAAAACAGGCGCTAAAGAAGGAAGAAAAAAAATGTATAACGAAATGATGAGATAACACTGGAAGAATAAATAGGAGAAAGAAAAATCATGATCGTTATTAAACGTGGTCCTTAGCTGGACAAAATTGAAAAAAAAAATATATACAAAAATTGGTATGTAATAAGAAATAAGATAAAACCAAACAAGCATTATGTTTTTCTTAGCCTAAATGAATTAATAAAATATTGTAACAACTGATTAACTGATGGGATGTCCAGTCCGAGGGCCTGAATTTAAGTCATTGTTGGGAAACTAAATACACTTTTAATAAATATCAAACATGAAAAAGATATTCGAGATGGGCTCAAACACCATCAAACTAATAACTCTGGCAATGTCAGAGCGACTAGAGAGATAGAAAAGTATAAAAAGTAACATTGGAAAATTCCTGAAAACCTTGTAAGCCCCTCCACTGGAAAATAATATTTATTCGAATAAATACATAAATAATCCTCCAATTCCTTACCCCTATTCTAAAATGTTAAACAGTAATTAAAAAATAATTTACTGCTACACCCTTTCTCACGCAGACAAAACATTTCTTCATCCGGAATTCTTTCCCGTCTAAAATCCGCCATGCTTCTTCCTTAACTTATTGAATCCCTTACTTTATCCATCCCCTCAGTTTTTAAAGAGATGTTCTTTAATCACATAACTTTAATCAATAAAATATTTCAGGAACAGAAGTTTCATTATCTCCAGTGACAATGTTATAAGTAACTTCTTAAATGCTTTAACATATCTTTTACTACTGTCGTTTACAACTGTTTTTTTAATTGATACTATTTTTTAATATCAATTAATATTAAAGAAATAAATACCGACTGATTATTGTAAAAACAACTTTTAGCCACATATGTTTTATTTTTGCTTTAGTCATTCTAAGAAGTACTGAAGGGGTAGGTATGATAGACCATAGATCATAGATGTTTGGGTATAATAGATAGCAGAAAACATAAAACAACAAAATACCTTTGCCATTGACTTCCGTAAGACAACAATTACTAACATACTTCAGAAACTAAAATAGAGCCAAAAACTCAAAAAGAAACACTATTATTTATTATAATGCAATTGGGAAAAACCACAATGCAAAGCCTTATGTTTCAAATCTAGTAATACACACACATACCAGTCGACGTTTCGCCCATTGAGGCATTATCAAGAATTCTATAACCTTCCCAGCTGGTGGCGTATTACTTTCGTTCAATTGTATGTTGAGCGTCTTGGTGGCGGGGTGCTGTCTCATGTTTGGAGCCTGTTTGGGCTGTTGATCGTTGGGATGTATTGCACCTTTTTCTTCGAGATGCGATTCACATAACCCCTTTTTGATTTTGGTGTCTTGATAATGCCTGAATGGGCGAAACGTCGACTGGTAAGTAGGTGTATTTTTGAAACATAAGGCTTTGCATTGTGGTTTTTCCCAATTGCATTATAATACTTCAGAAACTTATTTGAGCAGATCACCCTTTGGTATTTTTGACCACTTTATATTTTTCTTCTATTTTCACATCAGACCGATAAAGAGGCAAATATAGTTAATTAATTCTGAATATATTCATGAATTCAGCTAAAAATACGACACCCGCCAATGTCTACTGTATTTTAAAATAGAATGGTCATCCTATATGAATGCTCGTGTATATTATTCTTTTCTTTTTTTGGCTCTCTAAAAAAATATATATATTCGACAAGCATTGGCATTATATAGAAAATGATCATATCAGTAAAAATCATTAGATGATATTTTTTTAAAAAATTGTTCTTAATGACTGTTATTAAAATAATATTTTATTTATCTTCATCAGAGTGTTTTTTTTTATTTTAATTAGCTTAAAAATGTATCATTTATTTTTACCGTACTCTGTATTTAATACAAACAAAAAAATCAACCAGAGATAAAATTGCACTAGTTCAGAATGAAAGAGTTAGCTGGAAGTCGTGCTTTGGTTTCGATTATAAATCGACAAAAGGTGCATTGACGGCGTTCGCTTTGAAGGAGCATTGATGAAGGAGCGTTAAGACCGCAGTAATTAGCTGCTAGTGTTAGTATCGAAAGGAGTCTTCTATCGGGGCGGGAGTCGATTCGTCCGCTCCCTTTCACCCTCACCTCGCCCTCCTCCGAATATTAAAACCCTAATGAAAACCTCTCTGTGCAAGTCCCATTTCTACCTCGTTGCAAAGGTTCATCTTCAATGGCTAACAAATGTCTAATTAAATTTATATCTAGATTTTTAATCAAACTTTATTATTAAAGCTCTATTAATTTAGCTGTAGTGATGATAATTTCGAGGTGACAGAACATCGCGGCACCAGCAGCTCAAAATAATTTGATTTAGCGATCGCCTAGAAGAAGACACGGACTGGAATGCTGTTTAATGTTAAATGACGAGTGGCGTTTATGTCTGTATTAGAGATAGCAGACAGAATCAATAGTCTGTTATCGCAGCTACAGTCTAGAGTCTGAGTACCATTTTATCATGAATAACATGAAATCAATACAATCTACTTTGAACTGGGATTGATGTCTTACATAATGTGGAAACATCGATTAATTTTATTTGGTCACCGGCACGTGTATATATTATAGGTAATGAAGTGACTGATAAATTAGCAAAAGG